>OY987327.1:141657165-142857165 GCA_963920685.1 Polydrusus tereticollis
CCACTTCTTTCAACAACAATGACGTAATTGAGATTGTCATCAATCAACAAGATGTGTATTTTTGGATATGAGTGAAGCCCAACTCTACATTGAGGGTGAATTTAAGGAAGAAACAACTGCTGGAAAAACCGGCAATTGTTCTTTAACAAATAATGCTGGTGCATTCCTTTTCGAGTCCATATCTTATGAAGTCAATGGCAAGGAGATTGAAAAAATTAGAGATCCTGGTATCGTTAGTATGGTTAAAAGTTTGCTATGTTTAAATGACCAAGAAAGTCGTGCTTTAGAGATTGCAGGATGGAATTGGCCCAGTGGTGTACTAAAAACGTTAGAGAGCACTACAAACGAGTTTAATATGCGTATTCCTCTCTCTTTCTTGCTAGGTGTTTTTGCTGATTATAAGAATGTAATTATGGGAAAACAAAAAATTAAGCTTGTACGTGCTCGACATGATGATAACTGCTATAAAAATGTTACTGCTAATGGCGATAAAAAGGCTGCCATAACTTTAAAGTCTATCGCGTTGAAAGTTAGACACATATATCCGAGCGACGCAATAAAATTGAGACTTTTAGATGACATTGCTAAAAATAAACCGATTTTTATCCCTTTTCGAAATTGGGAAATACACGAATTACCCGCATTAAAAACAACTAAGAAAGATATTTGGACTGTTAAAACAATGTCTGAACGTGCTCGATATGTCATTGTATTTTTTATGGACAATCGTAAGGATAATTTTAAGTCCGACTGTACATATTTAGATAATTTGAGTATCACCGATGTTAAATTGTTTCTAAATTCCGAAGTGTATCCATATGAATCGTTAAACTTAAACTTTAACAATAGACAGTTTACGGAAGCTTACAGGATGTACACGGAATTTCAAAAATCATATCTAGGCAAGCCGACTAGTGAACCACTAATGGATTTTGCGGCGTTTGCCAAAAGGACTCTTTTTGTAATTGATTGTTCTAAACAAAACGAGAGCATCAAGAGTGCAACAGTTGATGTCAAGTTAGAATTTCAAAGTTCTGAAAACTTTTCGAATGTTGCACGTGCCTTCTTTATCATTGTTCACGATCGTATTCTCGAGTATCAAGCTTTAACTGGACAAGTAAGAGACCTTATGTAATCAGTTTGATTTGAGTCTTCAGACAATGAAGTTCGTTGTAGTCGATATTCAAGGATTTAACATACCTGAATTTTGCGCCAAAGAATTGGCTATTTACGATGGGAATAGTATGAAAAGTTACTTTTTTAAACCAGTTAAACCATTCGACACCTTACGTAAGGCTTGCAAGAAACAAGTCAAATATCTATTTGGAAATCATCATGGTATCCTTTATAATTATGGTGATACCGATTACAAGGAACTACATAATATCATATCCAACAATCTGATAGACGCAGACATTATTTACGTTAAAGGACGTATCAAAGAGGAATTTTTAGTTAAAACATTTTCAAAATTAAACTTCAGGGCACCATATATTATAAACTTAGAAGACAACATTGATGTACCAAAATTGGAGAAGGGAGAGAGAGTTGATGGTTGTAAATATCACATTTTAGATATTCATGTTTGTAGTATTAGAAATGCCAAATTGTTGTATCGATATATTTATAGTCTTTTACCTTAATAAATATTTAAATTTTTCAACAAGCCAGCTTTTATTTATTTCCCACGTAGCTCAAACGTTTTTGTTTCTTTATCGGGGTTGTGTTCTGTAACAGAGAGGTCAACAGGGTCTGTTAAACAGGGTCTGTTGAACAGGGCTGTTCAGGTCAACAGGGTCCGTTGAACAGGGTCTGTTAAACAAAGTCCGTTCACAACGGATCTATTTAGAATTAGGCTCTGTTTCGAAACTATCAGTTGCTCTCGAACCTATGACAAAGGTAGTTGAAGAGAAGATCAAAGATCATTTAAGTAATATTCGTGCGCTGAAGAAACGTATAAAGCTTTACGAAGACCGAAAATCTTTGGTTAAGTTACTGTCAAGACTTAATATTCAAGATGAGTGTTCAAATCAGATATGAAGTTGGAGATGACGTTACAGTAACATTTTCTACTGCAGACGAGCGAGTTATCGTTGAGATTGCTGAAGGAGAGCTATATTTTTCCAATTATGATTTTGAGGAGTTTATAACTACCTACAGCGGTGTTCATGGATACTGGCCTGAAACTACTATTATAATTGACAACTACAATTTGCGTTTCCATACATACCTCGGCAGCCGATGTTTAACATTTGAAGAAAATGAGCAATACTTGTTTTGTTGGGATGAAAGTCTTATAGATTTATTCTCTAAACACATTGAGAATTTATATAAGATAAATTGTGTTTGCTTTAAAGATTAATATACTCGAATCTTTTTGTAATAAATGAAACTATGATTTAAAAACAAAGCATGTTTATTAAAAACGCAACAAGAACAGCTAAAATCAATAAATATATTAAAGTATAACTAGTCTTTTATTTGGTATAAAACAACTTTACTCAGGTCGACATTTTGTAAACGACTCATGATGTCACCCTAAACACGCGATATGTATTTGCAATCTTTCGCCCTCCTGCCGTTAGGGCATTAGCTATATCAACTTTGGCCCTATTGGCCCGATCAACCCGGTTCTTTTTTTAAACGACTCATGACGTCACCCTAAACATGTGACATACATCAGCTGTCGATTTTGACATTTGACAGGTGACATCTGACAGGTGACAGTTCTTATCCTAGTTCTTATCCTAGGCCCATTGGTTCCGGAGATATGAGTCATAAAAAATCCCTCCAAAATTAACATAATATCACCATAATCTCACTTCTTAAGGACCTTTGTTCCAACAATCTGTTCAGATGTGTTCCCGTGGCTTCGCGTTGTCGAACATTGTTTAACAGTTTTAAGGTATATGCTCTCGTAGCGTATGTTGTAAGGCTTTGACGTTCTAACCCTGAGGCTCATGGTTCAATCCCCGCTGACTGCACAACTTTTTTTCTGTTATTATTTATTCATTATGTTGTTTAGTTAGGTTGGTAATATCAGGGGGGCACCACTTAGGTTAAGACGGATCCTGTATCTACAGCGAGCAATTATGACGTCAGATACTAGATGGCGATAGTAGCTGGGTTCCACTTAGGTTAAGAGAGGATGATGGCTTCCAGGAAAAGTGCCACGCCCTAAAATGGCGATAAAAATGCAGTTCTGACTCATAAAAATCCCTCCGAAAATTAACATTGGAGGGCCCTATGGTGCAGAACCGGCCAACTATCACTACTGATACATATCCAAGTTCTCTTTTACATCAGTTTGGCATGTTTCAAAGAAAGTCCAATTTCTTAAACCAGACTTTTCAAAGGGTTTGTTTTATACGTTGACGAACATCATTAACAACTTCTTCTTCACGAGCGGTTGACCTACCAGCATCATTTGTAGAGTCAGTTGCGCGAAACACACCAACGCCATTTGTACGGCAAGCATAAAAATTCTTTGGGAATTCTGCTAATTTTGGGATGTCCTCTCGAAAATCGTCTAAACATATACGCTAATTGTATTCCCAAATTCCATTAATTATAGCTCACCACTTCGAAAATAGGCTACAATCATGTAAATCTTGTGCTTAGTGTATTAGTCGTTGAAAATAACACTTCATACTTTAAATATCTTCATTTAAACCAGGAGTATTTTACAAAAACTAAAGTGACAAATCCTCTTGACAGTGACTGCATTACCATGGTTATGCATATCACCACAGGAGGTAATAATTGTTTTTAACAGTATTTGCGCTTTTATCCGTTATTGATAACAGTTCCAACCAGTTGGACTAAGCATCCAACATAACTAGGTAACTTGAACCTGCATATGAAAAAATATCTGATCCTACCGTTTCCCAACATCTTGTGGGTACTGGATATGGTAATAACGTTTCTTTCAAGTTTTTTCTGGCAAATTTTTCACATATTTTACATTGCTTAATAAAGGATTCAATATCTACTGTTATGTTTGACCAGTAAAAGATCTTCCTGGCACGTGCCTTTGCCTTTTTTATCCCCAGGTGGCACTCATGTAGAAGTTTGAGCATTTCTTTTCTGAGACTATCTGGAACTATAAGCTTATTTTCAAAAAATACTAAATCTTCTGTAATGGAAATATTATCTTTAAGTTTTGGTCGGAAGCCATAAGAAACAAGCAAATTCTTTGGCTAGATATTTTCCAGTTGTCTGCTACGTTACCATCAAGTACAGGGTTTTCTTTTATATTTAGACCCCTATTTAGAGGAAAAACTATAAGAGATAGAAAAAAACTTTAAATATGAAAGTTTTATGATTTTTACTGAATCATCAGAATATTAGCAAAAAATTATTAAAATACTATTACAATGCCGAAAAATATAAGCAACTTATGTTTTTTTAAATGGAACACCCTGTATTTATTTCATTAAAATTATAGATCTTTTTTTCCTGATTACAAAAATATAGGGTTTGTCTATATTAACTCCAACCAGTTTTAAGATATTAGCGATATAAAATAAAAATTGAAAATACTTTCTTTTATGAAATTTTAAAATATATTTAATACAAAATAAAGAAAAAATGCAGAACCATAGAAAATTATTGATTTTCAACATAACCCCCTTCATTTAATATACATTTTTGAATGTTTCCTAATAACTTATGATTTATTGCGTTCATAATGAACACTGGAAAGTCCCTATTTAGCACCAAAATTTCTTCGTGAATTCTTTGTTCCAGAACTTGAACGTTTTCTGGCCTATTGTAAATAAATTTTATTTTTTAAATAGCCCCAAAGAAAAATGTCCAGAACCGTCAAGTCAGGGCTGTTTGCCGGCCACCTTATTGGTCCGTTTCTTCCAATCCACGTATTATATTTTTCATTTAAGTATCTTGTAACAGGGACAACATTATGGGGTGGGGCACCGTCCTGTTGCCAAATGAGCGTAGCGTATTGGTTGAGAGGAAGCTCTTCCAAAATGTTTTCAATCTCATTTTCAAGAAATTCCATATATCTTGGACCAGTTAAACTCCCATTATAAATTATTGGACCAATGACCCTATTTCCTATAATGCCACACCACACATTTATAGACCTACGACCCTGAATTCTAACAGGCTGAATTTTGTGGGGATTTGAAGTTGCCCAAAAATGTTTATTTTTTCGGTTAAACATACCAGCTGTGCTGAAATTTGCCTCGTCGGTAAATAAAATTTTGTTTAAAAGATTCCCATCAATTTCACGCCTTCTTAAAACATCCAAACAAAATTCTAGCCGCTGTCTCTTGTGATCTTCTGTTAAGTTTTGGACTGGTAAAAATTTATATGGATGATATCCGTATTTTTTCAAAATTTCGTGTATTTTTGATAGGGATTTATTAAAATGGCCTGCCGCATCTGGTATAGAATTTTCAGGATTTTCTGTAATACAACATTTAAGTAATTATTGAAGGATTTAAGAATTAGTATAAACTAGAATGTTTACCTTCAAAGAACAGCAAGACATTTAAATCTAATTGCTCATCTCTCATTACTGTCCTCTTTTTCCTTTCTAAGCTTTTGGTCTCTTCAAATTTTTTCACAACATATTTAATAGTGCTTTTGGAAGGTAAAATTCTATTGGGAAATATCCTGTGGTACTCATTAAGAGTTGTAGATGGATTTCTATTATTAGAATAATATAGATGGATAATATTGAATTTTTCTGCTGTAGAATATCCCATGTTATTGTTTTAAGTACGTAGCAAAATGTTCGTTTAATACAAGCAAACAACGACAAAAATGTCATAATAACATGTGTTTTCAATGGCGACAGACCTTTATCATTTTTAATTTCCAAAGCATTCTAGACTAGAAACTAAATACAACTTCTTAAAATTTTGATCGTTTATATCTTAAAACTGGTTGGAGTTAATATAGACAAACCCTATATTTTTGTAATCAGGAAAAAAAGATCTATAATTTTAATGAAATAAATACAGGGTGTTCCATTTAAAAAAACATAAGTTGCTTATATTTTTCGGCATTGTAATAGTATTTTAATAATTTTTTGCTAATATTCTGATGATTCAGTAAAAATCATAAAACTTTCATATTTAAAGTTTTTTTCTATCTCTTATAGTTTTTCCTCTAAATAGGGGTCTAAATATAAAAGAAAACCCTGTACAAGCGGCTTTGACACCTGGCAAAAGCTTTCCATGTCAGCAAGATTTCTAGCTTTTTGTGTTCACAACGTTTTTTTTCACCCGACACTATGTATTAGTCGTTGAAAATAACACTTCGTACTTTAAATATATTAATTAAAACATGAGTATTTTACAAAAACTAAAGTAACAAATTCTCTTGACAGTTACTGCATTACCATGGTTATGCCTATCACCACGGAAGGTAATCTCGATTACCTACATAGGTATAATACACTCAGTTCTGTTCTGAGCCAGTTTAAGATTGCAATAGCAAGAAACCTTTACCAGAACAGCTTGACAAATTTTGGCAATCAAACACAGAAAACAGAAACTTTGTTTGGCCCTGCAGATTGGGTCGTGTGTAGAGGCTTTTATTACTGTTGCTTTAAAATAACAAATGGTTAAAAAATGAACCCACCTCCATTCTATGGGTTCAATAATTAAAATTTCTGATTGAAGTTTGCACTGAAAAGTCATAGTTAAATAGTTTCTCGATAATAAACGAAATATGGATAAAACTAAGCGATCTTAATTAATTACGAGCACTTTAGTTATGCGCCCTCTGGTGGCTCCAATTAGAAGAAAATAGAGTTGGGCTTATAAGTTTAGAAATGTTACTGCGTGACATCTCTAGGAGGCAGTAAAGCTTTGACATTTGAAAGGAAATGAGGTTAGATAAGGGCATTTCAGCGTAGCCTAGCATCAGTTAAGAATAATACCGAGGTATTTTCCTGTAGTTGCAAATGATATTCGTTTATCATTTATGTATATAGTATATTATATATACGGACTTATGTAATTTGATCCTCCACTTTTTGTCCTGATTTTGTTAATTGCTGTAGTTTTTCTTCAATTTCTTCGTAGCGATTGCCTACAGCTATAAGGGCTGTGTCATGTGCAAATGTGGCTAATGTATTATGTTATAATTTAGGAGTATCATTGATATACACGGTGGCCCAATAATAAGGGACGCCGGCTATATCTCATGGTCCGCTAATCGGACGACCCTGAGAAAAAAAAATTATTGGTAAATTGGCAAAAAGAAAAAGCTGGAAATTATTTGTAAGTTTCTAAGTCCACCGATAGAAGGCGTAAATCCAACCTCGGAGTAGGAAGTTCTGTTTTAATCAAAATTACTTCAAGTGAACCTATATTAAAATTTTTTTTTGTAACCTACTAAAAATATGACAACTTTTTTGTATTTACGTTTTCTTCCTACCTTGTCAAATAAAGGGTGGGGGAAAGGGTAAACGTTGGTTTGAAAAAAAGTCAATAACTTTTTTTTCAATAACCGATTTAAAATAACTTTTTTTAATTTTAAAGCGCTTTTATGGGCGCTTCTACTAGAATAATAACATTTTGAATTCAGTTATTTATCGTGTCGGTAGGTGGCGCTTTATGGCAAGGTTAGTTCAGGTTAGTTCAGAATCAGTAGCAGATTTTTATGATTTTCTCGAAAATTTAAAATGTAATGGTATTTTTATTTTCGCTAGGAAGAAAGAGCATGAAAAATTACAGTTACTGGTGAAAACCGCTGTCCGATATGTTTATTCCTTTTAGATATATTTAAAAATATATTCAAACCTCATAACCTAATATTTTACAGGAAAAGTAAAATAAGCAGGACTCTTAGTAGGCTTTGACACAACAAAAAAAACCTAGAACTAATACTGCCTAGAGCTAAATAAACTTGAGCTAAAAAAAAATATTAATTACGCCTTAAGTGTTTAAAATGTCGTCCGTCCTGTGCAATAGAGAGCTGTAACGTGCTATGTGTAGATAGAGCAGCAGTCTCTACTTCAGCCATTGAAATACTGTTAATGGCGTTCCTTATTCGCTCTGCCATATTCTCCCTAGTGGTCGGTTTGCTTAAACATACATACAATATTCTTTAATCTTTCTCATAAATAAAAGTCCAGGAAAGTTAGATCAGGTGACCTATAGTAATGAAAATGAAAATATTATTTTTCGTTTTTTATAAGTTTCTAATTATTAACCTGGCTGGCCATGGAAATAAGCTTCCCCTCCCTATCCATCTATCAGGAAATGTTCTGTCCAAAAATCAACGAACCTTTGTTGAAAAGTGGGCAGGACACCCATCATGCTAAAAAAACATGTTTCGGCGTGTTTCTAGGGGCACTTTTTCCAACAGAACAGGCAAATGGTTGGTAAGAAAATTTAAATAAATTTCACCGGTAAGTGACTGATCGAATATAAATGGGCCAATTATCATGCCCCCCAATACGCCGCACCAAACGTTTACAGTCCACCTGCCCTGTTGTTGGACCTCCTGCATCCAACGAGGATTGGTTCGAGACCAATAATGCATGTTGTGCAAGTTCACTTGTCCGTCGCTTTTAAAGGTAGCCTCGTCTGTCAAAAAAGGATTTCGTTTCTTAGATGCTGACTGGCGTTGTTTAGATTTGTCTTGTCTATTGGCCCTCCAAATCGATCCCATTTTCTTCTGAATTTTGGAATAACTCGACTTACATATACCTAGTTTGTAGAAGTAGATTGATGGTGTCCCCTAAATTTAGCCTGCAGGTTTGAAAGCCTGTTAATTTGTCAGCTTGTTAATTTGTTTTTTAATATCGGGTTATTGTCTTTATTAATGGCATGTTTGCTGACAGTTAGGACAATTGGTGAATGGTCTAAATTCATGTCCCATCCCTCGTCATAAAAGAAGTGAAAAACTACGATAATTTACAAAAAATCTTCAATTTTCAGGTCGATGTTAAGTCCGCAGGCGGCGGCCAAGCCGTCAATAGAGCTGCTCGCCCAGGCACCCAACATGGACAATAACCGCCTAGAAAAATTGGTCAAAAATTTCGTGCACGAAGACAAAGCCAGACTGGCGGCGCAGGCTGCCGCCAAAACAGCCAAACCAATGCCAAGCAGTATTCAGTACGCGTTACAAAAGTTCGAAAAGGGATCGGTGGTGGAAAATGGGTTCGGAAACCATGGTCCGAAGAAAATCGGAAGCCCTGGAGGGGTGGCCGCCAGTCCTGCCAAAAAGATTGGGAGCTACGGGCAGATGACAGCCGAGCAGGTTGGTATACCATTAATAACTTTTAGTTTTTTTATCTAATTGAGGAGAGCTAGCTACGGATTATTTAATTAAGGTAGTATCAAGATTCAAACAATACTTTAGAGAGTACACGTACTCTAATGTATTGAATAAATAAAGCCGTGCGTAATTGCTGGTAGAAACGTTCTGATGCTTGTGTCGGCGTCTGACGAAAACCTGGCCGGCCCGGATTTCATCACGACACAATTTATTAGCATCGTTTATAATAAACGGTTTAACCATTTCTTCGATTATTATATGTACCCGCTACATTTTTGCTTCTTCTATCACATCATCGATACACCTTTTTTACTTTTCCGCACCGACTTTACCCATAGCTTCAGTTAAGAGTTTTTAAATCCACCATTTTATAAGTCGTGTTTTGTTTCTGGCGACATGTGTCTTTATTTGAGCCCATATAAGTTCGATCGAGTTTAATTCGCAGTGGTAAGGAGGGAGTCTGAGCATATTTTTTGAATGCATTTTTATGTAAATTGGCTAGTACCAATAGTTCTTTTTTTAAAGAATCTAATGGAAATTATATTTGTCTTAAACTTAGCCTTTCTGTTATTTCACTTTTACGTCACGCAATTGTCGGTAATTTTTCTAATTAACTTGCATTATCCAATACAATTATTTATTGCATCTTTTGATATAGGATCCAACATTTGCTCGAACGATTCTTCAAAGACATCGGCATTCATATATTCGTGATAGCCTCCTGTATTTTTAAATTGGAACATCAGTAGACAACCTTTAAAGAAGCCTTCAGAACTTCCAATATATAAGTCGATGTCCTTTTCCAGATGGCGGTCTTAATCCTGTGGCAATCCTTCCTTCCAAAAAAGCTTGCCTTGAACTTTTAATATTTTCATTCTGCCAAAATTTAGTCACAGTGTGGCCTTCATTTAGCCATGTTTCGTCTAGGTAAAATATTTTTGTTGTTTTCTTCTCTGACTTTTCGGATGCTTTTTAAGTAATTTCTTCTTCGACAGACGATATCGCTTCTGCCTATGTTTTTTTCCACCGAAAACCCATTTTTTTTTAATAATTTCCAAAGCTATTTCCACACATAAATGGGTACCTAGTCCTGGTCTTCTCGGATTGAGGACAAAATTTTGTCCAGCGTGAAAAAATTTTTTTTTAAAAAGAAACTATGAACTTTTTACCTTATTCTCTGCATTAAAACGTCATCCAGCTCAAGTTTTGGTCGTCCTGGAGAAGTTTTTGGAGGTTTGACGCCAACACTTTTTTCTTCTTTTAAAAGTTTATATATTGTTGTTGGGGAAACGATTGCTCAAATGCAGTAAAAATAATGAAATTAAATGCAACCAATGTTTTCAGAATCAATACTACTCTTTGCCTAGATAAAATAAATGTTTTTGAAGTATTCCATTACAACACAATTCCTCAACGGTCAGAGAAACAACGAAAGAAAATGCATTTAATGTTTTCAGAAGAAATAATATTGTCGCCCAGACAAGCTACCAAATTTGCAAATATTATTCTAAAACATCGGCCTCTCGCTACGGTTAATTTAGCAAGAAATTGTTTTCAACACAATTCAGTGGTAAAACGTCTATTTTTAAAGATTGTAAAAACGTATATGTTCTTTGTCGCTGGGAGATTAAATCCACCGCGGTAGACAAAGACGGAACAATAACAATTGATCCTACGAAAACATGGCGGAACAGTAAATGGCCAATTAGAACACAACGCGCGAATTGTGTTGCCTTGTGATTGGCCAATCTGACAGTTTCTAACGACAAGAACACACTTACGTGCTCTCGAGAATCACAACGAATTAAACCATTAACAGGTAAATACGTACGTCAAAATTTAATGTGGGTCATCGTCCGTTGGACATGATAATAATTGCATTAGCTAAAAAAGCATCAAGTTATAAGTGTAGTAATGTTATTAAAAGTTAGTAATGTTATAAGTCAGTAATTAATCATGTATTAAAACGTTATTGTGTAAACAAGTGCCGATTTGGATAAATAAACGCCAAATTAGGAGGGATCTAACTGTTTAATTCTCCTAACTAGTATATAAAACAAACCAGTGAAATAACCTAACTCGAGGAATATACAAAGCCTCACCGTTTAATGTTGGGAGTTAAAATTAAAACTTGATTCCCACAATTGTTGTTTTCCCAACGTTAAGCATATCTGCTGTAAATTGTACTGCATTGTCAAGTTAGTTAGGTTAGCATTCTTTCTTTTAATAGAATCGCAACAGTTAAGAATTAATTTTTTTTCATTTACTTCACCTATATTTTAAGGCGTTTAGGCAATTGTTGAAAATTCTCCATATTTAATTAAAAAAACACTGACACTTCACACTTCGACTAGTTTCACTGAGAAACAAACACCCAAGGTAGGTATGTATCGATATAAATAGGTGTATTATTCCAATAGAGGCACCCATAAAGGCATAATAACCACATAATTAGCAAACAGGTGACCAGGATTAGGTACAAAAAAAAATTAGTACTAGTACTAGTACCTAGACTCTAATTAGTTTTGGTAAATTGCTTTCTAAAATTCCAGGTAAATGGTACGGCTGTACATAATTTTAAGCTTAAAAAATTTAATATTAAAATATATATTTTAAGACAAAACTTGAATTTAATGTCGATACTTGTTCTAATTCTGCACAAATTTAAAAATTCAGCCCTATTTAAATCTATATGTGCCGAAAAATCCTGCACGCCTATGGAGAAGACGGTTTTGATTGATTTATTACTTCGCATCATTTAAAGATAGACTATAGTATCCAAAAAAGTACCGCCCGAGACTCGACCGGCCAAGCCTTTCGGATCACTTGACGTAGCCCGCCGCGAATAACGTCTTGTGCACCACTAAATTTATTATTTGTTCGAAAGTTGCATCACTTCCAACTCTTTTAGGGCAATAAAATGGGAGTAGATAACCGTCCGGATCCGGACGTAAATAAATTTTATCCATGTCCGCATCCGGATGGCACTGATGTTTTAAGCTGTCCGAATTCGGACGTAACAGAAAAAATTATTTTTGAATCTTATGAGACAGAACAGGTTATAGACGAAGTAAGACCGTTAATTATTACGAATGATGATGATGATGACGATGATGTTGATTCTGATGAGTCTGAAAGCATGGGTGAAATTTCAAATGCAGAGGAAGACTACTTTTAGTAGTACCTATCTACAAGTAGGTACGTTCTGTCGCAAGACTACAAAATCGGTTCTTTTTAGAACCAAAACTTTATAAAAAAGAATTCGTAAAACTAATTTGTCTGAATACTACAAAAGCTAAAAAATTATTATTTTTCTTTACCTAAACTAATTTTTTATTTACTTTAAATTATTTTATTTAGAAAATGTAATTCATCAACATCCAAAATTACCTTCAATATAATTTATTGTTTGAGAGCCACCGACATAATGCTCAAGAGGTTTTATGGCTTAGCTGACTTCTTAAAACGCACAGACTTTATTTATTTTTTTTAGTGGTCCAGCTAAAAATTGGCCTCCCTTCCCTTGGAAGATAGTACAAATGAATCGGTGCGTATTTATCTTTAAATTCAAACATACTTTTAATCAGTTTTATTAGTAAAAGACGAGGCTAAGGAAATGAATTTGAAGTTCTAAAGCAACAAGTTAATGAAGCGCCAGTATCGTTTATTATTTATTTTATTATTGTTTGGGATGATTTTCTTTTTTTGACAATTGACGTCTTCTCTGTGTATATGGTTCACCAATTTTTATTTCTGCTATTTTTGTATTATTTGTAACATTTTTTTGAGACTTACCATTTTTATCGCTTTTACTACTGGTTACTGTGATCATCGTGAATATCCCTATTTCTTTGAAGTTCATCAACTCGGCAAATAGCCATATTATCTAAACCAAAAACGACAACAAAATGTGAAAATAGCCTATTTAATAAATTAAAAACTTACCTTGACATTGTTCTGTAATAAGATCTAAGTTTGTGTGGTGTTCTATGTTTGAAAGTACATTAGAATCCCATATTTCTATTTCACTTTGATCTACATTGAAATCTAAATCTATGTTGTCGTCAATGTTTGAAATAATATTTAAATTCAAGATTTCTGCATTTGCAATTTGCTCAGGTTCACTAATTTTCCATTTATTGATTGATTCATCTAATTCTACAAGCCTGGTTAATTACTACGGTAAGGCTGTACCTCTAGCAACGGCATGTTATCAAGGGAGGAACCCTTGAGCCAAATGAAGAATTGAACAGTGGTGCGGATGTTGGATCTCAGACACTGTCTGATATTTGTATGGTTGAGGTAAAAACCCTGACCAGAGAATTGGCGACGGAGTCTTAGATTTACTTATATTAAATCTAACTGGTAATTAGAGAATTTAAGCACTGACTGAATTATTAAACCGAAATTTTAGGTGAATCCCTGTTTCGCTTAATTCAAATGGCGAGCCGCCACCGCCCAATACGTTATATAGATAAAGGATGTAGAGCAAATCCGAAACAACAAAACAGCTATTAAATTCTTGGATTATTTATAGACTCTAAACTTAAATTTGAAATACATGTCACTGAATTAAATAAGAAATTAGCATCGGGTTGTTTTGCTATTAAAGTGGTACCGCAGGAACTCGGCTACTCAACGGAAAAAATTATGTATCACTCGTAGTTTGCAATCACATATAAAATATGGTATTGCATTTTGGGCATTCAACAATCAACATCTTTTAATGCTGTTTTCGTTATCCAGTAAAGAAACGCTAAGACATGTGGAGTGGTGCAAAATATCGAGATCATTGTTAACCATTATTTAAGAAGTTTGGTATTTAAACTGTAATATGCCTATTCATTTTAGAAACAGTATGTTTATTACATAAAAGATTTTCAAATTATGACGTAGATTTTTCTTTACAAATATTTTCTTTTTTCCAACTATGTTTTAGATTTAAGCGGTGTACAACGTTTTCAGAGATATTTTCGGTCATATCTACAGGGTTCCCTATCAGAGATACAAGAAAACCTTAAATGTAGGAGTTGTGGGGTTTCATCTGATTTGCCAGAAAATTAAAAAAAAATAAACGATCTGAAAACTAAGAAAAATTAACAAATATTTTTTTTAATACACAGTGTATATTTTTTATTTTTATAAAATACCTTTCTTTTTTGATTCCAAAATATATAGTTTATCTATATTTTATTTGCAGGAACCGTCATTAAATTAATGTCGATTAATTATTGTAAACGGCACCATATAATAATAATTATTATGGGTAGAGTACCTTGGAAAACAATTGCCTGGCAGAATTTAGTTTTCAATGATATGGAACTGTCAATGTAAAAATAAAATTAAAGAGGTTATAGAAACAACATTCTGTATTACAAATATGAATAAGCTATTCTAGTCTCTCAGAAAAAATACAAACAAATAAATAAATAAATAACCATAAACTAAATTAACTAACACCTAATAATACACGTGTGTATTTTACTGGTTCTTAATATAACCTCCTCCATTTCTAAATATTTCCCCTCAATTTACTATTAATTGTATCTGTTATACAATCTGAATGATCCTTGTTAAAAATTCGAATTGCGAATTTTTAAATAGCCCCACAAAAATATATCGAGGGGTGAAAGGTCGGGGTTAATTGCCGGCCATCGAATAAGGCCCCTTCTTCCTATCCATAACGTATACCTGTTATTAAGGTAATTGATAACTGGTATAACATTATGAGCCGGTGAGTCATCCTGCTGCCAAATATGATTATTGTAAGTTCCTCTGAAAGATGTTCTGTATCATTTTCCGGAAAATAAAAATACCGTGCATCTGTTAAACTACCTCGTAAAACGCAATAAACAGACTGCACCAAACATTTATGCTACTGCGACCTTGAATTTTTACTTCTTGGATTTTGTGCGGATTTGTGGACGACCAAAAGTGTTTGTTTTTGCGATTAAACATGCCACTTGTTGTAAATGTGGCTTAATCCGTAAAAATTATTTTTTTTAGAAAATCTGCATTTACGTGTAGTCTTCTAGTAATATTCAAGCAAAATTCTAATCTCTGCTGGATATTATTTTCGGTTAGCCCTTGGTCTGGAAAAAACTTAAAAGGATAATATTTGTTCATTTTTAAAATTTCTATAAAAGAATAATAATCAAATTATTTAACCTAAATTTTAAAAAAGAAGTAAGAATTTGCCTTTAAAAAATAGTAAGACATCTAAATATTCTTCGACATTTCCTGTAAATGTCCTTTTCTTACGTTCCAGACTGTGTCTGCAATCTCAACTTGCCGCACTACGTCGTATAGCTAGAGTAGAGTATACACTTTCACTCGCGTTTTGTGCTCTGCTTTTAACACTTCACACACTACACATGATCAAACGGCTTGGTTCTCGTCAGTCTTCGAGCGTGATGTTGATTGTCTAGCAGCTGTAGAGCTTCTGTCTTGATATGCAGGTGAACCCGGGCTTCATGTTTGCCGGCGCACCTTTTGATTACTTCTTTCACTGTTGAAATTCCAAGGTCTCGTTGAAGATCATATCAAGGAGCATTCACTATGTTACGCAGCACTTTGTTCTGGAACGTCTGTATCATTTTGATATTGCTATCACAGGTACAGCTCCAAAGCTGAATATCATAAAGTCAGTTGATTGATAATTTTAAATTTCTTCTCAGAAACCAATAATGTTGTTTATATTTTAAATCTAACTCAGTTCTTTTTTTTGTTGACATGCTCTTTCCAACGAAGTTTAGCATCAAGAGTCATTCCAAGATATTTAGCATTCATCTCATTGGGGATAATAATTGTACCGTTAACCTCTAGGAGAAGTGGCTGTGCTAGCTTCTTGTTAGTAAAGTTTACATGGATTGATTTAAGTTTGTTGAGCTTGATTTTCGATTGTATTGTTCAGTCAGCTACCATGTTGCTTGTTTCTATTTGGAGTTTTCTAGTAGAGCTCTCATGATCTTGATCAATTGCGAGAATAGCATTGTCATCATCGAATGTGGCTGTAGTAGTTTCTTTCGATACTGGTAAGTCACTAGTATACAGGGTCGGTGGTATGTATGGAAACGGTCGATTATTTCTTAAAGTAAAACAGCTAGCAAAAAATAATTAAGACAAAAGTTTTAGGGTTTTTTAAAGTCTATAAAAATTTTAAAAGAATAAGTATACAGGATGAGTCAAAGCCGTAGGAAAACAATGTTACCTTTTTTTTTTAATGGAACACCCTCTGTCTTAGAATATTTTTGGATTTAACATTATATTGCAATTATTTTTTAATAAATATATTATAAGTCTAAACCTAATAGTTTCCGAGATATTGACTATTGAAAAATTACATTTTTGAACTTTGACAGCCTCTAGCTTTCTAACGGTACCTCTTAGAGTGAAACGGCTTACATTCCCTATCTTAGTTTTTTATTATCTTCCTACTGGTGTCAACTTCCGGTTAAACCGGATGTAACTCAAAAGCCGAAAATATACTACTTCCGGTTTAACCGGAAGTTAAAATTTTTGGGAAGATAATAAAAAAGTAAGATAGGGACATGGAAGCCATTATGCTCTATGGCATAACATTAGAAAGCTATAATCTGTCAAAGTTTAAAAATGTAATTTTTCAAAAGTCGATATTTTGGAAACTATTAGGTTTAGACTTATAATACACTTATTAAAAAATAATTGTAATTTTATGTAGAATCCAAAAATATTCTAAGATATAGGGTGTTCCATTAAAAAAAAGTAACTTTATTTCTCTACGGCTTTTCGACTCATCCTGTATACCCTTTTTTTTAAATTCTAATAGACTTCCAAAAACCCTAAAACTTTTGTCTTAAATATTTTTTGCTAGCTGCTTTACCTTAAGAAATAATCGACCGTGTCTATACATACCAACGACCCTGTATAACAAATAATGAATGGAGCCTAAGACAGGCCTTGGGGCACGCCGGCTCTTATTTCTCTCAAGTCGGAATATTTATTCTCCTGGTTGATTCTAAAAAGAGGATGTTAAGTTGACTACATACTGCTTCGGAAGTATTTTATTTTATTTGTATATCAATCCTTAATGCCACACCTTATGAAAAGCATGTGCAATATCTAAGAATACTGCGGAACACACTTGTTTTTCCTCAAGCGCACTTTCTATTATGTCGGTGATTCGATGCACTTGATCAATCGTCGAATGTTTCTGCTTAAATCCAAATTGATAGTCCGGAATTAGGTTATTATTTTCTATCAGTAGACGTAGTCTCTTAAGTAGTAGCTTCTCAAATAATTTTGGAATAATTGATAGAAAGGAGATAAGGTCTATAAGAGGTGACATTGGTAGATGGTTTACCCGGTTTTGGTAACATTATTACTTCTACAACTTTCCAACAAGCAGGCACCACATGTTTCAATCTAAAGGCTGCATTAATAAGGTATGTGATCATGACCATACCCTTTCTAGGTAGCTGTTTCAAAATTTCGCCAGTGATTAAATTTAATCCTGGTGGTTTTCTCGGATTTAAGTTTGTTTTAATTTCCTCTGCTACTTCCTTTGGGGTAACATGAGCAATATTTTCCGGTTTTTAATTGACAATATCTGCCAAGATATTATCCACTTGTACTAGGTTAGGCGTAAAAATGTCAAAGAGATGCTCAGCAAATAAGATCGTTTTTTTTTTATTATCCCTGGCTCATACACCTACACCCTTCTTGATAGGAGGTATAGCGGTTATTGGTCTCTTGGCCTCTCTGGTTGATTTCCATAAAGAATAGTTATTATCCTTATCTGTAGACAAATTTTGTAAATGAGAGCTTATTGTTTCTTCCTTGAACTTTTTGATCTCCCTTCTGAGCTTCTGGGTTTTTTGATTCAAAACAGTCCTGTCAGATGGGTCTCTCGTCTGTTGCTATCTTCTTCTAGTTTTTGTCCTTTCGCCGACTAGTTGCCTGATTTCAACTGGATAATTTACTCCTTTGGTCATAGTACTTTGAAGGTGGATTCTAAAACTTTCCCAACCAGTGGATTTGTTTTCAAGAGTAGGTGGGGCGGTTCTTTTAATTGATCGCGAATGCAGTATTTATTTATTTAGACATTTGTAAATTATTTGGAGAAGTTCATGATTTTCTCGATTAAAAACAGAAACGTACAAAGGACATTTTCTATTGTTTTGCTATACCATTTCTATTTTATAAGATGGATAGTCCTGTTTATGATATAATGTGTTCTTTACATGAAACGCCATTTTATAGACTTAGAGATGATGACCGGAGATTTGTAATAAATTATACATTTTCGTTATTAAAAGATAGGCGCATTAACTTAATTTTTAGAAAAAAGATTTTTTATTGTATTTGCATTGATTTAAATACAAGCCTTGTTAACATTTTTGTTGACAATTTTTGATCTGGCGTTCTAAGAGTAACACTCTTATACTGGATGGGTATTGGAAAGGGGACGATCTCTAAAGCCCAAATTTGATCATTGCTGCAAAACTGCTCGCACACCAGGGGCTCAACTTCCAGATAATCTAAGCCTGCTGGATTTATCCAAAGAAGAGTAACATCTTGAGAACGCCACGTTTCTTAATCGAACTTCGTAAGAATATAACCTCCACAAAGAAAAATAAGTGAGTCGCCTCTTTCGCACAGGTATTACTCTCAGAATTCCCTTGAGTCTAAAGGATTTTTCTACAGGGCTTGTGCATAATCACCAACTTTATGATCGCCTTACAAAAATTTACCTTTTTACCCTAATATCTGTTAATATTATTTCATTGATGTGTTTTGTAAATATAAAATTGACATACCTATAAGTAGAAAAATCACCCTACTCTTAAGGCTAAAGGGCTTCAATATTCACCTACGCTTCAGTGTAAGACCATCAATTTCCTATTCATAACATTTATTACATTATTACAGTAATAAGCTAGCTTTATAATAATTCATCTTCCCATCTTGCAAATAGGGGTGTTTGACAACTTAAAATTACCCTCCAAACTCAATAAAAATATTTGTTCATGGTATAATTTCTGAAACTTTGTAAATTATTTAAACACGGCCGCATCAAAGGACTATTTGTAAAGCTTTTATAAACTTACTATTAAAGTATCACCCTACACTATTAACTTTTACTGTTCTCGTGTTCAAAAGCTATTGAAAATTTTAAGAGATTTATTTACATTGCCTCCATTAACGTTCTAACCGTGTAATTCTTCTGAAAATAGGCAAATACCTTCCTGGGTTCAGTTTCAAAATAAAAATACAACTTGCACAACATTCACATACACGTGGTATAAAAAGTCTTGAACCGGCTGATTATTTTAGTAAAATTTGTAACAATTAATTATATTTGGGCATATTTAACAGAGATATGTTTTTCTTAAAATCCATTCTTCTCAAATATACCTATTTAAAGCGACACACCATTTTTTTTAAATCAAAATGTCTTTGGGGCACCCTGTATTTATGAATTTATAAACTGCCAGAGATCTTTACACAAGTCTACATACTTGCTAAGTGGAAATACTACGTTTTAGGCAAATACGCGTAATACGTAAAAATGTACAGTCCTTTACAAAGATGCAACCGGGGAGGACACTGAAAATGCCGAAGCAGAGTGCAACGCTTGTGACTATTGTGAGATTTGAGATCTGCGAAAACTCACATATTTGAATGTAATATTTAGGTAGTTGATATAAGTTTTATTGAATCATAATATAAAAAATAGTAAAATAAAGGTTATAAACTCCAACGCGCCTCTAACTCTCGACTTGGTCTGATCCCGTCGTCCTTCGTCCCTTCTCCCTTCTTCGTCATCATCGGGCCACCGGCTCGGCGGCGGCGGTTTGCGTAGTTCCGCTTGTGGATCATTTTAATTCGGTGTCGTTAGACTGTGTGACGTATGGGACAAATGCAACACAAGAATTTCGTTGAATTCCGTACCCATACTAACGTGCCCGTGCGATAATATAAACATTTTCAATGTTAAAATGTTGCCCATTAATAGGTGTTTGATTTCCAATTTAAATAGATATTGGGATATAACGTGAAAATTGATAATTATGGGTTTTTGGGGCACGCTCTTCTGTTCATATTTTTAAGATTAATTATAGAATGCGCTAATTCTAGTTGTACCCTACAGGGCCGCTGCCACTATAATATTTCATGTTTAGTTGTTTGATGTACAGGGTTATCCAACCAAGACTGGACAAGGCGATTTTTTGACTTTTCCTGTACTTTTATAAAAAAACTGAAATAGCCATCTTAAGTCATTTTCTCCCGCGAATTCGAATATCTTCAGGAAAAAACAATTGAACATCAAACAAAAGTACTAGGGGTCACTTTGATATTTTTTTTAAATGGGATGCCGTATTTTTAATGAGCTTATCCGATTTCTCATATAAATTTTGATCTAAAATGTTGGATTTTTAATTCAAAAACGCCTTTTTTCTTCAGTTTTAAATTCGGAAAATGTTCGTCTACCGTAAGATTAATACCTGATAGATGGATACCCGTTTCACCTGTTCACCCTTTAACCTGCTTTAAAGCGTCCGTCAGTTAGACAAAATAATCAAGTTTCAAATTTCTATATATTTTTCACGAATTAATTACAAATTTAGTAGTTTTTGCAAATCTATTATTGCTTACGTATAAAAAAAGTATGACATATTAGAAAAAACTATAAACTAAAGTGAATAACTTTAATCTCAATAATATAATTGTTCTATGTGTCCTCCATTATTTTCAAAACATGACCGATGCCCCCTTTTCAATCTCTCCAAAGAATCTCTTACAATATTTTGGTCCTGGTTAAGTCTATTAATTTCATTTATAATTTTTTGCTGAATGTCCTCCAGACTTCTGTTGGGTCGTTGATAAACTACATTTTTTAAATGACCCCATAAAAATGTATCCATTGGCGTGATATCGGGGCTATTTGGTGGCCAATGAATTGTTCCGTTACGGCCAATCCACTGATTGTAACGCTCGTTTAGGTATGTTACCACTTCTCGAACTGCATGAGGCGGAGCACCATCCTGCTGCCAAATGATATTGTTGTAGGCTTGCAATGGCAACCTTTCCAAGAAATCCTCGATATCGTTATGAAGAAAATGGAGGTATCTTTGGCCTGTTAAAGAGCCACGATAAAATAGTGGTCCAATAATTCGATTTTCTAACATCCCACACCAAACATTAAGTGAGCTCCAACCTTGAAACTTTATCATTTCATATCTTTGAGGGTTAACTGCTGCCCAGTATCTTGTATTTTTCCGATTGTATACCCCTGATGTTGTAAATGACGCTTCGTCACTCCATAGAATTTTATTATATAAATTATAATCTTCGTCTTGCTCTCTCATCAGCATTGAAGCAACAAATCGAAATCGCAGTTCTTTTTGAAGCTGTGTTAAGTATTGAACGGGAAGGATGCAATATGGTTTTAGACCACATTTTTTTAAAGTTCTGTGAACTGTTCCATAGCTTACTCTCCGGAGCCCTGGACCATACCTTACTTCTCGTACCGCTTGCGGAATAGAACTCTTCGGATTTATAGTAAAATATTGAACAATAGCTCGATCCCTTATATTCCGTCTTTTCATCTTTCTTGGCTTATCTTTCAATGTCTTACTTTCTTCAAATAGGGTCTTAATTCTGAGAATTGTATCCACTGAAATGTGTCTCTGGAAACTCTCAAAAAATGTTCTTTGTGTTTGTCGAGCATTCTCTCCACTTTTGTAATATAATTTTATTACATTTAGCCGTTCTTCTAAAGAATATTTCATTATTTGTAATTAATTCGTGAAAAATATATAGAAATTTGAAACTTGATTATTTTGTCTAACTGACGGACGCTTTAAAGCAGGTTAAAGGGTGAACAGGTGAAATCAGGTATTAATCTTACGGTAGACGAACATTTTCCGAATTTAAAACTGAAGAAAAAAGGCGTTTTTGAATTAAAAATCCAACATTTTAGATCAAAATTTATATGAGAAATCGGATAAGCTCATTAAAAATACGGCATCCCATTTAAAAAAATATCAAAGTGACCCCTAGTACTTTTGTTTGATGTTCAATTGTTTTTTGCTGAAGATATTCGAATTCGCGGGAGAAAATGACTTAAGATGGCTATTTCAGTTTTTTTATAAAAGTACAGGAAAAGTCAAAAAATCGCCTTGTCTAGTCTTGGTTGGATAACCCTGTACAATTTTATTTGAAAAACATTATAAATAATGATAATTTTAAAGAAAAATGGTATGATTCATTATTTAATCATATTTCAAGATATTTGCAATTATATATTATTATTATTATACTTATTTCCATAATAATATGCCAATCTGAAACAAGTATACAGCCTTATTTTAAAACCTATTACTCTAGTGGTTCTGTGATAAATAGGGATAATTCTATCAGCGAACCAAATATGGCTTAATTAGTAAACCTATTCCCTTTCAAACAAAGAGAAATAAAAAAGTCCGTATGCTCCAATGTGAATGGTTTTTTTTCTTTTTAAACATTTATTTATTGATTATAATGGCGTTACAATAATATATAATATAATACAACATTCATAAATAAATATTAATTAATTATTGTTACTAATAATTATCCTTCTAACGTATCTTTGTAAACCCAGAAGGAAAGAAATATAGCCGCATAGTGTTTCTTATGTATACATGGTGCTACAAATTTCAGTGTGTGAGTTCGTATTTGTGATATGTGCAGATCATGCAAAAACAGGCAGCGACACTTGAAGCACCGGTTCCCGTCAGATCACCGAAGTTAAGTAGTGTGAGCGCGGTTAGTACTTGGATGGGTGACCGCTTGGGAAACACCGCGTGCTCTTGTCTTAAGGAAGAGTGTAAAATGAATCGACATCAAAACCATCCTATTCACGCCGGACAGGCCGGATGAGATCGGATATCTCGTGGGATGAAGGTGCCGTTTCACACTCCCCAGTCGGTAGACCGCACGATTAAAAACCGTACGGTCGATGACCGGTTCAAGATGGCCTCTGATACGCCGACGAACCGTAAAAAATAGTAAATAAAAAAAAGATCATGCAAAAATTAAATAAAATACAGAATTTTAGAACTTTCATCGTGACTTAATAAATCAGGAAACTCTTTATCATATTCCGTCGTCCTTAAATGGAGCAATTATCATTGATGTTACTTCAACATCCAGTATTTGTTCCCGACCGTACCAGTCCCTGATTAATTTCTGTCTGTCTGTCATTGATAGAAGTTTGTAATGGTAAATAGATTATTTATTTAAAATTCTTGAATGATAACATGCATTGTCTAATATAATAAATAAACATGAATAGTCCAAATTTCATATCTTTTAGCCATTTTTTATGTTACCATCACTTTGACAAAAAAATAAACTTGTAGCAAATTTTGTTGAAGAACCGGCATGCACAATAATTAATCTTTTTTTCTTTTAATGCTTTTTGATTTTGCCCGGACTTTGATCCACTGCAAATATATAAATGTAAAAATAAAACTATTCTAAAATTCGACCTGTAATTTTCTTTATGAAGCGGACACCTCCTTACTAGTGAACGTTAACTTAAATACTTTCTGTTACAATCTTTCTTATACCGAAAGCCCAAGTTTCTTATTAATTTTGATAAAGAACCAGATTCCCATCTCCAAAATAACTCGAATTTTTAGAAAATCCTTTAAAACTGGAAGGGTCACAACTTGTTCATATAAATCATATACCGGGTGTTGCATCGTCGAGCGGGACATAGGAAATTTCATGTAATTTTAAATGGGGTCAATTATTGGCTTCCCTAATTATTTTAGAGAAAAATTCTATTTAGGTTTATTTAAAGAGCACTATTGTTTGAATGTTTCAATATTTTACTAATTAATAGGTAGGTACTATTAAATTGTTAGAACTTTAGAATTTAAGAAGATGTTCAAATATTCCTCAAAATGACAACTTTATTTGACAAGTCATCTTTTACCTTGACTGGTGCCCGCAAATACGGGGCCATAAAAAGGAGAAATAGTTAAAAAGAAATCGGCGATAACCCGTAAACGGGCTCATCAAAAATATCTAAAGTTATTCTTTTGAATGTGGGTTTTAGTGCTCTTTAATAAACCTAAATAGAATTTTTCTCTAAAATAATTAGGGAAGCCAATAATTGACCCCATTTAAAATTACATGGGATTTCCTATGTCCCGCTCGACGATGCAACACCCGGTATCACATTTCGTACTTCCATTTTCACACGTTCGCGCAAATCGTCGGTCTTTGACTTTTTCGTTTGCCATTTTTTTTTATTTCCTATTCAAATTATTGTATTTTTTCATTACAAACTCATCAGCAAAACAATAATCGACAACAAAGTTTTAAATCTAGCTTGATTATAATCTCTGCTAATTTTAGACAGTGTTTACAGCCGTATTAACCATTGTCAGTTGACTCTATCAAACTGTTAAATATTTGTCAGTCAGTTAAATCGTATCGGGATATTCACCATTGACAGATTTCGTATACCTGGTGATGCATGGCTTAGTTGAACATAGGAAAATCCCATGTAAATTTTGAGGTGGCTAAATATTGGCTCCCCTGTACATTTTAGAGAAAAATTGGATTATAATATTTTGAAAAGGCCGATATAATAAATCCATGTGCCAAGTTTAAATAAATTTTAATGTGCCAATCCTAACTTTTTCAATTAAATGTTATGACAAAATTACGAAATTTTCATAGTTTAGGTAATACAGCAAATTATTGTTTGGCATTGACAAAACGAAAAGTAGCGTCAGTGACAACATTTTCATTGAAGGCGCTTTAGTTATAGCTAAATATTAGGGGAAAAGTAACTATGATTAAGTGGTACTATACAGGAAACAGTTTAAGAGCAGTGCCTGAAATGTTTTCAAGTCAATTCCCTGATAAGCCTTCCATTTCATTAATTAAACTTATCATTAGTAAATTTGAGTCCAAAGGCACTGTAATAATTAACTGTAAATGTTCAACTCAGAATGTCAATAGAGCTGAAGAAAGGGATAATAGAGATCTTAATATTTTCCTGTGCGTAGAGGAAAATAAAACGATTAGCACGAGGATTCTTGGGCAAGCCGTAGGAAAACATGAAACCACAGTGTGCACACTTTAAAAAAACATAAATATTTTCCTTACACGTATAAAAAACATCAGGAGCTACGGCAAGGTGATTTGTTTTGAGGTAATGGAAAGAGTAAATAATAATAGGGATTTTTTGAGAATTGACCCTCAACAACAAACCAAATGTTCAAAATTGCCGTTATTGGAGCCAAGAAAATGAACATCGTCTTGTTCATACTCGGACGCAATATCCACAAAAAATAAATGTTTGGGCGGGAATTGTAGGACATCACATTATTGGACCATTTTTTTTATTGAAGAAAACCTTACAGCAGTAACCTATTTGGACTTACTACAAACTCGAATTGAACTCACACTGGAAGAAAATGTATGCGAAAATCAGAAGATCTGGAATCAAATGGATGGTTGTCCTGCCCATAATTCTTTCAACTCAGTAATGTTAGAAATGAATTTTATGATCGGTTAGGATATTGTTTAGCTGTTAATGGAGGATATATGATTGAAATCCAAATTTGTAATTGTAACCTACAGAAAAGTATAACGGTATATAAAGTTATATACAGTGTGATTCATTAAACGTGCAATAAATAACCCAAATATAAATACCGCCAGATGTTGGTGCATATCAGGTACACTTAAAGAAATGACTTCAAGTCACAGCATACAGGGTGGGCCAAAAAGTATAAAGTTTTTTCAATAATAAAGTAGCCTTCGTTCAAGAAATACAAAACCAAGAACCTCACGTCTGTTGTAACAATATTACACACAAGTTTCGGATCTCGCAACTATTTTTATAAGTAAGGCAAATACTTTTCTAATATTATCGTCATAGCCCCCCAATTAAGGTAGCAATTGTTATTCGAATCTCCAAAAATTGTTTGAATGTTAGAGATCAATCCTATTACTAAATCATATTTTGTTAAGAGGTATTCGGTTAAAATGCATTATTATCACATCTGGAATCTATAACAATTACGTGGTGGTTTATTCAATCCTGACAAGCCTGTTTAAACACTTTTCAAGTATACTGAAACAAATTCTCATAAAACAGTGCGGAACAACACATAATCAAAATCCAGTAATTTACGATAACGATCTAAAACGAAAGATTTATCCTTCGTATTTGGTTTTTAATCAGGCCAACCATCTATCTAAAGTTTCCAATTTTCAATCATTGTAAAAGTTTTAACCTAGAAAATCCCAGTTTAATACCGGCTTTAAGAAGATTAGGGATAATATGGAAACACGCCGACGTTATCAAGATTTTTCATGCAAAATTTAGAAAATCAATCGATTAAACCTCTGTTAGCACTTTGATTAACGATGCGACGTGGGTAATGTTTGCCCAGGAAATAATTACTCTAATTAAACAGGATGTAGGTAAATACCATGAAGTGTTTAACGTCACACCATTAAAATGTATACAGGAAAAATGTATTTGGCCCTATTTTGTTTAATAACAATAATTCCAGACATCAAATTTTACTAGTAAAGAAATATATTACTTATTGCTATTTAAATTTTTATCCATCCAATAACAACGATGACGGTTAAGATAGATAGCAACGGTCACTAGTTTTTCGTATTTTTATTATTAAATCTGGTAGACCTAAAGACAATGCAATACAATAAGTCTTTATTCAGAAAATTATCATGCCGATAACAACAGACAATTGAACGAAAATTGCGTCACGTAAAGGTATATAAACTACAAGAGAAATCTACTTGTTGTTAAATTGTTAAGACTTAGTTATTACAAAAACTAAAAGTTCCTATGTAAAAAACTTACGTATTACAACAGATTAGGATCACTTAGAATCTCTAAAAAAAAAACTTGCATATTATAACACATTCAAATTATTATATTGTTCATATTCTTTACTGATATAGGGTTCTATGTTTAAATTAAATTAATTTCGTTTGAAGATTCTTAAGTTGCTGTCTACCCTTAACTCATTGGGCAATTTATTAAAAAAATTTACACAAAAATAGGTTGGACGTCTTTCCGTTGCAGTAAGTCTGTGTGCTGGTACATTGTATTGTGTCTACCTGGTGTTGAATGTATGCGTATTTTCATATTCCGAGAACTTTTCTTTGTTGTTAAAAATAAATATCAAGCATTCATACACATACAGACCCGGCAAAGTCAGAATACGTAATATTTTAAATTTTCCCCGACAGGAATCTCTTCCACTCGTCCCAAATAAGATGCCCACTGCTCGATTTTATTCGTCCCTCTAACTCCCCCCCCCCCCCTTCCCCTCCCTCAGAATATAATTCCGAAGCGTAGTATTTAATATATATTTGGCAAAATTCACTATTTTTAGGTTATTAAGGTATTTAGATTTAGACATAATTCTTAGTGAGTACCCCAGTCCAAGTTTTGGTTTATGTGGACACCTAGCAATTTTGAGCCTCTTGCTGCGACTGAATTTGCTGTGGAATCCCATTGTTTCAGGGTTTGGGCCAAAAACAAAGATAATGATTTTTTTCTGTATTCAGAGCTAGTCTGCTATCCAGAAACCATTTTTCCGCCATTACTAATTTTACGCCATTTTAAAGACTTACCAATAGCGAGTATGTAGGTGTCATCTGCGAAGTTGAGCAAGTGGGTGTTCTGAGTTACCACGTTTGCTGTGAAGTCATTGATGTAGAAAACAAGCAACAAGGAACCCAGCACACTTCCCTGCGGAATTCCCATTTGTATGTGACCCTCATCTGAGCAGTGCCGTTCTCCCTTCTTTTCAATGAGCATCCTTTGCGTGCGTTCGACCATACAAGTAAGGGCGCACCTAATTTGAAGCTGGGCCTCTAACGCCGTATCGTTGTAGCTTCTCTAACAGAATATTATGGTTCACGCAGTCAAATGCTTTAAACAGGTCCAAAAATATTCCCATTCATAGGTTTTTCTTTTCCCATCCATTAAGCACTGTTTTAATAAAGGAGCTATTTCAAAAATTTTGAATGTTGATATTAAGCTGATGGGCCTTTCGTTTTCCAGTTGCGTTGGGTCACCTTTTTTGTTTTGCAGTGCCAGTTTCATTATTCGGAAATACTCCGTGATTAAAGGAGTTGTTTATGAGGTAACATAATGGAATTGTCAGTTCCTCTGTACATGTCCTCACAACACTACTGGAAAGCTCATCAAACCCTGAACTCTTTTTGTTTTCCAGTTTTTTTTTTATATATACTGTCTCGGATATTGTTGCAAGTGAATGTGTTTGTGATAGGGTGATCCTTTTGGAGATTGGAAGCTGCATTTATGACAAAACAGTTGAAGTTATTGCAAATCAAATATGGATCACCTGATATTTGACAATCTCGGCTTTTTGCGTCGTCCCCCTTGATTTCTTTGACTACTTGCCATACACACTTGGATTTGTTGTCGCTTCTTCTATGCAATTCCCGTGTTCGGTTCCTCCTTCCAGGATGACAGGAACAAAAAGAATGTGAGTTGTACAATAGAAGAAGAAAAGCTGTTGTGCTTTGAGGAAGAGCTAGGAACAAAAGGAGTAATACAATTTTTTTAAAAAACTTGAAATATTTTTATTGACCTGTGGTTAGATTTTGCACACTTTCATTAACCGCAAATGATTAAAACTCATCAATCATAGCCTGGATAAAACAGGACGAGGTAGCTGGCAACACATTATCTAGCCTATATCAACCAATTTATTATTAACCTAGACAAGATGACGAGCATCATTATAAAGGTAAATTGGGTCATGCATACCAAACTTATATGACGTTTTAGAAAATTTTTAGTATCTTCCTATGAACGTGCCATGTATTGCTGTGGGATATTTCTAGCGTCCTATTCCGGCGTTACACATTGTCACGTTTATGGTTCTCTGGTTCTTAAATGCAGAAAATATATATGTATACGCCCTTTTTTTAGAAATAATCTGTAGATACGAGATCAAAATCCTTTGCGTGGTTTTGTAGGTCTGGTTTTAACAGACGAAGAGACGTAAGGTTTTTATTTTTATACTACTGACGCGACTTTCGGGTTTTTTTTAAAAACTTCTACAACATGTCCCCGAAACTTTACATTAGGAAATTGTCTCTTTATTTTTGATTATACGCACAAGATATATACTGTTTTTAATATAAAAACTTCTGTTCGATGGTTGATAACCAAGCTAAGCAGGACGTGTTTCCTCGAAACAAGGAAACGCATTCACTGGTCATTTTACTAGGTTATTGCCAATCAGAGTCTTTATACAATGACAACACCTTATACCATATCCTCTGGATTCGCTCGCATTTATTTAGTTTAGTGGTAAATAGAGTTTTTCCTTTCAATTTTGCATTGCAGTAATGCAGACTGTTGATTTCAGTAAGATCTGGCTGAAACAGTGTACCAAGAAGACTTGTTCGTACAAAATTCCACTTTTTTAATACCAACTTAATATGTTAATTATGGCGAGCACTGCATAACATATTAAGCTTAATTAGGTCACAGTCGGATGACAGTTTTTTGGTCAATTTATTAAAGATTAAATTAGATTATCCGTGACCTTACAACCTTTTTAGTAGGAATTAGCTAGCACATGCTAAGATAATGTATATGTGCGTTGTTTATTATTTATTTTTTCTATTTTACGGCTCATTATTGTCAGTAATGATTATAAGATGCTGTAAACAATTAAAACAAAATAAGAATATTAATTGTGTGTAAATAAAAATATAAATTAATCAACAATAATATCCTAAATATGGATATCAGGAGACTGTGTTTCTTCTCTGTATTGATATAAGTACATAATATGAACAAAAGTCCACTTAATCGTTTCTAATGTAATGTTAATGTTTTTGGCTTTAAAAAAATATAGCAGAACACTGTTATAGACTCTCACACCTAATGCTGAAGTTTTTTTCTTAAAACGGTTCTAAGAATTACACCCTGATATATTAGCATAATATTATTAGCTGAACTAGGTTTAAAATATGAGGTATAATTGAGAATAAATTAAGAAATTTATAATATTTTACATCACGAAAATTTTTTAAGTAAACCTGATATAAACGTTATTCCACATATTTTCATATTCGTATAATTTTGCACCTAATCGTAATTATTGTTAATTTGTAATCAAATTATAATTTTCCCAGCCATAGTACCTAATATTTATCTTTGAATATTAGATATTAGCCTCTCAGACCTAATGCTGCTTACTCGTATATAAATAAAATTATTATTTTAATTTTGTTTAACCTATTTTTTTTTGCATTCGGCTTAAAAGCCATACAGCCAATCACACTGTGAAAATTTTTAATATTTCAAACACTATTTATATAGAGAAAAAGTACAATACATTAACAGGGACACACGCTTCACACCACTGTGGTCTGTCAGAGCAACCACTAAGAAGGGGGAGAAAGAAAATGCATTAGGAATGCATGGATAGTAATTCAAAATTAATTTTATGTAAATACTCAACAATAACCTTATACAGGGTGGCTGATTAGTGCGAGGAAGTCCAATATCTCCGTTGTTCTTAAAAATATCGAAATTTATTAAATACAAAGGTTCTAGGATAAACAAAAGCGCACATTTTAAAAATATTTTTGAATATACAGGATGCCCCAAAAAAGTGGGGTTTAGCAAAGATGTATTTTTTCAAAAGGAACACCCTATATGTTATATTATTTTTGGATGCTACATAAAATTACAGTTGTTTTTCAATAAGTGCATTGTAGTTCTAAACTTAATAGTTTTAGAGTTATCGACTTTTCCAAAATGATATTTTTGAACTTTGACAGCTTCTAATTTTCTAACGGTACTTCTTAGAGCAAAACGGCTTACATGTCCCTATCTTACTTTTTAATTGTCTTCCCAAAAATATTAATTTCCGGTTAAACCGGAAGTAGTATATTTCCGACTTTCGAGTTACATCCGGTTTAACCGGAAATTGATATTTTTTTGAAGACAATTAAAAAGTAAGATAGGGACATGTAAGCCGTTTTGCTCTAAGAAGTACCGTTAGAAAACTAGAAGCTGTCAAAGTTCAAAAATGTCATTTTGGAAAAGTCGATAACTCGGAAACTATTAAGTTTAGACCTATAATGCACTTATTAAAAAATTACTATAATTTTATGTAGAATCCAAAAATAATATAACATATAGGGTGTTCCATTTGAAAAAATACATTTTTGCTAAACCCCACTTTTTTGGCGCATCCTGTATATCCAAAAATATTTTTAAAATTTGCGCTCTTGTTTATCCTAGAACCTTTGCATTTAATAAATTTCGATATTTTAAAGAACAACGGAGATATTGGACTTTCTCGCACTAATCAGCCACCCTGTATACTTTTCTATTTCATACAGACCCAAGATAAAGGATATTGACGGGGCATTCAATTTTACATACATGTATTAGATAGTTGTAAAGTACGCTGATATAAACAGAATATTTTCTGTATTCGAAAAAGATACGTTCTAGATCGCATCTAACTTAGCATAAATGACATTTATCAGAGGGAAAAATACGGATCTTATATGTATAAATATGCCGAGTAGCCAGCATGTCCCAATTTTAGGCGAATAATTGTGATAATAAAGCGCCTTGAAGCAATTAGGTTATTATTATTTCATTATATTATTTATTTATTATTTATTAGGGATATTTTCGCGAATTACCTTGCAGGTGAAGATCTGCAGTAGTTTTTCCAGCGATTGTCCCATTTATCTCTTATGAAAAATTTGAAGCAGACATAAGCATTAGATCATTTTCAATGGGCAATTAATTAGCCACACAATCAGCATGCTCATTACCACTCCGACCAGTATGAGCTTTGACCCGCTCAACCTACACTATAACAATACATCATTCTGTTATCATTAACAGCTGGTTATAACTTAAAAAAAAATTCTCGATAATAAGTCTTAAATTTGTTCTACCCTGTATATATTATATATTAGCTTACCAATATAGTGAGTCTTAAAAGTGTGAAACACATCAAGTGCTTTTTTTTCTCAGAACATTTTATTCCTTTTGATTTTAATACAAATTTTAAAATTGTAAAGTATATGTGTATACGTATCAGATCGTATGTTTTATGGGTGTTAGTAATTGTTCGTTAATGTAATGTTTTATTATAGACTTAAGTATGCTCTTGCCTAAAATTACAACAAAATAACAAATTCATCCGATGTAAACTAATAAATTTGACTAAATCTTTTTTTTTTAAATTGATAATAATAATAAACAAGTTGTTTATATAGTGCACTTTGGATACATTGTATAATGATAGACGACACGCTAATACCCTTAATTAGGAAAAATAAACCTATCATATCAATATAAATCACGAGACTTGACATTATTTCGTTCCTCAGCTTTAAAAACAATGCATTTTTAATTTATTTCTCGTCATTTACAGCACGACTTAAATTCTAAGGTATACTCATTGTTTCAGACTTACCCTGCACCACTCAACAAACCAACAATCGGACAAAAACCACAGATCTCTCCGAAACCAGCCCACCTCTCAGAAACCATCGAAATGACTCTACCCCCCGACCTCAACCCCTCGGGTTTACAGACATGGCCGCTTAAGAACCGCGTCATATCCACTGATCAAGTTGGAAAAAAGGCTGGTAGCGGTAGTGGGGGAAGTAACGTCACACCGGGACAGTCACCTGTCATACCAGGGCATTCACTTGTCTTACTAGAGCATTCATCTATTTTACCTGGTCATTGTCCAGTCTTACCACACCTTAATAACATAACTAACAATGTGGCAACGCCGTACAGTAGCTCGTCTGCCAAAAGTCACACCACAATAATTAACCATCAACAATACAGTCGGAATTGTCAGCTGAATATGGAAAATAACACACGTCAGTTAAGGCCAGTTCAGCAAATTGGCGTTAGGCAGTATAATACACTTCCCTCAAAAATATCCAAAACGACTATTGATGAGGTAAAATTCATATTTTTTTAATTATTATTTTTTTAGGAGGTTTCCTTTGTTTTTATGAACATTTTATAGTTAAAAGTTACTTTTTCCTAAATGCCTGTGTTGGTATTCCGTTTTCCAGGAGTCGTTGCATGAAGTGTGTATAATATATTTCCACTAGCATTAATTCATAGCCGTCTTCAGCGACGAGCCGTGAAGTAGCTGATCTGTGATAATTGCAATTACCTGTAAAATGAAATAGGTCAGCTCCTTTCCAACGTTGCCTTTCATACTTTATTGCACGTCAGTTGAAAATAGCTTTAATGGCAGTTATATAACGACATCTTTTCTCATTTACTCTAACCTAACCTAATTTCATCTTGATTACGTCGAAATAGAAAATCAAAATGACCATGCATTTCCCCTGATTTTTAGTAATTCGATAGTTGGCAAAGAAAATTTAATTCATATTCTTTGGAGAGTTTTCTTAAATGGGAGCCCGCCAGAATATGTTAAGGATAAGTCCATCCACTGATGTCGACCCACGTCGTAACGTGCTGGTAACATGAAGTGACCAGGGGCCGCATTCCGAAGTCGTCGTCACGATGACAATCCAATTTTAAAACTGGTGTAGTTACCAAGGCGAAATAGAAAATCTAATTTTGATTGACTTGGTCTCATGCCCAACGTAAGATATAACCAACCAGAATTTGGTTTGCCTGTTCTCATTCGAAACTATACCTGCTTAAAAAATTTCGGATCCATCCTCAGTAAAGTCAGAAAGTACTTCGTTATTTTTCGTATCCACAATTGATATCTCATTTCAAAGTGCTTACATCCTTTATGTCTGCAAGAAAGTGTTGTTTACCTGAATGTACTGATTCAGTTTAAGAAACATCGCTTTTCTAAGTCAGAAGCAGAAATATCTCCAATGTGCAACTAATATAAACATTCAAAAACTTCTAGGCATACCTAGATCATAACGTAAATTGTGGTAACGAAAAATAATTTAACTAGTAGGTACCCTTCTCTAAAGTCTAGATTTTTAGGATCTGTTAAATCAGTTACTTTGCGTAATTTAAATCGCCCGTCACAAAAATTTAGTTCTTAGTCCTTCCATCGCTGGCGCTAACAATTATTTAACCAAAGTATTGTTGTCGCTCTCTAGGGTATGCTTTGTGGTTACCTCAAGAACTGAACCCGACTTGTACTTGACTGTACTTGAACTTTTCCGTATTTTTGTCAAATTGGATGTAATTTCTTATAAACTTTGACAGTTTCAATTTCCAATGGTAAAGTTTAGATATTATCATTGAAGTTAGTTTAAGTCGTTCTTTTCAGAATTTGAATATACCTCAGGGATATAAATGCAACTTTATAGTCGAAATGGAATTGCTAATAAATACATATAGAAGTAGCTGGATCTTCTTTTTAAATAGTACATTATATACATACGTTGAGAAGTCAGCTATATTATAATAATATAGCGAGCGCTTTTATATCCAGAGCTCGAAACGCCGAAGAATATAATTTGTGAGGCATATTTCTCAACTGAGGTATACCTATACAGATTTTTTTCTACTACTAATACTAACATATTACATATTTAATTCGTCTAGATCTTTATATTTGCCATTTCTGCCTAATTTCAAAAATATTTTAAAAATCAAGCAGTCTGGGATCAAGCGATTTTAAATGTCAGTTTGTAGAAAATTTGTTGTCGTGTTGACATATGAAATATCTTCAAATTTATGATAAATATTCCTGTTTTATTAAAAATTTCATATTATTTTCCGGAATTTCTTCATTTAATTAAAATGGTTAGTCATGGCTCAAAACTAATAACATGTTAAAGAAAAGGCGAGGAAGAATGCTAAAATCGTGTGTAATTTAACTTCATAACATAGAAAGTTTGTCATTATTTACCTAGGTGATTATTTATTATCGTTATTTGCCTGGGTAGAGACATTTTACTTCTCCTTAGAGAAATGTAGTAAATAAAGGCGATTTCTCAAGTTAGTAGTAGAAAAAAAAATTTAAATATCAATAAGGACCGTCCCTTAACCCATGTCATATTCAACGAATATTATTAATTAATGAAGGCATTTTGTTGTTACAGGTGGCATTAGAAGAGAAAAGGCTGATAAATGCACTCAAAAACGGTGATATAGTGAACGAAGAACTAATAATCACTCAAGTACCTACAAAACATATTATTAGGGAACCGGAAAAATCTGCAGAGGGTGCCGTTAAATGGGGATTAAAAAGTACTCCCAAAAGACCTGAACAACAGGTACAAAAACTTTTTTAGATTGACAAAAGTTTTATTATTATTTTAATTACCTAAGAACAATTATTATTTACAAAAGTAAAAAAAAACAAAAACGCTAAGCAACATAGTGAACGAAATTACGTATGTAAAGCCAACCTACGGTAATTCGCCAATACATGATGTAAAGTATATATTTTTTATTTGCAGGTACCTCATCCAGAACTAACTTCAAGCCAAAAGTTACACTTGAGACAATCAGCGTCAAATCCAGTGAGACCGTTTTTGACACGGGGCTCCGTGGCCGAACGGGTTCTTATTTTTGAAAGATGTCCAAGTGACCTGTTGTTAGATAAACGAGCCAGAGCACCTATACCTCAAATTAGTAAACCACAGGTTAGTTTAACTTAATGTTTTTTTGCTTTATTTGATATCTATTACATTTAAGCCCAATTGTATAGGTTGGGATTAACACAAAAGTGGAGGGTAATCCAGGGGTTAGTAGTAAAATGCATTTTATAATCAGAGGTTACCTCCGATCCTAGCATTAACCCTCAACTTGTGGATTGGGTATGAGTTAACTCGCAATCTTGGGATAAAGAGGATAAAAAGGACGTATTTTTAACATATGTTTTTGAACCATTTTACCATTTATACCTATTGAATCTCGACTGCTTTCAAATTGATTTCATGCAATTCAATTCAATGCAGTCCATCAACATCTACAATCTACCAAACCTCACATACCGAAACAAAGGTCAGATCATAGAGTACGGTCAGCTATTTATATCCTTGGTACGATTTCCATCACCGATTTAGGCGCAATTTTGGCTTTGTCTCTTTGTCCGCAGTAATATTTCTTGTCAACCAGAGGAGACACTCGAGCCGATATCAACGGAGAGAATTACTAAATTCATCTGCTGCCTTTATCTGCCGCCAAGCGATACCTATTATAGAGACTTATTCTTCTTACTTGCTAATACTATCGACTTTTTGCAAACCGACCATCCCAATTCCGAAGTTGTCATCCTTGGCGACTTTAACGTTCATAATGTCAACTGGCTCAAATTCTCAAATACAACCGACGAGCAAGGTCGCGAAGCCGAATCCTTTGCCATCAGCTCTGGCCTCACCGAACTCGTGTGTGAACCAACTCGGATTACAGACCAAGATGGTGATTTTGCTAGTTTGTTGGATCTTTTCTTAACTTCAAACCCCGACTTGTACACAGTCACCGTGAAGCTTCCGTTAGGAACGTCTGACCACAACCTTATTTCGACACTCAACAAACTACCAATTAGTGCTAAACAGCCTCCTAAACCACGCAAGATCTGGCATTATACATCAGCTAAGTGGGATGACCTAAAGGACCATTTTCGAACCTTTCCTTGGCGGGACGTTTGTTTTACCTCTGACGATCCATCCATCTGTGCTAGAGAAGTATCGGAGGTTATCATTAGTGGCATGGAAGCCTTCATTCCTTTCCCAAAAAAGTGCCCTTCTAACGGCAAGCCTTGGTTTACCAAAAATTGCGAACGAGCTGTTAAATCAAAAAATTATTTCTACCGACAATGGCGTCAAAACCCTAACGCCGAATATCGTGCCATCATTGTTAACGTTCGAGACCAATACATGCAAACGATAAACCAAAGCAATACAGCACACAACCAGAGGATCAAAGAAAAAGTTTTTAAATGTCCTAACGGCTCAAGATCATTTTGGTCGGTAAAGCCGTCAGTCAGAACTTTACCAAGTCAACCATTCCACCTTTAACACGTTTTGATGGCACCATCGCGACCAAAGCACAGGAAAAGGCAAACTTACTACCGGAACTATTCTCTTATAACATTCAACGGTTAATTTCCAGGGAAATACTCCGCCGCCATCCCTGTAGAATCGAGAATGCCCGAGATCGTTTTCTGGCAGCGCCATGTTAAACGAATCTTGAGGAGTCTTGACACCAAAAAAGCTCCTGGTCCTGACGAAATTCCAGTGATCGTAATTAAGTAATTAATTAATTACATGCGCTGATGAATTGACACCGGTATTTTGTAGGCTTTATAACTTATCTTACAAAAAAGGTATATTTCCTTCTTGCTGGAAACTACGTCCAGCCCATACCCAAAAAGGGCAAGAAGACATTGCCAAACAACTATCGTCAATTCGCATTGCTTTCGGTTATATCAAAAGTCATGGAGAAGGCTATACAAAAAATTATTACACTACCTAGAAAGAACATTATTAGTGACCGCCAGTATGAATTCCGTAAGTCTAGATCAACAGGAAACCCTCTCGCTTATGTTACTCACATTTGGAACAACGCAATAGAACATCATGAGGAGTCCCGGGCGGTAGCACTGGACGTTTCCAAGGCCTTTGACCGAGTATGGCATAAGGGGCTCCTAACTAAAGTGAGAGCATACGGAATGCCGGTTCAATTTTGTTTATGGCTGTCAAGCTTTCTTAAAGACCGTTCTCTGCGAGTGGCGATGGACGGATTTCTTTCAGACACATTTAACATCAGCGCCGGAGTCCCTCAAGGTTCTATATTATCGCCCACCCTCTTTTTACTATGCATTAACGATCTTTTGGAAAAAACTAAGAATCCTATATATAGCTTCGCTGCTGACAGCACACTTGTTTCATCATTTACTTTTAATGCTCGAACATCAACTGCCAATGCACATCTCTATAAACAGCAAGAAGTCTCACATCTCAACAAAGACCTGAAAGAAATTCTGTCTTGGGGTGACAGTAATCAAATAGAATTTAACGCTAAAAAATCTCAGGCAACAGTTTTTTCTAAGAAAGTTAATGTTGAAAAACCGGATATAGTCATGGCGGGACACTCGATTTTCCTTGGCTTCATCAATTCATATATTGGGCGTAAATTTGGATAGTCATATGTCTTGGCATAATCACGCTGTGGCCATTGCTAAGGCAGCCTCGTAGAAGCTTGGAATAGTTTTCCAAATTAAGGACCTCTATACACCCCAACAACTTTTGATGCTCTGTAAAGCCCAAATTCGACCATCGCAGTAGTACTGTTCGCATATTTGGGGCCCTGCTCCTAAACATACCCTGAGATTGCTAGATTCCATTCAAAGAAGAGTCATTCGCTTGATTGGTGACCATGATCTGACAAGCAACCCGAAAAGCCTTGAACATCGATGGCAGGTTGGCGACGTGAGTCTATTTTACAAATATTTTCATGGCAAGTGCTCAACTGAGGTTGCCCGCTTGATTCCACCCAGAGCGGTGCATGGTAGAAATACACGACAAGCCACTGCAGCCCACCCGTACGTAATTCGGCTTAGTGTCCCTCGAACGACAGTGTTTAAAAATTCTTTCATCTGGAGAACGTCATCATTCTGGAACGACCTCCCTGAGACCGTGTTCCCCAGCGAGTATAATCTCCAAAGATTCGAGACCAACGTGAATAATGTCCTGCGCACATGCACCGCTCGTAGAGCGCTATAAAAGATTAATCCTGCAGTGCTGCGCCTTATAAAAAAAAAGTTTTACCTTATATGAATGTTAATGATAACCTACAGAAAAATAGCCGGCACTTACTAGAAATTTCAGATTTGTCGAACATAACAAACATTATTATAATTACAGTGTTGATAAAAGTAAATTTTTTCTGTTAATATATTGACTGGTATGGTGGGCGTAATGTTTTGATATAACATTTTCCAATTTGTAAGTTATTTGTTTTCTTTGTATAATTAATTTAATAAAAATGATCTAAAATGTGTATAAATACTAGAAATGATTAAGTCAGAATTTATTCATTTATTACATTTTGCATTCCCATAAAAACAATTTTAATAGTTTCATTATTCTGTCATGATGGCAGTTTATAACCAAATTAAGGCTGATATTTGATGGCGCGCATGTGAGATATTAAAGAAAAACACTATCCCATAATTGAATCATCCCCTAAGGGGTTGGGGATGAATTTGTGATTTTTCGATTTCTTGTTTTATTCGAATCTTCTAACCTTATAATTATTGTGCCCAATATTAAGTTTCTATATAATTATTACCATTTTTCATCGCTATGGAGGTTGTTAGGGGTGACATTTTTACAATTTTCGATTTTTTCCTTCATTAAGGTTATAGGTCACCCTGACACCAATAAAATGTATATCTTTTTTGACGCTACTATTACATATACTTTTCTTTATTATGGATATTTTAATTAGATACCACAGAAAAATTTTGCAAAAAATACTTGAAGAATAATGGTTGTGTACCAAATCACCTTTTTTTTTGGACACGCGGATGGTGGAGTGGATTGCGTTGCGAAAATATACTTGTAATTATTGCAGAGCGATAAATAAAACGACCGGATCATACAGTAATCAGCACAAGACTGTCATTTATTAACTTCACCAAACCATACGTCATCATGTCAAAATACATCAACGCCACCTATCTATAAGGAAAGCCATTTAAACAAATAGTGGTTTGATAAATCCAACACCCCCACTATCAAAACATTATTTGGATTGAATACCCAGATCTGCCATTAACAAATTATGCTTAACAGGACATAAACCTTTTGTCAAAATATCTGCAATCATTAAATCTGTTGACATGTATTTAACATTAATAAACTCATTGTTAATTGCCTCACGTATAAAATGGTAACGAACATCAATGTGCTTCGTCCTATTATGATGAACGGGATTACTTGACGAACTTAACGCACTCTGATTATCGTTATGTAAAGCAACACACAATGTTTTCCCTGTCAATTCAATTAATAAACTTCTTAAGTAGATGGCTTCCTGAGAGGCTTCAGAAATGGCCATATACTCAGCCTCGGTACTCGATAAAGCTACTGTTCTCTGTTTTGCGCTTGCCCAAGATATCACCGAGCCATAAAGTTTAAAAACATACCCGGTGTAAGACTTTCTGTCTTCCAAATTATTAGCCCAATCGGCATCCGCGAAACCCTGCAATTCTATGTCATTCTTGCAAAATTTCAAACAATAACTTTTAGTACCTTTTAAGTATCTAAGAATACGTTTTGCACACTGCCAGTGAATTTCAGAATAACAATTATTAAACTGGCTTAATACACTAATACTAAAACATATATCAGGCCTCGTAAGTACAGCTAAATACATTAGACTTCCAATTAAATTTTGATATGGAACATCAATCTGTTTACCACCTTTTTCATACAAATGATCTAACTTCATTTCAATTGGTGTTTTCACAGGTTTACATTCCTCCATATTAAATTTATGCAACAATTTATCAATATATTCTTCCTGACTTACAGTTATAATATTATTGTTCTTATCAATATCAATATTCATCCCTAAGATGTTTCTGGCTCTGCCCAGATCTTTTATCTTAAATTGTTCACTTAACTTTTGTTTCAAAAAAGACATTTCTTGTTCATTATTTGAAAAAATAAAAAAATCATCAACATAAAATGTTATAACTGTGATATAATTCCTATCTTTTTTAACAAACAAACAAGGCTCAGCTTCTGATTGGTTATAACCAAGATCAGCCAAAACAAAATGAACCCTATCATACCAAACTCGTGAAGACTGTTTAAGTCCATAAATGGCTCTTTTTAATTTTAAAACCTTGTTTTTATCAGAACATTCTAAACCTACTGGTTGATACATATAAACTTGTTCTTTTAATAAACCATTTAAAAATGCTGTCTTAACATCTAAATGTGAAATTTCTAAGTCTAACTGAGCAGACAATGCAATAAGTAACCTTAGTGTTGAGTGTCTAACCACGGGAGAAAAAGTTTCATTATAGTCTATACCTTGTCTTTGGGTGAAACTCCTAGCAACTAACCGCGCCCGGTATTTCACTTCACCATCAGAATTGCACTTTCTTTTAAAAACTCACTTATTGTCTACAACATTTACATCACTAGGTCTTTCAACTACCTCCCATGCATCGTTTTCATGAAAAGCTTGTAGCTCCTCAGACATAGCTTCCCGCCATTGATCTGCATCACGTCTGGCCATCGCCTCCTCCACAGAAGTAGGATCCTCATCACTTTCAATGCCCACACCACACATGTAAAGCAAATAATCCTCGTGTTTTTTAGGTTTTGGCTCCCTTTGTGATCGCCTGGCTTCTTTAGACGTTAACTTTGCTGTTTCTTCTTGTTCGCTAAGAGAAGAATCACTTTCTGGTACATATTCTATATCATTACCTTCTTTTTCATTGCATTCCTCAATGTCAAAAAAATCTTTGTTTTGTAATTCTATTTCCCCCACTGAATTTTCAGTGTCTTCTTTAGGAATACTGTTAATAACAACAACTGTTTCGTCTTTTTCGCCTGGTCCTGTAGTTTCCTCAAAAATTACCACATCTCTACGAATAATTACATCATTTGTGTCACCATCATATAAGCGATATCCCTTGGAAGTTTCGCTGTAACCTACTAAAACCACTTCTTTGGATTTTTTGTCCCATTTCAATCTCTTTTGTTTTGGAATATGGGCCATTACTTTGCTTCCAAAAACTCTTAAGTGACTTATGTCGGGTTTACTACCATACCACACTTCATAAGGTGTTTTTCCATTCAGGTCACTTGCTATTGTTCTGTTACGAAGATACACTGCTGTGTTCACAGCCTCCGCCCAAAACTTTTTTTCTAGATTTGCATCTGACAATAAACATCTAGCCTTCTCTACTACTACCCTTATCATACGTTCAGCAGAACCATTTTGTTCAGGGGTGTATGGAACAGATGTTTGATGCAAAATTCCATTTCTTCCTAAAAAGTTCTCAAATTCATGACTACAAAATTCCTTACCATTGTCACTTCTTAATGTTTTGATTTACATTCCAGTCTGATTTTCCATCAAATACTTAAAACTTTGAAAGTTTTTAAAGGCTTCATCTTTTGACTTCAAAAAATATGAAAAACACATTTTGCTATAGTCATCTTTTAATATAAGAAAATACTTGGCTCCACCTATGGACTGCACCTCCATCGGCCCACACACATCTGCATGTACCAGCTGTAAAACAGCTGTCGCCCTAGAACCTTGATCTGGGAATGGCAACCTTGCCTGCTTACCCTCACTGCATGCAACACATTTTTCTAGATTTATGTCACCCTTGCATGACATTCCTTCAACAGCCCCATTTTTCATTTTTATTAAATCATTTTTATTTACATGTCCTAGCCTTTTATGCCACATTTGTCTAGTTACTGCAGGAGCTGCTAACAGTCTATGCTCTTTTGTCTTTAATTTATACACGCTGTCCACTAATTCTGCGACACCCACTAACTGTCCTTGACTGTTGTAAATATTACAATTATCAGTTGTAAAAACCACTTTATTACCGTTTCTTATCAACTGGCTTACTGAAAGTAAGTTCGTAGCGAGTTTGGGAACACACAAAATGTCATTTACCGTAATTTCAAAAGTATTATTTCCGACAACTGTTGTTATGTCTACATTCCCTGCTCCTTCGACACAAACCTCAGTCTTATCAGCAGTGATAATAGTGTCTGTTCCAGAATGACTTCTAGTATTATTCAACCAATGTTCATTTGGGGTCAAGTGAACGCTTGCTCCAGAATCTATATACCACTGATTCTTTGTAAACTGATTTCCATTTAAAAATACTGCACTAAATGCACTTCTTCGATCAGAATTAGGACAATTGCTTTTGTAGTGACCCATTTTTCGACATTTGTAACACTGAATATATCTAACAAACATCTGACTTTGACGTCGTTGACACCTGCTGTCTGTCATATCCAATACCAGTGTTGCCACTACCATGCTGCCTGTTATAACCAGAACCAGTGTTGCCACTACCTCGCTGTCCGGTATAACCAGTGTTGCTACTACCATCGTTACTGAAATTCGCCTTCTTCATGAAACGAGATTTACCGATAAAAGCGTTTCCTGTTTTATCATCTTCAACAATGTCCAACAATTTCGTTTTAATAGAGTCAGCTGTTATGGTGATACCTGAGTGCTCGATAGCCATAATCATCAGGGAGTACTTTTCTGGCAAACCAGCCAACAATAAAGAGCCTATCCACTCATCATTTACTGCAAAGCCTGTCCCATTTAGTCTTTGGGCCTTGTCCACTATCCGGTTGACATATGCCGCCATATTATCGGAATCTTCCAATCTTGTCGAAATTAGCGATCTAAGCAAACTTATTTTTCTTGCAAATCCATTATCATCGAACATATCTTTAAGCTTTTTCCATAGATCATTTGCTGTCAATGTTTCTTTTATGTGAATATAAAGTTTGGAATCAATAGTTAAAATAAGTTTGGCTCTCGCCTTACCAACCTTGGTAGCGTCGGTTTCACTTCCATCAATGCACGCCTTCAAGCCATCGATAATCAGGAAATTTTCCGCCGCAAACGACCACTCGTTATAATTCTCGCGCCCCGTTAACTTGGGTACTGACGCGATTAAACTACTCGCCATTGCGCACTGTATATACAACTTTACAAAACTTCTAGGTATGAGCATAGACAAGGGAGATGCGCTTATGGTAAGGATAGATAGGCAACTCAACATACTAAATTGGTTCCCTTATAGCGCCATTCGTGTCTGGTTGAAGAACTAAATGTAGCACTGTGGGCGAGGGGCGGGGGGGTCGGCGCCACACATGAAAATTTAAATTTTACAACTTTGAATTCAAATTTTCGTGCTTCTAACTCTGATGAAAAAGTTAGAAGCGCGAACCTTTTGAATTAAAGTCAATATATTTTGGGAGATTAAAAGAAAGTTGTAACTACGTTTCTGATATGACGACAAGCTTTATTAATATTAGATATTTACATAAATTAATATAATAACAAGGCAAGTTTTACCTAGGATTGTGCTGTAAAGAATTAACATAGGAACAGCGTTCAGCTTTAAATAGGATCCTCTGCTGCCATGCTCAATTTTTTGGTCATATCCAAAATGTGTGTGATAAACTCTATAAGTTTTTTGAATGCCAATCTGGTCTTTGCCACAGAGTAATGGATTTTGAATAGCATTTACCCAAAGTTTATGCGTCTAAAGATACACGGACATTATAAGATCGTAAACTGTCATAACTCTAAGAAAATCAGTATATAAGTAATGTTTATGATTATTCAGGATGAAACGGTGTCCTGCATACATTTTTTTTAGATAGCAACAATATTTTGTATACAGTATAGGCGCAAGGTGCCTTTTTGGCTCTTCACGATGCACCCTTTTTATCACTTCGCTAAAACAACAAACAACTTACCTGGTAGCTTTGTGGAAACCTGTGCATTTTCACACGTTTCCCACTTTGTACTTTACATCCGGGAACCCAACAATAAATCACCATTTTAGCAAAATAAACTTATACGTCGCGCCGCTTCGTTTAAAAATTTAATTTTAAAATGTCAATGTCACTTGGGTCCGACTCCGGAAGATATTTTTATTATGGATCAGCACATACGTCATATTTTCATCTTTATTGCACCTTAGCTGGTACGATTGAATTCAGAGAGAGAAAGATAGAGAACGTTCCCCACGCTCATTATAAATACATGTTTTGCCGCTACCAACGTTAGGATATGAACAACATTATAAAACAAAATACCTACAATAGCGCCATCATCGTCTGGTTGAAGAACTTAACGAACGGGGAACGATCCTCACCATTTAAGTTATCCTAGCCTGGGTATGAGTCTGGGCCCATAACCTATTGCAGAGCGATAAATAAAACGACCGGATCATACAGTAATCAGCACAAGACTGTCATTTATTAACTTCACCAAACCATACGTCATCATGTCAAAATACATCAACGCCACCTATCTATAAGGAAAGCCATTTAAACAAATAGTGGTTTGATAAATCCAACAGTAATCAAGATATCAATTATTTTTTGTTAAGTAATTAATATATTACCTCTATCATGTACCGTAGCTAAAAAGACAAAGAAATAAACAAAATAGCGAAAAAAAAAAGTTTCAAGAAAAAAAGTGAAAAGATTTTACAATAATTATTACAGGATTGTCACCTGACCCGCTGCTTTTTTTTAAACGCTATTATACCTCAGGGTAATTTTTAACTTTTCATGCTACAAAAGGTTAGGTTTAAATAATTATGAAACAAAGCCTATACATTTGCCAAATTTTAAGTTTCTACGGCGTCTGAAAGTGCTCAGGCTCAGGAGTTTTGGGGGCATGCATGTAAACATACATTCAATGTTCTAGATGTAAATGGTCATTATTATTATTATTATTATAAATATTTTAAATAGAAAATTAATCATACCCAAAAACATTTAATTCTTCGAGCACATATCCATAAATTTGATTCGATAGACCTCGTGTTTTTATTTTATTCATATGCCACTTTCTGAATTCCATTCCATGCACGGTTTCTGTGGTCTTCTACAAAAATAGAATTTTTAATTCCAAAGTTGTGCATATGCTCCGCATCTCAACATGCAAATCTAAATTGTTAGATAAATAAATAAACTCTCAACCTTGACTTAGCCCGTCTACGTTTACATGTAAATTTAATTTAAATTTTAACATGCTTACACCCACACTAAAGGCAGGCCTACACTAACCATACGCTATGCTATTCAGTGATTTGTTATACAATATTTTAATGTCGATTTTTTTACCTGATGAAATTTTAAGCTTCGATTTTTATTTAGTAATAATTATTTTAAATAAAGTTTACTTAAAGCTATTTCCGGCAGCAATAAATAAACCATTTGTAGGTTGTATCAGCTGTTACTACTTCTAACATAATAGAGAACTATTCACCTGGGTTGCAATAGCATCTTGTTAAGATTTTAGCATCCAGTCTTTCGGGAGGATATAATTCCCTTGGTTTACATATCTTGCAATAACCAAGGAAAACCTTATTTTTCTTTAGATTTTTAACTCAAAATGTAACCCTTTAAGTTTTAAATTAACATGAAAATCACATAGAGAAAAAACTAAATACTTGCAGTAAATAAAGTTAGGTACCTATCAAGTGGCCTAAATACAATAAGGTAAAAATGCTACTATATTTATTGCTCCCTTTTACTATACGATATGTTCTTTCATTTATGACAACAGAAATTAAAATAGTTATTTACGAAATAAGTGTTGTAAAGATTCATATTACAACACGAGATGTTAAAGTTGTTAAACGAGGCGTCAGCCGAGTTTAATCAAACATCGAGTGTAGTTATATGAATTTACAACAAGAATATTGTACAAAATTTTATCTACTTTCATCTATGAATAAAAATATTTGGCAAAAGGCATTTTTAAAAATAAAAATGCACCTGCTATTAAAAATCGTTTTGTAAGGGCATCTATTACAGCACTAGTGCTGTAATAGATGCCATTACAAAACGATTTACAGAACTGTAAAATTCATATTACTAAATGAAAGTAGATAAAATAACAAAGCACCGTCAAAGGGTTGTTGGTAATTTGACATACAAGTTAAAATTAACCCTAAGGCTGATCGCGCACTGCGATTTGTATTCGTGCGATAGTCTTATCGCAATATATATTACACTGCGCACTCGTACGATAAAAAATCGCATGAGTAATAAAAATCGTATTGCCTGCTCAACCTAAATGAAATAAAATAGACTCGTCTGCACCAAGACATTTAGAGAATCTCTAACATTTAGGAAAGCCTACAAGGCTGTGTACAGGTAGGCGAGGCGCCAATCTATATTGTTCTGTGCATGGTGCCCACGGATGGCTGACAAATACAACTCTAGCATTTTTTCCGAATCGGTTTGTCCCATATTACAGACTTTTTTATACTCGACCTATATACGATGACCCATGTTTTATATAAGGATCCTCAAATTATGTTAAATTGTGTAACTATAGACACTTAAGGCAACACCTATACGTAAACGTAGTTCTGGCCATATTCTGACGCCCTAAATCATAGTTATGGCAAGGCTGAAGTCTGGCCGGGAACCTATGAGTATTTGTTTACGTTTTTATTGGTTGATTGTTGACAGTTTCTTGGAATCACTCTCACCACAACAAGTTTTCTTGTTAACCAAACCAACAAATAACACAGAAAAGCCATCAATTCCTTAACAAAAATTTAGGGTATACTTCCTTCTTTTTCTTCGTGATTTCACAGGTGGTCGGGTGTCGTCGGGTTGTATCGGGACAATAATACCGCGTTTCTTGGTGAACGTAAGAATCCGTATTTAAGTCTAACGTATCACGTAACGCAACCAAAATTTAAACTGCGCACGTGTAGATGTCATAAGATACGTTTACGTGAAATTTTCAGACACTGCCTTAAGTGTCTAATATGAACCCGTTACTTTGCCATTTTTGAATTTTTTTCGCCGGTTATAAAATAATGTATTTATTTATTTATTTGAATTTGGAATTCAATATACATAATACATGTATATCTTAGTATAACACACTTAATTATTCTCTTACACAGGATGCGAATAACGCGGAATTTGCCATTAGAATACGTTTTGAATGCGCATCACAACAGGGCACTAACCTGCCACTGCTAGCGCTGGAGTTGCCTACCTGCACAGAGCTTATATCTTAAGGTATGATCAGGGCCGGCTCGTGACAAAAAATTGAGTGAGGCAGGGACCAGTTTCGCCGCCTCAATATACAGTAACGCATTAAATATGAGTAAGAAAAAAAAAATGCCGCAGGCGAAAATTTTTAAGATTTCAAGGTCAAAAGTCAATGGCCTTAGGTGAAAAGTAGACAATTTTCAAGGTAAAAAAACATGTTAAAAAACAGGTTTCGTTAGTAATCGTTAGGTAAATTTTTAATGTTCTGCGGAAAGTAGAAGGTCATTACTATTACCCCCCTCGTAAATGCCGCCTCAATTGTGAATTATTGTGAGCCGACCCTGGGGCGCATTCACGATTGACGTCGGACCACAGTATAACGGAACTATACAGTAGCGACACGAGGCGATTTAGACAGACCCAAATTTCTCTGCGCAATGCGCGTAGCGGCCATCTTTTTAGTGACAAATAAGTCAGTCAGAAAGGTAAACAAAGCTTGTGTGGATTGTAGTTTATTAGTTTTTGTAAATTTATTAGTTTTTATCGTGCGTTTAAGTGTTTGAAGGTGCTTTGAAGTGTTTGTGCCGAACTTTTGCTGATTTTCGATGGATTCCCAAGAAAAAATAAGGAGCAGATGTGCTTTAAATTGACTTTCTTTCAGTGTAAAAGCGATTTCAACATAAAATTCCATATGTTTTCTCAGTGTAATAAAGGACAATACCGTCATCCGCGTCATCCTTCTGTCACTGAAACTGACCCCTGGAAATCAAAGGGACCGACAGCTCGTGTCGCTACTGTATAGTTCCGTTATACTGTGGTCGGACGTTCGTCGGGTGCGCACCGATTGCACACGGCGATAGGAAAATTCGTTCACGGTTGTACCGGGTAACATTTATACTCGTTCACGGTTGTGGATAACTTTTACCGAACGAAACAACTTTTTAACCAAGTCGGGAGACGGATAAAGTTTGTCCGGCATGCGCAAATGTATTGTTTATTGTTTATGGTGAAACACCTGAAAGTTAAAAGTTAGGTTGTTTTTAAAATAAAAGTTTTTTGGGCGCGCCAAAACTTTTTGAGAATGTCGATTTCAAAAGATACCCACAATTTGCTCAAAAGAGTTTTGTTGCTGTCGCATTTCAAAATTGCAAAATATAATTTGACAAGTTTGACGTTTGTTCGGGTTGCTCTCGGCGCATGCCCGAGCCGTTCACAGTGAGTAGATCTTTTTGTTTCGGTAGATAGCAACTGGATGGACGTCGGTTAAATTTTACCTGGGTAATATTTACCAATTTGGTGAAAACTATGAACGCGCCCCTGGGTATGATTCCGATGGTGACCGCAGCAACCGACTCTAACTACAGGCTCCAGACGGCAACCGCAAACATACTGCCACCTGCGGTCGGACTAATGCAGTCGGTTTTAGTTTTCGGTGATAAGATGTCGGACGAGTTTGACCCGAAGATGGCGAGCCTTTTGTTGGAAGAGGAAGATGACGATGACTTTTTGTTACCTTATTCCAAAAAAAGGAGAAAACTCACAATGCCGTTATTCAGCACTAGAGTAGATAGAGGAAGTTACTCAGCTTTTATTAAAAATAATCTGTAAGGTGACAAAGAAATATAACAAAGCTATGGTCGGTTAAATTAGTGACAGATTCATTTCATTCATTGTTTAACACTTATCGGTATACGGTCGGCGACAACACTGGTTCACGAGCAGCGGTGGTGCAGTCTGCGGTGGCGACGAGGTGCGACCGCAAGCGACAGTGGCGCTGTGTTCAGAATGCATTTCATATAAAATCAGTCAAATCAGTACTATCGCCAGCGGTCTGCCGCTGCAACCTGCAATCTGCGGTCACCGTCTTACTTTCTCATGTCACCTCAATAATAAAAAATAAAAAAAAAAATATTTGACGTTTATCAAAAAGTACATGTTAATGTCACCTTAAATCTAAATAATTGTTACAGGTCAAAGAACATTTTCTAAATTTCAACAACCTAAACTAAATATCTCAGGTGCAACACTAAGGGCTGTTTCTGCACTAAATTGTCAAAACGTGTTCGTAAACTAACTCATACAGAAGCAGCGTACTTGGGTTCTTACTGCACCAAATGTTGCTTGTATTTAATAACAAGTGATTCCACTGAATAGGCGTAAAAAATGTCACTTGGAGCGTTGATTGAAAGACAGTTATGCAATAAACGATTCGATTAATTTCTTAATTATAATCATTTTCGTCAAAGTAAAATAAAACAGCAAAATACATCAAACAAATCAACTTTGTAAAATATCTATAACCCGTATTCTAATAGCAATGTCGCGCTTTAATTTTTTTGAGAGTTAGGCAAATGCCGACTTTTTTGATAGGAAAGTCTGCTAGAATTTATAAACCGTTTTGAATTAAAAAGAAATTTTTTAAAAATTGTTATTGTATTTTTGTTGAGTAGGAGAAGAAGATTATTTTATGACATTTTATTTGGGCTGCTGGGTCCTAACGACATCCAAAATAACAAAAACTTCTTTATTACGATAAAAATATCATAAAATAATCTTCTCCTACTCAACAAGATATGTTGATATATAATAATGTGTTAAAAAAATCTCTTTAATTTAATGTGGTTTATAAATTCTAGCAGACTTTGCTTACTAAAATCTTTGCCCCAAGCAAGAAAATTTCTTCTCTCTTTTAATCAGTTGACTATTCTTACTAAATAAATTTAAATTTTCTTTCTACATAACCATTCAGTATGCTGACAAGCATTTTATAACTTTTCACACATTAGATCATTTCACCAAATTCCAAAGCTCCATTAGAGTTATATACCACCAACCATTTTCTCTATCGCTAATACCAACAGCAACATGCAACATAAATCCTTTTCCTAAATTAACATTTTTATTAACCTAGTGGAGAAAGACTTTTATCTAGACTTATCCCTAATTTTTTTTTTATTTAATCAGAAATATGGATTTATACATTTAGATATTGTGCCCCTGGGTCGTCGTAGTGCTTGGGTAGAAATAATTTACATATTACGTACATATATCATAATTTTAGTTTCGTAAAAAAAAGTAAGTTGAAAATTTAGGGAAAACCTATTTTCCACACACTACTTACTTCACTAGTGAATTACTATCCCAAAGGTAAGCCAAAGGAACCCCAACCCCCATTCCTGCCTATTTTTCTATTAATTTGGTATAAAATTCTTTATTTAATATTCAAACATTGATTTTGCTTTATTTACACCCAGTATGTTCAAATGTTCACAGCCAAATGAAATGGAAACTGGGAGTAAACCGTGTATTTCAGATTCAGAATTCAATCAACAAACACGAAATATTATTAGTTTAAAACAAACATCTCTGCGTAACACGCGTGCATAAACTTAAGAATTTATCTTTAAATAAATAAGCGTCGGCATTTGTATCTATCAGCAAAGACTTAAAACTAAAATTAGTTCAAATTTGATATCATATTTTTGGATTTTCAATACTTGGTGTAGCATATATTTTATTTGCCTTTAGGTATCGCATATTTAGGTTGGTTGGCCGCAACTATATAATTTTCAATAGTACCAATAAAAGATTGTTTATATGACAATTAATATTTAATGGTACTGGTGCCAAGTAAATAGTATTACATCTTTATATATTAAAAACAGTATATAAAAATTTAAAAATTATACGTCCCGCAACGGCTCTTTTTGGTCAAAAATCCAATATATTTTCACTGACGACAGCACGCTTGTTTGATCTTTTACATTGAATACTCAAACATCGGCTCAACAAAAGCCTGGAAGAAAGTTGTTTTGGGTGACAGTAACCAAGTAGAGTTTAACGGTAAAAGAATCCAGGCGGCAATCCTTTTCTAAAAAAGTGAATGTTAACCTACCAGATATAGTCATGGCGGGACAATCGCTTCCCTCGACTACATTAATGCATTGGGCATCAATTTGGCATACTCGCATTGCGGTCACAGCTAAGGCAACCTCGCAAAAGTTTGAGGTACTTTTCGGTACCAAGAACCCTAGCAGCTTTTGACGATCTATAAAACCCAAATTCGATCATCGCTGGAATATACTGCTAACACATTAGGCCTGTTCTCCTAAACGTACTCTGAGACTCCTTCCATTCCAAAAAGAATCATTCGCTTGTTCAGCGCCATCTGACAAAAAACCTTGAAATCCGAGAACATTGAAGAGCGGTTGGTGACTTGAGCCTCTGTTACAGATTATGGCAAGTGCTTAATGCTGTTGTCCGTTTGATTTAACCCAGAGCGGTGCATGGCAAAAATACACGACGAACTACTGCATTTCACCCGTACTTGGTTTACTTTAGTGTTTCCCAACGGCTATAATCTTCAAATATTCAAGGCCAACGTTAATCACTTCCTGGACAGATGCACCGCTCACAGAGCACCTTAGAGGATTTTTTATTTCAATTCCTATATTTTTAAAAAATTACAAAAACATCTTAGAATTGATTAGTAATAATTTAAATGTTGACACTGCTTATTATTATGTTCTAAGGTTTATATTTGATATTGTTAAACATATTTTTTCCTACAATAAATGGTCATGTCATGGTCAAAGAATACCTATTCAAAAAAAGCTTTAAAAATAAATAAGTTCTAAACCTTTTTAATACATCTTTGGCATAAACATTTATTGCTTCTTTAATATCCTATAAATAATATTGTATAGAATATATTTGTATATTCTATTTTTTAGCCTTTACCAAAACAACAATCCTTGCAACACACCACCCTTCAAAGGCACGTTAAGGCTCATAGGAATGTCAATATACCAAGGTTTCATTACCCTAAAGGAAAACCAGGACCTCCTGGTCAACTTGAGGTACTCGGAGCTAAAGTTAAAGCATCGTTTGCAGGGATAGGGGAGTGGGCTTCGAGGTAGGTTAAAAACAGCTGTTTAAACTATTTGAAACATTTTCAAGCGTTGTTATAAAACCTAAAAATTAAATGGAAATAGTATACTGTACAACAAGTTCTGAAAAGGGATTGTTAAACAAGTTATACATTATATTTTTTCTACAATTGTAACAGTGATTTCTAAATTCCTACGACTTTAAATGGAAGACGTGTCTAACGAATGTTTGGTTGCCTAATAACTGTTTCTTTCAGGGCCGTGTTGTCGCACGAATGACATAGCGACCGAACTGTGTGTAAACGCTTACACACAACACGTATAATTTTACGTAGACTTTACAGACAAAACTTATTGGAAAAAATACCGACAGAACAAATTGGTTTTAAACAAGACAAAGTACAACAATGATTGTGTCAACGGTGGTGCAAGATACTATGAGAGAATTCAACAAGATTGAACTTTATTGTTATCTCTAGATATCAAACGCGCCCTTGGCACAGTCTGGCACCACAAACTTTTATTCAAGCTTTTTAACTTACAGAAACACTTTCCGACATACTTTGTTACTTTAATACACTCATACTTGACAGACAGGACCTTCTTCGTCAGAGCGGAGGGTGCACTATCGGAACCAAAGTCAGTTGAGGCGGGGGTACCGCAATATTGTATAATTTATATACCGCGGATATCCCTAAATATCCCCTAACCCAACTGGCTTTGTATACCGACGATGCGCTAATATACGCGCAATCGTTTTACGCAGAGGCAGCCAAAAGGAAAATCCAAACACAACTTAATATTCTGGCCCCATACTACAGAAATGGAAGATTGAGGTGAACCCTGCAAAACTTGCGCGACCCTGACGAGGAAATTCATAAATAACAGAAGTAGGTATTCCCTTACTTGAGACCGTATCTCCTAAAACACATGTATTTTCTTATGGAGAAATTTCCATTATTCAGCCATGCGCATTCCGTTATGATGGCATCCATTTCAACACAAACATTATAATGTACTTTTTTCCTTTTTGTGACATGCGTAATTGATATAGTAATTGTAGATATGCTTTAAAGTTCCTGTACAAACCTGTTTAGGACTCTGTTGACTGATGCAGCGTGGATTAAAAATATTATTATTTTAAAATTATTTATTAAATTTAAGGCACAAAACTTTGTTTATAAGTAATTGGTATAATTAATCGGTGTTATAATCATAAGCCTCTTGATTAAGAACGACCATTTTAATTTAATTGTATATTATGTTGTTAATGTTACATGGTATATTTTACGTAGAATAATAGTTTTAGATTTAGGATTAGACAATCTCCTTGTATTTACATTAAATCATTAAACAAGTTACATAAAAAGGGGGGGTTTTACCTTTTAATATTTAAGTTAAACATACGTGTATGTCAAGGATAAAGCTAGATCAAAAGGATGGAACGAAATCGAGAAAAGTATTCAAGTAGTTGGGATAATTTTAGGGTTTTTCACAGGGAACCGACCTAGATGTCTAGCTAGATTAAATAGCAGTTGCTTGTACCTGATCGCAAAATGTGTTTACCAATCAAGTTGTAGTTAGTTAAAAAAAAAAGGCATTGGTTTTATCTGGATTAAACCGTTCTGATTTAAAAATAATTATTATATCAATGAAATATTCTTATGAAATATATAGTGTAACATACACAAACCTTTATATTATATTCATCGAATTGAATGATTTTCACACTTACCTAGAGTGGACCTTCTATTGGATGGCCGAAGGCAACATAGATTTTTTTCTCTTCAATAAATAAAAAAAAGAACCACATGCGGACGCTGAACTCTAATCAGCATATTTTACTAGTAAATGGACCTATTATTGTTGTGTACAATGATTCGATGATTTATCATAGTTTTGTATGCGATCTACGAGGGTTCCACCCATATGCTATTAACGACTCACTTTTTTCAAATATCACTCGATGTCAGTGTTGTAGTTCTGGTTGCGATAACACAGAGTAATTGGCTGTTGACAGTGTTTATAAAATAAAAATAGACTAACCTTTTCTGCAAACGTTCTTAGGGACCGTTGTCTTCTTTTTTTTTTTATAACGGATATTGACACAAAAACGGTAGTATAGTGGTCTTTTGTTAATTTCGGATTTATTTGATGTGTTGATTGACGAGGCAAATATCATTGATGATCAGTGGTGATGATTGATATTTACGTTTTACCTGTTAGCCTGACTTTGTAATCGTTTTCAAAATTTCTTCACATTACGACCCTGATGATGAGCTCGCAAACGCATAGACAAAAAGTTTTTTAAATATAAAAAGGTTTAAGGAGAACGTTTGCCCTTAAACATTATACGCTTATTTAAGACAATATTAATTTAAACTACAAAAAAAGTATATTGTTTTTATTAAAATTGTACTATTTATACTTTAAGTATGTATAGATATTTTTATTATTTTGTAACTATGGTGAGTTCTTTGTATTCCAAAAAAGTGGATTTTCTGAATTATTTTATTTTACTATTATTATACAGTATTAGTATTTGTCTATCATTAGTTTGCTATAGCGTTAAATAAGGCCACTGCATTTTATGCATTTTTAATTATGAATTCAAGACATATTTCAATTCAACTAACAATTTGCATGTTTAAACATGTAACTGTTTAAAATAACCACCTGAAAAGTAATAACATGTAAGAACTAGGTCCAGTAAAAAATACTACAAAAACTAAGATTAGGGTAAAATCACCTTCTAACCAAGTATGGCTGATTCCAAGAAGATATCACTTCAATGACCCTACACTCCCAGTATAATTTACTTTTAGTTCATTACCTCATTAATTCAATCTCGCGAATTAATTATCCCCTCCCGCTTCATTTTTGAGTAACCCAATAAGTTCTTTTCCCCACCCCCTACAATTCACTACCCCCACTCCAATCTCGACAGATCCTACATTATAACTAGGCGTCTGCAGAAAGACCTTGTCATATCTACTTTAGACAGGCAACCGGACAGACACATCTTGTAGAAATTTACAGAAAGATGGAGAAGTTTATTATTGTTAAAGACGTTGTTAAAAAGTTACGAGAATTTAACCTTACAGGACGCACTCTAGAGTTTAAGTTAAAACCTGTTCCACAGGGAGTTGAACCAGTTGGTTGGGTGGAAAAAGGAATTAATCAAATTATTCAAAACGCTACAGTAGGCCTACAACCCTTAGATCGTGTGGGTTTTAGTTTTTGCTCTAAAGACTTCAACCGAGGAGAAGGTTGGATTCGCTTCAAAGCAGCTAAAGACATAACCTTTCAAGATGTCTGGAGTGTTATAAGTGGCATTTATCAGTCAAACTCAGCAGGTCTTAATACAGAATCATTTTGTCTTAGTGTGACAACTGTTAGATTACCTGTTGGTGGGGGCAGAGGAAAAAATTATAACAGCTTTCACGAGGAATGTGACAAGCGACGAGGTATTATAAGTATTAAAAATACCGATAACCTGTGTTTACCACGTGCTTTGGTAGTCGCCATTGCCCATAATAAAAGAGATCCCGAATTCAGTAAGGTTAGAAGAGATATTAGTAAAATTCAAACCGAAAGAACAAGATCATTGTTGGAGAGAGCTAAAATTAGCATTCCTGAGGCAGGAGGTGGAATTCCCGAGTTAATACAATTTCAAAATCATCTAAAAGAATATAAATTAGTTGTTTATAGCTATGGATCAAAAGGACGAAATATTATATTTGAAGGTTCAACTGAAAGCAATAAACGGCTGAACTTATTACATTACAAAAGCCATTTTAATGTAATTACATCGCTGACAGCAGCTTTTTGTTCTAACTATTTTTGTGAAAAGTGTTACGTCCCATATGATCACAAAATGAGCACCGATGTGGTGGAACCTGTCAGGCATGTCAGCAAGCCCCTGCTTGTGAAATAGCAATAAAAATTAAATGCCAGGACTGTCTACGATTTTTTAGAAGTCAAAACTGTTACGAAAATCATAAAAAGGATTATTCGTCAGGCAAATTTACAGTATGCGAACAAATTAAACTATGTTCTATTTGTTTAAAAACCATTAAAGCCAAAAGAGCACATGTATGTGGTGAAATTTATTGTAAAATTTGTAATAAACATGCACCCGAGGATCATCTATGTTATATTCGGCCTGATAAGGGAAAACCTAAGATTAAAGATGTTCTTTTTGTATTCTACGATTTAGAGACGAGCCAAGACAAACTATTGGAAAATTCAACGTTTTTACATGAAGTCAATCTCTGTGTTTTAAACAATACTGCGATGAGTGCATGGATTCTGAAGCAGATACTTGTAAAAAATGCGGTCTAAAGTTACAAAAAGTCAGAGGTATAGACCCAGCGGGGACATTTACTAACCATTTGTTACAAATGAGGAAAAACTTTAAAGAAATTATTGTAATAGCCCATAATGGTCAGGCTTTTGATCACCAGTTTATATTAAACTACATTATGACAAAGACAGATTTTACACCTGAGTTAATCATGAGAGGTACCAAAATAATTACGATGCAACTTGAAAATGTAAAATTTATCGACTCACTTAACTATTTCCCTATGCCTTTAGCCAAACTACCAAAGGCATTTGGACTTGATGATATTTTTAAAAAAGGCTACTTCCCGCACCTATTTAATACAAAGGCAAATGAAAACTATATAGGACCTCTACCATCAATTGAATATTACTCCCCAGATAGTATGAAAGAAGAAGACAGAGCCAAATTTCTTAAATGGTTTGTAGAGCATGAAAATGATGGTTTCGATATGCAAAGAGATCTGGTAGACTACTGCGTATCGGATGTCGAAATTCTTGCGCAATCATGTTTAAAGTTTAGAGAACAACTTATACAAACTACCAATGTATGTCCATTTACTGAAGCCACAACTATTGCTTCAGCATGCAATAAAATTTTTAGAAGAAATTTTTTGAAGCCTAATACTATAGGAATCATACCAAAAAATGGATACCGATGGAGAAACAGGCAGAGCAAAATTGCCATAGATTGGTTACTTTGGACCGAGAATCACAGAAAAATCAACATCTTACATGCTGCTAATGGTAAAGAAGCTGTTTTAAATGGTGTAAAAGTCGATGGTTACTGCTCCGAAACAAATGAGGTATTTGAATTTCAAGAATGTTATTTCCATGGATGTACTGTATGCTACAAGTTCGGCAGGAACGATCCTCTTTCCGAGGACCCCTCAGAAACGCTAAATTTAAGATATGAAACCACAAAGGCAAAAATTATGAGACTAAAAGATTTCGGTTTTTTAGTTAATGAAATGTGGGAGTGTGATTTTAGAAATTTATTAAAAAATAATCCAGAGATAAAATCCTATACTAATACCCATTACAATAAAATTTTGACAAAACTAAATCCAAGAGATGCTTTTTATGGAGGACGAACAGGAAATACATGCGAATACTATGAAATAAAAGATACGGAAAAAATTAAATACGCCGATGTTTGTTCCCTCTATCCGTACATCTGTAAGAGTTCTAAATTTCCACTATCACATCCAGAAGTGTATGTAGGAGATGCGTGTAACAAATTAAACCTAAATAATATAGATGGTTTAATTAAATGCACAATTCTCCCACCAGAAGAGTTGTACCATCCAGTACTCCCTCAAAAAATAAACAATAAATTGATGTTTATTCTTTGTCGAACATGTGGTCAAGATATGAATTACAACGAATGTAAGCATACCAGCGAAGAAAGGGTACTTGAAGGAACATGGGTTCTGGACGAGGTACTTAAAGCCCTAGAAAAAGGATATAAAATACAAAAAATACATGAAATCTGGAAATATAACGTACGAAAGTTTAATAAAGAAAACGGTGAGGAAGGATTATTCACATCCATGATGAATAAATTCATTAAAATCAAACAGGAAGCATCAGGCTGGCCTAAAGATTGTGAAATAGAGGAAGACAAAGTTAAATACATTGATCAGTTCTTTGAAAAGGAAGATGTTAAACTAGAGTATACCAAAATTATTGAAAATCCAGGGCTAAGATCACTGGCGAAATTAATACTTAACTCGTTTTGGGGAAAATTCGGTCAAAGAGAGAATCAACCAAAGACGAAAATTGTAAATAAACCAGCAGATTTATTTGCAATGTTTATTAACCCTGCAATTTATATCAATGGGGTTATACCCGTCAACGATAAAACATTACTTGTCAATTATGAATATATAGAAGAAGCCAGCGATCCGTTGCCGACTGTTAATGTTGTTATAGCGGCTTACGTAACAGCGCAAGCGCGCCTTAAATTATACTCCTATCTTGAAGCTCTTGATAAAAGAGTCTTATACTATGATACAGATTCCGTGATTTATGTTTCAAAAAATAATGACCCCGATATATCAACGGGGCAATTTATTGGAGACATGACAGACGAGTTGGAGAGTTATGGCTCTAACTCATACATAACTAAGTTTGTTTCTGGAGGCCCCAAGAATTATGCATTTAAGGTTCACTCGACGAAAAGTAATTTAGAAGAAACGGTCTGTAAAGTTAAAGGTATAACTCTCAACTATGCCGCATCACAAGTAATAAATTTTGATGCAATCAAACACATGATTCTTCAAAAATCCGAACCGATCCCCATCATATCCAGAAGCATACGGCGTAGCAAGGAGCACATTGTGACAACTTGTACTGAAGTCAAACTCTATAGACCTATTTCAACAAAGAGAAAATTTCTATCGGATGGAAGCTCCGAACCATATGGATATAGAAAAAGAAAAACCCATTGAAAATAAAATATATTGTATATTTGTATGTATTGTATATAAAATATATTATAAATATTGTATATCTAGAACCGCTATGGAGTTTAAAAATGTAAATTAAGTAATAAACAATTTAAAATATCCATTTTGGTTTTATTTTTTTCTTTAACAGTAAGAGTTTTCAAAAAGTATTTAAATAAGTAATTATGTACATATTAAAAAAATATGTTTTTATTTTTACAAAGACATTTATAATTTAAATAGTTTGAAAATATTATCCAGTCATTTAAGTACTACACTTAAACTTAAAGAAAAGTTCTCCGAAGCCACAAAAAACACTAAGGGAATTGGTTCTTTTCAGCTATTTTTCTGTTATTCTTATAGTAATCCATAATCGTTTCAAATTTGAACGACCCACATGATAGTCTTTTTTTTTTTTTTTTGTAATTTATGCATATTTAATTACAAGGTTTCATACAACTTTAACAAATAAAAGTTGTTTTTTTCTTTTATTTTTTCTTTTCTGTTTTCTTTTTCGGTTCTTAAGAAATGCTAAAGAATCTGTACAAAACATGTCACGAATTAACTAATTAGCCACCATTTCACTAAATACTTAACACTCAGTATACAATTTTCAGAAATGTCATGATTAAGAACGGTTCTAGTCATTTTATACAAGATTTCACATGATTTAACAAATTTAAAACATTTTTTTTAATTTTTACTAAATTCTAAACACTCAGTATACACTTTTAAGAAAATAGGACGATTTGCGACTGTTTTAGTCATTTTTTACAAAGTTTCACAGGGCTTAATAACGTTAAAACATTTTTTTTAATTTTTTACTAAATTCTAAACACTCAGTATACAATTTTCAGAAATGCCATGATTAAGAACGGTTCTAGTCATTTTATACAAGATTTCACATGATTTAACAAATTTAAAACATTTTTTTTAATTTTTACTAAATTCTAAACACTCAGTATACACTTTTAAGAAAATAGGACGATTTGCGACTGTTTTAGTCATTTTTTACAAAGTTTCACAGGGCTTAATAACGTTAAAACATTTTTTTTAATTTTTTACTAAATTCTAAACACTCAGTATACAATTTTCAGAAATGACATGATTAAGAACGGTTCTAGTCATTTTATACAAGATTTCACATGATTTAACAAATTTAAAACATTTTTTTTTAATTTTTACTAAATTCTAAACACTCAGTATATCATTTTCAGAAAATAATACAATTCAGTACAGTTTTACAAATTTTCACAGGTCTTAATAACATTAAAACATTTTTTTTTTAATTTTTACTAAATTCTAAACACTCAGTATACAATTTTCAGAAATGACAGGATTTAGAACTTTTTAGTCGTTTTATACAAGATTTCGCATGATTTAACAATTTTAAAATATTAGATCACTTTTTTTCGAAATATTAAAGCAGTTTTTCAATTTTTACTAAATTTTAAACACTCAGTATACACTTTTAAGAAAATAATACAATTCTGTACAGTTTTACAAATTTTCACAGGTCTTAATAACATTAAAACATTTTTTTAATTTTTTACTAAATTCTAAACACTCAGTATACAAGTTTCAGAAATGACAGGATTTAGAACAGTTTTTACAGATATTTACAAAGTCTTAATAACATTAAAATATTTTTTCTAATTATAATTGCTATTTTCATCTTTTTTATTCCTTAATTATCTAACATAATGTATACAATTTCAAGAAATAGTAGATTTTTAATCCATGTACAAAATTCAAGAATCTAAAATACAATTAAATGTAGGCTTTTTTAATTGGCATCTCAGGCAAATTATTTCCCCCAAAATTATCTAAAAAAAGATATACCAAAAAACATTCTAAAGCGGTTTTTTACCTCTATAAGCATGCAGGCCGATCCGACCCTTGTCGGTTTTATTACCCGCATAAATTAACACAGTAGAGGAATATTGACAGAGCAGCCTCACGAAAGCACCCGGGTTAGCTCATAAACAGCACCACCGAACCACCCGGGTTAGGTCATAAACAGCACCACCGAACAACCCGGGTTAGGTCATAAACAGCACCACCGAACCACCCGGGTTAGATCGTAAAACGAACCACCTGCACCACCTGGGTTAGATCGTAAAACAGCACCACCAGCACCACCTGGCCTCGCTCTGTCCATATCTCTCTACTGTGTTAATTTATGCGGGTAATAAAACCGACAAGGGTCGGATCGGCCTGCATGCTTATAGAGGTAAAAAACCGCTTTAGAATGTTTTTTGGTATATCTTTTTTTAGATAATTTTGGGGGAAATAATTTGCCTGAGATGCCAATTAAAAAAGCCTACATTTAATTGTATTTTAGATTCTTGAATTTTGTACATGGATTAAAAATCTACTATTTCTTGAAATTGTATACATTATGTTAGATAATTAAGGAATAAAAAAGATGAAAATAGCAATTATAATTAGAAAAAATATTTTAATGTTATTAAGACTTTGTAAATATCTGTAAAAACTGTTCTAAATCCTGTCATTTCTGAAACTTGTATACTGAGTGTTTAGAATTTAGTAAAAAATTAAAAAAATGTTTTAATGTTATTAAGACCTGTGAAAATTTGTAAAACTGTACAGAATTGTATTATTTTCTTAAAAGTGTATACTGAGTGTTTAAAATTTAGTAAAAATTGAAAAACTGCTTTAATATTTCGAAAAAAAGTGATCTAATATTTTAAAATTGTTAAATCATGCGAAATCTTGTATAAAACGACTAAAAAGTTCTAAATCCTGTCATTTCTGAAAATTGTATACTGAGTGTTTAGAATTTAGTAAAAATTAAAAAAAAAATGTTTTAATGTTATTAAGACCTGTGAAAATTTGTAAAACTGTACTGAATTGTATTATTTTCTGAAAATGATATACTGAGTGTTTAGAATTTAGTAAAAATTAAAAAAAAATGTTTTAAATTTGTTAAATCATGTGAAATCTTGTATAAAATGACTAGAACCGTTCTTAATCATGTCATTTCTGAAAATTGTATACTGAGTGTTTAGAATTTAGTAAAAAATTAAAAAAAATGTTTTAACGTTATTAAGCCCTGTGAAACTTTGTAAAAAATGACTAAAACAGTCGCAAATCGTCCTATTTTCTTAAAAGTGTATACTGAGTGTTTAGAATTTAGTAAAAATTAAAAAAAATGTTTTAAATTTGTTAAATCATGTGAAATCTTGTATAAAATGACTAGAACCGTTCTTAATCATGGCATTTCTGAAAATTGTATACTGAGTGTTTAGAATTTAGTAAAAAATTAAAAAAAATGTTTTAACGTTATTAAGCCCTGTGAAACTTTGTAAAAAATGACTAAAACAGTCGCAAATCGTCCTATTTTCTTAAAAGTGTATACTGAGTGTTTAGAATTTAGTAAAAATTAAAAAAAATGTTTTAAATTTGTTAAATCATGTGAAATCTTGTATAAAATGACTAGAACCGTTCTTAATCATGACATTTCTGAAAATTGTATACTGAGTGTTAAGTATTTAGTGAAATGGTGGCTAATTAGTTAATTCGTGACATGTTTTGTACAGATTCTTTAGCATTTCTTAAGAACCGAAAAAGAAAACAGAAAAGAAAAAATAAAAGAAAAAACAACTTTTATTTGTTAAAGTTGTATGAAACCTTGTAATTAAATATGCATAAATTACAAAAAAAAAAAAAAAAGACTATCATGTGGGTCGTTCAAATTTGAAACGATTATGGATTACTATAAGAATAACAGAAAAATAGCTGAAAAGAACCAATTCCCTTAGTGTTTTTTGTGGCTTCGGAGAACTTTTCTTTAAGTTTAAGTGTAGTACTTAAATGACTGGATAATATTTTCAAACTATTTAAATTATAAATGTCTTTGTAAAAATAAAAACATATTTTTTTAATATGTACATAATTACTTATTTAAATACTTTTTGAAAACTCTTACTGTTAAAGAAAAAAATAAAACCAAAATGGATATTTTAAATTGTTTATTACTTAATTTACATTTTTAAACTCCATAGCGGTTCTAGATATACAATATTTATAATATATTTTATATACAATACATACAAATATACAATATATTTTATTTTCAATGGGTTTTTCTTTTTCTATATCCATATGGTTCGGAGCTTCCATCCGATAGAAATTTTCTCTTTGTTGAAATAGGTCTATAGAGTTTGACTTCAGTACAAGTTGTCACAATGTGCTCCTTGCTACGCCGTATGCTTCTGGATATGATGGGGATCGGTTCGGATTTTTGAAGAATCATGTGTTTGATTGCATCAAAATTTATTACTTGTGATGCGGCATAGTTGAGAGTTATACCTTTAACTTTACAGACCGTTTCTTCTAAATTACTTTTCGTCGAGTGAACCTTAAATGCATAATTCTTGGGGCCTCCAGAAACAAACTTAGTTATGTATGAGTTAGAGCCATAACTCTCCAACTCGTCTGTCATGTCTCCAATAAATTGCCCCGTTGATATATCGGGGTCATTATTTTTTGAAACATAAATCACGGAATCTGTATCATAGTATAAGACTCTTTTATCAAGAGCTTCAAGATAGGAGTATAATTTAAGGCGCGCTTGCGCTGTTACGTAAGCCGCTATAACAACATTAACAGTCGGCAACGGATCGCTGGCTTCTTCTATATATTCATAATTGACAAGTAATGTTTTATCGTTGACGGGTATAACCCCATTGATATAAATTGCAGGGTTAATAAACATTGCAAATAAATCTGCTGGTTTATTTACAATTTTCGTCTTTGGTTGATTCTCTCTTTGACCGAATTTTCCCCAAAACGAGTTAAGTATTAATTTCGCCAGTGATCTTAGCCCTGGATTTTCAATAATTTTGGTATACTCTAGTTTAACATCTTCCTTTTCAAAGAACTGATCAATGTATTTAACTTTGTCTTCCTCTATTTCACAATCTTTAGGCCAGCCTGATGCTTCCTGTTTGATTTTAATGAATTTATTCATCATGGATGTGAATAATCCTTCCTCACCGTTTTCTTTATTAAACTTTCGTACGTTATATTTCCAGATTTCATGTATTTTTTGTATTTTATATCCTTTTTCTAGGGCTTTAAGTACCTCGTCCAGAACCCATGTTCCTTCAAGTACCCTTTCTTCGCTGGTATGCTTACATTCGTTGTAATTCATATCTTGACCACATGTTCGACAAAGAATAAACATCAATTTATTGTTTATTTTTTGAGGGAGTACTGGATGGTACAACTCTTCTGGTGGGAGAATTGTGCATTTAATTAAACCATCTATATTATTTAGGTTTAATTTGTTACACGCATCTCCTACATACACTTCTGGATGTGATAGTGGAAATTTAGAACTCTTACAGATGTACGGATAGAGGGAACAAACATCGGCGTATTTAATTTTTTCCGTATCTTTTATTTCATAGTATTCGCATGTATTTCCTGTTCGTCCTCCATAAAAAGCATCTCTTGGATTTAGTTTTGTCAAAATTTTATTGTAATGGGTATTAGTATAGGATTTTATCTCTGGATTATTTTTTAATAAATTTCTAAAATCACACTCCCACATTTCATTAACTAAAAAACCGAAATCTTTTAGTCTCATAATTTTTGCCTTTGTGGTTTCATATCTTAAATTTAGCGTTTCTGAGGGGTCCTCGGAAAGAGGATCGTTCCTGCCGAACTTGTAGCATACAGTACATCCATGGAAATAACATTCTTGAAATTCAAATACCTCATTTGTTTCGGAGCAGTAACCATCGACTTTTACACCATTTAAACAGCTTCTTTACCATTAGCAGCATGTAAGATGTTGATTTTTCTGTGATTCTCGGTCCAAAGTAACCAATCTATGGCAATTTTGCTCTGCCTGTTTCTCCATCGGTATCCATTTTTTGGTATGATTCCTATAGTATTAGGCTTCAAAAAATTTCTTCTAAAAATTTTATTGCATGCTGAAGCAATAGTTGTGGCTTCAGTAAATGGACATACATTGGTAGTTTGTATAAGTTGTTCTCTAAACTTTAAACATGATTGCGCAAGAATTTCGACATCCGATACGCAGTAGTCTACCAGATCTCTTTGCATATCGAAACCATCATTTTCATGCTCTACAAACCATTTAAGAAATTTGGCTCTGTCTTCTTCTTTCATACTATCTGGGGAGTAATATTCAATTGATGGTAGAGGTCCTATATAGTTTTCATTTGCCTTTGTATTAAATAGGTGCGGGAAGTAGCCTTTTTTAAAAATATCATCAAGTCCAAATGCCTTTGGTAGTTTGGCTAAAGGCATAGGGAAATAGTTAAGTGAGTCGATAAATTTTACATTTTCAAGTTGCATCGTAATTATTTTGGTACCTCTCATGATTAACTCAGGTGTAAAATCTGTCTTTGTCATAATGTAGTTTAATATAAACTGGTGATCAAAAGCCTGACCATTATGGGCTATTACAATAATTTCTTTAAAGTTTTTCCTCATTTGTAACAAATGGTTAGTAAATGTCCCCGCTGGGTCTATACCTCTGACTTTTTGTAACTTTAGACCGCATTTTTTACAAGTATCTGCTTCAGAATCCATGCACTCATCGCAGTATTGTTTGAAAACACAGAGATTGACTTCATGTAAAAACGTTGAATTTTCCAATAGTTTGTCTTGGCTCGTCTCTAAATCGTAGAATACAAAAAGAACATCTTTAATCTTAGGTTTTCCCTTATCAGGCCGAATATAACATAGATGATCCTCGGGTGCATGTTTATTACAAATTTTACAATAAATTTCACCACATACATGTGCTCTTTTGGCTTTAATGGTTTTTAAACAAATAGAACATAGTTTAATTTGTTCGCATACTGTAAATTTGCCTGACGAATAATCCTTTTTATGATTTTCGTAACAGTTTTGACTTCTAAAAAATCGTAGACAGTCCTGGCATTTAATTTTTATTGCTATTTCACAAGCAGGGGCTTGCTGACATGCCTGACAGGTTCCACCACATCGGTGCTCATTTTGTGATCATATGGGACGTAACACTTTTCACAAAAATAGTTAGAACAAAAAGCTGCTGTCAGCGATGTAATTACATTAAAATGGCTTTTGTAATGTAATAAGTTCAGCCGTTTATTGCTTTCAGTTGAACCTTCAAATATAATATTTCGTCCTTTTGATCCATAGCTATAAACAACTAATTTATATTCTTTTAGATGATTTTGAAATTGTATTAACTCGGGAATTCCACCTCCTGCCTCAGGAATGCTAATTTTAGCTCTCTCCAACAATGATCTTGTTCTTTCGGTTTGAATTTTACTAATATCTCTTCTAACCTTACTGAATTCGGGATCTCTTTTATTATGGGCAATGGCGACTACCAAAGCACGTGGTAAACACAGGTTATCGGTATTTTTAATACTTATAATACCTCGTCGCTTGTCACATTCCTCGTGAAAGCTGTTATAATTTTTTCCTCTGCCCCCACCAACAGGTAATCTAACAGTTGTCACACTAAGACAAAATGATTCTGTATTAAGACCTGCTGAGTTTGACTGATAAATGCCATTTATAACACTCCAGACATCTTGAAAGGTTATGTCTTTAGCTGCTTTGAAGCGAATCCAACCTTCTCCTCGGTTGAAGTCTTTAGAGCAAAAACTAAAACCCACACGATCTAAGGGTTGTAGGCCTACTGTAGCGTTTTGAATAATTTGATTAATTCCTTTTTCCACCCAACCAACTGGTTCAACTCCCTGTGGAACAGGTTTTAACTTAAACTCTAGAGTGCGTCCTGTAAGGTTAAATTCTCGTAACTTTTTAACAACGTCTTTAACAATAATAAACTTCTCCATCTTTCTGTAAATTTCTACAAGATGTGTCTGTCCGGTTGCCTGTCTAAAGTAGATATGACAAGGTCTTTCTGCAGACGCCTAGTTATAATGTAGGATCTGTCGAGATTGGAGTGGGGGTAGTGAATTGTAGGGGGTGGGGAAAAGAACTTATTGGGTTACTCAAAAATGAAGCGGGAGGGGATAATTAATTCGCGAGATTGAATTAATGAGGTAATGAACTAAAAGTAAATTATACTGGGAGTGTAGGGTCATTGAAGTGATATCTTCTTGGAATCAGCCATACTTGGTTAGAAGGTGATTTTACCCTAATCTTAGTTTTTGTAGTATTTTTTACTGGACCTAGTTCTTACATGTTATTACTTTTCAGGTGGTTATTTTAAACAGTTACATGTTTAAACATGCAAATTGTTAGTTGAATTGAAATATGTCTTGAATTCATAATTAAAAATGCATAAAATGCAGTGGCCTTATTTAACGCTATAGCAAACTAATGATAGACAAATACTAATACTGTATAATAATAGTAAAATAAAATAATTCAGAAAATCCACTTTTTTGGAATACAAAGAACTCACCATAGTTACAAAATAATAAAAATATCTATACATACTTAAAGTATAAATAGTACAATTTTAATAAAAACAATATACTTTTTTTGTAGTTTAAATTAATATTGTCTTAAATAAGCGTATAATGTTTAAGGGCAAACGTTCTCCTTAAACCTTTTATATTTAAAAAACTTTTTGTCTATGCGTTTGCGAGCTCATCATCAGGGTCGTAATGTGAAGAAATTTTGAAAACGATTACAAAGTCAGGCTAACAGGTAAAACGTAAATATCAATCATCACCACTGATCATCAATGATATTTGCCTCGTCAATCAACACATCAAATAAATCCGAAATTAACAAAAGACCACTATACTACCGTTTTTGTGTCAATATCCGTTATAAAAAAAAAAAGAAGACAACGGTCCCTAAGAACGTTTGCAGAAAAGGTTAGTCTATTTTTATTTTATAAACACTGTCAACAGCCAATTACTCTGTGTTATCGCAACCAGAACTACAACACTGACATCGAGTGATATTTGAAAAAAGTGAGTCGTTAATAGCATATGGGTGGAACCCTCGTAGATCGCATACAAAACTATGATAAATCATCGAATCATTGTACACAACAATAATAGGTCCATTTACTAGTAAAATATGCTGATTAGAGTTCAGCGTCCGCATGTGGTTCTTTTTTTTATTTATTGAAGAGAAAAAAATCTATGTTGCCTTCGGCCATCCAATAGAAGGTCCACTCTAGGTAAGTGTGAAAATCATTCAATTCGATGAATATAATATAAAGGTTTGTGTATGTTACACTATATATTTCATAAGAATATTTCATTGATATAATAATTATTTTTAAATCAGAACGGTTTAATCCAGATAAAACCAATGCCTTTTTTTTTTAACTAACTACAACTTGATTGGTAAACACATTTTGCGATCAGGTACAAGCAACTGCTATTTAATCTAGCTAGACATCTAGGTCGGTTCCCTGTGAAAAACCCTAAAATTATCCCAACTACTTGAATACTTTTCTCGATTTCGTTCCATCCTTTTGATCTAGCTTTATCCTTGACATACACGTATGTTTAACTTAAATATTAAAAGGTAAAACCCCCCCTTTTTATGTAACTTGTTTAATGATTTAATGTAAATACAAGGAGATTGTCTAATCCTAAATCTAAAACTATTATTCTACGTAAAATATACCATGTAACATTAACAACATAATATACAATTAAATTAAAATGGTCGTTCTTAATCAAGAGGCTTATGATTATAACACCGATTAATTATACCAATTACTTATAAACAAAGTTTTGTGCCTTAAATTTAATAAATAATTTTAAAATAATAATATTTTTAATCCACGCTGCATCAGTCAACAGAGTCCTAAACAGGTTTGTACAGGAACTTTAAAGCATATCTACAATTACTATATCAATTACGCATGTCACAAAAAGGAAAAAAGTACATTATAATGTTTGTGTTGAAATGGATGCCATCATAACGGAATGCGCATGGCTGAATAATGGAAATTTCTCCATAAGAAAATACATGTGTTTTAGGAGATACGGTCTCAAGTAAGGGAATACCTACTAACAGAATTTTAATACACATCAAAATTAATAACACATATATACAACATACACGCAGACTTACTTACTTTGGCATAACAATTGACGAACGACTTTCATTACAACCTCATATTATCCAAATCCTAAAAACGGGTTTTGCAGCAATGCACAGCCTTTATAATGTGTTCTCCGTCTGATACCCCACTACAACGGGTCTTAAGATTAGAGACTAAGAGGTGCGTTATGTCATCAGACCGATACGTGCGCATCGCAGACTTACATCACATGGCCGGCATCGACAACATAATCGACCACATTACGGACATCTCAAACAAATTATACCTGTTTAAAACACAAAACTCACAACTAACTGCAAACATTACATCACAAAGACATGACCCGGACAACATAATAAAACATAAACCAATTTATCACCTACTACCTTTATATGTACTTCCTCCCCCCGCCACCCGCAAATGCAGATGTGGCGGACTTTTCAACTCCAGAAACACTTAAAAAAATAGTAAAATTATATAAGAATCAAACAATATTACCCCCTTTATACAGGAAATCTACTCCATCCGCTGACTTTCAAGCGTGATGGTCGACTGTGATTGTTCCGCCCACATTTTAATCGCCCGCCATGGCGAATTTTGCCCTTTACAGGCGTACCTTAGTAAAGTAAATGAAGTTTTTGCACAGTTTTTCCTCAAATGCTGGCCGTACTCCAGTGTATGACGAGATTTTTTGATATTGATTCGCCTCGATTTCATTTTAATTTTTAAATTCCTTTAGTATTGTCATAATTTGATCTACAGTGTTAAGACTAGTACTAATTGCCCTACAGTGGGCCTAAAATGCTAACTAAAAACTAAGTAACCTAACTTAGAACTAAACTAGCCTAATAATAGGTCGCTGTTGCAGCTGCTAGCCGGGGACGCAGCCCCGGGGGACGCAGCCCCGGGGGACGATGTTTGGTCCCTATTCTAATCCTAAATGACTCCACAATCACTTTTAATACGACTACCTTCCCGGCAGGAGCCTTACAGGGTGCTTTGTATTTATTGCCTTTCGGCTTGATACCGTTAATAAGTTTCGCTAAATCATACTGCTGGTATTCGGGGGACTTGCCTCGAGTTGTTTACATCAAGGTCGCTTATAACACCCTTGAAGGCTCCTTGCCGGGAAGAAAGTGCAGTGCGGTAAAATTGTGAACATGTGCGGTTAACCAATAGGGCTACCATCACCGGCCCGCCGGAGGCTTCTCCACCGGTGTCAGCTAACTAGGCTATCTGTAAACCTAGGCTTAGTTTAGGTTAGGATAGTTAGCTAGGTTAAGTTAGTAAATAAGGATCCACTGTTGGATGCATAGTTAAATTGCTATGTAGATACAATGATTGAAATAAAAAGAGTTTTAAAACGGAAATGGCTCACACACGGCATGGCATGCAACCAAACTGTGTGCGCAAACGTTTACGCACGCTGCGAGGGGAACAGTTACCACTAGGCAAACAACCATTGGTTAGAAATAATTAATTAATTCATTTTCAGGTGTAATTTAATAGTGTATTTTTAGAGCAGTTGTAGAAAATCATTTTATTTGCAACATTCACGATCAACGTCTTTACTATTTTAAATATGTTATTTCGTTTTAGGGAGCATTTTGGGATTATAACTCAGGCATGTCAACTATCGTTGTATTGGAAAACGCCACTTTATTTAGCAGCTTGTGCGGACAAGGGAAGCTGTACTTTCGAACAGTTTATGACTTTCTGGCAAGGGTAGGTGTATAAAGTGATAAAGACAACTTTTGTAGTAGATTATTTACCTCCTTATCACGTGACTGCCATTCAATAATAGTATATTGAGTAACAAGGTTTGAAAACTACTTGCACATTTTGGGGTAGGTTCCACATTTGAGCGAGTGTGTACAGGGTTATCCAACCAAGACTAGACAAGGCGATTTTTTGACTTTTCCTGTACTTTTATAAAAAAACTGAAATAGCCATCTTAAGTCATTTTCTCCCGCGAATTCGAATATCTTCAGCAAAAAACAATTGAACATCAAACAAAAGTACTAGGGGTCACTTTGATATTTTTTTAAATGGGATGCCGTATTTTTAATGAGCTTATCCGATTTCTCATATAAATTTTGCTTTAAAAATTAAAAAAAAAAAATTTAAAACTGAAGAAAAAAGGCGTTTTTGAATTAAAAATCCAACATTTTAGATCAAAATTTATATGAGAAATCGGATAAGCTCATTAAAAATACGGCATCCCATTTAAAAAAATATCAAAGTGACCCCTATAGTACTTTTGTTTGATGTTCAATTGTTTTTTGCTGAACATATTCGAATTCGCGGGAGAAAATGACTTAAGATGGCTATTTCAGTTTTTTTATAAAAGTACAGGAAAAGTCAAAAAATCGCCTTGTCTAGTCTTGGTTGGATAACCCTGTACAGAGGTTTTCTTACGTGTTTTCCATACTTTTTCTACATCTGTATGAGAAAATAATTAAAACAAAAAACGCTTGATACTGACAATATAAACCAAAGAACATTGGTTGATATGGGCCGTAGTCCCACCTAGCATGATTGATATACTGCAAATTTCTGATGACTCCTTTTTTTTACCTCAGTTTGAGCAGAACTTGACAACGATCAGGTGTTCAAAATGATATTTACAATCTCTTATGACAGTTGTATTACCAATCATACATATACTTATTCCTAAGTTAAATCACGAGAATTCTGAATTTTGTCTGGTAAATTTCGAGTAGGTGGTTTTTCTAAAACTTTCGCTTCTAAAATGGTTTACGCTTTTAAATTATTTAATAATATTATTAAAAAAAACATAGAGGGTAAACAAGCAATAACTTAAAATTAATGGTCTCTTAGTATATAGGGCTAATTTCATTTAATTAGTTTTGGTGTAATTTGAACAATTACAAAAATTGTGCAGTTTTGATGTACATTGGAACCGCTTGTGGAGTCTTCGCTTGATAGCTGTGTTTGAGGATCTGTCATTAGTACTATTTGGTTGAGTGGAATATGAAATTGATAAATTTATTTTTAAATATCAAGATGGTGTTCGGATGTTCCACATTTGAAAAGAGTGCTCACAGCCGGCACCATAGCTCGATTAGATTGGTTTGTAATTTTCTATTTTTTGACATTTAGGCCGATATTGTTGGCTGTTTTCTTGGCCCATTTACCTATTTCATTTTTGTCCATTGGGCAATTTTTATACCATTTCTAGTTGTTTCCGGTGCACCAAAATTTATTAGGCGCCAGGAATAACCTAAGGGGTAGTGATTTTTAAAGTTTGCTTGGATAGTAGCTTTTTAAATAAACGTACTCGGATTTATTTGTATTTGTTTCATTGGTTACCAATCACTTGCTGTCTGCCAATCGTTGTGCACTTCCCTGGGTGGTTTTAGAAAATATTGGATAATACTTCAGTCACTCTAAAAACTAATAATTAGTTAACTTTTATGTTGAGTTTTTAAGTATTTTCACCTGTTGGTTGTTGTTAATTTCTTCTTTAAGTAGTTCACCAGATTCTTTGCAGCTTCGCTACACCTCCACGCAAGTTCGACGGCCCCAATATGGTAAAATTTGTTTTCAAGTTCTTTGGGAGTGTCCTTATTGTGTATATCGATTATCATTTTATGTTATTTATTAGTAAACGCTACAGAGCTTTGCTTTCTTTTAGAAGGATCAATTTGTGTAAAATTTTTCTTTTAGAGTCTTGCCGAGCACTTTCAAATAAGATATCCGTTAACGGGTCAAATGCCCTATGGTAAATATACTAATTGTACCTTTTTTGCGGTAATGTTCCACATGGTTTTTACTACACATTTTTTATGCTCATCTCCTGTAGTTTTACGCATATTAAACGCCCAGTCCTTTAGGATACTAGCTATGTTTTCTACACTGGGAGTGGTTTCTAAAACGTATTTCCGCTCTGTGTAAAATATTTGGAACTGTTTCCAAATGGACTCGTGTGGTTTTTTCGTGACAACAGGTTTTGTAATTTCAATATTTTGGTCAACTTCGGGTAATACAACTTGCTCAAACCGCGCCATTGTGTATGTTTGGTGCTGTCTAATGAGTATAAACACTTGTGATTGGTGAATATATGTGAAATTTCAGAAACCTGATTTGTTGAATAACATTCACGTGATAAAGAGATAAATAATCTGATAAAACTCGCAAAAGTATTTTAATAGCTATTAAATACCTCTAACTTTTGAAATCAAAATGATATACTTACTTATACTAGCTTATGTCTATAAAAAATATGATTTAACATACAATTAAACCTAATAATTATTGTTTCAATACCTTTTTTCATTATAACACCCGTAAAATTCGTATTTCTGTAATTTGTGTAGATTTATATTCTAAGGTAAATCAAACAAAAATGGATGCAAATAGTAGGATTGGTTACCATGGATATGGCAAATATAACAAACTCAACAAATACATTGATTATGTCGCGGTTGGGCATTATTAAATAATTTAAAAACGTAGACTTTATTTTATAATTCACCTACACTCGAAATTGTCAGACCAGTAAATAATCCTAATATAAACCACTCTGGCTTTAAGTTGTACAACATAAACTGATGCCTCAAATGTCTTAAATTCTCTCCGCCTGGCACCCGACGTCTTTTTTCTGGACCCCTCTCTCCTTCCTTAAAGTAAGACGTTATTAAAATACCGCTTTGTTATGGCATTTTGCTTTAAAGTAAAAACTCGGTCAATTATAAATGTTTCCCTTTTTTTACCCCCGTGCTGTACATCATATTTTTTTTATAAAGAAAAACTTGTTCTCGGAACATTAAAATTAAAAAAATTCTCCAATTGTAGAGGCCTTACGTAAACACACTGTATGATTAATAATTTCCTTAAATATGTTTTTTAATTTTTCAGCATGTCATTATCTTGTCATGACGAAGCATCACGTTTTGTTTATATTCTTACGAGAAGCCGAAGACAATGTTTAGTTCCTGAAGACTTTATTCCTCTAGTTCAAGATGTTGTAGAGACTCATCCAGGGTTGACATTTTTGAAAGAAGCGACTGAATTTCACTCGAGATACGTTCATACTGTTATTGCTAGGTAAGAGCAGCAATGTGCTACACTACGTAACGTAACCCGTATAGAGCCGTACAATAATTCATGGTGGTCAATAAAAGCATAGCAAACTTAGGACTATAGGAAAATTGAGTCATAACACAAGTGTGCAAAATTTATTTAAAATTGTTTGCATGTATTGAATATACATATTTTTGACGTGCCATCACAGAAGGAAAGCGACCACTCTGAATGTTGTTGATTTTTGTGGTACTTGTTTTGAGTGTTTCTGGATAAGATGTTTATAGTGAGTGAGGCAGGATTTCAGGTCCACAAATAAAGGGTTGAAAGGTCGGCGTTTAGTAAATTTTTGGAATCGTTTTATTTATTGCCTTTTCTAACCTAAAAGGATTTTAATAATTTACAATAAATTAATTAATAGTAAACTACTACTTTTAAAAGCATGTTCTGTAAACATTCAACCAATCGTTTAACTAAATACTAAAATGCTAGAATCACCTTAAACCGCTATTGGATGGCATCTAGTTAAAATAATCCTCATAAGAGCAAACTGATGGCCAATTTATGAATCTCTAAAAGATCATTTTACAGCATCTATTTTAAATATTTCAATGTTCGTGATTATACCGTATACATTTTACTTTCTACATTTTGCATTTGTCAAGAACCATAATCAATGGGTACTGAAGATTTTAATCATTAACTCGAGCCCGCTTCACTTAGTTATGTCTGTCAATCTTCAATCACACATCACTGTTCAATTTGATCTATGCTACTAACCCCTGAAAATGACTGTTTACACACTCGAACTATGTAGGGATATACCTAGTGTCATCAATTTTTATTTTGCTCAATAAAATAAAAATAAAATTTGTGGACAAAGAACTCATCAATTAACTTCGCTGAAACCATGGACTACTTCTTCAAATTTGTACCTGCAATAAATAGGTCTTAACCGGATTTGTCTTGGGGGTTTTATTTCAAAGCTTGTTGATTAATTTCAAAAATTTTATTATTGATAAGAATTTTTTGTTTTGCCCCATATATAAGCATTTGTTGCAACGTTTGGATATATTTTCTTTCAATGAAAGTCCCAAGAAGCTTACTGGATTAATAAAAAACATGTTGTTATATTTTTAAAACTTTCCAACAGAAAAATTTGCGTCTCCTTGGCCTGACGGGTTTTCCTTCGAATTCATAAACCAAAATTAGGGAACTTGCACCAATCCTAAGCTTGGATAACGCACGAACAAAGGCGGCGACGAGTTTCAGTACGCAATAAAATATTTAAATTAAATTGTCTCAGAAACGGTTTCTTAAAGTGAAACATAGGTATATATTTTTTAAAAAAGAGATGCCTCGAAATAAGAAATCTAATACGTCGAGTCACAAAAAGTGATAAAGCTTTGGATGTATGCGAAGTTTTGCTAGTGGCGTCCTCTGCAAGATATATTAAAACTTTTATTGGATTTCGCATAAAAAAAACTTTACTACCATATTTATTGTAAATTCTTCTATTATTAAGATAAATATTTGGAAAAAAATATATTAATTTTGACGCCCTTGGTTTCGGAAACTAACTTTTGGGCTAAGTTAAGTTGGTCTATAGCTAGACACACGAGTCTGTGGCTACCGAAGGAATGCGAGCAAAAAAATCTTCGTAGATTTACGATGTTGCCACATACATAATTTAACATTCTTTATGAAGAAAACCGTGGGTTAAAATGAATTTATTGAAAATAAATAATATATTATTTACGAAACTAAGAGTATTTTATTATAATTGCAATATTATTCAAAATCTCTTGTTATTCTATCAATGTTCATATTGAAATGGCATGGAAATATAGAAACATAGTGTAAAATCAAAGGAAACACGTGTAAGTTGTTAATTCTGATTGGTTCACTCGCGACGCGTGCCACAACCTACCGATATTTATATGTGACAGCGCTGAGTTAAGTAATAAATCAGGCGAAAGCTATTCAGTTTTTATCAATACGTCGGCGCCGTGTCGCAAAACTTTAATTCATGCGTCTTTGACATTAATATCAAAACTAAAGAATCATTATCACTGAATCAATCATAAGGCTGCTTTTCTCTTATGCCAAAATATAGTTTCCTATTTTTATTGCATTTAAAACATATCGGTGTAGTACGCCCATAATTCCGCTCCCCTTACCGATTCCCCTTAGCCGCAGACTAGTGTGTTGACCTGTAGATCTTCATAAATCACTCGTAGGAATTTGTGCTAAAATTTTTTCCATACCTTTTAGAGACACTCTGTTATGGTTAAGTCCATCCGTGGACCCGCTGTCATACTCACTAGCAAAAAAAGTTGGTAATTGAAAATTTTGCTAAACATTTCGATACCCAGAAACTTTTATAATTTTTACTGTAACTTATCAACACTATGAGTATTAGATGATCTTTTATTTTTGAGAAAACATTGTTACGGCTTATTATACTGTGAAAACTAAATTATTTTTCAAAACATCATGGTGTATAGGTATAATGAGAACGAAATGACAGTATAAAAAAAAACTAATTTTTTCGTTCAACACTTAAAACGGGTTCACAATAAATTTTTAAACATGGTTAAACTGTGATAATATGACGTCAACTATCCAACGCCAACGTTAAGAATTTACTATGAAGCCGTTTCCATCCTTCAGTCAGACCCAATCCTTGGACGCGTTTCGCCGTTTGCCGCTCATCAGCAAGCCCAACTAACATTTGTTGCAGCTTAAGGTTTTATTAAAAGGTAACCGATATTTATAAAGGGTTTATAAGGAAGTTAAACTTTTATTATGGTTTTTCTAGTTTTATAACAAAACCAGGGGTGTTGCAAGTTTTGAAAGACATCTAATAAATACCAAAATACTTTGAGTTTTATAATATTGCATCTAAAACGTTTGGGTTACTTCATCTATAAATCCCTTAGTGTTGATTACGTAAAATGTTATAAGAAACTTTTTTCAAACCCTCATTATAAAACTTTTACTCTAGGGGTTTTATAGCTTTATACGTAAAAACCTTATAAATGTTTAAGCACCGAATAAATATTCTATCGCTTCTTTAAACCTTAAACAATGTTATAAAACTTATAGGCCCTGTGATGCTTAAGTAGAAAAGTAAGGTTATGTATTATTTTTGAGGTTATAATGTTGAACTGTTTTCCGAAAGTGTCACCAATTAACAAAAAAATGCCAAATTAAATACTAGTAGCTTTTATAGAAAGTGCGCTAAAACTCGTGACAATATTTTGCGATTTGCATTGGATACTTGTGGAAGACGACCAATTTGCTTCCTAGGAGTATTTAATTTTGGGCATACTATCTGGGGTTTCTCAATAACAAATACAGGTCCATCGCTATCCGTATTGTATGCCATAGCAGCTAGTTCAGATTCTGCCGATTGATATAATATGAAGTTGTCTCTTTTCTTTATACATTCACTCTGGTCCCAATCTGAATCCGGTACCGAATTCGGGTCCAGGATCAGTTTACTCCCAGCTGTGTTAATTAGTCTTTTTGGGGTCCAAAACAACACCCCGTTGCGCTCCCATCCACTGGGCACTATGGTTAAGGAAGGCGTTTTTCTTCCCATTTCTTTCGTTTGTACAATTTTAAAAGGCATTTTTATCTTTACCCACGATACACATAAGTTTCTTTACCGGTTTTCCCACTTTTTACAACTAAGAAGAGAGGTTATGTTGACATTTGACATTTGCGCCCTAATAGTTTTCGATTGGTTGCTTGGTTTTATACCGAACACAAAGGTGTCTAAAAATACCTTTTTGGTATCTTATAAATGTAAAGATATTATGAAGGCACGTTCGGTTCTATTGCAAGAGTAATTGTCCTATAAGAGACCTAGAGAAGTGTTATAGATGTTTCTACGTTTTTTAATATTACTTTAAGGTGTATATAAAAGGCGAATATGGCGACTTTATTTGGCCGCCATGATGTTATTTCGAATTAGCATGCAAATACCAAGATAAGAAAATTAAAATATCGCATTGGAAACAATCTTCCTGAAAATAGGGGACATCTTTCTTCAAAAACATTCGGTTAGAGAATGTTGTGCCTTTTAATCGAAAAAAAAAATATCTTAAAATATAATTGTAAGTTTAAGGTTTTTAATAAAATTTTGTTCTAAAATGCCCAAAACGAAGGCGCTTTCATTTTGGGAAGGGTAGCATATAAAACTATCCCATAAATTTATCGTGGCACATGAAATTAAGTGCAGTTGCAAAATTATAGCCTTTCTAAATTATTATAATATTTAACTATATATACTTCCGCCATTAATATACAATCAACGCAAATATCCATTGCTGACAACTTATTGGAGTAGAAACAAAATAATAAATGTTCTAATAGTTACAACACGAGGACTCGAGATAGAAAATAATGTAAGCAAATAAAATAGAAAGAGATAAAGCGAAAACAACGTACCTACGGCGCTCTGTTTTTCACGCGCTTTCCAAATATTCTTGGTGTTTATGAACACTGTAGGTCGCGAAGTTGGATTTTTTAATGGTAACGAAAACGTGTTCCTTACCGTTATAAAACCTACATAATATGATTTATAAAGGTTACACCAACCTCTCAGTAGACGTTTCTTATGGGACTACAAATTGGTCACCGTTACCTTTATAAGATTCTCCATTTAGGTGCTATTGTGCTATAGGGGTTTTATAGGAGTAGCGGTTACGTTTCGCGAAAAATTAATAGGTTCTTAAGTTTTATAGAACAGGTAATAGAAACGTAACGATTACCATTACAAAACAAAAAATGTTAGTTGGGAGGCTCTGGGTCTGATGAGAAGGTAAGGGACCTCGAAGTGCTTTTAACACAGAAATACAATTAAACCAGGACAGCAAGAATCCATATAGGTTCAAACGCTGGCAAAGCGGCCCATTGCGGGCGAACTACGTTGGGTGATGCTGTTTGGGTTGATGCGTGTGATTGCCACGAGATGTAGCCACCTGCTGCAACTCCCATCTGTTTAATTGGCGTTTTAAGTGTTAGACAAAAATCTAACGGCATAACTAAAGGCTGGCATAGCTCTTTTTAATAAATTTAAAATCAAGAGTCGGTTATAGGCTCATTGAGTCGATAACGAAAATATATTGTATCTATTCATCACATTTAATTTGTCGATTTTACCCCGAAATATGAATTTTTGTAAAAAAACCAGTATCAAGTAAAACCGCCATTTTAGGTATAGTAAAAGTTGCTTGAGTGAGAGTATTGGACTAGTGTTTTTGATACCAGTAATGAATTAATTAAAGCATAGTAACCAGAAATAAATAAATAAATCGATGGTTAGAAAATTACATTTTTACAATTTAACTGGAGCTATTAGTTTACACTGATTAATTCAATATTGTGCTGGTATTTTGCTGAAATAATAAATACAGTCCTAAGGGATCATCAACCTATAAGGTTAACCGCACTTAAAATAGCAAAGCTTTACGGAATATGTTATATGTTATACAAAAATTCAAATTTTGGGCAGTTTTTTAACATGAAATACCTTCCAAAACTTTTGGTTGCCGATTTTATTTTCCGGACGCGTTTAGCGAACGTCAGCACCAGTTTTAGCATTAGAACAACAAACCTTTTACATAACGTCAAACTCTCAAACGCCAAAACCTAAATCAATAAAAATTGATTTAACAAACTCGAACTCGCGCTTTTTTGATAACTGTTTACCAGCTGAGCTTGCTAAACCCGCCCAATGTTTCAAAGAAATTTATTTTAGGATTTATTATTGTGTCAACCGTTCCTGGTCGGCCAAAATTACAATACCAGAATTGAGGAGGTCTAATCTTCTGAGCATTATACAATTGTTGGAGGAAGAAGAAGATATTAACCAAATTACTCAGTATTTTAGTTATGAACATTTTTACGTCATTTACTGTAAATTTTGGGAATTGGATAGGGATCACGATTTGTTTATCGATAAACAGGATTTGACTAGGCATAATGATCACGGTAAGTAGTATAAATACCGCGCAATTCTTAAATGGTCTTGTGCCTAAATTACTTTTTCTACTACTAACTTGAGAAATCGCCATTATTTACTCCATTTCTCGATTTAGAAGTAAAATTTCTCTACCCAGGTAAATAACGATAATAAATAATCACCTAGGTCGCAGTTAAGTTACCCACGATTTTAGCATTCTTACTCGCCGTTTCTTTAACATGTTATTGGTTTTGAGCCTTGACTAACCATTTTAAATGCGAGAAATCCTGAAAATAATATCAGGATATAAAAGCGCTCGCTATATAACAGCTCACTTCTCAACCTAGGTATATCATGTACTATTTTTCGTCAAGAGTATAATAATAGCTTACAATAAAGAACGCAATACCATAGGTAAAAAAAGACTATTTTGTTGTTACTAGTAATAATACATTTTTTCTACTACTATCTTGAGGAATCGCCATTTCTCTAATGGAAAGTAAGATTTTCTACCCAGGAAACTAACGATAATAAATAATCACCTAGGTAGATAATGAAAAACTTTCTGTGTAATGAAGTTATATGTTATACACGATTTTAGCATTCTTACTCACCGTTTCTTTAACATGTTATTGGTTTTGAGCCTTTACTAACCATTTTAAATGAAGAAATTCCGGAAAATAGTATCAAATTTTTAGTAAAACAAGAATTTTCATTACAAATTGGAAGATATTTCAAAAGGAAGCTGTCACATTCAAAAATGTCAATACGACAAAACATTTTCTACAAACTGACATTTAAAATCGCATTTCTATAGTGTTACTTTTACCAGGCTAACTACTTGATTTTCAAAATATTTTAAACATTAGGCAAAAAGGCTAATATAAAGATCTAAACGAATTAAATATGTCATATTTTAGTGTTACTAGTAGAAAAAATCTATATAAATATATATACCTCAGTTGAGAAAGCTGTGATATACCTACCGCGGACATTAGATATATCCCTCGGCACTTCGCGCCTTAGAGTATAAAAGCGGTTTCTATATAATAGGTCACTTCTAAACCTAGGTACACAATGTACTATTATTGAGTTCCCATTAGTATAAATTACAAAGGTGTAACCATAGCATTGTATTAAAGAAAAAGTGCCATAGCTAGAGTCATGATTTGTCAGAACACTCAGGAACACTATATGGAAACGGTATTTAATGGTTAAATCTAAATTAAATGTAAAACTTGCAAATTATTCTAAATTAATTATTTATTTAAAGCGACAAGATGAAAATTGTAAACAAATGGGTCAAAAGTTTTCTCTAAGCAAGAAATTACAGAATGTTATATTTGCTCAGTGGTATTGTTCTAGGCCCGTGGGCGGAAGGTTTCAAGTTCGAATTATGCTTCTTACTACATTTTTTTTAGTTCTATATTTTTTACTAAGATTATAGTTACATGGCCTGAGTAATTTTTTGAAGTTAAAGTTACCAATTCTTTTTTTCTTCTAGTCCAACTTCAACTAGTTTTATTTTTCTTTTTTTTTTCAATTTGTTATGACACTTAAAGAAGAAACAGTATTTGTCACTCGAAGTTGAAGACACCTTATGGGTTTCGCCCAATGTGCAGCCTCGGCAGTCAGCTTCAGGGCCCAACAAATAATCTTCGGTTTCTACTACTGACAGTATAATATTATAATATTAACAGTAATAAACACATATTATACTAAATACTATAACTATTTTAAAAACTGACAGTACACGTACAAGAAGATTAAAATCAATATTAAAATAAGAAAAATATTAGAAGTAGGCGCCCAAAAGTCTGGTAATGTCATTGTTTTTTTTTTATTTATACAGGGTGTTATTTAGTAAGTGTCCGATATTTTACAGGACGATTCCTCGGTTATTTATAAGGTGAGAAGTTCATATAAGCAAGCCCTTCATTTTTGGGACATAGGGTGTTACAATTTTTACCAGGAACAAAAAATATGTACGCCACTGCCGTTTTCTCTTTTGATAACACTGTTATGTAGGCACTTTATTGGCTAATGCAAAGTACATTTTCATAATTTTTTTTATTTCGGCTTTGGGAGATAAATGCTATTTTATGAAACTCTGATATGGGCATAAAATAAATGAATATAATAAAGAAATAATAGTTATTTATGGTACAAGTGTGTTATGTTATATATAAGTCAAGCTGGGAAATGGTTAGCCCTTGAGGCCGTAGGCCCTAGAGGGCTAATTCCCAAGTGACTTATATGACTTAACACACGAGTGCCATACAATATTTTATCCAACTCTTAATAGATATTATTAAAAAATAGAAAATTATATTGTTTCAATGTAAACTGGAAAACCCAGTATTACATTTCAATTGACATATTTTTGAATGACAAATTTGACACGTAAAATTATTGTTTTTGCGATTCTTGAGGGTAGTTTTTCAAAATATAGAAGAAACTTCAGCCGAAATTTAAAAAGATGCGAACATTGCGTGTTCATTTATATTATTCCTCACAAGTCAAGAGACAGTTATGACAAAGCCTTATGTGAATGCATATTTTACCACAACCCACCAGTGAGTTATAATCATAACCCACTAGTGTGTTATGATTTATAACTCACTAGTGTGTTATTTGTTACTTTACTTGTCTAAAATGGCATAAATAATTATTCTATAACTAGCAGACGTTGGATAAATGCCATTTATTTCTTTGTTATTCTTTTTTTCGATAACGATTGCTAGTAGCGACTTCTTTCAAGTATGCCTTTTTCATGTAAAAATGATAAAAGAATCCATTTTTTTTGCTTAAGAATGTAATACAAGCACGTTAAAAAAGGTATGACTTCTCAAAATCTCAAATTCGAATTTCGCATTTCAAAAACCTCTAGATACCAATTTTCGTCCAAATATAGACATTATTTCAAAAATTATTTATGAAAAACAAAAATAAAAATGAATTTTTGACACCCTGTATCTCAAAAATAAAGGGCTTGCTTATATGAACTATTCACCTTATAAATAACTGAGGAATCGTCCTGTAAAATATCGGACACTTATTAAATAACACCCTGTATATATATTTTATATATTTTTATTATTGCTAAATTAAAAATATAAAATTGGTAAAAGCTAACGAGCTTGAAATGTACAAAATTCTGAGTGGCACGAATTAACCACCTTTATAAATTTTAAGGACACCTGGATTACCCAAGTTATCAAATAATGTTTTAGATAAGCGAATAAACAGCATCGTTTTACGTCAGCAACATTTCTACTAATGGCGCATGCTATTCCATAACTTCACCCTATAGCTCTGCGATGCATTATATCGCTATAAAAAGTTATGGCTGGAAGTAAGGACGAAACTAACTTCAAATTTTCTATTCTATAACGCCAGATATATCTGACCGAATTACATTTTATTTCTTCTCGTGAAGCTAATGTCTAATTAACTTTAAAAGAAGAAGAAAGTCACTGAACCTTAATTAATTTCGTTCCTAAGTCATTTAATTGTTTAACGACCTTTTTTGAAAATTTAGAAAATATAAAATTATTGTTCTTATCGGTTTTTGGCAAGGCTATAGTTTCTATGTGGGTTCCATCAATTGCTCCAATAATTCCTCTCAGGCATGCCCGGATGTTTGCATTTCTTCTTTATACTATTATGGAAAATTTTTTCCAAATATTCAATAAATGTTGGCCTTTCAGCATACGTTTCGATACGGGTCTGTTGATCGTTGGCTCATGTCCAAGATCCTACAGTTCCTTGAAATGACCCTTGACGAAAAAAATGTATGAATGCTAAAAATTGTATATAGGAAGGAATGTATGGCTATTATCCTTTCTCTTAGCTGAGCTGTTGAATAATTTGATAAATTCATAGTTTTCACAGTCTAGAAATATTAATAACCTGATCGTTTGGCTACTCAAATGCGCTTGGTTGGTCCTTGACGATTCTTCGTTCTAATCTCATTTTGTTTCTAAAAATTGCATTATCATTTTTAAAATTTCCTCACCTGCGGGAGTAGGTATTCAGCGTACAACAGCAATACGAATTTCAAAAAAAAAATTCTTTATACCCTGGAGGGTAAAAATGTCGCATAACACAAAAAATTGGCAAAATATGTTTGTTAAACTTTGTTTGTTTGTTGGTATAAATTGGAGTATCTTCCCTGAAAATGGATATAAAATTATAAAATAAAACCAGACCCTTGAGAAAAGATAAGATTTGTTTAAGTTTAAAATGTTAAATTGCTGCAGCGAATACCATTCACAGGATGTCGCTAAATTTTCAACACAAAATCACAAATCTCCAAACAATGATAAGCATTTATAAAAAGTTACTTAAGGACCTGTATGGTAGACCTAAACTACTGCGTTTTCGTTCAGACCATTGCTAACAACTTTGTAGGAATGTTTATCAGTGTTTGGAAATTTCGGATTTTACGAGATACCCTCTGGAGCGTATTTCTACCTCTGCAAACATTTCACACTTCAACAATATTATAGGATGATCTTTTTTTAAGAGTTTAGTTTTTGTTTCATCATTATACCCATTTTCAGGGGAGATACTGCAATTTATAACAATAAGGTTTAACATTAAACATATTATGCTAAATTTTGTTATGCTATATTTTTGTCGGTAAGTGTATTATTTGATAGGTTTCTACCACAGCTTAATAGTTTATAAGGTGTGTTTCTACTTCTGCTACACATATTTTACATTTAAGGGACACCTTAGGTTATATTATCTGGAAGAAATATTTACGATTTTTACTATACCTAGAGAATAGCCGGCCATACACGGGTGATCTTTCCTGCGAGAAAGACCAATCCCTACGGAATGAATGGGGGTCAGTGGGTAATAACTTGATTAGTTTCATTTGCAATTTACTCGTCAAGAAATTATACGAGGAAATAACGCTAAATAATATATTGTGTCAGTGTGCGATAACAGTTTTATTTTCTATTAGTTTTTGGTTTGAATAACGTCAAAAGAAAGAATGACAGTATTGAACCTTCGTGGCCCACTATTGACAATATTTTATATTACTCTTATATTCAAAATATGAGTTATGGAATAGCATTGTCCTAATCAGTAAACTGCGTAACTCCACAAATTCTTAAAAATTAGTTGTTATTGCCATGTTTGAGATAATATTATTATTTATCTTATAAATACTGGGCATGCCCATATATTTGACCGCATTTGGAGTCATCACTCACTATGTAAGTTGCGTGTAACTCCAGTACAACCATATTTAATACAAAATGTGTGTAACCCCATTTGTTAGTGTGTATTAAGATACAGTCGAAACGGTCGTTCTTTGCCGTTGCGTCATTGATAAACGATCAAGAGACAACGTGATTTACAACTCTCCATGTTTATTTATTATAGCCTGAATAAAAACATAATAAAGCGTCTCCGGGGTTGCGCAATACGTCTCGAATTCAAAGTAATGTGGTAGACGGAGACAAAAGATATTTGGAGAGTTGTCCATTGATGTGAAAGTCGTCGTTTCGATCTGTCAACTTTAATTTGTTTTTAAACGTTTTTGTGCCTTGAAATTAAATTTATTCCTATAACTGTTCACTTCAGAGCCATTTTTTATCGTACTTTCGTGTTGGCGGTAAGTAATTATGAATATTTAGTATTATTATTAAGTTCGAACGCTAGACATAAAATGTTTGACGTTTATGAACTTAAAATTTGTTTTGACTTTTTAAACCTCGTAATTTTGATTAGATTCATATGGTTTTTGGTCACGTGAGAGTAATGACGCACCGGCAAACAAGCACCGTACCGTATTTGAAAAACTAACAATTCTACACGCAGTTTTTTTATCTCCAGTTTAATTTATATCAATACTACATTAATCACTAAAATATTCTTTTGCTCTATGTTCTTTATGTGTAAATAATTAACATTAACGTTTTTTAGCGCTGTCTTCCCGAATTATAGAACGCATATTCTCTGGATGTGTGACGAGGGGCAACAAACGTAACCAAGAAGAAAAAATGTCGTACACAGATTTTGTATGGTTCCTACTTAGCGAAGAAGATAAATTACACCCCACCGCCATAGAATATTGGTTCCGTTGTATGGATCTGGATGGCGACGGTTTTTTGTCGATGTATGAATTAGAGTATTTTTACGAGGAGCAAATGCAGAGGATGGAGAGTATCGGAATTGAAACTTTACCCTTCCAGGTAGGGTAAACTCATTAATATTTTATTTACTATTTGACGAGTTAAAACGAACCTCGAAAGGTTCAGTTGATGAATTTTATTTATGTCCTACTTGAATATTATTGTTTCGTAATACCATAGCTACCAGACACTTTAAATGGTATATACTACCCTACGGCATTAAGGAAGTTTCTAATGCCCTCGGGCATTAAGAGAAATAAATAGGAAAAATGAAAGTAACAACTTTTTATTAACGAAAAAACTTATTTATCATTTATATTAAATGAACGGTTATGAAAAGACCCAGCAAAAACGAATTTACCGGCTTTTGATAAGTCAATGTTTTCTATTATTTCGTGATTTTCACTAACAGAAATTGACGATGATTGAACGTTTTTTGATGTTGATGGTCTCGTTGATGGTACTCCAGCTATCAATTTCGAAATTTTGTTTTTAGAAGACATACTGTCTTCCAAATATCCCTCGACCAAAGCTGAACTTTTCCAACCGCCATGTCTATTCAATGTGGTCATGTTTGCCCCCGCGTCCGCCAACAAAGTGTCAGAGGTTCTGCGCAAACAATGACCAGTATATTTGTCCGCATCGCTTAGACCCAGGTATTTTGCAATAATGAAAGAAATCTTGCCTATGGTGTTATTCCCAACTGTCTGTGAAAAACAACGACCGTTACGGTAACACAAAAATAATCTATTGATGTTGCAGTTCGTCGGGCGTAAAGACTAATAAGTTTTCAGTAGCTTTAAACGACCCATCTCCTTCTCATCAATAATTGTGAAGACACGCTTTTTATCGGTCTTTATATCGGGAATATTAACTATTACTACGGATCCTCTATCCTCTATATGTTCAACCAATATATTAACTAGCTCTTGGCGGCGGCACCCACCAAATACACCAATTCGTACATCAAAAAAGTTTCATTGGGAGCTTCACGGATGAATTTCAGCACATCTTCTCGAGTCAAAATTTTCGATTTCTTTGCTTCATATCCTTTGGATCCTTGCTTTAGATACTGGCCTCACTTGCAATGTTTTGCAATGTCTACATTTTTATTAACTATTAATGTCTTCTTTAACATTGAATATTTCGTCCATAGGGAATTAGGAGTGAATGTTCCAGACTATAATCAATATACATAATTAGTATTTTAATATAATTTACAACAGCAATTTTAACATACCAATTCCTGGAGATATCCGAGTAGCACCGTCTCGTTGATAATTTTTACATCATTATTTTTCATCCAATCCCCAAACCTTTGATATTCCTTATCATATGCGTCTTTAAACTTCTTTGGGACAAGTTTATCCAAAGCTTTGGCAGCATTTACAGCAATTCTATCCCGAATAAACGGAAAATCCATTATTTTATATGAATTTCAGTTTTGACTTTGACACAGCACAACAATGAACACTTATTACCTTTGTTTATTCAGCAACTATATAGGTAAAAAACCTTTCGTGATTTTGAATTTTCTTTTAATTTAACTTGGAATTATCTGAAGTAGGACATAAAATATTGTATGTACCACGGGCATTACTTGATGTCTATACCCTCGGGCAACTTACAAACCCTCGGGCCAAAGGCCCTCGGCTTTGTAAGATTGTTGCCCTCGGTGGCATAAACATCTTCATAATGCCCTTAATACATAAATAACTATAATGCAATAGAACTTAAATTCTAGACTAACGAGTTAAAAAAATATTAAATAAAGATAGTAAATCCCAATTACCTTATAAAAATAAAGTTAACAACTAAAGTGGCCATGATAAAGTTTTTGTTTAATAATTTTGCATTGCATTTTAAAAATCGAGAAAAAGGTAATAGACGGGGCGAGGTCCATATTGCCTAATCAAAAGGCCGCGAAGTGATATTTATCGATTTTCAGTTTTAAACTTTATTGTCTTAAATTTGAAGAGGTAGTCCATACTTTATTGTCTTAGTTAGAATCTCCTTTATTTAAAAATTATTTTTTTTTGTGAAATAGTTTTTGTTTTCGAAATATATTCGAAAATATTGAGCCGTAACGTTGATAAGTCATACATTTTCTAACGAACAAGGCGGTACCTAATGTATCCTAACAAAAAAGAAGCAATTTTGCAGCAATAGCTGACAATGTGTAAAATAATTAAACTTAAATACTAAGCGAAAAGGCGGCAAAGGCAAATTACTTATCGAAAAGCCTGTTAGTTTAAATTTACCACCATGCAGGAATTTTTTGACATTCGAAATAAGAAAGGGGGCATTTTTATATTCTTTAAGAAAAAAAACAGCAAATGATATTTTACAGCCTAGATAGCTTAATAGCTTTTTAATTGGTTCACAAGTTTATTAAATCTCTATAGTTATTTTTTACATTTTTCTAAAAGTAATTGTGTGCAAAGGACCGCAGAGTAAGATCAGGATGGCATTTCCTGGCCAGAGCAAAACAGCATAGTATGTCTATACCCATGTGAACTGTATTATTCCGGTAGCTAGTTTGAACTTGCCGTGGTGGAAAACAGGAAAACACTACCTAGTTTCGTTAACATGTTATTTTTCTGAAAAGATAATAAGAATAAAATAATTGTATAATGGGGCCTTTAACTTAAAAAAAAAATAATGAACCTTAAACATAGAGGGTGTTTCACGGTGGATAGAACGTTTATGGATACGTTTTTTTTTTGTTAATTTGGTTGCCCAGATAAACGATCAACGTCTATTTTTTTTAAATATTTTCAGCAATGCGGCGTTGCCGCTTCTCTCCAAAACAGGTGGCAACATCGATACTTTAAACGGAACATTCTATATATTTTTAAATTTTTAGATTCTACATGTATTTCTGAGCAACTTTTCTGAATATTACCCTATCTTCTTATAATCAATTTTCTTGAGCCAGACATCAGTCTTTTGCTCTTGTTTTTTGTTGTAGATATCTGGTCGATAACAATTTTGAAAGGTTTTGATTTTGAATTTTGTATTTGATTTTTTTCTCATCTTCTTTTGTTTCGGTCTTTTTCTTATTCTCTTTAATATATATGTGTATTATCTATCAGGGGGAGCCAATCTTTAGGAAATTTGTGTTTCGAGTTTGGTAATGAGTGTATGTGTGTGTCTAAAATGAGCCGATTCGTGGATGTACTTGCTCGCGTATGGTATTTTTTAATAATTTTATCATAAAAAGTATTTAATTTGTCCATTCGTAAGTCCCTGTGCAGTACGTCTGTCGGTACATGTCTTTGAGCGTCCGTTATTATGCGTATAACTCTATTTTGTAATATTTGTTATTTTTTCAGTCTCGTCTTGTTCACGGTGCACCACGTAGGCACACCGTATGTAAGTATAGGTCTTATTGTCTTGTAGATCAGCGTTTTCGTCTTGATGCTTATTTTGCTTCTTTTGTTTAATAATGGATAGACTGCACTTAATTGGCCTTGTGCCTTTGTCACGTTGTCTTTCCACAATAATTTTCTGTCAAACGTGAGGCCAAGATATTTAATGTTGTTCCTCCAATTCATTTGTGCATTGCCCACTCTCACTCTTGTTTGGGGTAGTTTTGTAATAGCTTTTGAAAAGTAAATTGCTTGGGTCTTACCATCATTTAGACAAAGTTTCCAAGGGTCCAACTATCTCTGAAGGAGATTGATATGACGTTGCAGACAAAGGACTACAACCCAGGGCAACTTCGAGGTTGCAGTAATCGCAGTATTATTAGCGAACAAATACAATTGGGTTCGCGGATCTCGCGGAAAATTACTAGTATAAATAAAAGAAAGACCTTTCTGGTTGGGTGGATAGCTCGATTGCTACGAGATATCGCCACGTGCAACATCTCGCATATGTATATATACACTAGTTTAAATATTGTATAGTAAAGAGGCTAGTGGCGACCCCTGTGGCACTTCCGCCTTATCTGTAGCCGTTATTTAGGTACTTTATATATTTTTTTTATCGAAAACATGACTTCTAATAAATCTGATTTTCATCAAACTCTAAAACATTACTAAGTTTAACTTTAGCATACAGTTAAAAAATGTCTTTAGGTATTTGATGTTTTGGCCATATCTTAGTTTAAGCATACAAAGTGGTTCAAAAATACATTTTTGTAGGTTACTTGAAAAATAGTCGAAAATCTATTTTTTTAAATGAGACATCTTGTAATTAAATACTGATTTAAAAAGCCGATAAAAGTAGCTTTTTAATAATGGATACGTTGCTTATACTTAACTCTTCAAGTTTTCGATCTATAAGCATTTATATACGAAATTTCGCAAAACGTAATTTTCAACGAGTTTAGTAGTAGGTCATGAAAACAATAATTTTATTGTTAGGCTCCATGGCAACCATTTATTTAAAAGAAGTGGCATTTGTTCGTTTGTGATTTTAAGTTGGCGGTACAATGAAATATCGTAATAGTTATTCAAATGTAGTTATAATGAATTTATTTATTCTACATGAACAGTGTGATAAGATTATAGGCAGAAGGTGTAGAAAATTTAAATAAATATATCCAGATTCACCATGCACAAACGAATACAAAGAAATTTATTCGAATCCAGAACAATTTCAGAGATTTTGGTTCAACATTGAAAGCAGCCAAAAATTTGCCCATACCAGTTACTCCAATGAAAAAAGCGAAATTAACGTTTTGGCTTACTTTTTTGCATATTGCACTCTTCCATACGTAGCGCCGAAGCAGATTTGGACATGACAACTTCATCTGTGTATAGAATTTTGGAATAACGTATTATGCACGACTACAAGTTTACTAACGTTCAAGCTCTTAAACTTCAAGATTATCTGCAAAGAGTCGAGTTTTTCGAAATGTCACACAGGATTGTCCAAATTTTTTAAGCATAAATATATGGACCGACGAGTCAAAATTTTCGAGAGAAGGTATTTTTAATCGCCGTAATAATCACTATTGGGCCAATGAAGATCCCCATGTTACAAAAGAAAAATTTAGTTTTAATGTCTTTTGTTTGCTGATAGTTAGTCAAATTAGGTATCTGATATACGAGGGAAACCTCAATTCTAGAAAGTACTTGGATATTTTAACAACAATGCTCGAGCAATTCACAGATAGTCTTTCACTTGAAGAATACCGTAGCTGTTCATGTCAACTTGATGGGACGCCATCACATTGCACTCCATAAATGACTGCGGAGCTGGATTGAATTTTCGAGGGCCGATGGTTTAGATGTTTAGAACTGTGGAATTGGCCGCCAAGATTACCAGAACACTCCTTTAGATTTTTATTTATGGGGTACACTAAAGGAAAAACTTACAAGACTCCTAAATACCAGAAAAGAATTAGAGCATCGAGTGCATCAAGCATTTCAAGATATTGATCCCCATATTATTAGAAGTGCTAAATGTAATGGTGTCAGTACCCGTTTATTAAAGTGTTTAGAGGTGAATGGCCGACATTTTGAACATTTGCTTAAAAAATTTGTATAGTAACATGTTTAAAAACTTTGAATTACTTTTTTATTTCTGACTTATTATTAATTTTAAGTTTATTTTTCTTGGTGCTTTTAATGTTAAACCATAATCTCTGAAATTGTTCTGGATTCGAATACATTTTTTGATATTCATTTGTGGTAAATCTACATACATTTTATTAAAGTGTCCGCACGTTCTCCATTCCAAATCCATTATAACTGCATTTCAATAACTATTATGATCTAACCATTGTACCGCCAACTTGCCATGGAGCCTACTTTTGTAAACAAATGCTTATAAATCGGAAACTTGAACAGTTAAGTCATTGTTAAAAAGCTACTTTTATCGACTTTTCAAATCAGTTTTTAATCACAGGATGTCTCATTTAAAAAAAAAATGATTTTCGACTATTTTTTCAAGAAAACTACAAAAATTTATTTTTGAACCACTCCTTTACGCTTGAACTAAAATATGACCAAAATATCAAATACCTTAATTTAATGCATTTTTTAACCGTACGCAAAACTTCATCTTTTTTTTTTTTTTTTTTTTTTTTCTCGAGGGTCCGTCCAAGTGCCGGATGCACTTCGGTCAGGTTCGGCCCATTGTGCTCACCCTAGTTTGTTCTTACACCCACTCAGTGATTCCAGCTCCTTGCACTAGTTTGTGTAGGTCAACTGGGGAGAGTGTCGGAATTTCCTCTGGTTGTAGTCTTGGTTGCCCGAGTATTTGTTGTCTTTTCCGATCCAATGACTCGCAGTGGCAAATAATATGCTGTACCGTTTTACTTTCTCGCCCGCTTAGCCTGCAGCTTAGGTTTCCGTTATACAGTTGCATACAGTGCAGGTGCTTCTTGACGGCCATGTGTCCTGTCAGAATTCCTGTGATAATTCTCAGCTGATTTCTGCTCATCAGAAGTAGCTATTTTGTTAGGTTCGGGTCTGGGTTCCCAATGAAATATTTGCTATGGTTTAATACCTGTCTATTGTTTCAGTAGATTTTATGTGGATTCCTTGTCCATCGTTTTGTGACATCTCGTACTGTGCATCTTGGGACTCCGAGTGCCGGTTCTGGTCCAATGTTTTCTCCGACCCTTTTCTTGCAAGTTCATCTTAGTAATGTTTTAGAGTTTGGAGAAAATCTAATTTATTAGAAGTTGTTTTCGTTAAAAAAAAATAAAAAATAAATTACATAATACCTAAAAATTGGCTACAGATAAGTATAGGGTAATGTTTAGAAAAGTTGCTCAGGAAAACATGTAGAATCTGAAAATATAAAAATTTATAGGGAGTTCCATATAAAGTAACGATGTTGCCACCTGTTTTGGGGAGAAGCGGCAACGCCGCATTGCTGAACATATTTTAAAACGATAGACCATGGTCATGGTCGTTTATTTAGGTAACCAAATTTTGAAAAAGAACCTATCACGCGTTTTCCATAAACGTTTAACGTTCCATCCACCGTGAAACACTGTATATAGAAATGCTCATACACACTCATTAATTCGTAGAAATCAAATAAATACTGTAAAACCACCTAAAATGCTAACTTCTACAAGGTTGTACATAAAAATTAATGTAAACAAATCAGCCGTTAACATTGAAAACAATAATTATTATTCATTCAATTCAGTTTTAAGTATTTTTGTCTCAAATAAAATAGTGGAGGGAGCACTAATATTAATTAAACAAATATTGATAACTCCGGTTGGGCTTAATAAAATTGAGCGAATTTGGTCTCCTTGTAAAGTTTTTGTTCGATTATCTGTCATGTCGTTTGAGTGTTTGCGGTGGAAGGTAGTGGAAACTAGTTGAACCACCTACCTATTTTGCGCTTTTTCGTATACATTTTATACATAATATCAATATTTATATTTCGACATATCATTTTGAAGCTCCCAACGAGTACTTTAAATATCAAGAATATTAAGTATATATCTTTGCTCAATGCCAAATCGCTGCTTTGGTAGTACTATTCCGATCTTGATGTGGATCTGTACAGTAAATAAATTAGATTCATTAGTTAAATGATCATTACATTTTTTTAATTTTCTGAGACTTGTGCCAAGGCCCTTATTTGCAGAGTCTTCTGCAATTGATGGGAAAGATATTTGAAATGTTTATATTTGGTTCATTACATTAGAAATGCCACCATTTCATATTGAATAAAGATAAAGACTTAATATTCTAGGGTTATAATGTATCGAAAGCCACCCACTCAAGAATCCATCATTCAGTTGGTTTTCAGAGACGACATATTCGCATTATTTATGCTTTGATATTTCTTCTAATAGAAAACCAATTTTACTTGATGAATTGTTATTCCAGGATTGTCTGTGTCAAATGTTGGACATGATAAAACCCAACATGCCTGGAAAAATAGCACTGAGTGATTTGAAGAAATGCAAAATGACTCCTATATTTTTTGATACATTCTTTAATTTGGAGAAATATTTAGATCACGAACAAAGGGATCCATTCGCATCGCAGAGAGATCATGATATTGATGGCGTGGAGGTAAGTTATGATTATAAAAACCGCAATATACAGGGTGTTTCAGAAGTATGGTACAACTTAAGGGGGTGATTCCTAAGAGAAAGAGTTCAAATGAACGGAGTTGCCCCGTTTTTGATATACAGGGTGTTAAAGTTTAAAAAAAAATCGGTTTTTAATAGTTTTTTTAAATAATCTTTCGCCGATTTTATTGAAATTTGGTACCGTTATTCATAATCATATTTAAAAAAATATTTTTATTTTTAATTTACCCCCTTTACGCATACGCGCATTATTTGTTCGTAGTTCTTGCTGTGCCATTTTCACATTGTTATTATTTTTATTATAAGCAATTAAAATAGTCTGCTTTTCTTGAATAGAATAAGGCATTTTTGAATAGAAATTCTTACTGTTTATCAAAATTGACAATTTATGTTACGAAATTTACCAAGGTAACATTGTTAATATTGTTATCCATGGAAACGATACATCTTGACTTGCATGACCTTATTTCTTATATAGGTATAGTAATTTTCAAACATCAATAAGTCGAAAACGAATCAATTTAGATATATAGTGTTATATATATAAATTATGTTTAGAATTGTCCGTAGAATTCAATAATGCAACAATATACAGGATATTCCATTTAAAAAATATAACTTTGATCTGTCACGCTTTTATGCTATTATCTACGAAAATATATTTTGCAAAAAGTTTACATTAAATCCTACGACTTTTATATTTAACAGTTTTTTCTTAATTGCGAAACAAAGAAGTTAAAGGGGGGTAACATTATACGCGATCACCCTGTACATACAATAAAGTGGTTTTTATTTTTTCTCTTGAAAACGAAGCAAGATACGAAAATAATTCTGGGAACAAAGAAAGTTGTATTATTGGTTCGTTAGTTAGTTAAATCCGAAAAAAAATATCAAAAGTAGAAAATACGTCAGTGGCGTACATTTTTTGTCAATAATATCCGTAAGAAGCTTCCCGGGACGCCACTGGATTTAATCTAGTTAGGGCTAATTAAGCCGTTTATAATTATGTATAATAAAATAGGAAAAGGGATATTTAAAGAAAATATAAAAAAACGATTTTTTTTTTAACTTTGACACCCTGTATATCAAAAACGGGGCAACTCCGGACACATGTTTATATTAACTTTTTCTCTTAAAATATCATAATAAAATCACCCCCTTAAGTTACATACCGTACTTTTGAAACACCCTGTATAACATTAAACGTTGAATTTAAAACTTTTTAGAAAAATCTGTTTTCGATAATTTTTAGACATGCCTAGTTTTTTTGAAGTTCAACACTTTTGTTTTGTTTTTAGGGAACCTCAGTTCATAAAATATTTTTCTTATTTTTTACTTGCAGATGTCTGACTGGGATAGGTACGCAGCAGAAGAATATGAATTGTTGGTTGCTGAAGAAGGAGGCAATGATCAGAATGACAGTCTGTAAGTATTTCCGAGTTTTCTTTAAAATTCACATATAATTCAGAAGTTTACATAACCGGTTATGGGTATCAACCACTCTAATAGGATTTGGTATAAATTGATTTAACTATTGTAATATTTAAAAGAGAGGTGGCGCCACCAATGTTTATAATATTACTTCATTCCTAAAAAAATGAAGTTAAGTTATTTTTTATTGATATTTATTTTGCGACTATTTTTCGCATTCGTATTTTAACATTTTTTTCGTTTAAATATTTTTAAAAAATTCTTTGTGTGAATCATATGGCAAAAACGTAAAAAAGTAGTCACTTTTTAAGGGCGATTTTTTCGATGTATGGTTAATTAATTAATAGATTATTTTTTGTTTTTAATCAGAGGTTAATCTTTGGTTTATCGCCCATTTCAAAAATAGCCCATTTTACAATATTCTGTTTGTCATTGTCATTGTGACAAATTTATTTCTAATCTGTGGTATTTTGTGTTTTGTTTAGGTCTTCCGCTTCCTCGCTAACTATTTCATCAAATATATTATGTCGTTAAAAATCCATTTCCACCCAATTCGGAAAATTTAAGGTAATGAGTTAACGGGTCAGGGTTACACTGTCGTTTTTGCAGTTTGGTAGGAACCAGAACTTGTAAAATGGATGTATTTGGGAACAATCACTTAGTTTAGACGAGTTTTTTTTTATCGAGACGGCGATGGGTATGATAATGGTGGAGAATCATCGATAGTCGATCCTTTGACTGTCGATTATTGTGGATAGTTTTAAACAAAGTATCAAAGAATAAAAAATAACATTGTTTAGAAGGGGTTTAATGATATATTATTTTACGAGCATGTATAATATGCAACTAATTTAATAATGTAGTATTTCACGGAGAGTTTTTTCGCGAATTAATCTATCTATTGTAAAACCCCAAATCAAACCAAACCAAACGCGAAAAACTGTCATATATCGTGTTCAATTTCATTGACTTCAAAGCGCGGAACTTACGCTCCCAGCACCATCGCTTAGCGATCGATGGTTATTTTAATGCGCGCTTAAAGATTTCCCGCACCAATGTAGTTTTATATTTTTTAATGTGGCTAAAAATTAAAATGAAAGCTAACAATTGAGTTTTAAAACTTGTTGATGTAGACGTATATATTTTTCAAACCTGATAAAATAACAATTTTTTGAGAAGGCTCTTCAAATACTTTGTCAGTAGTAGGTCGTTTGGGTTCATGGAAAATTGTTGGAATAGCATCATTGTATATTGTATAGCATTTTGCTTGTCAACGTTATAAACATATATATTCGTTTACAATGGTTTTCACATAGTTCTTAATGATCGTACTTCTTTTCTATAAGCTTTGCTCTTCCAGCGAATTTAGCCACATCTCTGCTCTAACAATTATATTATGAAATTGTTAACAAGAAAGTCAAGATGATTTGTTTAAATATGTTTGTCTATGTATATAAAACGTAATTGTAAATAAAGCCAGTGTTATACAGTCGTAGATCAAACGAAAAGGTGTAATAGAGTAGGCTATTTGGAACTCAAAACATTCAAATAAATAGGGGCCCGATTCAGGGTTGAGATGATTAAAATCAATTGATTAAAATCACGATTAAAATTATGATTTTAATCAGTATGATTTTTTTTTAAATCATGATTAATTTAAAAAAGAGTTTTAAAATTTTAACACTTAAAATGTATTTGTTCATACAAAAAATAAAACCCAGACGCATTTTTATGTGGTGTTATTTATTATTTTATTATAATAATCGAAGAGAACAGCTGGTTATTACAAAAATAAAACTTTAAAAAAATTAAAAAATTAAAATTAAAAAACCCTTTTTAATACATAAAAATACTTAATTTAAACAAAAAAAAATATATAAAAAAAACCTAAGTGTTATAATGCTTAAATAGAAATACATACTAGTTTAGCTGCTTTGTCACTGCCAAGTCTGTTTCTTATATCTGAATGTACGAATCCATAAATAGAAAACATCCTTTCGATATCAGCATTCGATGCACAGGCACACAAAACAGAAATTACTATAGGGAGCACTTGCTTAATTTCTGAAACATCTTCTTGAGATCTCCACTACTGTACTGCTGTTACATTTTTGATTATTTTGTTTTGTGAAAAGGGTCCGACTTAGCTTCCAACTTAATTAGTAATGGTAATAATCCTGTGTCTGCAAAATATTTGGAAACAATGTGTAGAGCATCTCTCTTTTCTTCAGCTAGTAATGGATATTCTTCTTTGTTTATTGTAGGATCCAAAATATACGCTAAAAAGTGAAAGGCGGTTAGAGCTTGAACATATCTGTTCTTAAATAATTGATATTGACGCAAGCTTCTTTCTTCTTCAAATTCAAAACTGTCAAAAATAGCCAGTAACTTTTTCCATATGTAAACTGCTTAAGATAAAAATGCACCTTTTTGTTGCATTGCACCCAGTGCTATAGAAATTGGTTTTAGCAACTGTGGAAAATCTTCCACCACCAACCAATTTCTTGCCCCCTTTTTCTTTATACCAAGCATTTGGCAAATGGGTATTTCTGAAGTATTTCAAAATATGTACTATATGTTCTTTTATCTGCGATGCTTCTAAATCTTTGGAGAGCAAACTAAGTAAGTGTGAACAACGATATGTAATTATAGGGTAATTGGACGAGTCGTTAATTTTTTTCTTTATACTGACCATGTTGCTCGCATTATCTGTAACAATACTGGTAACTTTACAGTTATATTCATTTTTGCACTTATTTATTGAGTTAATAGCCAATTCGGCAAGATAGTCAGCTGTATGGGGATGACCAGATGTATCTATGCTTTCTAAAATAACACTGTTTCCATCCTCTGCAGTCAAAACGACGCAGATTATCGGCTCATTATGTATATTGGACCATCCATCTTAGGACATGCAAACAGATTGTCCAGATAACTTGTTAAAACAATTAGATTTTTCTTCTTCAAATATTTCATTTAAGAGCGTTGATGATAACTGAAATCTAGATGGTGGAAGGTAACCAGGTCTTAGCATTTCTATGGCCTTTCGAACCTCTTTATTTTCTATAGCTCTAAAACTGCAATTTGTTGCGTAAACGGCTTTGGCTATTTGTCTGTCCAATTCTTTTTTCTTATCTTGTCCAGTTCGCACAACAAAAGAATCCAAATGACCGCTACTTCCACTATTTTCACGTCCACATACACTTCCCTTTTCACAGTTATCGCTTTTCTGTTTCTTTGCCAACTGGATAATTTAACTCTGGCTAGTTTCAGGCTGTGACTGACAATCACCATGCAGAGTTTCAAGACCACTGTTGATATCACTAGTTTCACTTTTGCAGGTTTCCCAATGACTTTTTAGTCTGTCCACTAGACCTTGCAATTCTTTACCACACTTTTTACATACTGCTCTACAACCTAGTTTTCCCACCACTTTCTTTTTTATAAAATGTTGCCAAACACTAAATTCCTTTCTGCCCCGGCTTGTCATGAGTTCAAATGTTTTGATAGATTAACCCCTAAAGCAAAAATATTACTGATAACTAAAATAAGTGCGTATCGTTTATATAGCCGGGCGTTTTCTGCCAGTGATTACGAGTTTTGACAAAGCGGCAAACTTGCAATACTGCGCGGACGAAATTTTCACGTTAATTATCCGTTAATACAAGTTTCGACAATTACATGTTAAAACTTCTCCAGTTTTGCTTCGTATCTGTACTATTCCTGCCTAAAGATGTTTGTTTACTTAACAAAACAAAATATAAGCAGTTAGAAATATTTGAAAATAATAATATTTGTAAAAGCTAGTAATTTAAAAAAAAAAAAATCAAAAAAATCATGATTTTTATCAACCCTGGTCCGATTCGTTACAAGCCTTTGAGTTATAGGAATTTCTGTGATTTTTTATAATAAAATTGTTACATTAGTATAATAAAAATTATGACCTAAATGTTTCGTTTAGGAATAGGTTAATTCCCATATATTGTTATTAAACCGAAACTTAAAAAAAGCACATGGTGTTTAATTCTTTGAAATGTAAACTATGGCCAAGAGTAATGTAACGTAATTTTGTTGATTGATCAATATTCCCTTATTTTTAATATAATAAAAAATAATCTCTGAGTGAAGCTATAGTAGCAATTAATACACGATCAAGATATCTCTAAATCGAATCGGTCTAGATCTAGCTTTAAACCGATTTAAATTTTGAACCTTTTTGGTGAATCTCCTTGGTAATATTTAAGCATTTTTTAACATTTTCAACAAGATTTTTTAATCATATTTTTGGATGCCGTAAAAAAATACGTTAGTTTATTCTTAGCCGTATTTTGAAATTTCAAAAAATTGAACAGAAACTTTGTAGATTATATAATTTTTAGTGGTTTAAGAATGAGCAGGAGTTTATAAAGAATATTTTTTTTCTCCTAACTCTACTAATTAAAAAATTATCTCTTCAGTACTCTGTCGTGGGTATAATAATACAGTAGGTAAAGTGTTTAAATATACTATTATACATACCTCTGACAATCTTTGGAGCACCTGAATAAAGTCTGTTTCCCTTTATCTTGGTTAGAACAGAATAAGTAAATATACTTAGACAGACATCTTTTGCTTGCAGCAAAAGGAAACTTCTCTAACTATATTGCACATGCTAAATAAAATTTAAAACAATTAATATCCTTAGCTAAAAGCTACAAATGCGCTCGTTTCCAATCAAAGCTATAACATAAACGTCCGTAAATAAGGCAGTGGCTGTGATCAAAATTTATAAATATTTACCTCAGTCCCTGTACTTGATGCTAGACGGCCAGCCGATCGTCCGATTAATCCTTGTCTCGCTTACGCATCTGGTCTGATTTAATCTGGGGTAAAACGGGGTAAATTTTACCTCAAAGAAATTCACGGAATTAGGCTTTTACTTTTTAAAATTTTATTTGTTGTATTTTTGTATTCTTAAGTACTACATTATTTTCATCTGTTAGTACAATGGTCTAATTGTCGAACTCTTCACGACGCCGACGGTCGTGACAATTGTAAAGCAAACACAAAATTATGAGGATAATAAATCGCGAAGAAATTCTCAGTAATTCAAGCATATTCTAACTTTACTATCGATAATGTCATTGATAATTCTCCACCATTAGGGTACGATTAACCGTTTTCGAAAGTTCTTTCAAAGTCTGTTAGTTAAGTAGGATTAAAGTTGTTCAGACGTCCAAAACTAAATGTCATCATATATCTTCGGAACATAATTTAAAATATAATGAACATAAAATATTTCACAGAGCGTTTAATTTTCAAAGTACAGTGTGAACATTATTTACTATTTTAATTCTTACATTTCTTATGAGAAAATAAATATTTCTAAGCATTCTTGCGTACAGCCAAGAAAAAATCGTATTTGTTAAAAAAAATATTTTTCGTAATTTTTAATACATACTACTGAAATTTTCTTCATAAAATTTTTCGGTTATTTATTTTAAGTCATCGACCGAAAATAAATGTTGCGTTCACACGTTATCATTTCCTCTTATTAGAAGATCAAAAGTAAAAAACGCACATCTTAAGATTAAGAAAAAAACATGTGTGGCGTCACCAATGTATTCAAAACTTTTTACTAATAAGTTGTATTAATTGTGTTCAAGGGAATACGAATGTGGCCTTGATAGGGTAAGATAAACAGAAACAGCATGAGCCAAAATGTCAAAAGTACTAACAAAAATTAACCTAATGATAGTAAGTTAACCCTGCAGTTTTTCTACAGCGATGAAATGCTTTAACATCTAATTTATTAATATTGGAGTGGCTTATAACAATTTGATAGCCTGGCACTCACTCATCTTTGTCATCATACGCTTTTTAAATATTAATAAGGCGAATTAAAATTTGCCCGAAATTGCTGTGTTAAGCCGGTAGAGGCGGCTGTATTTTTAGTGCACAGTCGAATTACCATTTCAATGACATACAAATTAACATTTACTTTCAAAATGGCGGCATAAGTTAGGAAAAGTCGAGGGAAAAGTAGTAATAAAATCTGTTAATTGGGTTCTTTCATATTTCTTTAATCACTGACATTTAAAATGTTTTTGCTGTCGAGAGAAATTGATTTTCACAACCGGAAACAAGTTTAGATCCAGATTTTTTTAACTGATCGACTTTCATAATTTAATAACAAAGTCTAAGGTATCCTTAATAATCTCAAGGCGTTTTTGAAATCATAATGCGTTAAATAACTTTAAAAATTACACAATTTTGGTCGTATAGATAATAGACCATTGCGCATTTAATAGTGATCGTAGCCATATTGTCAGTTTTGTCAGAACTCTTACGCAGTTTTTTTTTTAATGGGATATAATTAATTAAATACGTTTTTTACTTCTTCTGATGGCCATCGAGTCTCTGGAAAACCTAATGTTTTGGTTAGTTCAGATTAGTTTTTCTGTATACTGTGAGTAGAGGAATATAGAGAGAGCTGACTCAGTGGTGCTGGTGGTGCGTTTTATGATCTAACCCAGGTGGTGCAGGTGGTGCGTTTTATGACCTAACCCGGGTGGTTCGGTGGTGCTGTTTACAAAATAACCCGAAATTAAACCCGACTTTTTACGACCTAACCCAAGTGCTTTCGTGAGGCGGCTTCTTATCTAACCCTAATTTGAACCTTAATATTTATGAACTGACCCGAGATAAAACCCGACTTTTTACGACCTAACCCGGATGCTTTCGCGAGGCGGCTTCTCATCTAACCCTAATTTGAACCTGAATATTTATGATCTGACCCGAGATAAAACCCGACTTTTTATGATTTAACCTTAGTGAAACGCCGCTGCTAAAGCGGGATAATTAAATCCCAATTTTTATAAGCCATCCTTAAACCCAACTTTTTACGATGCGACCTGAGCCATCCTTAAACCAGACTTTTTATTATTTAACCTTAGTTGAAACGCCGCTGTTAAAGCGGTATAGTAAAAAACATTATTTATATTTTCTAACTTAGTGAAACGCCGCTGGCGGGTAGTAAAGCGAAATAAAACCCTAATTTATATGGTCTAACAAGATAAGTATAATAAGGCGGTACATTATTTGCCACCGCAATAATTATTTATACCTAAATGATCCTCTCAAACCCTCTGCCGACTCGATTTAAAAAGAAAGGGACATAAACCTTTATTTATTATTCCGAAGGACCCTCATTAAAATTCAGTAGCATATCTAATAATTGTTTTCAATTTTTGCACCACTTATAAAAAATACAATAAAATAATTACCATCTAGAACCATTAACTAGCGATTTCTTTGTACTGGAAATGGATAAATTATAGGACTATCTTGTAATGAGAACAGAGTAGACAATAAATAAAACTTAAATACGTATAAAATACCAAGCAGGTATAGGTACTATACAACTTGTGTTCGCCATCAGGTAAAAGCCCTCATAATGCTTTTATAAAAATTTTGGATAATATCATAATATAAGTAAATAGGGTACAATTTTAGGAAAAAAGTAAAAAAAATTAATTCACAGTGTAAAATTGTAGTTAAATGGATTGTAAATACGAAATAATATAAAAAGCTACCTTTTGTTTGCGATAACTCTATATTATTCGATCCTTAAACTGAAAATACCCACTATATAGGTATCATAAGCTGTATTTGTCATCAGGTAGAACCCCCAATAAAATTATGAATATCAGGCGTAGGCAACAAAGTAGCAATCTTAACTTATTTTCAACACGAGCATAAAAATATGGGGTTGTTAAATATTTTATAACCTTAATTCTCAATGACAACAATAAGCAAATCACGTTGGTTTTTTAATTTATTATTAATCTGGCTAACTTAAGAAACTCACAATATAACGACCATCCAAAAAAATCATAATACATTACTGGGTGTGAAAGCAATTGCGCTGCAAAATATAGTGTATACCGACTCTGAGCTAGTTAATTAAAATCCCAATTAGCGCTAAAAAAAATCAATTAGATATTTACTTTAGATATTTTAATAAAAAAATTCAATATTATTAGCGTCACCTACGCATAGGGTTAAAAAGTATGAGAAACTTTGTGAATATCATTTCCCATGATTCTCTCGACCACCACATCGATGTCACATTTCAATATTCTCACCAACATTTAACTTTTGAAATTAGCATAATAACAAATCCTTTACAATGAATTAAACAAACGCATACATAATTTTAAAATCACATAATAAGAATATAAGCTAAAATCTAACAAGTTCGGACTACTCGAATGACGTCAGTTTACATCTGTAGAGAATACCCAACTCTCAAATCATAAAAAATGGTCAAACTTTGTCGGTAAATACCCTTCTATGATGCAGGGGAAGGACAGGTAACTCGAGATGTTTATAAAGAAACGTTAAAGAACATTATTTGCTTATTTCTAGACTCTTAAAAATTAGATGCAATCGAACAATAAATGTTTTCATCATGTATATTTATGAGTAACACATTACCTTCGACATACATAAATTCAAATTGATAATTACTTGCCTTAGTACTTTTTTAGAAGCTTGAATCATTGCATATAACCGTCTGAGGATACCCAAACTTCCCCTAACATATTTCTCCGTAACCGGGGAAAAAGAGGTAAAAAAAGCAAAATAACAACTCCAAGTGTCTTTGCGAACAATCGGCAATAAAATAGAGTATTTCAGTTTTTAATTTTTCGTAAATAAAAGTTGGTTAGATTAATAGTCTCTGTGAATATAATAACATAAGCAAAGTGATATGCCGTAAATTTAGGAGTACAGTATAAATTATGCCTCTATTAAAATATACCGCAATAACTAACTACCAAAGGATTTTTGATATTTTGAATATATTTGATGCTCATAGCATTATCACATTTCCAAAGGCTCTAAATTTTAGAAAAATGTTCTAATAGAATATGTCTATCAATATAAAGTAAAGGTATTGTTAGGTTTTTTTAAAAAATACGACCTACAACAGTCTCTGCTACAGCATGGCTGACTCTGTAGAAACTTCTGTGAAACCATAATAATTATATCAATAATCGAGTTGTCCTTATGATAATATTTTCTTCCAATATCCGACTCCACTATCCATAAAAGTTATGTTAGAAAATTCATAATTGAGCGCATTGTAATTTTTTAAAAAGAAATTCACTTCACACACAAAGATGTAGCCATTCAATTCATGAAAATAATGCAAGTCAGTATGCGTATGTTATGGCTAACTGTTTAAATGTCTATTCCTTCCACGTTTGTCGGAAGAAATACTTTTTTTATACTAGTATTTTAGTTGAAAATAAGATCGTAAATCGTCTGTACAAAACAAGCGTCCCTTATGGATTTGAACGAAAATCATAGATTCGACTATTTTCATGAAAAATAAATCTAAGTACGGAATAATGCAGGAAGATTATCTATTTCCTTGGTTTAGAAAGTGATGTAGTTAAGATTTATAACTTAGGAATAAATAAATTATTATTAATCTTTTCGACCTATTTCTCTTGCATATTTAATTTCTTTGATAGTAAGAACTAATCTTTTTATTTTACAAAGTAAAAAAAAGCTAAAGATCGGCGTTGTCAGTCAGGTATAAGAACTGATTTAACACGATGGTTTTTGTACAAACGTTCACATACAATTGTATGCTTTTTAACCGATTGTGTCGGAAAAAATGACGATTTATAGATTAGATATTTAGACGAAGAGCTAACCTTCTCAATAAAGTATTGATTATTGCCCTGCTAGCTAGACAACACTTTTTATGTTAGTCAAAAAAAAATTTTTTTTCGGACGCTATTACAGATTTCATCGTTAACTAACAAACATTAAGACCAAAAAATTAGCGTGCAAGATGAAATGTATAGGTTCACTTCATTTCTACATTATTTTACAACTCTCAATCGCATTAAAAACAAGATAGAATAAAAAATAACTTATGACATATGGACGAGAAATGTTTTTCGGACTATTTAGGTTACGTAGACGTAATGCGGGCACGTCTGAAATACTACATTTTTCGAGCTTATAACATAATTTACTATTTTAACGTTAAAATAGGGGAAATGATGTATCGAAATGGGTACTTTTTTTTGTCGGTCACGAGATTATAGTTTCTTTTAAAATGAACTCTAATATTTACAACACAAATTATCCTTTAAGCCACATTAGTTTAAAACTCGTCTGTCGCTTTCCCTCTATTGTGAGTTTGATTAAAGTATAGCGTAGTATATATTTAGATGAATTTCGTAAATGTTGAATACTTTCAAAACTGAAAAAGCCGCCCTTTGCAATAAATATCTCCGTAGAGTTAGGTACCCTGCAGATTAAGGGTATTTCAGCGGATAATCATATACAAATTCAAAGATTTTGTCTATTTTAATGGATTAACAAACAATATCTATAGGATAACTTTACTGATAAAAAAAAAAGAACAAAAATCCATTACCATTATCACATCAAACTATATTTTTATTTCGTTCTATTGTCAAAAGTCTGTGTTTAGGAGATTATCGTTCATTTTAAAATGAACTCTAATATGTACATCACCATAAACTACCTCTTAAGCCGTCTTAAAAATACACTTTTCGATTTGCCTCTATATTGATTTTCTAATATTAAATATCTACAATAGTCGAAATTCGCTCGCTAATACCTATGTATGCAAGGTTTCTTCAAAAAATGACAATTTTGTTGTTTAATGGCTTGAAAAAAATGGAAAAAGGAGGTTTTTGCATTAATTTATTTCCAGATGAGTGTTAAAAATACTTATAAAACTCGGTATACCGAAGATCAAGCATTAATGAGAGGGTTGAGTCCTGTTTGCCAAATCCTGATTTTTAATTTGACGTTGGCAACGGTACAATTTTTTAACATTTATCATAAGAGGCGTATATTTTTGGGGCTTAGATCTATCAGTTTATCCACGTCACATTTATTGTTAGTGCTTGAGTAATTTTACTTTCCAATTATTTTTTTACCAAAACGCGTAGTTGAAACAGTGTCTATATCAGACGATATAATAAATTTTAAGGATTAATTTGCTTACAAATACACTTCAATTTATTTAGGCTAAAGCAGCCAGACATATACTGGAACTACGAAAACCCTATTACAATTTGGTTGCCTAGAGAAAATTTTGTAAAAAACATAGCTTTCTACACAAATGCTTGCACATTATGTACCTATCATTTTAAGATACCTGGCGACATCAATGTAAGCATTGACATAATGACGCAAGATATAGGTAGGTACTAGAATATTCAAGATTTCTATTAACGATACACTTCAGCATACATGCGAGATGTCATTAATGTCTACGGAAGGCAACAGACATACCAGCTATTTTTACATGGGATTCCATAGACTTGGACGCTTCTTGTTTAGAAATATTTGATGTCATCTTGAGGAGTTCCGTATTGAAGCATCAAACCTACCTGCCAAATAATTGACGAAATATGGGATATCATAAAATATGTCCCCCATCGAACTAAATGATCCTATAAACCAGCTTCACAGACCGTAATTTGTGATGCTAACACGATTAATACGCAATAGAACAAGATTAAGAAACAAAATTTAAAGTAGCTCTTTATCACACGAAAATAATTAAATAATTTACGGTTACAGAACAATAATTATTTTAAAAAGCTGTATAACTAAATATATTATGTTATTAGGAATATTCTGTCTAAAGTAACAGCTGATCTTAGTTGAAAATGAGATCGTATTATTGATTGTTGAATTCGTTAGGTATGAAATAAAATTAGAGATTTCGTCTATTTTTTCACGATTAAAAAGAATACCTCTATTTAGCTAAAAATGAAACGATTACAGTGGTAGATTAATTCACTTTACCAAGCATGTAAACTACTAATTTTGCAATAAATATCTTCTATATTTCTAGATAGGTTTACTCGAAAATGTTGGGCTATTTTCATCAAAAATCCCGATACGAAATTGAAAAATTTGCCTATTTTTGTCGGTTTACAAAGTGATAGTGGAATATTGGTTTGATCAAAGAACAATAATTATTTTAAAAATGTTGTATAATTAACTAAATGTCGGTGTTATCAGGCAGGCAAGAAGTTATTTATCTGAATCTTATTTGTACCATTAGCGTTTATATACAAATGCTAGTGGTTTTCAAAAATTGATATCTCGGAAATTATTAGGTTTAGACTTGTAATGTGTGTAATGTCTACTTTATGCAAAATTCAAAAATATTATAAGATGTAGGGTATCCCAGTAACTTAACCAAAGATTTTCGGTCTTCGTAAAGCTTTATACGTTTCTTCAGCGTACCAAACATTCACTTTTTTTAAATATTGACATCGGGTTAGGATTCTGAACATAGGATTAACATCACTCCAATAGTGAACATGTTGCGTTGTCACAGTTCCATTCGTCGAAAAGTAAACAAAACCGTTTGAGCTACGTGGGGAATAAATAAAGTTGGCTTGTTGAAAAATTTTAATATTTATTAAGGTAAAAGACTATAAATATATCGATACAACACTTTGGCATTTCTAACACTACAAACATTAATATCTAAAATATGATATTTACAACCATCAACATCTCCCTTCTCTAATTTTGGTACATTAATGTTGTCTTCTAAGTTTATAATATATGGTGCCCTGCAGTTTAATTCTGAAAATGTTTTAACTAAAAATTGCTCTTTGACACGTCCTTTAACGTAAATGATGTTTACGTCTATCAGATTGTTGGATATGATATTATGTAGTTCCTTGTAATCGGTATCACCATAATTATAAAGGATACCATGATGATTTCCAAATAGATATTTGACTTGTTTCTTGCAAGCCTTACTTAAGGTGTCGAATGGTTTAACTGGTTTAAAAAAGTAACTTTTCATACTATTCCCATCATAAATAGCCAATTCTTTCGCGCAAAATTCAGGTATGTTAAATCCTTGAATATCGACTACAACGAACTTCATTGTCTGAAGACTCAAATCAAACAAGTATATTTTCATATTTTTATCGCTCTTAAGTTCGATTTCAAAAGCACACCCCCACTTTTCGATAATTTCACAGTCTTAGCACATAGATCTTATATTTTTATTTACGATCGATTCATCTTTATTCGCCAATCGTCTCAAACGAGTCTGCTTTTGAAAGTAATATAGCCTTAGTATTCAGAAAATATTAATGATATCGGAGCCTAAAACATCCTTGACACTAAAAAATCATTGTGTTTCCTAACAAAACCCATCATCTTGTCTATTTAGCTTGCTTTCCTATTGTTTAGCAGGTTAAATAAAATTATTATTTCGCTCTTTTTGTCTGTACTGAATCGTTAGGGGAATACGTTTCTAGTTCTATAAGAGAGACAGTTAAAATTTATGTAAGCAATCAGAAATCCTACACTATGAGCTACTTTCCTTCCTGGCTCAGGCAAAATTTGTGTTGTGTCTGTCAAAATTTATAAAATACAAAAAAAAAAATGCTAGATGCATTTTTATCATGACTTTCTATCTAATATCATCTTATTTCAAGGTATAATTCGGTTGTCAAAATGAGAATAAAATAATTTTCCCATGGTTTATGTCATCTTAAAAAGTCAAATGGTTATATTCTGTAGAGGGTCAGATACATTCAAATTTAAATATTTTCTCCAAGAAGAATTTTAAGATAGTATTATGGTAAATAAAAATTCTATACCTCCAATATTTCTTGGAAACATATCGTGTTCTAGCGACATAAGCCAAAAGTACCTCTATTCAGAAACACATCGTACTTTTCTTGTCAAACTTGACTTTGTTGTAATGTTGTATGCAGGACACTTTGAAAACAAAAATTAGATTAGAAACCGCTGCCTCTCAAGGTATACTTTTTTAGGTCTTACATAGGGTACACTGGTGTACAGAGCAAATGTCATCTTTAATTGTCTCATTGCCCCCATCCATTACATACATTATTTTAATCATCTTAAAGCACCTGTTACCAGCATTATCTGTTTTTATGGTTTTCATAAAACATAGCGATTACCGATGAAAATTAAACGAAAACTTAATAAATAACTTTTTTTCAACTGAAATAGACTGATTTTCGATGGAAAAATGTTATTTATAACTAAAAATGAATATAAGACATATACGCAATGATATTTAGAATAAATCAATCTTTTCTAAAATTACTATGAAATATTCACAAAATCGTTTCGTTATAACCAAAGTAGCAAGGCTTGCAGATTTCGTATAGAGTTCAAACGCGATACTGAGATGATCTTTTTTTATATTTTTGTAGGATAATTCACCACTACGTTGTACTTGAGAGAGGACTTTCTTGAAAAATCCTCAAATTTCTCTGCAATTTTGTTCCTTCTAGAGTTAAATTCACACAGAAAACCCCATATTCTTATCTTTCAGGTTGGTATATTAAAAAGGGGTTATTAGTATGGTTTAGAAAACAAGCAATATTAATTAACGAATGTTTTTTCGTCGTATGAAGAGTTGAAATTTTTTTTTCCACTCCAATGGTTGCGATGCAGAGAGTCGGGTTTCATCATAATCTTTCAGGGTAGCTCAGGTTTGATTGCATGTACTAAGGTTAGTGCTCCTTGCAATGTTTTTTCGTCGTATGAAGAGTTGAAATTTTTTTTTCCACTCCAATGGTTGCGATGCAGAGAGTCGGGTTTAATCATAATCTTTCAGGGTAGCTCAGGTTTGATTGCATGTACTAAGGTTAGTGCTCCTTGCAATGTTTTTTCGTCAAATAACTAAAACCGAGCTAAAATGCCGCAAGAAAAGCCCATGTGCTTTCTACAAAGAGTGCTGCGAGAGACCCTTTTCCACGGCCCGTGTGTGCCGTGAATCAACTAACCTCGTATAAACACCACAAGGGAGCCCGCCTGGTTGTTTTCAACTCTGATGTCGAACTTTACTGACTTAATTACTTGGCTGCTGCCGTGAAATCAACTAACCTCGCGTAATGAGGCGTAAAGGGAGCCGAAGCGTAAGGAAGCCCGTGTGCTCCTCACGAAGATTGTTGCTGAACTCATTTGTGTTAATCTGGAACGTTAATATGTCAAGTCTTCCCTCCTTCTCGCACATACAGTAAAATCTTATTATACTACTTCCACCCATCCCACACGTGTCTCTAGTTGCCCTAGCAACGAACCCTGCTCACCGTATTTACCTCGCCCGTGTTGTTTGGTAAAAGGCCGCTTGTGTTTGATGGAAGGCCGCTCGTTTGTAGATTGCCGCTTGCTGCGGGTTCCTGAATAGAGGCCACGCCATAATTGTCGTTACTGGGCCGATACCAATCCAAGGATTTTTCACGAGACACACACACAACACCTCCAGAAGTTAAATGTATCGCCTGTTAAATTTCCAGGAAGGAAATAAGGGCCTACAATGGAATTTCCAAAAATACCAGCCCATACATTTAACTTCTGGAGGTGTTGTGTGTGTGTCTCGTGAAAAATCCTTGGATTGGTATCGGCCCAGTAACGACAATTATGGCGTGGCCTCTATTCAGGAACCCGCAGCAAGCGGCAATCTACAAACGAGCGGCCTTCCATCAAACACAAGCGGCCTTTTACCAAACAACACGGGCGAGGTAAATACGGTGAGCAGGGTTCGTTGCTAGGGCAACTAGAGACACGTGTGGGATGGGTGGAAGTAGTATGATAAGATTTTACTGTATGTGCGAGAAGGAGGGAAGACTTGACATATTAACGTTCCAGATTAACACAAATGAGTTCAGCAACAATCTTCGTGAGGAGCACACGGGCTTCCTTACGCCCCGGCTCCCTTTACGCCTCATTACGCGAGGTTAGTTGATTTCACGGCAGCAGCCAAGTAATTAAGTCAGTAAAGTTCGACATCAGAGTTGAAAACAACCAGGCGGGCTCCCTTGTGGTGTTTATACGAGGTTAGTTGATTCACGGCACACACGGGCCGTGGAAAAGGGTCTCTCGCAGCACTCTTTGTAGAAAGCACATGGGCTTTTCTTGCGGCATTTTAGCTCGGTTTTAGTTATTTGACGAAAAAACATTGCAAGGAGCACTAACCTTAGTACATGCAATCAAACCTGAGCTACCCTGAAAGATTATGATGAAACCCGACTCTCTGCATCGCAACCATTGGAGTGGAAAAAAAAATTTCAACTCTTCATACGACGAAAAAACATTCGTTAATTAATATTGCTTGTTTTCTAAACCATACTAATAACCCCTTTTTAATATACCAACCTGACAGATAAGAATATGGGGTTTTCTGTGTGAATTTAACTCTAGAAGGAACAAAATTGCAGAGAAATTTGAGGATTTTTCAAGAAAGTCCTCTCTCAAGTACAACGTAGTGGTGAATTATCCTACAAAAATATAAAAAAAGATCATCTCAGTATCGCGTTTGAACTCTATACGAAATCTGCAAGCCTTGCTACTTTGGTTATAACGAAACGATTTTGTGAATATTTCATAGTAATTTTAGAAAAGATTGATTTATTCTAAATATCATTGCGTATATGTCTTATATTCATTTTTAGTTATAAGTAACATTTTTCCATCGAAAATCAGTCTATTTCAGTTGAAAAAAAGTTATTTATTAAGTTTTCGTTTAATTTTCATCGGTAATCGCTATATTTTATGAAAACCATAAAAACAGATAATGCTGGTAACAGGTGCTTTAAGGTGATTAAAATAATGTATGTAATGGATGGGGGCAATGAGACAATTAAAGATGACATTTGCTCTGTATACCAGTGTACCCTATGTAAGACCTAAAAAAGTATACCTTGAGAGGCAGCGGTTTCTAATCTAATTTTTGTTTTCAAAGTGTCCTGCATACAACATTACAACAAAGTCAAGTTTGACAAGAAAAGTACGATGTGTTTCTGAATAGAGGTACTTTTGGCTTATGTCGCTAGAACACGATATGTTTCCAAGAAATATTGGAGGTATAGAATTTTTATTTACCATAATACTATCTTAAAATTCTTCTTGGAGAAAATATTTAAATTTGAATGTATCTGACCCTCTACAGAATATAACCATTTGACTTTTTAAGATGACATAAACCATGGGAAAATTATTTTATTCTCATTTTGACAACCGAATTATACCTTGAAATAAGATGATATTAGATAGAAAGTCATGATAAAAATGCATCTAGCATTTTTTTTTTGTATTTTATAAATTTTGACAGACACAACACAAATTTTGCCTGAGCCAGGAAGGAAAGTAGCTCATAGTGTAGGATTTCTGATTGCTTACATAAATTTTAACTGTCTCTCTTATAGAACTAGAAACGTATTCCCCTAACGATTCAGTACAGACAAAAAGAGCGAAATAATAATTTTATTTAACCTGCTAAACAATAGGAAAGCAAGCTAAATAGACAAGATGATGGGTTTTGTTAGGAAACACAATGATTTTTTAGTGTCAAGGATGTTTTAGGCTCCGATATCATTAATATTTTCTGAATACTAAGGCTATATTACTTTCAAAAGCAGACTCGTTTGAGACGATTGGCGAATAAAGATGAATTGATCGTAAATAAAAATATAAGATCTATGTGCTAAGACTGTGAAATTATCGAAAAGTGGGGGTGTGCTTTTGAAATCGAACTTAAGAGCGATAAAAATATGAAAATATACTTGTTTGATTTGAGTCTTCAGACAATGAAGTTCGTTGTAGTCGATATTCAAGGATTTAACATACCTGAATTTTGCGCGAAAGAATTGGCTATTTATGATGGGAATAGTATGAAAAGTTACTTTTTTAAACCAGTTAAACCATTCGACACCTTAAGTAAGGCTTGCAAGAAACAAGTCAAATATCTATTTGGAAATCATCATGGTATCCTTTATAATTATGGTGATACCGATTACAAGGAACTACATAATATCATATCCAACAATCTGATAGACGTAAACATCATTTACGTTAAAGGACGTGTCAAAGAGGAATTTTTAGTTAAAACATTTTCAGAATTAAACTGCAGGGCACCATATATTATAAACTTAGAAGACAACATTAATGTACCAAAATTAGAGAAGGGAGATGTTGATGGTTGTAAATATCATATTTTAGATATTAATGTTTGTAGTGTTAGAAATGCCAAAGTGTTGTATCGATATATTTATAGTCTTTTACCTTAATAAATATTAAAATTTTTCAACAAGCCAACTTTATTTATTCCCCACGTAGCTCAAACGGTTTTGTTTACTTTTCGACGAATGGAACTGTGACAACGCAACATGTTCACTATTGGAGTGATGTTAATCCTATGTTCAGAATCCTAACCCGATGTCAATATTTAAAAAAAGTGAATGTTTGGTACGCTGAAGAAACGTATAAAGCTTTACGAAGACCGAAAATCTTTGGTTAAGTTACTGGGATACCCTACATCTTATAATATTTTTGAATTTTGCATAAAGTAGACATTATTTTTTAATAAGCGTATTATAAGTCTAAACCTAATAATTTCCGAGATATCAATTTTTGAAAACCACTAGCATTTGTATATAAACGCTAATGGTACAAATAAGATTCAGATAAATAACTTCTTGCCTGCCTGATAACACCGACATTTAGTTAATTATACAACATTTTTAAAATAATTATTGTTCTTTGATCAAACCAATATTCCACTATCACTTTGTAAACCGACAAAAATAGGCAAATTTTTCAATTTCGTATCGGGATTTTTGATGAAAATAGCCCAACATTTTCGAGTAAACCTATCTAGAAATATAGAAGATATTTATTGCAAAATTAGTAGTTTACATGCTTGGTAAAGTGAATTAATCTACCACTGTAATCGTTTCATTTTTAGCTAAATAGAGGTATTCTTTTTAATCGTGAAAAAATAGACGAAATCTCTAATTTTATTTCATACCTAACGAATTCAACAATCAATAATACGATCTCATTTTCAACTAAGATCAGCTGTTACTTTAGACAGAATATTCCTAATAACATAATATATTTAGTTATACAGCTTTTTAAAATAATTATTGTTCTGTAACCGTAAATTATTTAATTATTTTCGTGTGATAAAGAGCTACTTTAAATTTTGTTTCTTAATCTTGTTCTATTGCGTATTAATCGTGTTAGCATCACAAATTACGGTCTGTGAAGCTGGTTTATAGGATCATTTAGTTCGATGGGGGACATATTTTATGATATCCCATATTTCGTCAATTATTTGGCAGGTAGGTTTGATGCTTCAATACGGAACTCCTCAAGATGACATCAAATATTTCTAAACAAGAAGCGTCCAAGTCTATGGAATCCCATGTAAAAATAGCTGGTATGTCTGTTGCCTTCCGTAGACATTAATGACATCTCGCATGTATGCTGAAGTGTATCGTTAATAGAAATCTTGAATATTCTAGTACCTACCTATATCTTGCGTCATTATGTCAATGCTTACATTGATGTCGCCAGGTATCTTAAAATGATAGGTACATAATGTGCAAGCATTTGTGTAGAAAGCTATGTTTTTTACAAAATTTTCTCTAGGCAACCAAATTGTAATAGGGTTTTCGTAGTTCCAGTATATGTCTGGCTGCTTTAGCCTAAATAAATTGAAGTGTATTTGTAAGCAAATTAATCCTTAAAATTTATTATATCGTCTGATATAGACACTGTTTCAACTACGCGTTTTGGTAAAAAATAATTGGAAAGTAAAATTACTAAAGCACTAACAATAAATGTGACGTGGATAAACTGATAGATCTAAGCCCCAAAAATATACGCCTCTTATGATAAATGTTAAAAAATTGTACCGTTGCCAACGTCAAATTAAAAATCAGGATTTGGCAAACAGGACTCAACCCTCTCATTAATGCTTGATCTTCGGTATACCGAGTTTTATAAGTATTTTTAACACTCATCTGGAAATAAATGAATGCAAAAACCTCCTTTTTCCATTTTTTTCAAGCCATTAAACAACAAAATTGTCATTTTTTGAAGAAACCTTGCATACATAGGTATTAGCGAGCGAATTTCGACTATTGTAGATATTTAATATTAGAAAATCAATATAGAGGCAAATCGAAAAGTGTATTTTTAAGACGGCTTAAGAGGTAGTTTATGGTGATGTACATATTAGAGTTCATTTTAAAATGAACGATAATCTCCTAAACACAGACTTTTGACAATAGAACGAAATAAAAATATAGTTTGATGTGATAAGGCTATGCAGCTGCTCTTTATGGAATTTCATGTGAGCCTAGACTTTATGGATTTTTGTTCTTTTTTTTTTATCAGTAAAGTTATCCTATAGATATTGTTTGTTAATCCATTAAAATAGACAAAATCTTTGAATTTGTATATGATTATCCGCTGAAATACCCTTAATCTGCAGGGTACCTAACTCTACGGAGATATTTATTGCAAAGGGCGGCTTTTTCAGTTTTGAAAGTATTCAACATTTACGAAATTCATCTAAATATATACTACGCTATACTTTAATCAAACTCACAATAGAGGGAAAGCGACAGACGAGTTTTAAACTAATGTGGCTTAAAGGATAATTTGTGTTGTAAATATTAGAGTTCATTTTAAAAGAAACTATAATCTCGTGACCGACAAAAAAAAGTACCCATTTCGATACATCATTTCCCCTATTTTAACGTTAAAATAGTAAATTATGTTATAAGCTCGAAAAATGTAGTATTTCAGACGTGCCCGCATTACGTCTACGTAACCTAAATAGTCCGAAAAACATTTCTCGTCCATATGTCATAAGTTATTTTTTATTCGATCTTGTTTTTAATGCGATTGAGAGTTGTAAAATAATGTAGAAATGAAGTGAACCTATACATTTCATCTTGTACGCTAATTTTTTGGTCTTAATGTTTGTTAGTTAACGATGAAATCTGTAATAGCGTCCGAAAAAAAATTTTTTTTTGACTAACATAAAAAGTGTTGTCTAGCTAGCAGGGCAATAATCAATACTTTATTGAGAAGGTTAGCTCTTCGTCTAAATATCTAATCTATAAATCGTCATTTTTTCCGACACAATCGGTTAAAAAGCATACAATTGTATGTGAACGTTTGTACAAAAACCATCGTGTTAAATCAGTTCTTATACCTGACTGACAACGCCGATCTTTAGCTTTTTTTTACTTTGTAAAATAAAAAGATTAGTTCTTACTATCAAAGAAATTAAATATGCAAGATACATAGGTCGAAAAGATTAATAATAATTTATTTATTCCTAAGTTATAAATCTTAACTACATCACTTTCTAAACCAAGAAAATAGATAATCTTCCTGCATTATTCCGTACTTAGATTTATTTTTCATGAAAATAGTCGAATCTATGATTTTCGTTCAAATCCATAAGGGACGCTTGTTTTGTACAGACGATTTACGATCTTATTTTCAACTAAAATACTAGTATAAAAAAAGTATTTCTTCCGACAAACGTGGAAGGAATAGACATTTAAACAGTTAGCCATAACATACGCATACTGACTTGCATTATTTTCATGAATTGAATGGCTACATCTTTGTGTGTGAAGTGAATTTCTTTTTAAAAAATTACAATGCGCTCAATTATGAATTTTCTAACATAACTTTTATGGATAGTGGAGTCGGATATTGGAAGAAAATATTATCATAAGGACAACTCGATTATTGATATAATTATTATGGTTTCACAGAAGTTTCTACAGAGTCAGCCATGCTGTAGCAGAGACTGTTGTAGGTCGTATTTTTTAAAAAAACCTAACAATACCTTTACTTTATATTGATAGACATATTCTATTAGAACATTTTTCTAAAATTTAGAGCCTTTGGAAATGTGATAATGCTATGAGCATCAAATATATTCAAAATATCAAAAATCCTTTGGTAGTTAGTTATTGCGGTATATTTTAATAGAGGCATAATTTATACTGTACTCCTAAATTTACGGCATATCACTTTGCTTATGTTATTATATTCACAGAGACTATTAATCTAACCAACTTTTATTTACGAAAAATTAAAAACTGAAATACTCTATTTTATTGCCGATTGTTCGCAAAGACACTTGGAGTTGTTATTTTGCTTTTTTTACCTCTTTTTCCCCGGTTACGGAGAAATATGTTAGGGGAAGTTTGGGTATCCTCAGACGGTTATATGCAATGATTCAAGCTTCTAAAAAAGTACTAAGGCAAGTAATTATCAATTTGAATTTATGTATGTCGAAGGTAATGTGTTACTCATAAATATACATGATGAAAACATTTATTGTTCGATTGCATCTAATTTTTAAGAGTCTAGAAATAAGCAAATAATGTTCTTTAACGTTTCTTTATAAACATCTCGAGTTACCTGTCCTTCCCCTGCATCATAGAAGGGTATTTACCGACAAAGTTTGACCATTTTTTATGATTTGAGAGTTGGGTATTCTCTACAGATGTAAACTGACGTCATTCGAGTAGTCCGAACTTGTTAGATTTTAGCTTATATTCTTATTATGTGATTTTAAAATTATGTATGCGTTTGTTTAATTCATTGTAAAGGATTTGTTATTATGCTAATTTCAAAAGTTAAATGTTGGTGAGAATATTGAAATGTGACATCGATGTGGTGGTCGAGAGAATCATGGGAAATGATATTCACAAAGTTTCTCATACTTTTTAACCCTATGCGTAGGTGACGCTAATAATATTGAATTTTTTTATTAAAATATCTAAAGTAAATATCTAATTGATTTTTTTTTAGCGCTAATTGGGATTTTAATTAACTAGCTCAGAGTCGGTATACACTATATTTTGCAGCGCAATTGCTTTCACACCCAGTAATGTATTATGATTTTTTTGGATGGTCGTTATATTGTGAGTTTCTTAAGTTAGCCAGATTAATAATAAATTAAAAAACCAACGTGATTTGCTTATTGTTGTCATTGAGAATTAAGGTTATAAAATATTTAACAACCCCATATTTTTATGCTCGTGTTGAAAATAAGTTAAGATTGCTACTTTGTTGCCTACGCCTGATATTCATAATTTTATTGGGGGTTCTACCTGATGACAAATACAGCTTATGATACCTATCTAGTGGGTATTTTCAGTTTAAGGATCGAATAATATAGAGTTATTGTGCATACATCATCGCAAACAAAAGGTAGCTTTTTATATTATTTCGTATTTACAATCCATTTAACTACAATTTTACACTGTGAATTAATTTTTTTTACTTTTTTCCTGAAATTGTACCCTATTTACTTATATTATGATATTATCCAAAATTTTTATAAAAGCATTATGAGGGCTTTTACCTGATGGCGAACACAAGTTGTATAGTACCTATACCTGCTTGGTATTTTATACGTATTTAAGTTTTATTTATTGTCTACTCTGTTCTCATTACAAGATAGTCCTATAATTTATCCATTTCCAGTACAAAGAAATCGCTAGTTAATGGTTCTAGATGGTAATTATTTTATTGTATTTTTTATAAGTGGTGCAAAAATTGAAAACAATTATTAGATATGCTACTGAATTTTAATGAGGGTCCTTCGGAATAATAAATAAAGGTTTATGTCCCTTTCTTTTTAAATCGAGTCGGCAGAGGGTTTGAGAGGATCATTTAGGTATAAATAATTATTGCGGTGGCAAATAATGTACCGCCTTATTATACTTATCTTGTTAGACCATATAAATTAGGGTTTTATTTCGCTCTACTACCCGCCAGCGGCGTTTCACTAAGTTAGAAAATATAAATAATGTTTTTTACTATACCGCTTTAACAGCGGCGTTTCAACTAAGGTTAAATAATAAAAAGTCTGGTTTAAGGATGGCTCAGGTCGCATCGTAAAAAGTTGGGTTTAAGGATGGCTTATAAAAATTGGGATTTAATTATCCCGCTTTAGCAGCGGCGTTTCACTAAGGTTAAATCATAAAAAGTCGGGTTTTATCTCGGGTCAGATCATAAATATTCAGGTTCAAATTAGGGTTAGATGAGAAGCCGCCTCGCGAAAGCATCCGGGTTAGGTCGTAAAAAGTCGGGTTTTATCTCGGGTCAGTTCATAAATATTAAGGTTCAAATTAGGGTTAGATAAGAAGCCGCCTCACGAAAGCACTTGGGTTAGGTCGTAAAAAGTCGGGTTTAATTTCGGGTTATTTTGTAAACAGCACCACCGAACCACCCGGGTTAGGTCATAAAACGCACCACCTGCACCACCTGGGTTAGATCATAAAACGCACCACCAGCACCACTGAGTCAGCTCTCTCTATATTCCTCTACTACTGTGATTGATGTTCCCTATGCCAGTGAAGGGTTGCAAGAGACCACTGTCGGCAACTGTGCCTACTTACAGATCCCGATCCCGATCGAAAGGTCGATTCGTCAGAAAGGAGAACCTTATTCGGTTGAAGTTATCCGTCCTCCAGCATCCTCATAAATATTTCGCAAAATCGAGGTTTTTAAATATGGGTTAAAAAAATATTTTATATTTTTTACCTTTTTCTTTTTCAGAATTCTACTAGTTGCTCTTCTACTCATATCGTGGTCTAAAAAATTATAGGAGTTTAAATTATTGACTTTCTAGTATTTTCAAGTATCTTATTTTCTTTCGTCATTTCATGGACGACCAGTACAATGTTGTATTAACTTCCAATGTTCACACAATTTTAAAAAGTTAATTGAGAAATAATAATATTTCTGTTTCATGCACTAAGTTAAATATATCGGCAATATCGCTAAGGGAGAGCGCCCACCAGAGCAGGGAATTGCTTGAGGTGTCCGTGAAGCACACCAGAAACGCACATCATGTGTGCTTGAAGAACACGCATATCAAAACAGTGTACGAATTGCATGCAGTACTTAGAGGAGCAAAGGTTAATTGCCATTGTCAAAATGTCATCGTCCGATGATGAAGATGTTTTAGCATTCTACATGGTGCACGAATTCAATATTAAATTGTTGATCATCACGCATTTTTATTAAGATTGTAGACACTGAAATAATTATTGAGGGGTAAACCGCGCTAGAAATGTCCATGCCAATCAATACGGAACATCGCAAGATTTAACCCGAAAAGCTCTAATAATTCGGCGCGCGTCAAGTGAAAATGGGGCAGGTCCTATTTTTCAGCACGCATGCCGTGCGGCACTTCATAGTGAGGCGACTCACTTCTTTCGCACGGCTTCTGTATGCGTCATTGCATATAAAAACATGGTATCTCTTCACTTGAAGTGCACATTTTTGGTGGGCGCTCTGCCTAGACTGCTTGTTCTATCGGCATAACCCACCATCATTAATTGCAGATCTTAAATTTAATTTTGAAAATATATTCCTGTAATCATACGCCTACCGTCATCTACAAATAATATATAGAACATACACGTTTCGAGGATTTTGTGTGTGATTCTGGGGAATTTAACTGCGCTCTTAATGGCATCCGAAAATTGAAACTCACATTGGTTTACACAAATTTTCAAAATAGTTAAATAAAATTAATAGATAACATGACATCAATGAAAAGGTATAAGCAAAAAGATAGAAACATTTGTTTTTTTTCTTCATGAATATCTCAAAATGATAAGAAAGAAATACATCCAATCCGTTAGAAATACATCATTGAACTTTTCCACGGCTCTCAGAAAGAGTAAAAATATACAGCGTGTTTTGTCAAAACCATACCATAACTTTGATGACATAAAAAATCGGAAAAAATCTTTATGTGTGACTTCACTATAACACTTTCCTTTTTTTTATCGCTCACTTATACCACTACCACTAGTGTTATACGCCACAAATCATTAAAATCATTTGACACGTTTTCAAAAAATTATAAAAAACCTAAATTTTTTGTGATCTTTGGCGCCCTCTACCGACTTACCGAGGAAATTTCGGATATAACTAAGTTAGCTTTAATCGACCTTGTTGTACGCTTTATCGTCATTGGTTGTACGTATATTTTTCGGATGTCAAAATAAATAAAATAGGTTAGGTTAAAATAGGGAGATCTATTAGTTTAATCTATGCCGTACTTTTAATATTTAAATAACAACATGTCGCGCGGATCATGTTATCATATTATACAAATTAGTACATTCCTTATGAATATACAAGACGTTCAAATTTTAAAAAATAAATTTCTAAACGCGTTAACTTTTTTTTACAAGATTTGGTGATTGAAATAGGCGCTTAAATATAGCTACTGTAAAAGTACGAAGCATTCCTAAAATCAATATTTGGCAGCAGTATTAAATTTTGCCTTAATTGATAGCTTTCTGTTAATTTATTTGCTCATCTAAAAAAAGTATTAGGGAATTAAAGTAAGCACCGAATACGGTAGTTTTCGACTTGCAATTAGAATTATCTTACAATTACCTTCCGAATTACCAAACAGCAGTTAATAATAACTTATCATTTATGTATTGCAATTGCCAACAATATAAATCAGGCGATCATACGTTGTAATACTGACATTCTGTCTATTACAATCACTGACAGTGGCAAGCAATGAATAAGTTTCAGGAAGGCTGACCTAAAAACTATTGGAAACATATTAAACCCCAAAAATCCCTGTTAGTGGTTGTACGGGTGTTTTATTTTCCGACTTATTTTGACACCCTCCTAGAAGATTTATTTTAACAGTTTGCTATGTTTGAATTATTTTTTTTCTTGCTTTAAATGAGCATTTTGGAGGCTACCTTATTTCTTACTTTATTATCGTCATAACTAAAAATATAGGCGTTATAAATACGGACCAGGCAAATGACTAATGAATATTACGACATTTTTCAGGTTTCTTTTTTTTTCTAATGCCTCTGAATGACCTACCCACTAAAATTAATTTTAATTGGTAATACCCCAATACCATTTAAACTAAAATTAATTTCAGTGGACAATAGAGGCATTACGAAATAAAAATATATCATAAGCATGCCTTTCTAAGCAATTTTTATTCCCCTTGTTCCTATTTGTAAGGCTGTACATTTTCAGTTTTGTTCCGATAAGAAAATAGCCAATCACTCTCATACAAAGCGGCAAAAAATGAATATTCAAACCTAGCAATATCAATTTTGAATACAGGCGGCAAATGGTATCTGCCGGTAAAACAGTTTTCCTCATTAGGTAGCGATAGGAATTGACTAGGTTCCCTTACTTCCCAGAGTGTTTCAGATCGAGAGTACTACGACTACTAGCGACAAACGATATTTGACAATTAGAAGGATCTAGATTCGTATCTTAATTTATTCTGTAATCTGGGATTTCAGGTCATTAAGTTTATTAATGTAGGTTATCATGAGGGGCGCAAAACTACAATAAAAACACGTTTATAGTCAAATCGTGCATTTTTTACGTTAAGTGTTAATTTTACAAAAAAACTGTTTATAGAACACTATACTATATGGTTAGTAAGTGCGCACATTTTAACAATATTTATTACTATACAGGAGGGTGTGCCACAAAATCCACAACCTGTACACTTGCCAACCATATAGTATTGTGTAAAGATTTTTTTGTAAAATGCATAACATTACTTTATCGGACCGTTCACTCATGCATTCTCTATAATAATGCCTAACTTTCCGGCCTCTAACGGGTCACAGGTTCAGTTTCGTGCCATGAAAACTTTTCATCAGCATCACATAAACTTCCAAAAGGTTTATTTGGGGTCCTTTATTGCTTAGCAAAGCCCTTTGCTGTATTTCAGGTGCGCCGTTTGTGTGTTCTTTTTGTGCCAAATTAAAAAGAGGTTTGATGGAGAAAAAGAAGTATTGAGTATATCTCAGGCCCACCCCAGGAGTCCCGTTTAAAATGGTATCATCACCATTCCGATAAGATCCTCTACATACAGGGTTATTCACGAAAGATTACGGCTATATCATTTAATTTTTTTAAAGTTTTATTTTCTTAATTAAACAAATCTTACGCTTCTCTGACGTCTAATGTACTCCTTATTATTATCTGGTGTTGTTGGAGGTGTAATCTAAACAATTGCTTTTTCCCATAAAAATAAATCCGATAAAGTAAGGTTGCGTGATCTTGATGGTGAATTTCTTTCCATCTATCGAATCTAGAAATTAACCTTTAAGAAATTTTAAAAGAAATGTTCTAGTCCCCATCAAAAATTTGAAGTCACATCGTTCCTCTTATGTCCCAAGGGGATGTCTTGAAATAATAAAACTTGTCAAAATCCTATAGGTTACTTTATTTTAGGATAATCATTTAGAAAATTTCAATTTTTCATAAAAACATGAAGAATTAGCTGTAGAAAAGTAATATGTCGTTCGATCGACAAATACATTTTACATCTGCTGTTGCCATAACATACAGGGATGACAGACAGGGTGTCATATTTAGACCGTTTAAAACTTGTAATTATTTGCCTTTACTTTTAGACACTTTTTGGAGTTATCATCAAAGATTGCAGCTTTCACTTCAGTTTGCTACATTTTAATAAAACGAGAGACATGGCTGACTTAGTTTTAAATTTAGGGTGCTTTTTAGGTTAGTTATGCGTCAACTTATCAACAAAGATAATAACTGATATTGATGTTGAAGTTTTCGCGTAGAGTTGAGTGGCGTACTCAGTTTGTTTTTTTAATTACTTATTTATGTTTTAGGTATTTAATTAAGTTGTTCTTGTTTCTCTGCCATCAAATTGTAATGCTCGAGTTTCATTCAAATTAAAATAGTATCAAATGTAATTTTGTTTAATTTTTAAAGCTAACAATGCAACAATCGTGATAAAGAGTTACCATGAAAAAGAAAGAGCCAAAAACAATAAAAGTTTACTAAAACAACCAGTTTTATTTGTTAATTTTGTCTAACCTTCCCAAGAAGATACAGGGTGCCCAAGATAAGGAGGGCCTCTATGGGGATCTCGGTTATGGTAAGAGCTACAACTTTGATTAAATGGGGAAAAAGTTGCGCAATCAGAGGACTAATAATATGGCATAAAAAAAGTTTTAGTAATATTTGTAAGTTTTGAGATATTAAATAAAAACTGATATTTTGGATTTTTGATTTTATTTTTCTTTGGCGTTATTATTAAAGTTAGAGCAAAACTGACAAAACTCTCTCACAGCAACTTGTTATGAACTTAAAGATTACATCGCAATTTTTTTTATACGACGTTTCGTTTTCAAGCAAACACCATCAACTTCATTTTTTCTAATACGGCCCTGATTTCTTATTGTCAAATTTTGAGAGCATTTTTTATTCTTAATTCAATGATGTACCAGACAATGTTGTTTAATTACGTTTCGAGCCTTTTTAACCATCTTTATGAAATTTTCAGGGTCCGGACCTGGATCCTAGAGTGTTGCATATGCTTTTTCAGCTTTTTTAATTAAACCTTACGATACTGTTTAAAAAAAAATAAAAACTTCCTGGGTTTATTTTCTTTTTGAAACAACACAAATCTACGCTGTTGCAAACTAAGTATTGTTCTTTTCCCAAATTAGCGAAGTAGGCATTGGAAAAAAAAATGAGTAGGTATGGTGTCAGACAATTTGGCATTACTTCAGTTGAACTAAATATGGCAGGTTATTATTCAAATGAAAAAAAATTTGATATGTTATCATGTTTTATTTTAAGCGGAGAAAATTGTAATGTAGCGGAGCGGATGTATTTGGACAAATATCCGGAAAGGAGACAACCAGCTAAACGGACTTACAGTAAGTTAGTAACTAACCTTAAAGAACACGGTGCATTTAAAAAACCCATGCTCTCCCGAAAAAAAAATAGTAACCAGGAAAAGGTTTTCAGCGTATTATTAGCTGTTACTGAAAACCCTGGAGTATCAACTAGAGAAATTGATGAAAATGTAGGCGTAGCGAAATCAACTGCTCAATTTATTTTAAACAAACAAAAATTTCACCCATATAAATACAGAATTTGTCAAGGACTGAGGCCAGGTGATGCAGAAAGACGTCGATCATTCTGCGAATGGTACACCAGAAAATGCCACGAAAACATAAATTTTCCTTACCAGATAATTTGGTCTGATGAAAGCATGGTAAATCGAAACGGGATCTTTAACAGAAAAAATGTACATTACTGGTCTAAGGAAAATCCACGTGTATTCAAAGAATCAAGACACCAATACCGTTTCGGATTTAATATGTGGGCTGGAATTTTGGGAACAAGAATAATAGGACCTTTTTTCTATCAACATAATTTAACATCTGAGCATTACCTGAATTTACTCCAAAATGACTTAGAGGAGGCTCTGGGTAATTTACCTCTGGCAGAACAACGCGACACTTGGTTCCAGCAGGATGGTGCACCTGCACATAATTCAAGGGTAGTTAGAGAGTACATTTCAGCAAGATTTCCAGAAAAAAGTATCAGCACTTATTCTGTAACACCCTGGCCGGCGCGTTCCCCAGATTTAACCCCGCTTGATTTTTTCCTTTGGGGATATATCGAGAATTGTGTTTATAAGCAGAATTTTGAAACAGAAGAAGAGCTTAGACAACTAGTGCTTGCAGCCTTTCACAGCGTAACGCCACAAATGTTAACTAATGTCCTAAATAATACAGTTTTAAGATCCTATTTATGTTTGGAGAACGACGGAAATCACTTTGAACACCTTTTGGAAAATTAATTTTTAATGAGTTAATGTTAGTTTTATTTCAATTAATTAAAGTTTAATTATTATGGGTTCGGAATCAGTATTTTACAATGTTAAATAAATAATTAAAAATCTATTATGTAATTTTATTATTTTTTTTTAAATTCATAATGAAACTAAAAAGATTACGTTGTTACCTTCTACATCCATCATTTTCATTTTTTTAATTAAAAAAGCTGAAAAAGCATATGCAACACTCTAGGATCCAGGTCCGGACCCTGAAAATTTCATAAAGATGGTTAAAAAGGCTCGAAACGTAATTAAACAACATTGTCTGGTACATCATTGAATTAAGAATAAAAAATGCTCTCAAAATTTGACAATAAGAAATCAGGGCCGTATTAGAAAAAATGAAGTTGATGGTGTTTGCTTGGAAACGAAACGTCGTATAAAAAAAATTGCGATGTAATCTTTAAGTTCATAACAAGTTGCTGTGAGAGAGTTTTGTCAGTTTTGCTCTAACTTTAATAATAACGCCAAAGAAAAATAAAATCAAAAATCCAAAATATCAGTTTTTATTTAATATCTCAAAACTTACAAATATTACTAAAACTTTTTTTATGCCATATTATTAGTCCTCTGATTGCGCAACTTTTTCCCCATTTAATCAAAGTTGTAGCTCTTACCATAACCGAGATCCCCATAGAGGCCCTCCTTATCTTGGGCACCCTGTATAACAACTGTGGCAATTTTTGCTGCCAAGTAAGTCAAAGAGCCTATATAGTCTCGGGTCAAAGGTATAATATTTATTAATATTGATTCTTTCTTTTCCATGGTAACCCTTATATCATGATTGTTGTATTGTTATCTCATAAATTAGTGTTGTTTAAAGTAAAAAATGGATTATTAAGTGTTCTTCTTTCAATCACTGGTATTGTTTGTTAGGAAATACCCACACCTATTTCAATGCAACGCTGATCACTATACATATGCAATGAATATGGAAACCAGATACGGGAGTGACCTTACTGTTTCTTTGCATCTTTCGGCATTTTTTAGGAGAGGGCCCTACTTTAAAGCTATAAACGCATATAATATGTAGGATAATTATAAGTAATATCGGGGAAGTGAGGAGGTTTAGGTCTAAAGTAGTGGAATTTTGTATGGTTAAATGTTTTTACTCATTCGATATGCATTTTTACGTTTTAAATTTTAATTTTTTAATCTACTATTCTACTACAAAGAAACTTTTAAACTGTCGCTTTTAATGTACTGAACTGTAGACTTTTTTTACTTTTTGTACATTAATTAAGGTTTTCTTTTAAACTGTGGCTTGACGTTGCTTTGTGATTTATAATCATTTTGCTGGCAATAAACCTATTATTACTATTATTAATTAAAAATATAGAAAGGCATTAAAATTAATTTTTTAAGTATTAACCCTTTAAAGTAAATATTATTTTTGGCTCACTGTTACAAATAAGGTAAATAATTAACGTTATCGAATAATGAGCTTGTTTTTTGAAATAAAATGAACATCCATGCATTTTTGTAAAGTGCAAATTATGCTAATGAATATAAAAAATAATATACACTCATTAAATAAAACAAAAACAAAATACATTGGTTAATATCAGCTGAAAAACTAATTTTTTTAGAAAAACTAGCAACGCTACTGACCTCTACCCAAAAAATTCCATCAATATCAGTTTGTATAGTTTTGATAAGTTGGCGCATAACAAAATTACGAGGTATGCCTAAAAGCAAATATCTTTAAAATCGCCCTGTGGATTAAAAACTAAGACAATAGCATGCAATTTGACACCGGAGTCTTTCGTTTCGCTAAAAAAATAACACACTAAAGTGAAAACCGCAACGCTCTATCTTAGAAAATAACATCATCATCCCTAAAAGTATCGAAAATGGGACACTCTGTACATTATGAAAATAATTTTAAAATGTACCACTAATAAGTTAGTTGCATGATATAGCCATAATATTTCGTGTCAATGTAGAACCCTGAATAGCACCTATCAGTACATACAATTTTATAAAGCTACAGCACTTAAATCAGTATTTTTTTATTATACCAAACTAAACTGGTTTTCTTGTGCAAATATTAAACATTAAACATTTGTATCCAAAATTTTAAAATCGTATAGGAAAGTGTGAAATATAATGAAACACCACCACTGCTAATCAGCTCTATGATCAAACACACAAGCTAACTTTTAACGTACCGTTTCCATGGCAACAACCAAAAAAAGCCTACTTGTTAATTTTTTACTGTGGTTGAAAAACAGTTAATTTTGAAGTTAGCGTCTAGAGTTAACTTTTGTGTTTGATAATAGGGCCAATTAGCAGCTATTCAAAATGTCATATTATGCATTCTGAATACGTTTTATTTTTAGCTCGTCCGATGAAGGAAATGAAGATTTACTCTCAGAAAACCTGGATGGTGCTCTGGAATTGTCAGACGACAGTGACTGTAGTATTTAGCAAGTAACCACATTTCTCGAACAGAAATTAAACAAAACTACTAATTTCTAATCTCAATAAGACCCGACAAATAAAAGTATTTTTCGCAGTTTTTTGCGATATTTGTAAGATTTTCCTAACGTTCTGCTCCATAGGAGTAATAGTTTTATAGTTTTGCGAAACTATTCTAAACAAAAGTGCTGCTTATAACACTCATAGATCGAGAAAATGTAGTAATATTTGCAGATGCTATTTTTTTAAACTACAGACAGAGCGAAGTAAAGAAAAAGTTGTGCCATATAAATACTGCCTCCGCAGAAATTGACAATATTCGTACTTCGCCATTATTTTGTCATTTTGAAAGCAACCATGGAGAAGTGTGGGAAAGTTAAATTATTTAGCCAGTATTACCAACCATAAAGAAATAATTATACTGCGTCGAATAAAAAAAAACATGTGTTGGTTGTACGGATTGCTTTTTTTCGCGGCCTAATCATTATTTTTTAATCATGCAATATAGTCACTTAATTTGTCAATATGATTACACTTATTTTATAGCGGGTTATACTGGCTAATTAGTTCTTCTTTCTTCCTATCTTGCTCTGTTTGTAGCAGGTAAAAAAAATCAATATTTATGTAGTTTTTCTATATTTAAGATTCTAATGAGAACTACCCCCAAGCACAAAAGTAAAGAGTGTGATTTTTCTATTCAGAAAAAAACTATTTTGTATTTTATAGTCGTGAAGAACTAGAATTTAGTTTTAGTGCCTACGGGCTAACGTAATGTAGATAATACCAGTGTCCCATGTCTAGTCCTTAAATTTTTATAGAGAAAGTGTGCTATTTTATTTCTTTGTTTATTTTCTTAGGTTTTATACTGTGTCTCAAATTCGATGCTCACCATTATGATCCCAGTTATTAAGTATAGTTAACAAGATGCCTAAATTAGGAAAGTGTTAAAGATTTTAATGCTGATTTAACATAACATTTCAAAATTACCTAGAGCCTTTCCTTTTTAAGATCTTGACAAGAAATTGTAAATTGGCAACTGTGTATAAATAGTCTATTTGACGGCTGTCTAAGTGTTATGTTATCAGGCCACTTTTTTTGGCGTTACCCGTACTGTTAATCGTCTAGTTTTCGAGTCGGTGCTTGTCCATATAAGGTGATTTAAGTACGTTTCGGATCGCGCGTTCTTTTCGTTGGTAATGGTGATTTTAAATAAATACGATGTTTATTTGTTTATCCGATGACATATTTTTGAAGAAAAATAATTTAAACTTTCGTAATTAAAAGTTAATTTTCAGGACTTAAAATAAACTAACAAAATTTCAAATAATTGGTTTCAAAAAATCGCAAATTGTGGTATTTGGAAACACTGTCACTAATAAATAACAATTTTTTTTCTTCGTTCCTAGAAGTTTAATATTTTATTAAAAATATTAAAAGACCGACTTACTTTACAATTTTTTCCTCGTAGTTATGGTGTCACATTAAAAAAGAGGTCTATAAATTTGACGGTTCAGAAAATGCAGAGGGCACCGAATTTTAGATGCATTTAAGTCGATAAATTGAAATAAGTTCGGAAGAGTTAAGAGTTAAGCCGAGCTCGGACGACTAGTGTACTTGACAAATATGTGAATAATTGAAGAATTGACGACTGTTTAAGTAAGCAAGTGAATTAAGTTCACACGACTTAAATAATTGAAGAACACGAGTGCCAAGTTTACTTGCCAACTATTCAGTAAAAATACAAAATGGGCTGGTTTATTCCGTTCAAAGTAATCATGGAGAGTAGTACCTAAAAAGATCTTGCTTGTGCTGCGTATGTATTATTGAGTGGTGTCTATTTGAAACTAAAGCAAAGCAAACAACAAAAAGAGGTAATGATGGTGGGTGGTGTCTTTAAATAGAATTCGAAAAAGGTTAGTTGTGTAAATGTACCTCTTAATAAAACTCCTGACATGTTAGAAGATCTAATTCATGAAGCTTCTGGACAACTTAAAACTTTTGTGGAATGTCCGTAGGTGACTTTCTTGAGATTGCAAAATACGACAGAAATAAACGTAGTTGGTTGTAAAGTCGTGTGAGCGCTTTAACAAATACACATAAGTCTGGACTTCTCAAGTATACAAATAATTGCGGATTTTGACTGCCACTATATGACGGTGCCGCTTTCGAGGAAACCGTAGCTTTAGACAGACAACTACTGTTTTACGGATAATACATAATTCGATTAGAAATTTGCTTATTTATGAAGAAAAAGTAAATTGTAAAGTATGTACTTTCTTATTTGTACTTTGACAATATTATTCACTCGATTATTCACTTTAGTGACTGTGTTGCCCAATATCACATTTTGCGAAAAAAGCACATTTTTAAACAAATAACTTAAAATTTTGTTAGCAATAAGTGATACATTATTAAAAAGGTAATTTAAGAGGGAATAGTACTATCGAGAAATCCAAGACGGCCGCCACAACAAAATACAAAATTTGAGGGTGGTTTCAGGAAGCCGAAACGTTGTAGCCAAAATTTTTAAAAATACATTTTAATTTTTTCGAAATATCTCACAACTCGAAAGAACCAGAACCGCTCTAAATGCGCTAATTGCTTAAACCTATCTCCAATTAACCACCTATATATATCATAAATAACCGAAATTCCCATGTTATCGAAACTCGAATTCCGGACACACGTTACAAACCTTGGAGTAAAATAAGGGAGTAAGCCATGTAACAGTCGAAATCTGAATATTTTCCGCGTTCCGCGCCTGCCAAAGCTCAATTTTTTTTTCTTAGTTTTAACGTATTGCGACTATTTTATAACTAATCACACACATATTTGGCACCGTGTCTGACCTTGGTAATTTCGATTTAGGCCGAGACACATTGACGCAACATCAGAAGGGTCTGACACAGTGTGTTTTTGTTTATATATTATGTGCATACTATTCTAATGCGATCCTAGCCCATGTCACGCGACGCCATCCGACGTGGTACGAATTCCAACTTGATTTTCACCACGGCATATCGTGATGTCGCACCTCAACAGTTGGCACGCAAAGGTGGGTTCATACGCATAAGGTGGCTGCAAAAATTGACAAAATCCTGTTAATTGAGTTAGAGACCATTATATATACTATGAGGGGAGAAGCGTGGAAAATATTTGCTCAGGAAATAGACCATCATCGATCCAGCCATTTCAAGAAGCCTAATTGACGTATGATATTCACCGTCAAAAGTGTCGTTCTAAATTTATTCGATGCATCAAATATTTTCCTTTTTCCCCGTTCTAAAAAAAATAAAGCTATTGCACATTCTTCTTCTTCTTGATCTCACTCATCGAAGAAACTATTAGTAAACTAAGATTTCTGAATTGTAACTGTTTAGTATCGGATGGCGTATGAATAGTGTGCACACAAATACATCGACCCCTCATGTCGGAAGGCCTGGAGTGGTATCTTATCACAGTAATATATTATTCTGTGATGAAAATGTTGCTCTACTGTACCATCTGAGGGCACCTTACCTGAAACAAACATTTCATTTTTCCCAACTCTTTTTGGTTTTGATAGATATTGAAATAATTGAAATATTGTCATCTTAAAGATAATGCTTCTGTTAGAGAAAATATTGTGTGCATTGAAAAGAAATAAAACACAGATAGTTAATTTAAAAATATAAGAATAATTGACAATTTTATAAGATGCCGCAAACAGAATTGTCATAGCTTTCTTACTTTTTAAGCTACAGGGTGTTTTCGAAAATGTTGTATTTCGGTTGTCCTTTAACTTATTAAAAAATTGAAAACTGTTTCTAAGAGAGTTTTCTAAGTAGAATTCAGTGGTGTGCTTACTTTTTTCTGAGAGTCTTACTTTTCGAGTTTTAAAGCAAACATATGATTTTTTATTTTATTGGGCTACTTTTAAACTTTTCAAAAATATATAATAGTTAATAGTTATTAATAACAATAAACGCGCAAATCGAAGAATTTAGAAAATTAGGGTAGTAGGCTATGAAACCATTGAAACAAACAAAAAAATATGCCATTACTGTTAAAAGTAAGTCGTCACAAAGCATTCCCAGTACGTAAAGAGTGCACAAACTTTACTTCTTAGGGTTTGAAATTATATTTATTTAATAATTTTTTAGACAAGATTTTATTACTTCGAGATCTTTTTCTATGCCTTTGCACGAACTTCTAGTGCCTCTACAAAAGCCATAACGTTCATTTCGTCCCCTTCGCGATTCATTTTATTATATATATGATTTAGGTATTGGCTTTGCAAATGTTCGATTCTTAATTAAATTAATTTTTAAACTTAAAAACGTTACTTCTCTTCTCTCTGGATATCTATGAAAGTAAGAATTCTATAAGTTTGATATTTAAATTGCAAGATTGTAAACTTACCTATTTTCATGGCACTCTATAAAGCAAGCTAACATGTCGTAATTTTCAAAATTTTCATACTACATACTACATTTTCGTAATATTTTTAAACTTTACTGTATACATTTTGACAAATAGATTTTCTTTTGTTTATTTCAATGGTTTCATGGCCTATACTACAATAATTTTCTAAATTTTTGGTTTTGTGCGTTTATTGTTAATAGTCAACAACTATTATATATTTTTGAAAAGCTCAAAAATAGCCTAATCAAATAAGAGAAAAATATACGGGGTGTCCCCTTTAAAAAAGCATATGTCTGCTTTAAATCTCGAAAAGTAAGGCTCCCAGAAAAAAAGTAAGCGCGCCACTGAATTCTACTTAAAAAACTCTCTTAAAAACAGTTTTCAACTTTTTAATAAGGTAAAGGAAAACCGAAATACAGAGGGTGGTCAAAAGGTCAACATTTTCGAAAACACCCTGTAGCTTAAAAACTAAAAAAACTATGACAATTCTGTTTGCGGCAACTTTTGTTTCACAAAAAAGTAGCGCAGTACAGTAAAAACCGCCAGTCTCTATCTCTACTAGTTACCGAGATACCCTGCAATTACATCGAAAAATGGACACGCTGTATAGTCCGAGAAACTTTGTTGATTGAGTGATTCAGAAGAGCTACTTCAATAGAAGGCATACTTTTCGCACTGAATTTTATGTATATCGTTTTTTTAACATTCAATATCATATTATTTATGGAATACCATGAATTATTTTTTTTTGTATATTAGTATATTTTATTAACTTAACATTATATTAGTTTGTTAATCAAACGCAAAAAAATTAAGTTACCACGATTAAAATTCAGTAAAATTATTATATCTGACAATGAGATGTTCAGAAGGATATCCGAAAATTAAATAACAACGCTTACAATCTATCTGCATAAATCGACTTTAAGCGTTGTTATCAAACCTTCTAGACATCTTATTGTGAGATATAACAATTGAACTGAATTTGAAGCATGATATCTTGATTTGTTTCCGCCCGTTTGACAAACTGATATATCTAATGATAATTAATTAAAACTTAAGACTAAACAGTGAGGTTCATCGACTTGGACGAATATTAGCTTTTTGTTAAGTATTTTATTGTCTTTAACAAGGTATCTTCGTTTTATTAATATCTGTCAAAGCAAAAAATGCGAAATAAGAAATATGTGTTTCAGGTAAAGTGCCTTCTGGTGGCACATTTTCCAAACTGAGTCCACATGCCGAATATTTATTTGACTACTTAAGAAATAATGCAATATGTTACAAATGTGAAAAATTGAGCTTTGATTTTTTCTTACATTACCTTTATTTTACCACGTAGAATCATCCCTCTACTCTAAGGTTCGTAACGCATTTCCAAGTATCTTGTACAACTGTACGGTACAGGCATTGTAAGCTCATGCCTAGCTCAGGAATAGGACAAATATATATTTTCTAAAATAGTGTTCTTAGATTGTAAAATTTTGGCAGCTGTCAAATATACAGTCTCGTACTATTACCGAAAAATGGTCGATAACCAGTTTTTGTCAAAAACTAAAACTTTAATTTTAACCATTTTTCTTAATCCTAAATTCCGATCGTGAGCAGTGAAGTTGGAACACACTGTACATAGTATATCTCGGCGGTGTATGAACAAGTGACAATTTTTTTAAAAGTTGGTATATTATGGCATTTTTGTAATTTTTAAGGGTTTAAATTTAAAAATAAAGGTCGTCGCCCCATGCACTGCGTATTGGCTGCATCACCGCGTCGACTGTGTTGATCATGTATTGTGTTCGTTGTGATATTAAATGGATGACGATCCTAATTGTCCGTTCACGCAACTTCTGAGATATCCGTACATCCACATTGTTAAAACCTCTTATATATCTTATTTTAAGAGATGGAAAATCTTTAAGTGCGAAGACCTATTCTAAACTCGAACTGAAACCAAACATGCAATGAATTAAAATTCAAAATTTAAAAAACATAATGAAAGGATTTTAGGAATGTGAGGTTAACAATGTCTATTAATGATAGTTTTCATATAGATTTCAATAAGAATCTATTTTTTCGTGATAAGAAAGAATTCCGTTGTTTCTTACTTTTGGTCGGAAGATTATTTTATATTGATTATATGAAAACGAGTTATGAACTAACCTAACGTGTCAAACTTATACAATTTAAATATTTGTATAAAATTATATGCATCATTACGTTCACAATGTTTAGAGGCGTCGAAACAAAAATTTTGATTGGGAGCTCACCAAAGAACTGACCAGACAGAGTTAGAAATATTGGTTTTAAAATAATGACAAAGTGGAATACCACGTTGCTTCGTGGTAGCAAACATTGCGTATGATGTGGAGACATTTAAAGTCTAAAATTTATGCAACCCAACCCAATTCTTTGGAAGACTTGCGACAACGAATAGTGTACGAGTGCCGACAAATAACTCCCGCAATGCTCCATAATGTTCGCGAACATTTTGAACAGTGCCTTTACAATTGCATAGAGGTTGGAGGTGGACATTTTCAACATTTACTTGATTGATACAAGCGGTAATAAATTTTATTACTTTTAAATTTTCTTTTCTTTTTAGCACTATTTCTCAGGAACTCTTCACTCGATTTAAACGAGCAAGGTCGCATTGGGAAGGCAATTGTATTCCCTTTAAAATAAGGTATCACTCGACCCCCCTTTCCATTTAAGATTTTAAGGGTGAAAGCCACCCCGTCGTAGGGGCTCAAGCAGGGACTATTTTTTTGCTATTTTCACCCCGAAAATAGCAAAAAAATAGTCCCCCTGAGACCTAAGGTTCCCGTGTTCAAGCGAATTTTGATTTATTTATTAACAAGAAAATAAACCTGGGTGGAAAGTTTTCGGTGCGCCACCCTGTATACTTGCTTTTGTAAACAGATAAGACAAAAATCTTCTGTATCCCCCTTTTTCTGTATTTTTATTAACTAGCACCCAGATTATACAGGGTGTTACTTACGTAATCCCGAGGGTACATTTCTGAACCAAATTTAAGTAGAAAAGTTCAAATAAACATGTGTCCTAAAAAATGTGGTTTTGAAGATACAAGGTGTTAAAGTTTAAAAAAAAATCGGTTTTTTATTAATATCTCTAAAGCTCCTTTTGCCGATTTTGGTAAAATTTGGCAGTGTTGTTTGTTGTGATATGACGCTAAGTTGGCACTAACTAGATGATAATTATGAGTTTCAGTGGCGTCCCGGGGGGCAGTCTCATGAATAATATTGACAAAAAATTTACGCCACCGACTTGTTTAAAAATTTCATATTGTTTTCGGATTAAGCAGCTAAAAATACAACTTTTTTGTCTGTTGATATTTTTTCGTATCTTACTTCGTTTTCGAAAAAAAAAAATAAAGGCACTTTATTGCATGTCGAGAAAACCAGACTTTTTAGGGCACATGTTTATATGAGCTTTTATACGTGAATTTCGTTCAGAAATGCACCCTTGGAATTACAGCCTATCATTAAGTAACATCCTGTATAATAGTAGGTACTGTTATTTTCAAGTATCCAGCAACCCGCTGAATACAACAATCAAAAACAATATAAATCCGAGGTTACTCTCCATCTCTACTGAGCCACAATGTTGCTATACCTACTATTAGTTCCTAGAAACCTACTTTTAGAAAAATTTTGAACGTATAAACTCTGGTTTATGGATTTCTTTAACGAAAAAATTAAAATTGTACCATTTATTCTTTTTTTTTTTCAAATATCAATTTTTTCTTAATAAAGTAGTTTTTTTTTGTAATAATTTATTACCTTATTAATATTTAGGTATTATTGAAAAAATTAAGAGAAACTCTAATTACATATGCGAGATTTTGCACGTGGCGGCATCTCGTAGCAATCGTGCTATCCACCCAACCAGACCAGAGAGGTCGTAAAGAAGAAACGCTGGAATGGAACCCGCCAAAGACATCGTAACTATTGGACCCAACAATAACAAATAAACGTGTTGTCATCAACGTATTCCAGTTTAAAGTAAATCAACATGCAAGCTGCTCCCCTCCACTTGGCTTGCCAGACTTACGCCACAGAAAACGTAGTTTTCTGGGCTTACGTTGTTAAAAGTATTACCTTCTATGATTAATTAGAATAACATGATGTGGGAAATTTATAACATTGCCTAAAACTTTGTAAAAAATCTGCAGTATGGCAATGCAGCAATAAAGGATCCGCCCAGATCCCACCATTTTCGTAGCTATCCGCATCAAAGACATCGCATAAGCAGGTATCTAAAGTCAGGTGGCGCTGAAAGCCAATCATCGGTTTCTGTCTTTCTTTTAAACTTTAATTAATTTAAAATTAAATTACTCTTTTTGAGGATATTTCTCATTCATGACCTAACCTAAAAAAATAATACCGAGAGCGAACGAAAAACGAACTTACGCGCGCGTTGGAACGTAGAGTCGTTTGTCGGCTGGCGAGGCATAGCAATGTGAACCTTCATCGCATCTCCACGATCGACCGCGCTTAGGGTGACGTGGGTTTACATTTTTCAATTTTTTAACGAAACTGTTCATCGGACTGATAATTTAAAAAAAGCATTGTTGTGCCTAATGTTTGATCTAAAACGTTTGTGTAAAGCTTTTTTTTTATTAACTAAAGGATTCTAGAGTTATAACGAGTTTAAAGTTAAGACAATTGTGTGTTTAAGAGCGAGCGATTATTCATTAAATCGCTTCATATAAAAGCATGGCGGTCGTTGTTTTTAAAATTAAAAAAAAAATATTTCTAATTTAATTTCGAAATAAGATTAAGGCAGCGTGGTGACCAAGCGGCATAGTTGTAAAAAACGCAAAAAAAAATGTTTACTACTTTTTTAAAAACCACCCCCTACCAACCTCTGCACAGTACGATTTTTGGACGTCCAGTCAATTTTACTTCCTTAAGGTATATAGAATGATATAAAAATGGGCCTTACATTTTAGCAACAAAGTGCAAGCAAAAATATTTTTTAGAATGTATTCTCAAGCTGGTAAACTATACTAGCAGAAGAAATATAAATCTTTTCTGTTTAGTCTGAGACTGACATTTCTTATACAATGTTACCGTTAGGCGGATCATAAATGAAGGGTTGTTTTGTGAAATAAACTGAATTACTTTAAAAAAGTTCAGGGGTGGATTCGAGCCTACCCAGTCCCCACTTTTTCGACGCCTCTGCGTATGTTGTATAGCTGATGTGTTTTTCTCGATTTTGAATTGTTTGGGAACTAAAAGTTTGTCTTATTCTTAAAATAAAAAACATTTGGGTGATCTAAAATATAACGAAAAACCCCGTGTTTCATTGTATTGCGATTGACTTATCTTAAACTATAACAATCTGTTATCAGAGAAGACATAAAATATGAGTTAAAATTAAGACAACCAGTAGTGAGTTTTTATATAAATAATACCCTATACACTGATGACCGAAAATGGCTTAACCGAATGTCAATATCCGAGATGAAATTGGGCATTAAAATATCTGTAAAACGACATGTCAATCAACGCACTCATTTTGTGAAGTTTCGATGTCTGCGAGCTATAGTATCAAAAAATAAGTACAATTATTGGCGTCGGCGTCGTAGCAATTTAAAAGTACAAACTCGCCGAGAAAGCGAGTAGACATAATATGTTTCAAAATTGCGGTTCCTTTCACTGCACTGGAATAAAAAAAAGTTGTTTTCTCCGGTAATAGATTTTTTTTCAACTCTATAACGTGGCAGTCAAAATAAAATGAAACACTGTTATAGTGATCATGAAATTAAATATGAATCTGGTGTGATCTTTTCTGCTGTCGATTTTTATGCTCAATTTATTTTGAAAAAAGCAGAGAGGTCAGAACGAAATTTTAAGGCCGTTTAATCAAACCTGAACGAACATTAAGCTTTTTGATATATACTTAAATATACTTCATAAATGGCCGTTTCTAAATATTATCTTAATTTTTGGTCTCAAAATATTGTTTTATCAATTTTCCAATTTCCATCCATTTTTTAATGTTATTCTTACTCATATTTTCCTAACCAATATTATTTTTAAAAAACCATAATAATTTTTTGATCACTGTACATTATACATACATACAGTGTGTTTCATAATTGCATGCTGATACTTGAGGGTAAAGAGCAAAATTAAATCGGTTGTTGGCCTATATTGATGTGAGCTTTTTATCTTAAAATCAACCAAGGACTAACACCCTCCAGTATTAATTAGCACGTAATAACGAAACACTCCGTATTAAAGATATTTAGTTTTAAGACTAAAAGTGTGTCCCAGTGTTGTTAGTTTTAGAGATTAAATTTTGATCTTGAAAGAAGTGAGTGAAGGCGGTAATCAGAATAGTATAACTGGGCCAAAAAACTAAATTTGAATCTCGGTTACAAAGTACTTTTCATTAGACGCGTTACATTATCGATTTTTATTTATTAACTCTAGCTTAAGTGTTGTAATTTTTATATAGTTTAGGATATTTATTGATGAAAGTAATGAGTTTCGTATGATATTGATAAAATGGATGATTGTGTTCTTTTTTTTTTTGAACTTTTCGTGCGTGGGCTATATCTTTCGCAAAAACAATGTCTTTAGGATTATGGAGCAAAACAACAATCTGTGAATCACATGAAAAACTTTTAGTGACAGTTTATGAAAATCCAAAATATTTACTATACCGGGTGGTGCAAGTACTATGGTAATTTAAAACGGTTGAGTATTGGCTAGCCTGTCTTATGGGCAGAGGTAAATTCATCACTAGCCGCAAAGGCCATACAATTCGACAGGTGTTTTCCTCACTAGAGATATGGATGCCCAATAATCCTATAAGTATTTTCCTCACTACTTAATAATGAACTATTTAGGTAGTTTCTTTATTAAAATAAAACACATTGTAATAACCAGGTAATGTATTACGAAACTAACCTAAACTAACTTGGACTAAATCACTTCTAGATATCGTAAGATCTGAGCCAATAGTAAACACTTTAGCGCTACATTTTGTTTGATCGCACCTCCAGAATATTTCTCCACTTTTTAAAACTTTAGTTTTATGCAACGTAAAATTTAGCAGTAAATCTTTGCCACGGTTGTGTTTTATTAAAGACGCTACCATTTTGTCAAAATCTGAATCTGAACACAGCACAAACAAAATAAGATGTCAATTCAATCAATATTCAAATGAAAATGAATTCTAAAATAGATCTACCTGCTCTTAAGTATTATTTAAATTATTAACCCCTAATCTACGGCGGAGGTATTTAGTGAGTAAAATACCTGCACGATTATCGGGCCGTTTTGCTTACGCAAGTAAGAAAAGATCTTTGGTGAGAAAAATACACCCGCAATTAGGATCTGGTACAAATTTTGGTATTGAAATTCAAATATTGTGATAGAGTTTCATATACAGGTTGTTTCAAAATTAACGTCAATGCTTTTGGGAATTAATTGAGTTGATTAAAACAAATCGAAAAAAAATGCCGATTGTCCTTCGTTATCAAATTAAAAATAAAAAAAAAGAAACGAAAATTAAATATTTAAGCTTTATTACTATCATCCATCATCTATGAATGTCACAGCACTGTAAATACGCACCACTATGTGCGAGTGGTAAAACAGCTCTTCATCTTTCAAAAGAGGTTCGCCGTAAAGATTTCCTTTTAAAAGACCCTATGAAAAAATCTATTGGAGTCAGATCCGGAGATCTTGCAGTCTATCTTCCAATGAAGTTATAAGTTAGGAAATTTCTTACCGGTATTCCATAATGTGCTGGGGCATCAATGATATATTGACCAACAAATTGCAAAAGCAAACAAATGATATAGTATTGTTTTTTTATTTCAGATTTAATTAACTTAATTGTGAATTGAAAATGCAGACATCATTGCAGAACTGGTATTTAATTTTTTTTTATTGTAAGGCCTTCAAACTTTTTAACTTTTGCAGCATGAACAAATCATATAAGAAAAATGAACACCTCCCTGGCTAGAAGGACAATCGGCAAATGAGACTGTTTTAGTACCTTGAAAGCACGTGCCTCAATTTTGAGACACCCTGTATGACGAAAACATTAACAATATATATAAATTTATTAGTTGTATTCTTTAATGCCTTTTGGTACTAATTGTGAATAGCGGTTTTTACAAGCATTCTTCATATTCCTAAATACATACGTTTTTGCAAAAACATAGCATTTTTCATGCCAATGTCTCGAATTTTATTGTTTTATTAGATACTGTAGGTCCGAGAATTTTATCCCATTTAATTTTACTGTGACTGGTGTCTTAACTGATCAAATAGAGGAAAATGTGGTTTTGCGCAATGGTTTTAATTAGTCAAATTCTTATGGGAAAGCTCTAGTATTTAAGCATAGTGTTGCCAATATGCGCATTTATTGTCCATTACAGGTCTTTTCGAAAGCGAGCACTGACGGAACCTAAAAAAGTTACATCCACTGTTACCAGCTATAAAAAAGTAATCGCTGTATATCGTTATAACCACTTATTGGAAGAATACCTGATGCAATACTTAAAGACCAATGGCACTCATCCCAATTCGTCCACAGCCTAGGGTTTTTAATTTTACACCAAAAGTAGGTTGGTTTCTCAGATCAGAAGTTATTCTTGTTTTGTTGCTGCGTCGCGACGCGTCGTTTCGTTCACATAGGTTCTGCCTATAAGAAACCGCTTTTTTGTCCACGTGCCTTCAAAGTGTATAACAAACGTATGTCCCAAAATGCGCGTGCGTACCATTGGACTACCCTTGGTACACATACCAGCCATTCTCGGTTCAGCTTTTTTCAGCCATTTTATTATCGAAATCGTTATTATAATAAAATTTAAGTCGCACGGATTGACCCATATATTTTCCATGAATCACAGTGGCAAATGATCTTTATCTTGCTGCTGTGCAGTGTGCAGCCAACATGCTGCTTTTGTATAGATTATAATACTGTAAAGGATAATTTTATGGCGTCTTCTATCGATTAAACCATGCGTACTGCCGTTTCTCAATACCTGTATAGAAAAGGCAAGAGATGCAAATCAATTCATAATGTGTTATGATTTTTCAGTCGAAAACGCCATTACTTTCTCTAAGTTTTTTCAGAGATTACTCCTACGTTTCGTTTTCGTATCAAAATTAACGTTAAAAGCCGAGCTAAATAATGTCAATTGAGGATAAAAGGGTATGACTGGTTCGGTTAAATTTAGATTTTCGGCATTGTTTTAGCCTGAAAGGATTATTTGTATAAACTTCTCTTCTTGCCCTAAAGTGTATTGCGAAAGTCATTTACTTTAAAAATCGTTAGCTACCTACCTGTTTAATTAGTAGGGTGTGAACATCTTGGACCTCTATAACATTTAAAAAATGTAATGTTTTTATATAGATACTTCCCAGTGATAATTTTAATTGTATAACGCAGCTAATTCTTGTTGTAATTGTATAGTTTATTTAACATTAATGCATTGTTTTTAACTATTGCGATATTATAGTATGAATTTGACTAGTCATTTTTATTGTCTATTATTATATTGTGTAACATTGTATAGAACTTTATTATACCGGTTTTCTTTTACAATTTAGCTTGTTTTTATTCTTAAGTCCCTTTATACAGCGTATCCAAATAGCTTTAGACATGGAAACTTCCCTTATTTTTAATTATGCAAAAAAGTTATGAATCACGCGAAAATAGTAAGGCGACGAGGGACATAGCTCAGAAAAGTCGAAAAATTGATGTTTAATTAGGGATATATTTTAAAATTCCCAGATAATTAAAACCAATAAGATTTTCTAATTTCTATTTAATTAAGCAGCAAGGGGATACATATATTATAAATTAATTAACCTAACTACAAAACACAATAAGTAAACGTACGAATGGAAAGCTAGTAGAGTAATCTAACGACTTACAAAAGAATATGGTAATTTAGTCCACAGATCAGGTCTTCTCTAAATAAGCCTTAAGTCAAGACTTAAAATTAAACACGTTATAATTTTAAAAATCATAACTGGTTTTTGTACTCACAATGCCAAACAAAAATGGAGAAAAACACTTTATGGCATGTAAATCTGCAAGTGATTTCTAAACCTTTTAAAGTGTTTTGTTATACCTGTATACTAGGTGGAAGAAATGGTTCATTTTGGACTGACTTGAATTGACTGCAGCTTGCAAAATCTCGCAGACTAAAAACAAAAATGTTATCAAGTCTAAAACTTACTTACAATTTTATAATTACCGTTTTTTTTTGTACATGAGTGGAGATCATGTGAAGATAACGTCGTAAGTTCATATATTTGTTGGAGATATTTGCCCTTGAGGGTCGGACATAAAAACTAGTTTTTATTGATAACTTTTGAACCACTTAACAAAATTTTAGTGTGATGTAAAGTAAACCTTAAATATTTTACAAATGCACGCTATCGGGCTTTTGATAGTTTAAATACTTCTTTGTTCTTCATAAAATGTACCTACCAAAAACGTTTCACACTCCCGGGCGCATCGAACTGGAGCCAAAGCTATTCATAAAAAACTGGCTTTCAGGTCCCACGTTTATGGTCAGATATCTCCCGGAGGGGTCTCCTAGGAAAAGAATATATGAATAATGTTATTTCCACGTGACCTATATAAATCCAAGAGATTGCCCACGAATTCTGCGATTGGGTAAGTATATCATAACTACCCAAAATTTAACTGTACTATACTCTAAACGGGACCTCCTATTTACAGTATCATCATACACATAACAGCATCTACGAGATTTGACATATTATTATGTTAATACTTTTAAACAATACAAATGTATTGTTACTTGTGTTGTGGTGGTAATTGCATAGGTACGTATTTTTATGCATTACATAGTAATATGTAGGTACCTACATTTTTTTAAATTAACCTTCTGCGTTTTTGTTTAAATTTTAGGTTAGTTCAGGAGTGTTTTTTTTTTAAATTGATAATACTGTTGTATTTTAGGTTCAACATCATACATATACATTCATTGGTAATACTGGCTAATGACAAATTTAGTTCACTGTAGACTTGTCAATGGGGTCATTTAGCATTTTTTTTTTCATTACTCGATCCGTAATAGGTTAAAGTGGACATGTAGTGTACATCTTAAGTGTAATTAGATCTGAGTGATTTGTTCAGAATCTTTCGGGTTTCGACGTACCTATTCGCTTAAACCTATAAATGCGTTAGTTCTTTATAACACGAGTACATTGCAATATCACAAAATTATTAAGGGTTCAAGATCTATAAAAGAGCAGTGAGTATTTGAAATAAAAATTCCAATTCAGGTAAGATCGTATAGAAATAATATAACTTATTAGATTATAATATACATTTTACAAGAATATTGAAAACCTTGCCTATAAAAAAAAAATAAGCGGAAAATGATTCTAAAAAATTATTAAAAAATATTTTGAAATAAATTCTTCACTGAAAAATTATTTGGAAGGATATAGGTACGCATTTATTTTCGTTATTATCAGATCAATACAAATTTAATTAATATAAAGATTTTCTGACGCCTCTAAAGCCTTTAAAATAATTTACGAACATCGACTTGTGGAAACCGCTGTGTGACGTCACTTAAGTCCAATAGTAAGTCGGGTCGCGCTCGCTGCCGTTGTTTACGACTAAGAAGACAGGTGGCCATGCATATCGCCCTTTCTTCGTTGCTGGGTAACGGAGTTAACGTCGAAAGGAGAGAAAAAATTATCTTAATACCTAATCTATTTTAATTTTTTTTTAAATTGTTTAGAGAAAGTATAGTCTAGAACTTGTATGGAATGGTATGTCCTTCTTGTTATAGAATATACTATCAAAAGTAATAATAATAAGCTTCTGCTTTAACTGAACAAAAAAACTGTAAGCGCATCTCCTTTGTTTCAAAGCGGACGAACCGCTGTGGGAGGTAATGACGTAACACGTTTTATGTGATTTTGATCTCATATATTTTAAAAACTGCTTATCGGATTGACTTCAAATTTTTAGGGCTGATACCCTATAAATGCTTCATAAAAACCCGGCGATCTGGTATTTTTAGAGGAGTCGCCGCCGGGAGCGCAGCATTAAAAGCATTTGATTGCCACGAGATGTCGCTTAAAGGCTACATCTGCCATTATTCATCCATTTTTCAGGGTCAAGTAGACTCTTAGTGTTGCTCTCTTTCGTCGGATTCTATAGTCTATAGCTCCACTGACTAGCTGTTATACAGCGAAACGCGTCTGGAGATGAATCCGGCGAAGGAAAGCAACTAACCTTTAGATTTCTGATATTCTGATTCTTTTGATCTTTTGGTTCATCATGGAACAGAAAAACTAATTAATACTTACAGCGAATGTACCGAAATGTTTTTTTTTTCTATTCTAGTAAATATTTTTTAATACATTAAATATGAAACAGGATTAAAAATGGTCCAATATAATGATGAAAACATGTTGGTACTGGTACTGGTACTGTTTATAAAAATGCAATAAATCATTATAATTTACAAGTTTTTTCAAAATTTTAGTCCACACACTAAGACAACTTAGAGCACAAAATTGGGATTTGGTTAAAGAACACACAAGAAACCTGAACAGGCACTAAACTGTGTAATGCCTGAACTGGCTGTTTCACACGCACAATGTCCAAATTTTAACATTGGCGGGGGTGGCTATGTTGTATACCTTAGTTAAGCTTAATTATAATTGTTGATGTTAATGAACGGTTGCCGTAAATAGTTCCATACTTTGTTGGATATAGATTGGGACAGTGTTCCAAGGGCTGATGTAAGGTGAGCATTATTGGATCGATTACAAAATTATCTCTATTATGTCCTGAGTTCTAGGACAATTTCGAGATCGGTTGTACTGTTTTGCGTTAGTTGTCATGGTATAATATTTTTGGTGTCTTGCTCTGTGCATTCAGAACAGATTTTGGCCCCCTTTTCGGTAAAGGATGTGGTGCATAGGATTTTAAAACAATGTTTCTCAGTTCCCAATATCGTGCCATTGAACAGGTGGGCTCAAAAAGTCGATACATGAAACAAATCATAGAGCGATCAAACCCTATGTTGGAAAAACGTATATCTATAAATGATTTTATCATATTATTATTCACTAAAAAATACAATATACAGGGTGGGCCAAGAAGGGCGCGTCGGTCACTAGATGCTAAATTGTTGAACTTATGAGAAAAGTTTCTTAATAAAACTTATAACGTTTCGCCTCTGCTAAAGTCTGTGCGTTTTAAGAAGTCCGATATCGGATTAAATCACCAAGGGATGTTATCGCTTTTAAAACAGTAAGTCGGTTAAGTTACAATATCTTCGCACCTTCGCTATACTTGATCACACCGAACATCCCACTGGTTTACTGTATTCTATTACTGGGCGAAATCAGGGGTTTCAAAACAAAATTATCTTAGAATTACGCGTTGAGCATAAATAATAATTAAATAGATAATTAAATTATTTTGCTATTATTATAGTTAAATCTATATAATAATCGCTGTTTTCCAAGAACCAATTATAATTTGCTCAAGTGCGGGATGGTTAAATATGTTAAAGATTTTGTCAGGTATATACTTTTCCGATAATGACATTATTTTGGGATTATTATAATTAAATCTTCATAATAATTACTATTTTCCAAGAAATAATTAAAATTTGCTGAAGTGCGGGATGGTATGTTCTACTTTATTTTAAATAGGTAGTTGTGCTTTTCACTTTTAGTTTGTTTCTCATTGTGTGTGAATTAAAATCAGTTATTAAGCAAAGTTATGGAAAATGTTCAGCAAGGTGGCACATCGCCTAGAAGGCATTTATCTCCAGGTGAACGCCGTTTGGTATTACAAGTGGAACGTTATTTTACTTTAGAAAAAGATAACTCGGGCCCGTTAGAGTCTGTTTTGGCAGTGCAAAAACGAACGTCTGATGCTTGCGGCATTTCAGAGAAGACCTTAAGAAGACTTCGAAAAAAGAGTGAAGAGGATTTGGACAGACCATATAAAAGGGTTAGATTCCATTCCAAAACCTTGGATTTATCCCAAGGGATAAAACTCTCTATTAGGAATATTGTTTATGATATGTATAAAGCCAAGGAATATGTTACCCTCAAAGCTATTCTTGAAAAGATAAAGCAGAAAAAACTTTGCGATATTGGAACTAACAGTTTGTCCATCATCTTAAAACATATGGGTTTCAAATATAAAAAAACGAACAACAGAAAACTGCTTTGCGAGCTGTCCAATGTTGTTTCGAAAAGATGGCAATTTTTAAGGGATTATTTAAACAACAAAAAATCGGAATTGTCAAGACAAGTTGTTTTTCTTGACGAAACATGGGTATTTGCAAACGAAACTTCAACAAAAACGTCTTGGCAGGATGACTCAAAGTATTGTTATTCAAGTACCCGTGCAAGTAATGGAAAAAGGTATATTATATTACATGCTGGTAATGAAGAAGGTTTTGTTTTAAATGCCAGTTTGATATTTTCATCAACAAAAAAAACTGATGATTATCACGGCAATATGGATGCTGAAATTTTTGAGCATTGGTTGGAGGAAAAACTTTTAAAAAGTTTAGAAAAACCTTCCTTAATTGTTTTAGACAATGCCTCTTACCATACGAGACTCGAAAAGAAAGCAGCTGGAAAAAGGAAGAAATAAAAGAGTGGTTGTCAAAGAAAAACATAAACCATGAAAATTTATATTTAAAAAGTGAACTTTTAAGCAAGTGTAAAGAGCAGTCATTTAAAAAAAAGTATGTTGTTGACGAATTAGCCCTCAAATATGGACATCAAGTTTTGAGATTGCCGCCCTACCATTGTCATTACAACGCAATTGAATTGGTATGGGGTATTAGCAAGAACTATTATGACAAACATGCCTGTAAAAATATCGGTAAGCCTAGAGTTATAAAGTTATGGGAGGAGGCGCTTAGCCAAGCGGGCAAAGAAGAATGGCGGAAATGCATTGAACACACAGAAAAAATTATTTTTGAATCTTATGAGACAGAACAGGTTATAGACGAAGTAAGACCGTTAATTATTACGAATGATGATGATGATGATGATGATGTTGATTCTGATGAGTCTGAAAGCATGGGTGAAATTTCAAATGCAGAGGAAGACTACTTTTAGTAGTACCTATCTACAAGTAAGTACGTTCTGTCGCAAGACTACAAAATCGGTTCTTTTTAGAACCAAAACTTTATAAAAAAGAATTCGTAAAACTAATTTGTCTGAATACTACGAAAGCTAAAAAATTATTATTTGTCTTTACCTAAACTAATTTTTTATTTACTTTAAATTATTTTATTTAGAAAATGTAATTCATCAACATCCAAAATTACCTTCAATATAATTTATTGTTTGAGAGCCACCGACATAATGCTCAAGAGGTTTTATGGCTTAGCGGACTTCTTAAAACGCACAGACTTTATAACCTAAAATTATTTTCAAGTATACAGGGTGTCTCAAAAAAGAGTAATATCAAAAACTATATTTTTGTTAAATGGAATACCCTACATCTTAGAATATGTTTCAATTTTACATGAAATAGCCATTATTTTTTAATAAGTGCATTATAAGTCTAAACCTAATAATTACCGAGATATCGACTTTAGAAAAATTACATTTTTGAACTTTGACAGCTTCTAGCTTTCTAACGGTGCGTCTTAGAGTAAAACGGCTTACATGTCCCTATCTTAGTTTCTTATTCTCTTCCTTATTCAACTTCCGGTTAAACCGGATGTAACTCAAAGGCCGGAAATACAGTACTTCCGGTTTAACAGGAAGTTGATGTTTTTGGGAAAATAATAAAAAAGTAAGATAGGGGCATGCAAGCCGTTTTACTCAAAGACGTATCGTTAGAAGCCTAGAAGCTGTCAAAGTTCAAAACTGTCATTTTTCAAAAGTCGATATCTCGGAAATTATTAGGTTTAGACTTATAATGCACTTATTAAAAAATAATGGCTATTTCATGTAAAATTCAAAAATATTCTAAGATGTAGGGTATTCCATTTAACAAAAATATAGTTTTTGGTATTACTCATTTTTGAGACACCCTGTATTCTTAAAAATAATTTTAGGTTATAGCAGAGGCGAATCGTTATAAGTTTTATTAAGAAAAGTTTCTCATAAGTTCAACAGTTTAGCATCTAGTGACCGACGCGCCCTTGTTGGCCCACCCTGTATATAATTATATATTTATTTTACTATTAATATATTGCCTTATTCTTCGACTATTAAATAATACAGGCTTTACACATTTAATTTTGAACAAGATACATTCTTCATAGTCCACAGTTTCATTTATAAGCGCTCATAACTCCATAGTTTGCGACATCGATAATAATTATTTTTATTTTATTTTTTTCAATTCAAAAATACCGTATTAACATTTATTAACATATGTTATATTATGTGTACCGGGTGTTCCACCTAAGGAGGTAATCGGCTATATCTTAGAAAGTAATAACACTAGGACTTTGGGAAAAAATATATATCTATAAAAGCGGCCAAGAGAAATTGCTGGAAATTATTTTTAAGTTCGAAAAATGACCGCTAGGGGGCATAAGAGAACTTTCAAAATAGAAATGCCGATTTTCTCTTGATTTTTCTTAATAAAAATATGTTAAAAATATAAGCATTGTTCTCTTCATATAATTATGCAACTTTATGTTAGGAATCGTTTTTTTTTCTATTTTCAATAATAAAGTGATATCTCTGCTTTGGACAAACCGATTTGATTGAACTTGGTCTTGAAAAAAAGCCCTTTTTTCCTCTACACGCAGATCTATTAACTATACCATATTGATTCTGATGGTGGCCACTAGATGGCGTTTTTCCGTAATTCCTCAATGAATAAGGATTTTCTCAAAAAATCAATGGTTATGATATGACTTTTTTATCATATTTTATTTTAGAATTATAAAGGCTATTAAATAGTGGAATAAAAAAACCAGGTCCGTATTTAAAATAAAAAAGTTGATGATGGTCGCTCGAATCCGAAACGTCGGATTAAAAAACTAACCCCATCAGCTTGTAGAGGAGAAAAGGTTACTATAAGGAACTATATATTTTGTTAAACTAGAGAAATTAGGGATAATAATAATTAATATGGAAAAATAGGTCATTTTTTAAAACATTAATTAATCAATTAAATCTCTGGTTTAAGGACGTCCAAGATGCTCGAACTGTCTCCCATCATTTTGAATGCATAATTCCAATCGTTCCCTCGTCGACAAGACAGCTGTTTCTATTTCCGCTCTTGATATGCTTCGAACAACGTTTAAGATCCGTTGAATCATATCCTCCCTTGTTATAGGGCTTGTAGTAAAAACGAGATCCTTAATTCGACCCCATAAATAGAAATCTAGGCAGGTTAGATCCGGTGACCTGCAACAAAAACGTAGGTAGGAAAATTTGTGATTATTAGTAGGTAGGTGACCTACTAAGAACAACATGTTAGTAGGGTAACTTTGGGAGAAACTCTTCACCCCCACTCCTTGACCTTGAATGACCTTTGTCGCAAACGTGTGCAGGTGTTCATTTGACCTTGAATGACCCGAACGACCTTGACCTTGGATGACCTTGAGTTGAACTTGACCTTGAACTTGACCTTGAGTAATCCGGCCTTGACCTTGAACTTGACCTTGAGTAACCCGACCTTGAACTTGGCCTTGACTTTGAACAGGTGTGAAATCACCTTGACCTTGAGCATGCGTTGTTCCTGGTAATATTCCCCCTCCTATGACTTTGAAATTGGATATTATAAATATGGAGCTCTTTCGAAAAGAAGACCATAGTCACACAGGCATTGCTTGCTGTTGCCTTGAAATAGAAGTATTGTGTTTGTGGTGTGTTTTGTGAAAGTTATTAAAGGTATTTTATTACATATTTCAATAATGAGTCTTTCAGAGCAGACTTTGGCTGAAATTAATAATATGATAAACAAGGATGTTGAATTTCTCGAGCACCGAAAAATTTCAACACTAACAGTGGGAAAAATTTATATCATAAAACAGATAATATTTGTTTCAACACGTTTTGGAAAAAGTATTGTTGTTACTTTATATGATTCAACACATAATGTAACATTTGAAAGTTTCTTACCCAAGCGTGTTGCTAAAACATTATCAGAGGCAACTGTTGACATAATGAATAAATCAAGTGATAAATTTACCCTAACATATTTGGGGCAAAGCTCACATGTATTTTCTGGGGGTAATACTAGAGCATTATTAAATTTTGGGTGTTTAGAATAAACAATGCTGTGTAAAGAATATTTTAATATATAGTTTATCGTATTTTTAATTTTAATTGATAATGTAATAAAAGTGTAATATTATCTAGTATCAGAAAACACAATCACAATCTCATTATTCTATTGTAGATGTGTGACAATGTTGCTGAAAAATAAGATACGTATATAAGTTGGTTAGCATGCAAATTAAGACGTATGGCTCAAGATATACTACAGTTTTCAATGTTTGATGGTTCCTGTTTGGATTCAACTGGCTGTCAGTACAGAAAGTATGTGCGTAATGCAATCAATTTTATGGCTGGTGCGCATCTATGTGGACAATATCTCTACGGATCCATAAACCTGAGTGAATTTTGTGCTGAAATGATTGATAATGATCTTGCCAAGTTTGTCATTCATATACCAGATCTACCAAGTGATTTGGTAACAAAATTTAATTTGGTTGATTATGTGGATCCCGACGATATTACTTATATCGTAAAAGATGGTGTAGTCATCCGCAGCGATGGTGCAAATGGTTGTGAAATAATGGACAAAGTAGAAGATCAAGAAAAGTAAAATTACTTATTGGAACAACTTTTATTTGTAAACGTTGAACTGTATTTCCATAAACCAGTATAATATATAATATATATAAATGTATGTATGTATTATTATAAATAATGGTCATGTTTAAAAATAAATGTTATGGTTTAATATATATAAATAAAACCGATAGGAAATAAATTGTTTGTAGTAAAAGCATTGTTTTATTTTTCCCAACATAACAAACCCTATATAAGCGTTTGTAAGATGAAAACCTTATGAAGTTATATAAGTAGAAGATAAAGTAGCAAATTAGTTTAGTTTAATATATATAAATAAAACCGATAGGAAATAAATTGTTTGTAGTAAAAGCATTGTTTTATTTTTCCCAACATAACAAACCCTATATAAGCGTTTGTAAGATGAAAACCTTATGAAGTTATATAAGTAGAAGATAAAGTAGCAAATTAGTTTAGTTTAAGTTAAGGATGAGTCGAAGTAACAGCACAGTTGATAAGTTTGGACGTAAGAAAACCAATGAAAAATGTCGGTTTTTACGTGGACCACCTGGAAATGGATTCAGGCTTACTCTCGATGATCAGTATGATATGCAAGGAAAATCCCTAGAGAATGTTGCATCACCTAAAAAACCAAATGATGCTGCTACTCAAGAATATGTTCTTACTCAACGTGATCTCCTGCGTATACAACTAACTGCTGTAATTGTTAAGAAATTATCAGATCTGCGCATACAAGTTGCTGACGAAATTAGTAAGAATGTTATACAATTTTTTGAGCGAAAAATCATAGGATTGAATACAGATATTTCTCGGAGAATCGCTGTATTGAATGAAGAAATAAATCACTTAAAGGAGAAAGTACAGAAAACTAAAGAAAAAGTTGATAGAAATTTACATTCGGAAAGTAGACAGAAGGTTTTATCATGATAAATAGAAGGAAAAAGTAACAAAATACTTTGGTAATTGTATTGTTATAGCAATTACCTAAGTTTAGTTCTTAAGGTCTTTATTGTAATGCTTTTATAAGAATAAACCGATTTGATTGTTTATTTATCCTATTATTTAAACCAATCTGGGAGGGGGAATATTAAAATAAAAGATACATGTGCTAATTTTACAATAAGTGTTATCTATTTTCTGGAAAAATATTTTATAAACTACATTAAGTACTTAAACAATATCAGACTTATCTATCCAAGAATTAAATTGATTAGGGAACCCCAACAATTTTACAAACAATTGATCGATGTGATTTTTCTGACGTTTTCTAAGAATTTTTTCAACAAGATATACGTTTGGGTTGGTTGTCTTTTGTAGTTCAGCTTCGTAGAAACAACCTTTAATCGGTTCACCTTCTAATGATTCCAGTATGTAAGTAGGTGGATTTGTGATGTTGCTTTTTACTATTTTGAAGAGTTCTGTTGACCATGAAGGTGTATACCCTTTTTCGAATATGGATTTGTATTTACTGATTCGAACTATATCGCCTAGACGGAATTTATATTTCTTCGGTCTAACCTTTAAATAATCGTATGCCCTAATTTGGGTATCTTTTAACACATTTTTGGGCTTCATGCCGATGGTGCGATGCATTGTGTTATTATAGACGCTTGTTACTGATGGTAATAGTTCCACCCACCGGTAGGAACCTCTAGTCGAAAATTGTTTGTATAATGCACTCTTCAAAGTTCTTATAACACGTTCAACAATTGCTGCCTTTTTCGTGCTGAATGTAGAATAATGATTTATATTAAATTTTTTCATAAGGGCTTGAAAGCGACTATTATAGAATTATTTTCCCTGATCACTTTGTAAATTGTCTGGTGTATACGATGCCTCTTCAATTATACTCTTCATTGCATCGGTCACTTCAGCACCGGTCTTGTTTTTGATTGCTCTGGTGTACACAAATTTAGAGTAACAATTGATACATACAAGGATGTAGCGATAACCATCGTTTTCATCAGTATATTGTTGCATTTCAGCTAAATCTATTTGCCATAAATCCTTGTATCTTTTAATAATCGTCCGCCTTCTAATAAAGTTTTTTCTAGCAGTCCGGTGCAGTTCATTAACAATTTCAATTTTTCCCCTGCTTGCCTCCATATTTTGTAGCGAAGCAAACCCGTCTCATTAGACACTGAGCAAAGGAAACAAGGTACATAATTTAATATATTATTTGTTCTTCACGAAGTTCCTCAACAATTGACATAATCTCATTTTGTCATGCCCAGTATTACCAGCTAATTTTGAACTCCACAACAATCTTAAGCGATCAACCAACTCCTTTGGTTTATTCCAATAAATGTATTGAGGTGATTTGGAAGAAAGTAGTTTCTTGTTGGGTATTTTTATTTTTTTAGCGATGTTATTTTTTACAAGAGCACCGCCTGATTTAGTGCCCGCCGGCATCAGTAGGGGTTTTATAATATACAAATATTTCAATAATCTGGTTTCTCGTAGACCCTTATTTTTGTCATAATTTTCATATGCTGCACTAGTTAATTCTAAAATTTCCTTGTATTTCTGTAGCACACCATCATCGGTTTTATCGTGTTGTGTTAGGAATGGTGGATTTCTTAAAAAAAGCAAATCGTAAAGTTGAGGCGTTCCATCAAATACAGCAACATTTTTTTCCGTTTTTATATAAAGTGATTTTGCCATTTGGAAAACGCACTTCTAGGTTACCAATATATCTTTTAAGGTTATTCGGCTTTTTACCGAAATGTACACCATAAATGGTATCGTATTGGGATGGTTTATTTTTTTATCCATTTAAGTATGCTTGAATCTTGTCGAGCGGTGGTGAACTTGTATAACTTGAAGGGGAAGGTGTCTCAAACAATGTAACATTGGTATCACGTTTCGGTGTTGTATCGATGTGAGCTTTTCGGCTTATCCGCGGTGTAGACGATTGAAATGATGATATGTGATCGGATATTTCTTCAGGCTCCTCCATTGTGCTAGTACTACGACTATATTGCTTTCCTTGGGTTTTGGGTTGCTGCTGCTGCTGGCGTTGCTTTACTACATTAGATATAGATGTTAGTGGTTTAGTGATTGGTTCGTAAAATTTATCCAAGTCGAGCGCACTTTGTGTCTTCGCCGCCTTGAATTGTTTCAATTTTTTTCGGACAGCATTGATCGTTTCCACTAGTTTTCATTTTAAGTCAATTTCTTCATTCATGGTGTTGACAAACTACCGAACAGCAATGAAATGAATGCCTTCATCATTGTTAACCAAATATATAGCTATCAAGTCCCTTGCGATATCTTCCCGAATTCACATCACTATCTTTATCGATAACCAAGAATCCTTATTTATTATCCCAACATTTCGAGCACATTTCCTGAAATTGTGTAAAATTCAGGTCGGGTGATACATGATCGGAAAATACGTGTCTCATTTCATTTAATCTTGTTTAAACATAATAATAAAGTTGGCACTATCTCGCACAAGCTGTTTAGGAACTCGTGAATATGTTTGAGCCAAATAAAAGGCATCCACATTTTTGTGACGTCCCATACAGAAATATGATCGTATAACATCCTGCTTTTCACACATAACATCATCAAATATAAATATTGAATTGGGTCTTGCATCTGAGGGTTCCATGATATTCGTGGCATCGCTGAAAGCATAATAACCAAGACCTTTAATGGGTGTAAGAATTTTCTTCAAATATTCATATTTTGGTTGATACAGTGACTTGGAGTAGATATAAACATTTTCAAAACGTAGACCCAAGGGGTGAGTAAGTAGTGAAATCATAACATTGGTTTTGCCACAATTCGAAGGTCCAATTATTATTCCTCTAATGAATGATGGAAGCAAAGGACCGTGTTTCCTTAACAATTTCTGTTCATGTCCACATCCAACTTTTTCGTCGCGATTGTCGATGGAAAATTTTTGTTTCAAATGTACTATCCGAGTAGTATAATGTTGGGGAAAGAGGAGTGAATGAGGAGTAAAATAAAGCACGGGGAACACACAGAGGTCCTCCATATAGGTTGGGGCAAAATCCTCCTCCTCCTCCGCCTCATTTTAAAATTATAGCAAATATCACATTTACTGAACATAAGCCTACGTACTACAGAATCCACCTTTAAAAGCAACTTCATTAAAACAAAATTAAAATAACAGCGTCTAGAGACTAACATTGTATTTTAATATTTCTTAAATCTTACACGCCCACTGAATTAATTGGCAATTATAATGATCCACTATTCGTAAATCCTATCAATTTTAATCTTTCTTAAATCTTAATTGCCCGCTGAATTAATTTGCAATTATAATGATTCATTATTCGCAGTTTTCCCGAGACCAGATCATTAATTAAGATAACATAATATTGAAGCAGAAGAATTTATTCGAGACATATAGGGAATTTCAATATCATTATCGCAAAAACATATTATATTTATGATCTTACAATTCATTCCAGTTCTCGAACTGTTGCCATCCACCGTTTTCTTATAGGTTCAAACTGCAAACAGCTTTTGGCTCCACCCTGGGAAGCTGGTACCATACACACGCCCTTATTGTTTAGGGACTCGAGATTGCGAATTCATTTTCTAAAGTACCACCGAGAGTTTAAGTTTAAGAGTTAAAGTTTATTACGTAAAAAATGAATCCAAACGCAGCAGTGCCGCAACCTAGAGAGTGGAACGGGCGCCGAATTCGACTTATAAATAATCGCATACAAATAGCGGTTGGCGCCCGGAATGTGGATGAACATCGCCGCCAATTTCAAGCTGGATGGCGGCATGTTCCAGAGGATATGGTACAAGACAACACCATTAGTACAACTGTTCCGCACCCTGACGACCCACCTCAACAACAAATCGAAAACCCAGGGGCGGAACAGAATGTAGGTCCAGAGCAGGACTGTACCATATCCTCCACACAGTGAAGCTCTCTAGGAAACAACATTACTATACTTCCGTACCATTCATCATAGAACAACTAAGTGTTTGTGTGTTATGTGCATTTAAATCTATGTGATTTTGTTCGTGAGACCAATTTGTGCATGTTTATTCAGATCTAGTAAGTACTTTAAAGAATTCTTGTCCTTGCACTCGATATACGTACCTTTGATCTATTAATGTCCAATTGTGCAAACAAGATATAAGTTAGGGTTAAAAACAAATGTATATAAGCTAGCTTAAAATGTTGTACAATTATGAATTAAGTTTAAAAGTGAAAATTTAAAATATATTTAAATAATCTCACAAATATTATGAGGAATTTCTAAAATTAAACTTATGCCCAAGTTTCTACATAAAACGCCGAATGAATTTAATTAGTGCTTTTAGATCTCAACTCGAACTTAAGCATGAATTGTACAACCAAACATTAGTAGTAAACTGATTTTATAGTTTTAAGATTATTTTTATGCATTAAAACTAGTGACACATTATATTTCGAATTGCATATCATTTATAATAGACATCGAATATGGATTATCACCAATTATTAATCGCCGATTATTGTCTCCGACAGTAGCGCGCTGTTGGTGTTAGATTTATATTTGTACCTAAATGAAGTTAAGTAAGTAATAAAGTAAAACAGAGCCATTCTGAAAAAAAGAGCAATAGCTAACATACAGTTTAATTTGTATACATTTAGGTTATTCGTTATATCTAATAATTGTCTATATTCTGAGAATAACTTGACTTAGTATGTAAGCCGTGTAATAAATAATTTCTTTGTTATTTTAGCACATAGATATTATTATTATTATTTAAATTTATGTGTAAAGTACATTTCAGTGTTATTAAATAAAATTGGAGACACTAACTCATTTATAGGAATAAACTGTTTTTTTTTTCTTATATTTCAGTGTTATTAAAGAAAATTGATGTCACTAACATTCTTTATAGGAATAAACTGTTTTTTTTTCCCTTATATTTGAGTTTCCTTATTGTTTCTATACACAAATGAAGGTTACTTTTTAATTTTTTGTATATATGTAAATTGTATAATAAAAAATATTTAATTTAGATTTGTGGTTTAATTTACAAATAAAAGTTATTTGCAACCTTACCTATAATAAAATCTTAAAAATAGAGTAGTGAAGATTCATTCTACATTTTTTATGCTAGCAACAGCAAGACAAAAGTAAGGGTGTTTCGACACCTATTTTATAGAATAGTAATTATTTATACTGCTGTAGTAACACGTCAGATTATATTTTATTAAAATGTCACAGCTTAAGTTGAAGCTTATAAGCAGAAATATTAATATGCAAATTTTTAATTTAAAAAACTATCTATATATGCAGTTGCTCAATTAGACAAAAACTATACAATAGTGTCACATTGTACACAGTTACTTAAATACATACCAAATGAAGTCAATTAAAACAAAAAAAATATCATTTTATGTGTTTATTTGAAACGAAGTAGAGGACTTATACCGATGGCTTGTGCTCCCCCACTCCTCTTAAAAATTATATTTGGTAAGTTTATTAATTTTAGAGTTAACAAGTAAAATTATATAAAATACACCACAAAGGTGTCACATTGTGAAAAACAAAAAAAACTACACATTAATTTAAAATACTATACTATGACTTATATTATTTAAATGGTACAAATACTAATTAAAGTTAGGTAGACAATTCAATTAAGACATAAATATTGTAAACAAAAATATTCTTAGGGGATTATGGGAATGTTAGTATCCCAATCAGCTTCAATGTGTTCATTGCCATTATTACACTGTAAACATATTTCTGGTAAAACAAGCTGATACAACGACCTAGAACACATTGAGCAATGTAGATCAAGGTTGGAATTTCCCATTTTCCGCTTAATATGTGTATTTACATGCGTGTGTGTTGACATAGAATCTAAGAAGTATTGGTGAATGTAATAACAAAAATGACACAACGTATTTACCCTTGATGTTCGCACAATAATGTAACTTTGACTAACACAAAACACTTTTTCCAAATAATTAGTTTGTTGTGGTGAACTAACCATAGCCATATTAATGCTAGCTGCATCGTCTTCAACGTCAAGCTCTATATGTTCGTCTCCTGACTCAACTTCAACTATCGCAACATTATTCACATCTTCTCTTTGCATGTGGTGAAATGATGCTTCAAAATTGTCTTCACTGAACTCGGGATAGTCAAATTGTGGCGCTATTAACTCGATATCCATCGGCACATTTTCCATTTTAACACACTTTACTTTAATATTCTCTAACTTTGACTCAGCAAACTCAAATTTTCGACAACAGTTGCTAAACTGTATGCTTTTATCTTACTTTGGTGGGCAGAGATCGAAGAACTGGGCAGGGACAGAAGAGCAGGGCGTTACAGAGACTAGTCACACCCAACCAAGCCCACTCTTGTTTCTATAAAAGCCATCCTACCAATATTTCCCTATGATTTCTAATTTTTGTTGAGTCGTCTTTGTGAATAGTAGTAAGTGTGAGAACAAATACGTTAGTGGCGAAAACTCTAGTGAGCAACCAACTTATCGAAAACTGAATCTCAAACTAAGTGAATATAAAAATTTACTAAAATGGAACAAAATAGTGAACAAAATTTAAGTTCTATCAGAAATATTTTAGAAGAATACTTAGTTTTTCCAAAAAGTGATACTGACAATACAGACCTCACAAAAATAACATTTTCTGAAGCCTTTGGTGAAATACCAACAGATCCAATCGACTTAAATTTAATTGACACAAACTTATTGCAAGATTATTCTCCCATAAGCGAGACAAATTTGGACAACATGAACATAGACTCACTTTTTACAGATGACGAACCAGACCATAGCGACATGGTTTACACTCAAGACAATAATTTGCCTATAATTAACGATTATTTGGGAATATATTCAAATAATCTCATAATTTCCCCAATAAATAGTCCAACTCAAAATTTATCAACATACGAAGATATTTCAAGTGACGATGACTCATATGTTCCAAAAACACCACCACAGCCATCAGCTGAACCTAAATTTAACAAAAGTAAGTCTAATAATATTTCATTAAAAAGTTTGGCAAAATTAAAATCACTTCGTTTTTATTTGGATTACATCGAAAGTTCGGCAGCAAACCGACAACAGCAACATTTTATGCGCCTAAACCAGCTTTTCGATGAGTTTGTTAATTCATTTTAACTTTCCCCCTCTTCTCATCATACTATGTATTTAACCTATGCTAGTTTTAATTTTATTTCATTGCATCGTTTACTAGAGGTAGTGAAAATGACCATTGAGTGTCCATTTTGTGAGAAAACGTTTTCAAGGATAGATAATTTAAAGCGTCATGTGAAAACTGTTTGTAAAAAGGCTGAAGAAAAACCTCAAATTAAAACCACTGTTCGAAACCACACATCAAATCCAAAGTTTGGTAAGTTTCTATAGAATTTTTTAAATCAATCTACTAAAATATTTGAGGGTGTTGTAATTTTATGATGTGACATTTAACTTCAAGTAGTAATTTATAAAATTATGTTCTAGATCGCAAATATTGTCAAAAATGTAGTAAATTTATCATAAAGAAGTTATGGTCTTATCACATAAGAACAAATTCACACAAATCAAATTCTAGTGAAAGCACATTAGAAAACCAAGTAGAAAAAATTAAATCAGCTTTTCAAGAAAGAATCATTTCCTACAAGATTACCCCCACCACCCATTATTTAAACATTAAAGATTTTTTTATGGAACTGTCACTAAAAATTAAAAGAATTATGGAGAATGAGATTCGAAGACACACATGCATTAAATTGAATATGGAATTATTTGGTCTATACATGAATCCAAGAGATGAAACTAAGCATATAAAATCATTCAATACTCCATACAGAGTGTTGTGCGATAGCTCAGATATAACAGTCGAATTGGATGAAATTATTAAAATAATTGATGGAAAGTCGAGCGAGTTTGCGGAAAAAGATTCAGGTAAACCATTTTTAATACTACAAAAGAAAGTATAACACTCCAATAGCATTTTTAGAATTAAGAGTATATCAATTTTTATTTTTTAGGTTGGATGTTAATCCAATTATTGCATGTGGAAGTAAACATTAATAAATTCAACCCCTTAAGAGCCACATCATATATACCTTTGCCAAAAGAATTCAAAATGAACATGGGCATAGTCAATATTCAAAATAATGATGAATACTGCTTTGCGTGGGCAATTGTAGCCTCACTCTTTCCATCAACCGGAGCAAACTTCAAGACAACATCATATCCACACTACTCAACAATTTTAAATTTGACAGGTATTAACTTTCCTATAACTATTAAAGATATCCCAAAATTTGAAAAACAAAATAATATTTCAGTAAATGTTTATACATTAGAAAAAGTTCAAACAGCTTTTAAAAAACAGTATGAAATAATTGGTCCATTACATTATACGAAAACTAAACTATATCATCACGTCAATTTACTGCTAATTGGTGATGACTTAGGAAATTTTCATTATTGTTATATTTCAGATTTATCGAAACTGCTCGATAAACAATTATCTAGACATAAAGGAAAAACATTTCTTTGTGATGGTTGTTTGCAATATTTTGGTTCGGAAGAATTATTAGTTAGACACAACACTTATGATTGTGATTTTGTTAGAATAACCTTACCATCAAGGGACTTAAAAATGGACAAATTTGGCAGTAACATTCCAGAAAATATTCTCAAGTTTGAAAACATTCAAAAACAAATGGAAGTTCCATTTGTAATATATGCAGATTTTGAATGCATTCTAAAACCAATCAATAATGACGATAAAATTAATTTAAATCCTAGTGGCTCTTACACAATAAAAAAAGTTGAACATATTCCACACTCGTTTGCATACTACATTAAGTGCTCATTTGATGATAGTGTATCAAAATATGAATTCTTTAGAGGTTCTAAATGTGAGCAAACTTTCATAAATTTTCTGGAAAGAGATGTTCATATATCTCAAAAAAGAGTAATACCAAAAACTATATTTTTGTTAAATGGAATACCCTACATCTTAGAATATGTTTCAATTTTACATGAAATAGCCATTATTTTTTAATAAGTGCATTATAAGTCTAAACCTAATAATTACCGAGATATCGACTTTTGAAAAATTACATTTTTGAACTTTGACAGCTTCTAGCTTTCTAACGGTGCGTCTAAGAGTAAAACGGCTTACATGTCCCTATCTTAGTTTCTTATTCTCTTCCTTATTCAACTCCCGGTTAAACCGGATGTAACTCAAAGGCCGGAAATACAGTACTTCCGGTATAACAGGAAGTTGATGTTTTTGGGAAAATAATAAAAAAGTAAGATAGGGGCATGCAAGCCGTTTTACTCAAAGACGTATCGTTAGAAGCCTAGAAGCTGTCAAAGTTCAAAACTGTCATTTTTCAAAAGTCGATATCTCGGAAATTATTAGGTTTAGACTTATAATGCACTTATTAAAAAATAATGGCTATTTCATGTAAAATTCAAAAATATTCTAAGATGTAGGGTATTCCATTTAACAAAAATATAGTTTTTGGTATTACTCATTTTTGAGACACCCTGTATTCTTAAAAATAATTTTAGGTTATAGCAGAGGCGAATCGTTATAAGTTTTATTAAGAAAAGTTTCTCATAAGTTCAACAGTTTAGCATCTAGTGACCGACGCGCCCTTGTTGGCCCACCCTGTATATAATTATATATTTATTTTACTATTAATATATTGCCTTATTCTTCGACTATTAAATAATACAGGCTTTACACATTTAATTTTGAACAAGATACATTCTTCATAGTCCACAGTTTCATTTATAAGCGCTCACAACTCCATAGTTTGCGACATCGATAATTATTTTTATTTTATTTTTTTCAATTCAAAAATACCGTATTAACATTTATTAACATATGTTATATTATGTGTACCGGGTGTTCCACCTAAGGAGGTAATCGGCTATATCGTAGAAAGTAATAACACTAGGACTTTGGGAAAAAATATATATCTATAAAAGCGGCCAAGAGAAATTGCTGGAAATTATTTTTAAGTTCGAAAAATGACCGCTAGGGGGCATAAGAGAACTTACAAAATAGAAATGCCGATTTTCTCTTGATTTTTCTTAATAAAAATATGTTAAAAATATAAGCATTGTATTCTTCATATAATTATGCAACTTTATGTTAGGAATCGTTTTTTTTTTCTATTTTCAATAATAAAGTGGTGGGAGAAGGTCAAACTTTTTTTCTTTCAAACGCTGATATCTCTGCTTTGGATAAACCGATTTGATTGAACTTGGTCTTGAAAAAAAGCCCTTTTTTTCCTCTACACGCAGATCTATTAACTATACCATATTGATTCTGATGGTGGCCACTAGATGGCGTTTTTCCGTAATTCCTCAATGAATAAGGATTTTCTCAAAAAATCAATGGTTATGATATGACTTTTTTATCATATTCTATTTTAGAATTATAAAGGCTATTAAATAGTGGAATAAAAAAACCAGGTCCGTATTTAAAATAAAAAAGTTGATGATGGTCGCTCGAATCCGAAACGTCGGATTAAAAAACTAACCCCATCAGCTTGTAGAGGAGGAAAGGTTACTATAAGGAACTATATATTTTGTTAAACTAGAGAAATTAGGGATAATAATAATTAATATGGAAAAATAGGTCATTTTTTAAAACATTAATTAATCAATTAAATCTCTGGTTTAATGACGTCCAAGATGCTCGAACTGTCTCCCATCATTTTGAATGCATAATTCCAATCGTTCCCTCGTCGACAAGACAGCTGTTTCTATTTCCGCTCTTGATATGCTTCGAAGAACGTTTAAGATCCGTTGAATCATATCCTCCCTTGTTATAGGGCTTGTAGTAAAAACGAGATCCTTAATTCGACCCCATAAATAGAAATCTAGGCAGGTTAGATCCGGTGACCTGCAACAAAAACGTAGGTAGGAAAATTTGTGATTATTAGTAGGTAGGTGACCTACTAAGAACAACATGTTAGTAGGGTAACTTTGGGAGAAACTCTTCACCCCCACTCCTTGACCTTGAATGACCTTGGTCGCAAACGTGTGCAGGTGTTCATTTGACCTTGAATGACCCGAACGACCTTGACCTTGGATGACCTTGAGTTGAACTTGACCTTGAACTTGACCTTGAGTAATCCGGCCTTGACCTTGAACTTGACCTTGAGTAACCCGACCTTGAACTTGGCTTTGATCTTGACCTTGAACTTGGCCTTGACTTTGAACAGGTGTGAAATCACCTTGACCTTGAGCATGCGTTGTTCCTGGTAATATTCCCCCTCCTATGACTTTGAAATTGGATATTATAAATATGGAGCTCTTTCGAAAAGAAGACCATAGTCACACAGGCATTGCTTGCTGTTGCCTTGAAATAGAAGTATTGTGTTTGTGGTGTGTTTTGTGAAAGTTATTAAAGGTATTTTATTACATATTTCAATAATGAGTCTTTCAGAGCAGACTTTGGCTGAAATTAATAATATGATAAACAAGGATGTTGAATTTCTCGAGCACCGAAAAATTTCAACACTAACAGTGGGAAAAATTTATATCATAAAACAGATAATATTTGTTTCAACACGTTTTGGAAAAAGTATTGTTGTTACTTTATATGATTCAACACATAATGTAACATTTGAAAGTTTCTTACCCAAGCGTGTTGCTGAAACATTATTAGAGGCAACTGTTGACATAATGAATAAATCAAGTGATAAATTTACCCTAACATATTTGGGACAAAGCCCACATGTATTTTCTGGGGGTAATACTAGAGCATTATTAAATTTTGGGTGTTTAGAATAAACAATGTTGTGTAAAGAATATTTTAATATATAGTTTATCGTATTTTTAATATTTATTGATAATGTAATAAAAGTGTAATATCTAGTATCAGAAAACACAATCACAATCTCATTATTCTATTGTAGATGTGTGACAATGTTGCTGAAAAACAAGATACGTATATAAGTTGGTTAGCATGCAAATTAAGACGTATGGCTCAAGATATACTACAGTTTTCAATGTTTGATGGTTCCTGTTTGGATTCAACTGGCTGTCAGTACAGAAAGTATGTGCGTGATGCAATCAATTTTAAGGCTGGTGCGCATCTATGTGGACAATATCTCTACGGATTCATAAACCTGAGTGAATTTTGTGCTGAAATGATTGATAATGATCTTGCCAAGTTTGTCATTCATATACCAGATCTACCAAGTGATTTGGTAACAAAATTTAATTTGGTTGATTATGTGGATCCCGACGATATTACTTATATCGTAAAAGATGGTGTAGTCATCCGCAGCGATGGTGCAAATGGTTGTGAAATAATGGACAAAGTAGAAGATCAAGAAAAGTAAAATTACTTATTGGAACAACTTTTATTTGTAAAAACACGTTCTGAACTGTATTTCCATAAACCAGTATAATATATAATATACAGGGTCCTGCAATAGTGCGTCAGGCTTCCATAGCTCCTATACGAATTTAGTTAGGAATTTCATTCATATGCTAACTTATACTGTATCATACGGGGTACTTCAGGAAAATATTTTTTTATATACAGGGTAGCCCAAAAAAGTGTGGACATAAAAAGTTTTGATTTTTTAAATGGGATACCCCATATTTTTTTGCATATTTAGATTTATGCTATTGTCCTTTATAAATGCCTAAAATTTTGTTTGATTTGCTTTTTTAGTTTAAGAGCAATCAATTAAAAACTAAAAAAAAACATATTTTGCAGTCGTGAAAAAAATATCAAAAAAACAATCTAAAATTAGTTTTTCAACCACGGTATGAAGTGAGTTTAATGACAAGAGGTTTAAAGATACTATGAATCGAATAGTATTTATCTATTTTATACAGGGTGTTCATAATATGGTTTCAAAAATGACACATTTCAAACCTATTTTTCTCAACTTTTCCAAATGGAACACCCTGTATATTATTTCGGTATTTTATATAAAATACACAAGCAATTTTTTTTTGTAGTTGAAGCATATAAGTTATTTCCAGCCGTTTTCGAAATAAATGCAAATTTCATAAATTATGTTGATTAAACAGAGTTTATTTTTAAAATTAAGCGTAGGCGACTAGACTAATATTTAAAAACTACAGTAATTGTTCAAAATGTCTTCCATTTTGTTCTGTGCACAAGCCAACACGCTTTTCAAAAGATCTGTTTACTTCTCTTAACATTTCAGGGGAAATGCTCGCAAACACGTCTCTTATCCTTTGCTGCATATTATTAGCAGTTGTAGGTGGATCTTTGTAAACAATTTGTTTTACGTGTCCCCATAAAAAAAAGTCTAGTTTTGTAAGATCCGGCGATCTAGCTGGCCAGACCGTGGGTCCATTTCTACCGATCCATTGGTTCGGAAAGGTATCATCAAGATAATTTCTTACCTCCCGTGAAAAATGTGCCGGAGCACCATCTTGCTGAAACCACATCCTATTTCTTGTATATTGCGGAACGTTTGCCAATAAACCTGGTAAATCATTGCGTAGAAAGTTTAAATACATGGGTCCATTAAGATGACCTTCAAAGATATGAGGACCTATCATAGTTTCACCAACAATTCCACCCCACACATTTAATGACCACTGATGCTGGTGATCGATTTGTCTCATATATCGCGGATTTTCCGTGGAGTAATAATGAAAGTTATGTCTATTTACACTACCGGTGTTATGGAAGGTTGCTTCGTCGGAAAATAAAACATACTTGAAAAACATTGGATCCGCTTGTATTTTAGTGCTTGCCCAGGCACAAAATTCGGATCGATTTTGAAAATCTCTATCGCTGAGCGCTTGATGCAATTGAATATGATAGGCATGGAATCGATGCTTTTTTAAAATCCGTTGCACAGATCGTTCACTTATACCTGTTGCGTTACCGATTTTATTTTGGCTTACGTGTGGATCTTCTGTGACTGTCAACAACACCGCAAGTTCATTTTCCTCGTTAGTAGCCGTCTTTGTTCTTTCTTCTTTTGTATACACAACATTTCCTGTTTCAACAAATCTTAGTAATAATCTTTTAAAACTTTTTTCTTCCGGGCGCCTTCTCTCTGGATAACGTGACGCATAAATTCTAGTTGCTAACAAGCAATTTTTTTCGCTCTCGCCAAGTACAAAAATCATATCGACCAACTCATCTTTATTAAAATTCATTTTAATTTCTTATAACTTATTCGCCCGATATTACACCTTTTTAAAATGAATTAAAGAACTTGTCAAACTAAGTATAAGAATCCATGTTTTATTTCAAAGCCTACTATGGGCTTTAGGGATAAAACTTACTAATGAACCTTTTTGCTGGTATTTCAATTGAAATGTTAAAAGGAAAGTAAACAGACCTTTTCAAAAACATGTTGGCTTCTGCACAGATCAAAATGGAAGATATTTTAAACATTTGCTATACTTTATAATTATTAGTAGGTGTAGTCGCCTACGCTTAATTTTAAAAATAAACTCTGTTTAATCAACATAATTTATGAAATTTGCATTTATTTCGAAAACGGCTGGAAATAACTTATATGCTTCAACTACAAAAAAAAATTGCTTGTGTATTTTATATAAAATACCGAAATAATATACAGGGTGTTCCATTTGGAAAAGTTGAGAAAAATAGGTTTGAAATGTGTCATTTTTGAAACCATATTATGAACACCCTGTATAAAATAGATAAATACTATTCGATTCATAGTATCTTTAAACCTCTTGTCATTAAACTCACTTCATACCGTGGTTGAAAAACTAATTTTAGATTGTTTTTTTGATATTTTTTTCACGACTGCAAAATATGTTTTTTTTTAGTTTTTAATTGATTGCTCTTAAACTAAAAAAGCAAATCAAACAAAATTTTAGGCATTTATAAAGGACAATAGCATAAATCTAAATATGCAAAAAAATATGGGGTATCCCATTTAAAAAATCAAAACTTTTTATGTCCACACTTTTTTGGGCTACCCTGTATATAAAAAAATATTTTCCTGAAGTACCCCGTATGATACAGTATAAGTTAGCATATGAATGAAATTCCTAACTAAATTCGTATAGGAGCTATGGAAGCCTGACGCACTATTGCAGGACCCTGTATATAAATGTATGTATGTATTATTATAAATAATGGTCATGTTTAAAAATAAATGTTATGGTTTAATATATATAAATAAAACCGATAGGAAATAAATTGTTTGTAGTAAAAGCATTGTTTTATTTTTCCCAACATAACAAACCCTATATAAGCGTTTGTAAGATGAAAACCTTATGAAGTTATATAAGTAGAAGATAAAGTAGCAAATTAGTTTAGTTTAAGTTAGTAGTACTTTTGGGGGGGCCATGGCCCGGCGAGTAGGCCTAAAAGGCCCTTTTCGCCATCCCCGTTCCACCCCTCAACAACTACCCTACCCCAAAACTGAGTCGCCGCGTCTTTCTCAGAAAGACAAGCAGTTTCTCCCAGTTCAAGGTACTCAGCTCCTGTCGCGTCAGTGTTGTCGTGCCAAGAATATTTCTTCTTGCGCGACCCCACCTGTCGCATACTCCTATTAGATGGTAAGGGGTCTCCTCTCCAGTTCCGCAGTTGGGGCAGAGTGGGGTTTCCCCTATTCCCAAAAGGTGCAGGTGTCTATTCAGCCTGCAGTGGCCTGTCAAGATTCCTATCAGGTCTGCCAGAGTTGCTCTTCCCTTTGACAGCAGCCAAGTGGCTCGAGAAGAGCTTGGCTCTGGTACCATCTCTTTGGCCTGTCTACAAGCGTCCATAACTCTCCAGTCAGCGGTCGTACGACTCCAAGCCCATTCGGAGAGAATTTTCGACGCCTGTGCTCTGCTTATTCCTAGTTGTGGCTCTGGTCCTATGGGGGTCATCGACGCGCCTCGCCTTGCGAGCTCGTCTGCCCTTTCGTTTCCCGCTACACCGGAGTGTCCCGGGACCCAGCCGAGCCTTACCCTCTTCTTTGCAGCCAGTTCATCGAGGGCATCCCGACACTGTCGAACCAGCGCAGAGCTCGTCCTTGGTCTCTGGATTGCCTTCAGTGCTGCTTGACTGTCCGAGTAGATATATATATCCTCCTCGTCGCCTATGTTGACTTCCTCCCTGGTCGCAACCTCAAGGATCGCTAAGACCTCAGCCTGGAAGACCGTGGCGAATTTTCCCAGGGATAGGACTTGTCCTTCCCCTGTGTCCACTCGATACACCCCGGCCCCGGCCAGCCCAGTGCCGGCCATCCTTGAGCCGTCGGTATACCAGATCTGTCCCCTATCGGGTTGGGGTCGATTTCCTGCTTCCTCCCTTGTGGGGATGTTCACCTCAAATTTCCTGTTCAGTCTCAGGCGGTCATCGGAGAATCCTATACAGGAGAGTATAGGCGTAGCCTCTCTCATTTTCTTGGCTATCTCCGTGTGACCTGCTCCTACCTGTTGTCCTAGCCAGGTTCTATTCTCCACCATTCTCCTGTGTGCCGCCATAGCCTCTCTCTGTATCCAAAGCGAGATTTCCGGCAGCCCCAGAAGAACGTTTAGAGCTGCTCCTGGAGTTGTCCTCATTGCGCCTGTGATTCCCAGACAGGCTAGTCTTTGCAAACTTGCCAATTTCAGGGCGTAGGTGGTTTTCTTCACCGCGGGCCACCAGACCACCGCTCCATACGTGATCTTGGGTCTTAAGACCGCAGTGTATAACCAATGTGTTATATGGGGCTGGAGTCCCCATTTTCTTCCTACTATCCGGCGCAGCTGCCACAGTATTACTGTGGCTTTCTTGACTGTATTTTCGACCTGAGATCTCCATGTTAGTTTCCTGTCGAGGATGACCCCTAGGTATTTGACTTCCTCTCTCAAGGGGAGTGGTTTGTCGTATAGTGATGGGGCCCTGAAACCTGTAAGATTCCTCCTTCTTGTGAACAGAATGAGCTCCGTCTTGCTCGGGTTCACCGAGAGTCCAGTGCTCCTACACCATCTTTCAATTGTCCTGCAGGCCGTCTGCATGCGCTCGCACACCGTTCCGATAAACTTGCCCGTCACTAGGACCAGTCCATCGTCGGCGTATGCTTGCGCATAGAGTCCGTTCGCCTCCAGGGTTCTTAGGAGCCCGTCCATGACCAGGCACCACAGGCGAGGCGATAGACAGCTCCCTTGGGGGCATCCCCCGCTCACCGTAGTCCTGATCTTGTCAGCTCCTTGTCCTGCCTCTAAACTTCGGTCCTTTAATGCAGAGCCCACCCAGCTCGTGAGGGCTATTGGTGCGCCTCTCGCTTGTAGGGCCTCGCATATGGTTGCCGTTTTTGCCTTGTTGAAAGCTCCTTCTACGTCAAAGAACAGGGCGAGCGCCACCTCTTTGCTAGTGATTGCCTTTTCGATCCTGTACACTACCGAGTGGAGGGCCGTCTCGGTTGACATCCCTCTCCTGTAGGCGTGTTGGTTCCTGTGCAGAGGGTGTCTTTTTAGGACCTCCTCCGTTAGGTACCTGTCTATCATTCTTTCTAGTGTTTTCATTAGGAATGATGTTAAACTGATTGGTCTAAAAGACTTGGGGGTCGAGTAGTCTCCTCTTCCAGGTTTTGGTATAAAGACCACTTCGGCCGATCTCCATGTCTGCGGCACATATCCCATTGCTACACTGGCCGCGAAGACCCTCCCTAACTGAGGGAGGATACTTTCCACGACCTTTTGCAACATTATCGGGATTATGCCATCTAGACCAGACGCCTTGTATGGGCTGAACTCGGACAATGCCCATCTTATGGCTTCTTCGGTCACCACCTTACTCGCCAGGTGCCAGTCGGGGTCGCCCTCCTGCGCTCCGGCTTCTGGTGCTGCCTCTCCTCCCTCTTCTCCAGGGAAGTGGGTTAGGAGGAGAGATTCTAAGATCTCTTTCTTGTTTATTGTCCAAGTGCCATCCTCCTTTTTGAGTGCCCCTATTTCTCCTTTCTTTTCAGAGCTGAGGAGCTTTAAGAGCCTAGCGGAGTCCGAGAGTCTCTGCATGTCTTCGCAGTATCTCCTCCAGCTCTCCCGCTTGCATCGCCTCAGCTCTCTTTTAAACTTACCTCTGGCTTCCGAGTAGCTGTCCCACGCTTCCTGGTCTCTGCTTCTGAGGGCCTTTTGATGGGCCCCCCTCGTCTCCTTCCTAAGAAGGTCGAGGGACCGACTCCACCAGGGGACTCTTTTTGGTCCCGGCTTACTCATCGGGCAGGCCTCTTGGAACGCCTGGTCCAACACACTCGTTAGTTTTCCTACTTCTATTTCTAGCTCTTCTCTGGTTTGTATGCGGTCCCCCTTGAAGATATCCCTAGACGCCGCCACGGCTTCTTCATATAAAGCCCAGTCGGCTGCCCTTGGGTTCCTCCTGGGTGACATGTCCTCCCCTTCTGATTCGATTTCGTACCGAATCATTCTGTGGTCAGACATCACTATATCACTACACACTCTCCAGTTTTTGACCTTTTCTGCGAACTTATGCGTTGTCAACGTTACGTCAATCACCTCCTGACGGATGCGATTAACAAAGGTTGGCTCAGCGTTCCTATTACACACTTCTAGGTTTTCCGCGGTGAGGTATTCCATTAAGGCGTTACCTCGAGCATTGGTATCTGTGCTCCCCCAAAGAACGTTGTGCGCATTTGCATCACAGCCAATGACCGCTGGGAGACCTGTCCCTTTTATAAACTGTATTAAATTAAGTAGACCTTCCGTTGGGGGTAATTGCGCTATGTCGTACGGAAGGTAGAGGCTGGCTATTATTATCTTAACTTTATTTCCACCTACCTTATACTCCAGGATTGCCGCTGTGACGTCCCTGGAACCCACTTGAGTCACTGGTGTGGCTCGTAGTCCCTTGGACACCATGATGCAGGTCCGCGGTCTTTCTTGGCCCTGCTCGCCGACGATGATGTTGTGGCCGGCTGCCTGGAGTCCCCTGATATTGTCCCTGTGGAAATATGGTTCCTGTATTAGTGTTATGCCAACCTGCCCAGCCATGACCTTCACCAGTTCGGCAGAAGCGTCCTGGCTATGTTGCAGGTTGATCTGACTTACCCTTAGGTGCTCCGTGAAGATGTTACTTCGGAGCAGCCTGATGTCCTCCTTCTTTAGAGGTACCGGGTTCGGTTGGCGCTCTTCTTGCCGTAGCTCGGTATACCCTTAAGGTCACCAGCTCGTAGAAGAGCAGCCACCCAGCCTCTCTAAGCCTTCCCATGGTCTCCTTGGAGATCTGGAAGTAGAGACGCCAGTCTCCCGCCTGGCCCTCTGTACTTCGGTGTTTCCACCTACTAACGTTAAGGGCCCGGTTTTGGAGTTCCAGCATCTCCACCACCTTCGCTACCTCTGGCTGTCCTTGGGACCTCAGGGTGAAGGTCACCTCCACCGGCCAGGGGGCCTCCGACGCTCTCACGGCTCGGAACGTCCGACCTTCCCTGGTCAGCGGGGGGCATCCTTCGATCAGCCAATCTCTCGACTGATCGTTTTCTGCGGTCACCCTGAACCAGCCTGATTCTACTAGACCGGAGTTGCGGAAGCGGAGTTCCAGCTGATTTTCCGCCGTTCCAGCCATCGCCTCCCTCATTTGGTTAATGAGGTGGCTCCGGATGGCCTCCGCTTCTTCTGTGGTGAGCCTTCTTTCATCCTTGCCTTCATCATCAGGTAGGATGATCACCTGCTGCTCTCGTCTTGCTGCAGCACTGTACGCCTCTCCAATGGGGCCACTCTTCTCTCCTCGGTCTGGCCCCCTTGGGCCGTCCCTTCTGAGAAGAGGGGACTTGCCCGTGGTTGCCTTCTCGTTGGAGCTTTGTGGCCCCTGGTTTTTCGGCTTTTTATGCTGCCTTCCTGGAGGAGTTTCCTTTTCAAACCGGGGCCGTTTATTGCCTTTCACCTCCTGGGTGAGCTTTCGCTCTCCCTGGGGGTTTCCGGCCGGTCCCGTTGGAAGTTCGGCTTGTTCTTTTTCCTGCCGTTGTCTCTGCTCATTGCTCCTTTTTATTGTCCTTGCTTTGGCCCCTCTGCTTACCGTCTGCCATTCGGATCTGTCGCCGGTGGTCGGCCTCGTTTTCACGCTGCCAACCTCCGAGCTGCTGCCCGCTGCCTCGGCCGCAGGGGTGGTATCGGTGGGAACTCGCTCTAGATTCCTTTCTTTTGCTCGTTCCTCCCTCGCCTTATGCCTTAGCAAGGTCCTCTTCTTGTTCCTATTTCTCTTCCTCTTTTCTTTCCTTCTCTCCTCAGCGGAAAGTATGGTGGGTTCGCCCTGGTCGGACTTTTTAGGGTCCGCCCTTGGCGAATCTCCGACCACCGTTTCCGTTTCAGAGCTTTCTAGTAGTATCTGCTCTTGGTCGGACGTTATGTCCATCCTAGAGTCAGATGCCCTGCTGGTGTTGGGACCAGGAAGTCCCTCGTAGTTTTGTGACCCTTTTGACGTTTTATCTTTTTTATTTTCTTCTTCCATTGTTTAATTTGGGGGGGGGGGTTTGTGCGCAGGCACCGAATGTGAATGATGAGTGAGTGTTGGGTGTAGTGGTGAGTGTGATGTGTATGTGAGTGTTAGTGCCGGCACTGATTGTTTCTGGTTAAGTGTGACTTGAGGGACGACACAGACACAGTGTGTTTTCTTTGTATTTGTCAAGTAGTCAGTTGGAGGATTTTCAACAGTTTCTTCGCCGCGTGCTACATGGTCGGACTTGTTCCCAGTTTGACATATTCGGCAGCCGCGATAGTATCCCCCCGGCCTGAGCAGCAGGGTCCTGCCCAGTCGCCAACTGGCACTACTACTCTGACCGAGATTTTTCGACGGATGATGGGGCAGCCCCCTACACTGGTTAGGCAAGGGTGGGCCCCTGTACTGTCCGTCGGCCCAGGGAAGTGTCCTAAACCCCAGTTGTTACATCGCTACCTCTCCGAATAGGTCTCCTTGGGGTCCACCCTCGTTGCAGGCAGCACGTCCACTGTTTTCCAGCCTCCAACAGACTTCCTGCGCGTGTTCCCTTCCTCCTTAGGGGCTTAGGACCCTCTACGTCAATCTGATCAAATTCCTTCCAAAAGTTTAAGTTAAGGATGAGTCGAAGTAACAGCACAGTTGATAAGTTTGGACGTAAGAAAACCAATGAAAAATGTCGGTTTTTACGTGGACCACCTGGAAATGGATTCAGGCTTACTCTCGATGATCAGTATGATATGCAAGGAAAATCCCTAGAGAATGTTGCATCACCTAAAAAACCAAATGATGCTGCTACTCAAGAATATGTTCTTACTCAACGTGATCTCCTGCGTATCCAACTAACTGCTGTAATTGTTAAGAAATTATCAGATCTGCGCATACAAGTTGCTGACGAAATTAGTAAGAAAGTTATACAATTTTTTGAGCGAAAAATCATAGGATTGAATACAGATATTTCTCGGAGAATCGCTGTATTGAATGAAGAAATAAATCACTTAAAGGAGAAAGTACAGAAAACTAAAGAAAAAGTTGATAGAAATTTACATTCGGAAAGTAGACAGAAGGTTTTATCATGATAAATAGAAGGAAAAAGTAACAAAATACTTTGGTAATTGTATTGTTATAGCAATTACCTAAGTTTAGTTCTTAAGGTCTTTATTGTAATGCTTTTATGATAATAAACCGATTTGATTGTTTATTTATCCTATTATTTAAACCAATCTGGGAGGGGGAATATTAAAATAAAAGATACATGTGCTAATTTTACAATAAGTGTTATCTATTTTCTGGAAAAATATTTTATAAACTACATTAAGTACTTAAACAATATCAGACTTATCTATCCAAGAATTAAATTGATTAGGGAACCCCAACAATTTTACAAACAATTGATCGATGTGATTTTTCTGACGTTTTCTAAGAATTTTTTCAACAAGATATACGTTTGGGTTGGTTGTCTTTTGTAGTTCAGCTTCGTAGAAACAACCTTTAATCGGTTCACCTTCTAATGATTCCAGTATGTAAGTAGGTGGATTTGTGATGTTGCTTTTTACTATTTTGAAGAGTTCTGTTGACCATGAAGGTGTATACCCCTTTTCGAATATGGATTTGTATTTACTGATTCGAACTATATCGCCTAGACGGAATTTATATTTCTTCGGTCTAACCTTTAAATAATCGTATGCCCTAATTTGGGTATCTTCTAACACATTTTTGGGCTTCATGCCGATGGTGCGATGCGTTGTGTTATTATAGACGCTTGTTACTGATGGTAATAGTTCCACCCACCGGAGGAACCTCTAGTCGAAAATTGTTTGTATAATGCACTCTTCAAAGTTCTTATAACACGTTCAACAATTGCTGCCTTTTTCGTGCTGAATGTAGAATAATGATTTATATTAAATTTTTTCATAAGGGCTTGAAAGCGACTATTATAGAATTCTTTTCCCTGATCACTTTGTAAATTGTCTGGTGTATACGATGCCTCTTCAATTATACTCTTCATTGCATCGGTCACTTCAGCACCGGTCTTGTTTTTGATTGCTCTGGTGTACACAAATTTAGAGTAACAATTGATACATACAAGGATGTAGCGATAACCATCGTTTTCATCAGTATATTGTTGCATTTCAGCTAAATCTATTTGCCATAAATCCTTGTATCTTTTAATAATCGTCCGCCTTCTAATAAAGTTTTTTCTAGCAGTCCGGTGCAGTTCATTAACAATTTCAATTTTTCCCCATATTTTGTAGCGAAGCGAACACGTCTCATTAGACACTGAGCAAAGGAAACAAGGTACATAATTTAATATATTATTTGTTCTTCACGAAGTTCCTCAACAATTGACATAATCTCATTTTGTCATGCCCAGTATTACCAGCTAATTTTGAACTCCACAACAATCTTAAGCGATCAACCAACTCCTTTGGTTTATTCCAATAAATGTATTGAGGTGATTTGGAAGAAAGTAGTTTCTTGTTGGGTATTTTTATTTTTTTAGCGATGTTATTTTTTACAAGAGCACCGCCTGATTTAGTGCCCGCCGGCATCAGTAGGGGTTTTATAATATACAAATATTTCTCGTAGACCCTTATTTTTGTCATAATTTTCATATGCTGCACTAGTTAATTCTAAAATTTCCTTGTATTTCTGTAGCACACCATCATCGGTTTTATCGTGTTGTGTTAGGAATGGTGGATTTCTTAAAAAAAGCAAATCGTAAAGTTGAGGCGTTCCATCAAATACAGCAACATTTTTTCCGTTTTTATATAAAGTGATTTTGCCATTTGGAAAACGCACTTCTAGGTTACCAATATATCTTTTAAGGTTATTCGGCTTTTTACCGAAATGTACACCATAAATGGTATCGTATTGGGATGGTTTATTTTTTTATCCATTTAAGTATGCTTGAATCTTGTCGAGCGGTGGTGAACTTGTATAACTTGAAGGGGAAGGTGTCTCAAACAATGTAACATTGGTATCACGTTTCGGTGTTGTATCGATGTGAGCTTTTCGGCTTATCCGCGGTGTAGACGATTGAAATGATGATATGTGATCGGATATTTCTTCAGGCTCCTCCATTGTGCTAGTACTACGACTATATTGCTTTCCTTGGGTTTTGGGTTGCTGCTGCTGCTGGCGTTGCTTTACTACATTAGATATAGATGTTAGTGGTTTAGTGATTGGTTCGTAAAATTTATCCAAGTCGAGCGCACTTTGTGTCTTCGCCGCCTTGAATTGTTTCAATTTTTTTCGGACAGCATTGATCGTTTCCACTAGTTTTCATTTTAAGTCAATTTCTTCATTCATGGTGTTGACAAACTACCGAACAGCAATGAAATGAATGCCTTCATCATTGTTAACCAAATATATAGCTATCAAGTCCCTTGCGATATCTTCCCGAATTCACATCACTATCTTTATCGATAACCAAGAATCCTTATTTATTATCCCAACATTTCGAGCACATTTCCTGAAATTGTGTAAAATTCAGGTCGGGTGATACATGATCGGAAAATACGTGTCTCATTTCATTTAATCTTGTTTAAACATAATAATAAAGTTGGCACTATCTCGCACAAGCTGTTTAGGAACTCGTGAATATGTTTGAGCCAAATAAAAGGCATCCACATTTTTGTGACGTCCCATACAGAAATATGATCGTATAACATCCTGCTTTTCACACATAACATCATCAAATATAAATATTGAATTGGGTCTTGCATCTGAGGGTTCCATGATATTCGTGGCATCGCTGAAAGCATAATAACCAAGACCTTTAATGGGTGTAAGAATTTTCTTCAAATATTCATATTTTGGTTGATACAGTGACTTGGAGTAGATATAAACATTTTCAAAACGTAGACCCAAGGGGTGAGTAAGTAGTGAAATCATAACATTGGTTTTGCCACAATTCGAAGGTCCAATTATTATTCCTCTAATGAATGATGGAAGCAAAGGACCGTGTTTCCTTAACAATTTCTGTTCATGTCCACATCCAACTTTTTCGTCGAGATTGTCGATGGAAAATTTTTGTTTCAAATGTACTATCCGAGTAGTATATTGTTGGGGAAAGAGGAGTGAATGAGGAGTAAAATAAAGCACGGGGAACACACAGAGGTCCTCCATATAGGTTGGGGCAAAATCCTCCTCCTCCTCCGCCTCATTTTAAAATTATAGCAAATATCACATTTACTGAACATAAGCCTACGTACTACAGAATCCACCTTTAAAAGCAACTTCATTGAAACAAAATTAAAATAACAGCAATTATAATGATCCACTACTCGCAAATCCTATCAATTTTAATCTTTCTTAAATCTTAATTGCCCGCTGAATTAATTTGCAATTATAATGATTCATTATTCGCAATTTTCCCGAGACCAATTTCAAGCTGGATGGCGGCATGTTCCAGAGGATATGGTACAAGACAACACCATTAGTACAACTGTTCCGCACCCTGACGACCCACCTCAACAACAAATCGAAAACCCAGGGGCGGAACAGAATGTAGGTCCAGAGCAGGACTGTACCATATCCTCCACACAGTGAAGCTCTCTAGGAAACAACATTACTATACTTCCGTACCATTCATCATAGAACAACTAAGTGTTTGTGTGTTATGTGCATTTAAATCTATGTGATTTTGTTCGTGAGACCAATTTGTGCATGTTTATTCAGATCTAGTAAGTACCATCGTACCGAGAAAAAACTGGTACAGCGAATTTAAAAAACCTGGCGAACGACATACATATCTCCTCAACTATAAAAAATGTCTAGAGTTGAAAAGGTAAAAATATCTAATTTTTAAAAAGTAACCTAGGTTACAAAATAAAAGGTTTGTATTTTGCCATACGGGGTAGATCAAAATACAAAAAATCAAATTGTCAGTTTGATTTAATTTTGTGACTGACGTGTCAAACGAAATATTTTTTAAAAAATGCCAGCGTTAACCGTCGAGCAAAAAACGATCATTTACACGCGATTGGAAGACGGGCATCAAATACGACACATCGCAGATGAATTAGGAATTAGCAAAAATACCGTACTGTTAGCTAAGCAGAAAATTGAAGAATATGGAAGTATCGTAAGAAAAGCAGGTTCTGGTCGCCCCAAAATTTCGAATTTAGGTCAAGATATACGATTAATTAATTTTTTAAGAGATAATCCATTCGAAACAGCAATAAAGGCTAAAGAAGAAACACATTTTCCTGGTTCGGCTAATACAGCTCGTAGTAGAATTCGTAATTCTGATATAAAAAGTTGTTGTGCTACAAATAAAATTTTTTTGACCGAAGCAAATAAGCAGAGAAGATTAGAATTTGCTCATGAATATATAAATCAAGATAACATGTGGGAAACCGTAATATTTTCCGATAAAAAACCTTTCAATCCTGCAACAATGGTAAAATCCGCGTTTACAGACCTTCTGGTACGAGATACGATGAAAGATATACACATAAGACCAATCAAAGTGGACGCTTTTCTATAAACGTTTGGGGCTGGATTAGTGCAAGGGGCCCAGGAGTTTGTCAAATAGTGCAGGAAAGGCTCAATGCACTATTATAATGCAATATACTAAACCAAGTTATGATACCATCGGTGGGCGCAGTATATGGCCAAGATTTTATATTTCAACACGACAATGCTCCGATACATAAAGCCCGCATAGTTCAGAATTATTTAGAAGAAAATCATATTCGTGTTCTGCCGTGGCCTTCGAAGAGTCCCGATATCAACCCAATTAAAAACGTTTGGGGTGAAATGGCAAAATTTATGTATAAACATAACTTCCAGCCTAGAACCCAAGTTGAATTGCGCCAAAGGATTATGGAAGCATGGAATGAAATAACGCAAGAGTATACGAGAAACCTAGTGTTAAGTATGCCACGACGTTTGCAAGCCTTAATCAATAATAACGGTGCAGCTACCAAATATTAAAAGACATGTTATTTTTTGTTATATTAAAGTTTAAATATGATTGAAATTAAAATTGATAGGGACAGTGATATGATCCAATATTTAAAAAAGTCTTGTTTTTATTTTTGTTACATTTTGAAACAATAAACTATACGTATTTTGATTTCTCCTTGTATTTTTAACAACAATGATAACCTATTCTCAATAGACTTTGCATACTCTTTATCAAATTTCATATGAAGTTTTACTGGTATCAGACTTTATTACATTTTTTCTAATAGTCTAGGAGAAAACAGGAAATTTGGGTGTACCAGTTTTTTCTCGGCACGATGGTACTTTAAAGAATTCTTGTCCTTGCACTCGATATACGTACCTTTGATCCATTAATGTCCAATTGTGCAAACAAGATATAAGTTAGGGTTAAAAACAAATGTATATAAGCTAGCTTAAAATGTTGTACAATTATGAATTAAGTTTAAAAGTGAAAATTTAAAATATATTTAAATAATCTCACAAATATTATGAGGAATTTCTAAAATTAAACTTATGCCCAAGTTTCTACATAGAACGCCGAATGGATTTAATTAGTGCTTTTAGATCTCAACTCGAACTTAAGCATGAATTGTACAACCAAACATTAATAGTAAACTGATTTTATAGTTTTAAGATTATTTTTATGCATTAAAACTAGTGACACATTATATTTCGAATTGCATATCATTTATAATAGACATCGAATATGGATTATCACCAATTATTAATCGCCGATTATTGTCTCCGACAGTAGCGCGCTGTTGGTGTTAGATTTATATTTGTACCTAAATGAAGTTAAGTAAGTAATAAAGTAAAACAGAGCCATTCTGAAAAAAAAAGAGCAATAGCTAACATACAGTTTAATTTGTATACATTTAGGTTATTCGTTATATCTAATAATTGTCTATATTCTGAGAATAACTTGACTTAGTATGTAAGCCGTGTAATAAATAATTTCTTTGTTATTTTAGCACATAGATATTATTATTATTATTTAAATTCATGTGTAAAGTACATTTCAGTGTTATTAAATAAAATTGGAGACACTAACTCATTTATAGGAATAAACTGTTTTTTTTCTTATATTTCAGTTTCCTTTAAAAACATTTTTGCACCTAGATAGTATTAATTGTTTAAATTTATGTATGAAGTATATTTCAGTGTTATTAAAGAAAATTGATGTCACTAACATTCTTTATAGGAATAAACTGTTTTTTTTCCCTTATATTTGAGTTTCCTTATTGTTTCTATACACAAATGAAGGTTACTTTTTAATTTGTATATATGTTATAACTCACAAAGCACAAAACACTTTTTAAAAAAATTTATTTTTACTAAAATCAAAACTCAAACTGACATAATAACGTTCTATAAAAATACTAACTATTTCTTATAAAAATTGGGTGTATTTATACAATATAGAAATGCTGAATTAGCATTTCCCACGAAAACTGCTTACTAATACTTAGAAATAAAGGTGTAGAGTTATTATGATGCAATACCGTGAATTATTGCGTAATATGATATTTGTGTTACTTTATAATGTTAAAGTACCGTGGGAATTTTATATAACAACTCCCCCTTTTAGAGAAAGGTTGGCGTCATACGGCGACCTTTTAGGATTCATGGCGAAGTCCTTGAAGGTCTTCTTCCAGTGGATCCTCAGGGTGAATACTAGGTCTTCTTTTGGTGAGGATATTAGATAGCCTCATTCTTCTATGGGGTTGTGGAGCTGGTGGCAGGTCATTGTTTTGGGACATTGTTATTTGTGGAAGTCCTCGTCGTCGGCGGCATTTGCAGGCGATGTAGCAGATAATCAAGGTGATGATTAGGGTTATTGTTAATATTGTAAACCATGAGTAGTGTTTGTTGATGAAGGGTTCGTTCATCATTCTGTCGAGCTCCTCTGAGTATTTGTCTAGTTTGTGCTGTGCGATGTTCAAATCTCCAATGTCGATCTTGCTTAGTTTGATTGGCTTGATATTGGGCATATAGGGCTTCGGTGGTAGGTGTTCGCAACATTTGGCTGGAACCGATACTGCGTGGTTCCTATAGGTTATATTTTGGTACTTTTCAACGGGATATTTGCTTTGGATTCTGGTGCTACCAATAAATCCATTACAATGGGGCTGTAGTTGCAGGATAGAGTTTGTTTTTATTATGTGGGTGCTGGTTCCTTTGCATTTGATTGTGACTGGTAGTGGGTCGGAGACTGCTATCAACCAGAGGTTATAGTCTATTTCTTGCACGTTGTATTCCTGGGCGTAGAGTAGAGTGATTTGACAGGTGTGTGGTATAGTTTGACCGGGTTGCTTCAGCAACTGGGCTTCACAGATGGAGTCACTGTCAATTGGATAAGGCAGAGCATCTGTGCAGATCTTCTGGCTATGACTAAGTGTCTTGCAGTTTTCAAGACTTTTAAAAGGTACGTATAACATTGAATCATCATCACGCGCTATATACTTATAAGTTAATGGGGTAACGTGATGAAGCCCTGTTCTATTATCCTGTATCGGGATGGGATAGAGGTGATAGAGTGTGTATGTTTCGGGTTCGACTAAAGGAATGTTTAAAGCGAAAATTACCCTAGAATCAGATTGATAAGCTTCTAGGCCTATTATGTCTAAGTATTGGGGTATAGTTGTCGTATAGGCTGGTAAAGGTAAATTATTTTTACTTAGGGATTGCGATATTTGTCTAAGGGACTCTATTAGGTCTAGAGGGGTAATTATTGAGGTATGAAGAATATTAAGTCTTGCAAATGTTATGGCATTTAGTATATCGTCTATTAAGTGTTCTATGAAAGAGTAGCTTTCCATTAGTAGTTCACATAAATTTAAAACCTTTATTTGGGCGTCGTAATAAGCGACGTCGTCAGAAATGGTCATTATTGATTTTTGTATTTCGTTAATATCTTCATTGAATGTAGCCTCGTCAATCTGCAATTTTTGAATGGTAGAATTGAAACTCTTAATAACCGATGTGGTGACAGAAATTTGGTTTTTAAGTAGACTTTCGATATGTCTTTCGTCTCGCGATACTTTTTCGATACAATCGTTAAAGTACTCGCCGTCCGATGCGTCCAGATTACCGGTTAGTGTTTTCCAGACGGTGCCGACGCCGTTAAATAATCCGCGCTTCTGTCTAAATGCGTATTTTTTTGTGTCAGCTGTAATTTCTTTGTATTTTAAATTTACTGAGTCGGAGATTTGTTTAAGAAGACTTGTATGTGTTTGTATTTGTGTTTGGAAAGCTGCCATCCTAGGAGTTTTGACATCAATAAACGTATCAAGAAGGGAATCTAGTGTTTTATCGTTATCAGAAATCGCGTTTCGTACCGAGTCGAGTTCTTTGTAGACGAGAAGAGTCCATTTGGTATTGGAAATTTTGATTGTTGCTTCTTCATGGAAAAATATTCCAATGGTGTTATTGATTGCTGATAGTTGAAACTGTGCGAGTGCTACGGGTAGTAGTAAGTAGAGTCTGAAAGGAGGAAAGCTCTAGTCAGAATACGGTTATAAGCGGTCAAAATTGATTTTTGAAGATTGTTTGGTGATCGGGTTTAGGACAGTAGCGGAATTTACGTGAATTTCAGTAATGTCAAACGGTCCGTTAAATTTGTTCTCTGATTTGCTTTTAATTTGTGATTCTTTTACATATACCTTATCACCAATATTAAATTCGTACGGGTTTTTAGATACGTGTTGATCGAACCGAGTTTTGGCTTTTTCTTTACTTATTTTGGTTTTTTCTCGAGCGACTTTATAGTAATATTCCATACGGCTATTTAGGTCTCTTACATATTTTGATATTAACTGTTCTTGATTATATAGAGTCTCGGGTGGTCGAGAGGATGTGTGTCCGAAGACCAGTTCGAAGGGCGTGAAACCGTACGTTTTGTTTTTTGTATTATTATAGCAAATAACCGCGTAAGGAAGTACGTTAAAGGGGTGTTCATCAGGGTTGTCTGTTAGATTTGCCCTAATCATTTCCGAAAGAGTGGCGTAAAATCTTTCGATAGAGCCATTTGACTGTGAGTGTCCCACGCTGGAGAATGTTAATTTGATATCGTAGAGGGTACTCATTGAAGGTAGAACCGAAAAGGTTTTTAAACTAAAATGCGATCTTTCTAACACGGACGCTATTCTTTCCGGACAAGAAATAGATACCCTATTATTTTTTAATGGTGGCAAATGGACCTGTTTATTAGCGTTAAAGTTTACATCAACTTTATAAAGCGGCATTGTTTTAAAATTAGTTTTGAGCTCCCTGTTTTTTAAATCTATTACGCACTCGTAATGTTCCAAAAAATCTAAACCTAAAATGCCATCGAAATCGATGTCTAAGTTATAAATAAAAACTTTATGAGGATTATTAAGTGTAAAAGGGACAAGGGTGGATTCCGAAATAAGGAGTTTTTGATCGGTTATTCCTTGAATCGTAACATTTTCTGGAGACCTACGGGGAAACTTCTGGGCTACATGTTCTTTAAAGATAGATATTCCGGCACCTGTGTCTATTAAAAGGTTATATGTATTGGTGGCATCTTTAATATAGTAAAGATTTTTTGAGTTTACCGTCAAGAGGGGGCTTAAAGAAACATTTGTTCCGGAAAATTGGCATTCGGGTCCATGTTGTCCAGATTGAGCGTCTGGATCTGATTTTGGATTTCGGCCGTTGGGTCTATCTGTAGTGGATTGTCGGGGGGTTGGGTTTGATGAGGGGAAAGCTGAAAATTCTGGTGATCCTGTATTTCGGTGGGTTCTATGGAGCAGTTTTCGAAATATTGATCGCTTTCGTATTGATCGGGAGTGTACTGCGCATTCTCATAATAAGGGTCTTGATTGTAAGGGTCATAATAGGACTGGTACTGCTGGTCGTGATTAATATGATGGGTTCTAGGGTAGTTCGAGTAGTTATTAGGGTTTCTTTGAATGACAGAGGGGCGATTTTGGTTTTGTTGGGCACTAGAAAAGGGTCTAAAATTGTTTTGAGGAGGGTTATTCTGAAAAGAAGTATTCGGTCTTTGTTGTTGAGAGGACCCAGGGTTATTTTGATAATTTCTTTGATCTGTATTTGCGGAAAAATTTTGGCGTTGCATTTGTGGTGTTCTGCATTCGTTAGAGATATGGCCCAACCGTCCGCAGGAATAGCATTTTTGAAGTTGCGGGTTTTGTGTTGGTGGGCGTCTAATAGGTTGTGGTGGTTTTTGAACGGGTGGACGAATAGTCTTTTGAGTTTCAAAATATGAGAGTTGGAGCTCTCGTCGAATACGGTTGTGGGCATCTAGCAGGTTATCAGGGTTGTTTGCCCTAATAATTTGTCCTAAACGGGGTTCCAAACCTGTAAGCAGGGTGTTTAGGGACATAGTATCGATTAGGGTGCACTGTGCGGTCTTTTGTAGGGCTGTAAGGTTGTTGGTTTTTTGGATACACGAGTGCATTTTAGCGTTTAAAACCTGTAACCTATTATAAAAGGTAAGAGGAGATTCGTTTAAAAGTTGGCGTAACCTTTGTAGGTCCTGTATAAGGGATGAAAGATCCCTTGAGTCGCCGAAATGTAAATTCAATAGTTGTTTAATTTCCCCATATTTTGAGGGGTTTCTAGAATTTATAAGCTGTGCAGCTCTACCTTTTAGTTTGTTTTTTATGTGAATTACTAGGAGGATTTTTTGGTCTTCCGTTGCCATGGTATCGGCAACATCGCAAGCGTTAATGAAAGTTCCCAAAGAGATTTGGTCCCCTTCAAATTCCGGTATAATAGAAAAAATTTCCGAAAGTCTATAAGGTTCTGGTTCGACCTGTTGTTCTTGTTGTTGTTGTTGTTGTTGTTGTTGTTGTCTTGTTTCCGGCATTTCGATAAGGTGTTTGTCGGGGAATTAAAATAAAATATGTGCAAAAAGATAAAAGATAAAGGATAAATCGAACAGGTTTCAAAAAGATATAAATAGAATAGGAATAAAGATAAAATTGATAATCGATAAATCACTAAGACGGGATGATTCAATTGTTAACTTACTCTAACTTTAATATGAGTCGTCTTTGTTCTCTACAGCTGTCGGGGTCTCTATGCAGATATTCCTCCTTCTTGACTGTCGAGTGGTTGATCGGCTCGGGGGGTGTGGTTCTCTCCGTTAAGGGATTGGGATCCGCCGTCCGCAGTTGGAATTATCCTGTTCTGAAGACGTTTACGCGATCCTACCGACTGCGCCAATGTTATAACTCACAAAGCACAAAACACTTTTTAAAAAAATTTATTTTTACTAAAATCAAAACTCAAACTGACATAATAACGTTCTATAAAAATACTAACTATTTCTTATAAAAATTGGGTGTATTTATACAATATAGAAATGCTGAATTAGCATTTCCCACGAAAACTGCTTACTAATACTTAGAAATAAAGGTGTAGAGTTATTATGATGCAATACCGTGAATTATTGCGTAATATGATATTTGTGTTACTTTATAATGTTAAAGTACCGTGGGAATTTCATATAACATATATGTAAATTGTATAATAAAAAATATTTAATTTAGATTTGTGGTTTAATTTACAAATAAAAGTTATTTGCAAGCCTTACCTATAATAAAATCTTAAAACTAAAATAGAATAGTAATTATTTATACTGCTGTAGTAACACGTCAGATTATATTTTATTAAAATGTCACAGCTTAAGTTGAAGCTTATAAGCAGAAATATTAATATGCAAATTTTTAATTTAAAAAACTATCTATATATTTTGCAGTTGCTCAATTAGACAAAAACTATACAATAGTGTCACATTGTACACAGTTACTTAAATACATACCAAATGAAGTCAATTAAAACAAAAAAAAAATATAATTTTATGTGTTTATTTGAAACGAAGTAGAGGACTTATACCGATGGCTTGTGCTCCCCCACTCCTCTTAAAAATTATATTTGGTAAGTTTATTTATTTTAGAGTTAACAAGTAAAATTATATAAAATACACCACAAAGGTGTCACATTGTGAAAAACAAAAAAAACTACACATTAATTTAAAATACTATACTATGACTTATATTATTTAAATGGTACAAATACTAATTAAAGTTAGGTAGACAATTCAATTAAGACATAAATATTGTAAACAAAAATATTCTTAGGGGATTATGGGAATGTTAGTATCCCAATCAGCTTCAATGTGTTCATTGCCATTATTACACTGTAAACATATTTCTGGTAAAACAAGCTGATACAACGACCTAGAACACATTGAGCAATGTAGATCAAGGTTGGAATTTCCCATTTTCCGCTTAATATGTGTATTTACATGCGTGTGTGTTGACATAGAATCTAAGAAGTATTGGTGAATGTAATAACAAAAATGACACAACGTATTTACCCTTGATGTTCGCACAATAATGTAACTTTGACTAACACAAAACACTTTTTCCAAATAATTAGTTTGTTGTGGTGAACTAACCATAGCCATATTAATGCTAGCTGCATCGTCTTCAACGTCAAGCTCTATATGTTCGTCTCCTGACTCAACTTCAACTATCGCAACATTATTCACATCTTCTCTTTGCATGTGGTGAAATGATGCTTCAAAATTGTCTTCACTGAACTCGGGATAGTCAAATTGTGGCGCTATTAACTCGATATCCATCGGCACATTTTCCATTTTAACACACTTTACTTTAATATTCTCTAACTTTGACTCAGCAAACTCAAATTTTCGACAACAGTTGCTAAACTGTATGCTTTTATCTTACTTTGGTGGGCAGAGATCGAAGAACTGGGCAGGGACAGAAGAGCAGGGCGTTACAGAGACTAGTCACACCCAACCAAGCCCACTCTTGTTTCTATAAAAGCCATCCTACCAATATTTCCCTATGATTTCTAATTTTTGTTGAGTCGTCTTTGTGAATAGTAGTAAGTGTGAGAACAAATACGTTAGTGGCGAAAACTCTAGTGTGCAACCAACTTATCGAAAACTGAATCTCAAACTAAGTGAATATAAAAATTTACTAAAATGGAACAAAATAGTGAACAAAATTTAAGTTCTATCAGAAATATTTTAGAAGAATACTTAGTTTTTCCAAAAAGTGATACTGACAATATAGACCTCACAAAAATAACATTTTCTGAAGCCTTTGGTGAAATACCAACAGATCCAATCGACTTAAATTTAATTGACACAAACTTATTGCAAGATTATTCTCCCATAAGCGAGACAAATTTGGACAACATGAACATAGACTCACTTTTTACAGATGACGAACCAGACCATAGCGACATGGTTTACACTCAAGACAATAATTTGCCTATAATTAACGATTATTTGGGAATATATTCAAATAATCTCATAATTTCCCCAATAAATAGTCCAACTCAAAATTTATCAACATACGAAGATATTTCAAGTGACGATGACTCATATGTTCCAAAAACACCACCACAGCCATCAGCTGAACCTAAATTTAACAAAAGTAAGTCTAATAATATTTCATAAAAAAGTTTGGCAAAATTAAAATCACTTCGTTTTTATTTGGATTACATCGAAAGTTCGGCAGCAAACCGACAACAGCAACATTTTATGCGCCTAAACCAGCTTTTCGATGAGTTTGTTAATTCATTTTAACTTTCCCCCCTCTTCTCATCATACTATGTATTTAACCTATGCTAGTTTTAATTTTATTTCATTGCATCGTTTACTAGAGGTAGTGAAAATTACCATTGAGTGTCGATTTTGTGAGAAAACGTTTTCAAGGATAGATAATTTAAAGCGTCATGTGAAAACTGTTTGTAAAAAGGCTGAAGAAAAACCTCAAATTATAACCACTGTTCGAAACCACACATCAAATCCAAAGTTTGGTAAGTTTCTATAGAATTTTTTAAATCAATCTACTAAAATATTTGAGGGTGTTGTAATTTTATGATGTGACATTTAACTTCAAGTAGTAATTTATAAAATTATTTTCTAGATCGCAAATATTGTCAAAAATGTAGGAAATTTATCATAAAGAAGTTATGGTCTTATCACATGAGAACAAATTCACACAAATCAAATTCTAGTGAAAGCACATTAGAAAACCAAGTAGAAAAAATTAAATCAGCTTTTCAAGAAAGAATCATTTCCTACAAGATTACCCCCACCACCCATTATTTAAACATTAAAGATTTTTTTATGGAACTGTCACTAAAAATTAAAAAAATTATGGAGAATGAGATTCGAAGACACACATGCATTAAATTGAATATGGAATTATTTGGTCTATACATGAATCCAAGAGATGAAACTAAGCATATAAAATCATTCAATACTCCATACAGAGTGTTGTGCGATAGCTCAGATATAACAGTCGAATTGGATAAAATTATTAAAATAATTGATGGAAAGTCGAGCGAGTTTGCGGAAAAAGATTCAGGTAAACCATTTCTAATACTACAAAAGAAAGTATAACACTCCAATAGCATTTTTAGAATTAAGAGTATATCAATTTTTATTTTTTAGGTTGGATGTTAATCTAATTATTGCATGTGGAAGTAAACATTAATAAATTCAACCCCTTAAGAGCCACATCATATATACCTTTGCCAAAAGAATTCAAAATGAACATGGGCATAGTCAATATTCAAAATAATGATGAATACTGCTTTGCGTGGGCAATTGTAGCCTCACTCTTTCCATCAACCGGAGCAAACTTCAAGACAACATCATATCCACACTACTCAACAATTTTAAATTTGACAGGTATTAACTTTCCTATAACTATTAAAGATATCCCAAAATTTGAAAAACAAAATAATATTTCAGTAAATGTTTATACATTAGAAAAAGTTCAAACAGCTTTTAAAAAACAGTATGAAATAATTGGTCCATTACATTATACGAAAACTAAACTATATCATCACGTCAATTTACTGCTAATTGGTGATGACTTAGGAAATTTTCATTATTGTTATATTTCAGATTTATCGAAACTGCTCGATAAACAATTATCTAGACATAAAGGAAAAAAATTTCTTTGTGATGGTTGTTTGCAACATTTTGGTTCGGAAGAATTATTAGTTAGACACAACACTTATGATTGTGATTTTGTTAGAATAACCTTACCATCAAGGGACTTAAAAATGGACAAATTTGGCAGTAACATTCCAGAAAATATTCTCAAGTTTGAAAACATTCAAAAACAAATGGAAGTTCCATTTGTAATATATGCAGATTTTGAATGCATTCTAAAACCAATCAATAATGACGATAAAATTAATTTAAATCCTAGTGGCTCTTACACAATAAAAAAAGTTGAACATATTCCACACTCGTTTGCATACTACATTAAGTGCTCATTTGATGATAGTGTATCGAAATATGAATTCTTTAGAGGTTCTAAATGTGAGCAAACTTTCATAAATTTTCTGGAAAGAGATGTTCATATATTATATAATAAATATTTAAAAACAATTACCCCAATGCAAGAATTAAATAGTATGGAAAAATTATCTTACAATTATGCCAATTTTGAACAATCATATTAAAGTTGCAGACCATTGTCACATTACTGGCAAGTATAGGGGTCCAGCTCATTCTGTATGCAATTTAAATTATAAGCAACCAAATTTTATTCCAATTGTATTTCGTAACTTAAGAAATTATGATACACACCTATTTATAAAAAATGTATGTCAGAACAAAGAACAACTCTCAGTAATAGCACAAAACAAGGAAAAATATATCTCCTTTGAAAAGTGTATAGAAGTTGACACATATTTTGATAAAAAAACAAACTTATCAAAAAAGAAGTATATTAGACTTAGGTTTATAGATTCTTTTCAATTCTTATCATATTCTTTAGGAAAATTATCTGATACACTTAGTGATTGTCAATGTAGCGAAATTAGGAAATATTTTACAGATGATGAACAATTTAAATATATTCGTCAAAAGGGTGTATTTCCTTACGACTACATTGATGATTTTTCTAAATTAGATGTCTATAACCTACCAGAAAAAGAACAATTTTACAATAACTTAACAGATGAACATATTAGTGTTGAAGAATATGAGCGGGCAAAACGTGTTTGGAATATTTTTCATTGTGCTACAATAGGTGATTATTCAGACATCTATCTCAAATCTGATGTATTACTATTGGCTGATATATTTCAAAATATTAGAAAAACATGTTTAAACAAGTATAAACTGGAAGCTGTCCATTATTATAGTTATCCAGGATTTAGCCTTGACGCGTGCTTGCGCATGACTAATGTAGAGCTAGAATTGTTAACCGATCCAGATATGTTGCATTTTTTTAAAAATAATATAAGGGGTGGAGTTAGTACTTGTATAAGTAGAAAGTCTGTAGCAAATAACAAATTCCTATCAGGCTATGATAATTCAAAACCAACTAAATATATTATGTACCTTGATGCCACCAACCTATACGGATATGCAATGTCCCAATATCTACCACAAAGCAATTTTGCTTGGCTTTCAGAACAAGAAATTGAAAGTTTAAATATAATGAGCATTTCTGACACATCCGAAAGAGGTTATGTGTTGGAGGTTGATCTAGAATACCCTCAGAATTTACATGAATCACATAACGAATATCCATTTTGTCCTGAAAATCTAAAACCTCAAGACTCGAAAAGTTTTAAGTTAATTCCAAATTTAAACAATAAAGAAAAATATATAATTCATTATATATCTTTAAAACAATGCATAAATTATGGTATGAAACTAACCAAAGTGCATAGAGTAATTCGCTTCACACAATCTCCATGGTTAAAAAAATATATTGACTTTAACACTAAACTAAGAAACGAATCTAAAAATGAATTTGAAAAAAGCACATATAAATTGGCAAATAATAGCATATATGGTAAAACCATTGAAAATATTGATACTAGGACAGATGTTAGGTTGGTGACTACTTGGGCTAAAAATAAAAATAGAGATGGTGCTGAAAATCTTATAGCGAAACCATACTTTAAAGATCACACCATATTTTCGGAACATTTAGTTGCCATTCAAATGCAAAAAGTACTAGTTAAATATAATAAACCCATTTATGTTGGATTTTCTATTTTAGATATATCTAAAAATGTTATGTATGATTTTTTTTATGGTGTTTTAAAACAACTCTATAAAGGTAAAGTTAAATTACTATATACTGATACTGACTCCCTCATTTTAGAAATTGAAACTGACAATGTATATGAAGACATAAAAAATAATATTCATATGTATGACACATCAAATTGTAAAGATATTAATATTCATAATATGCCTATAACTAAGGCTGTTGTTGGTAAATTTAAAGATGAATATGCTGGTGAACCAATTGAATGCTTTTATGGTACTGGGGCGAAAGCTTATTGTATTAAGACCGAAACTTGTCTACTTAAAAAGGCCAGAGGAATTAAAAAGAGCAGTATTAATAAGCAGCTAAATCTTATACATTATAAAGATGTTGTAGAAAAAAAATTCGAAAACTTTTTGCTCAATGTACATGTTTAGATCTCGCTCACACAATATATATACAGAAATGGTAAACAAATTAGCGCTAACTTCATCTGACGATAAAAGATTTAAAATACCAAATAGTTTTGTACTTTAGCGTGGGGACAGCAGGATATTCCATTTTATTTGTGGTTTATGGAACATGAAAGTGATGTGAATATTACCCCTTCCACTTAAGGTTGTAGCATAAATATGAAAATCAGTAGTAAATTTCATCATTTGTAAAGACTATTTACTCAAATAAATCATGTGTTTAGAATCGTTTGACAGAGAAATTGAGAACTGTTCATTTAAGAAGTATCAAACCAGATTAACTTCCTTTAAAAAATGGACAGGAAAGCTATCTCCAGATATGTTGGCAAGTTCTGCTTTTTATTATACATCCATTGAAGATGTTTGCAAATGTTTTTACTGTGGTGTTGAAGTATTTGAGTGGACTAGTTATGATTGTCCTATTATTGAACATTATAGATTGTCCAAAAACTGCGAATTTGCCGAATCTTTGTGGTACAACAAATATAAAAGTAGTATACAACTTGTTAATTGTGATGATCCTCCAGGCATTCTTAAAGTTGATAAATATCTGACGACAATTGGTGTATTCTTTATTGTGTTGGCCATTATTAAGACTGTATTTTAAATAATTTATTTGCAAGTATTTAAATTGATGTTGATCAGTATAATTGTTAGTCATTAAAAATTGTAGGTTTGCCACACATCTAGTAAATATACTCAAAATTATACTTCTGTTTTCGTTCATAAATTCATATCGAGTGTATAATTGTGTTTTAATCATGATATTAACCCATTATATTCTGTTATATTACATTACAAACAGTACGTTATATGTCTATGAACCACATAGAGTAATTCGTGCTATGGTGTGCTTTGCGAATAATTCAGATATAGATCAAAATTGTAAGTATATGATGTATGAACGAATTAATAACAATAGCACATCAACTTTCTCACATTTATTAAGAAAAGGTGAAATGGACAGTGAATATTTTAAAATATTATATTGCTATCCTAACCGAAATATTTTGGATACTAATTGGATAAGAAATAGTAATAAAATAGTGGAAAATCAATTATTTAATAGGAGTAGATATGAAAATATCACTAAAACTAAATATGAACAAACTTCACATTGTAAGGTTTTTGGTATTTTAAATTTGTTATTATCTACACTTATATTTACCACCTTAACAATAATATCAATTTTGTTTTATAAATGCTTTAGAATGTATGAAAACTACTCCTCCTCAATTTAGTTAAACTTGCATGTTTACGATTTTCCATTTTGGGTGGGGGGGAGTTATATAAAATGTGTGTGTAACCTTAGCGGTTTTAGTTCTGTAAGATGTCAAGCATTCAAACCATGTCATATATTAGTGGTGATTCCAAGAATAACTTAACAAAAATTACTAAAGAAAAGCTTTTAAATAGTAAGTTCTACAGTTTACATAATCAGTTTCGAAATATGTGTGTGTTGGAATTAGCTTACATGATTTTTCTCCAAAAATTTATATTGGTAGTCAACAAGGATTTAACATTATTCTATGTGAAGATGATTGGAAAAATATTCTAAAGTATCAAGGAGTTATAGTCAACTATTTTTATTCATCAAATAGTTGTCCATTTCCACTCAAATTTGGTGATATTACAATAAATTTCGAACAACTTAATCAATGTTGTGTTATTAAAATTCAAAAAGGTGTTGGAGATTATCTGTATCTAGCTAAAGATACTATAGATAAATTGTTTGAAATACAAGAATTAATTGATTATAGGTTGCAAATCCTTATAAAACAAGAATTTGAAAAATATATCAATGTGTTTCAAACTAGCCTGAATGGTTCCACAGACCTGTTAACGAGTGTCTATGATGGATTAAATCACAGACAATTTTCTAATAGTGAAAATGTGAGTACGATGTTGGAAATGCTTATGATGCACCCAAACAGCTTGGAGATGAAATTAAGAAAAACAGCACCAAAAAGAAAATACTATGAAGAAATCGATGAATTTTAATGAAGCTAAAAACAAAATGTATTTACTAATTGTTTGGAACTATGCTTCTAGACATGCACGAAAAGGTGATTATCAAAGCTGCTACCTGGACAAACTTCGTTTTGAGGAAAGGATTAAACGATGTGAAAATACAATCAGTGCAATATTAGATATAAATCATAGAAATATCATTTATAATCAAAGGTTTAAAAATAAAAATGTGTTAAAATAGTTTTGTTGCTTTATTTTTAATATGCATAATACTATATGAGTATTGTTTGTTGGAATATTATATTATTACAATCCATGAATTGTGAGATTTGTCAAATCCTAACCATTTAACTTGTACCATATTTCCTTTCTTTCTTAATATTTTTTCAACTAAGTAGACATTGGGGTGCTTTACTTTCTGCAACTCCTCTTGGTAAAAACCACCTTCAATATTTTCATTTTTATCATCTTTTAGAAGATATGTTGTTGGATTTGTAAGTTTCACTTTTCTTATTTGAAAAATTTCAGTAGACCAATTTGGAGTATAACCCTTTTCAAACGCCTCTCTTTGTTTCGAAATTCTGACAAAGTAATTTTGTTTAAACTTAGTATGATCTAAATCAACTATTTTTTTAAAAGTAAATGAATTTAATAATATTGTTTTTTCATTTCTGGGCTTAACATCAAAATTTTTATTATAAAACTCCTTTCCTAAATCTGTTTGCAAATTTGTTGGCTTACTGGTTTTGTCTAATATAAATTTCATAGCTGAAGTTACCTCTTTTCCTTGTTTACTTTTAAGGGGTTGGGCCCAAACGTATTTTGAAAATGCATTTATTACCACCAAAATATATCTATATCCCCTATTAAAGTTAGCATAGGACTGCATTTCTACCAAATCCGCCTGCCATAAATCGTTTAATCCTTTAATAATAACCCTCCTCCTTTGATAATTTTTTCTAGCAGGTTTATGTAGTTCATTGACAACCGTCTCCTTAGTGTGAGACATTACGATTAATCAAAAGTTTAAGATGATATTTGTCCCAATAACTTTTATATGCATCATCCCATTCTTTAAGCTTTTGAGTTAAAATAATTGTATCTTCTTCTTTTAAATATTCCTTAATTTTATCGATATTTTTACTTATATCATCAAGATTATCTTTAATTTTAGTGTTTAGGTATTTTAGTGATGTTGGATTAAGTATGGTATCTAATTCACCCATTCCTTCATCTATTTTATTTAATTCTTCATTTAATTTCTTAACGATACTTTGTATGGATAAGTTAATACTAATAACACTTCGCCTTTCTGTTAAAGGAACCTTATATATTTGTTGACCATTAAGAAAACTATTCACTACTTCTGCTTCAGTTGTTTTTAAAGTTTCAACATCCATTCTAAAGCCTTTAATTTTTTCTTTTGCATTGAAAAATACTACTTCCTTAATTTTTGTTCTCATTACTTCATCTATTCTTTCAATATTCGCTTTCAAAATCATACTTTCATTTTTAATAAATTCTTCCAATGCTTTAATATCTTTAATAATTTTATCAATATTTACAGTCATATTTAAATCTGTACCCAAGTTCTTTATTTCATCAACTTTTTTTTCAATGTCTAAAATTTTTAATGAAATATTGTTATTCTTTTTTAAAGTTGATTTAATACTTTCTATTTCTTCTTTATTTATAGTTTCTACGGATTTTAATTCTAAAATTTGTTGTGACATAATAATAAATTGCTCTTTTAATGCTATTAATTTTTCATCATCCTTTTTGTGAACCATTAAGTGTAAATTCAAAATTCTTTCAATATTTTTTGTATTCTTATTCATTCCATCATGAACATTTTTAAAATTTTCCACCTCCGTTGATATCCTATCATAAACTACACTTGAGAATTTCTCAAACTTTGTTATAAGATTATTTGTTAAGCTTTTTTGAAGGTCATCAATATTTGAGGTGTCTTTTATATCACTTTGTAATTTAAATAGTACCTTCTGAGTTTCTTGTTGTAAACTATGAAGGCACTTATCTGTTTCTCTGCAAGACCAACTTTAACCTCAGAATTTAACACTTTCTTGTTGATATTATTTATAGTTTCTTTGCAATGATTTTCTTCCTGTTTATATTTTTGCTCTAATGTTATTACTTGATATTCACAAAATTTTAGTTTTTTCATTACATTGTTAATATTTTCAACATTTTCAAGTGATCGTTTATTTTGCGCCTTTAACTCTTTTTCAAAATTTGAAATTCCTAATTGATTTTGTTGCAGTCCATATTTAAAGTGATCAACTACTTTATTTTCAATATAGTTTAAATTTTTTGAAATATTATTTGTTACTTCATTTTCAACTTTTTTGACAAGATCTTTAATATCTACACTATTTATTTTGTATCGACTTGAAATGTGGCAACCAAATTTGTCGATAGTCATTTTGTAAATGTTCTGAAACAAGTGTTACATTCTCTTATATGATAATGTTTGATTCTCGCAGGTCTTCTATAATGGAGATAACTTCATTATTATGACCTGTGTGACCGGCATTCATGGAGGCCACCAATAAACGAAGTCTGTCAACAAGCTCGTTAACATTATCCCAATATACATAATCTGTATTATTTTTATTAACTTTTAAAATTAAACCAGATCCTTGGGTAGTTGAAGTTGTTCTTTGAACTCTATATGGAGCCTTACGTCGTGTGAATGCTGAAATTAAGTTTAAGGCTGAAGGGTTTAAGCCTCTTGTTTTTGTTATTCCCTTCTTCTGTAAATATGGTCCTATTATTGTAATATATTTACGTGAACCATTTCCTTGAACTTGTTCATCGGGACTGTTGTTCCTACGATATGCATTAGTTCTTGCTAGAATATCCATATAATTATCCAAGTCTTTAGCACTATAACCTTTTGGATCCTTTTTAAATAGCAGTTCGTATAAACCGGGAGTGCCCAAATAAGTAATCTCTTTTACTTTAATATCTTTCCCATTAATCTCAACAGGTTGCTGTGTTAGTCCCAAGAAAAATTTTTCAGTTTCCAAATCATGAACTACTCCATAATGGTGATCAAACGTATGATCTAAATCTTTGACACCTTCATCAATGTATTTACGAGGTAATTCGTGAAAGTCGTTTAGCCATTGTTGATATGCAGGCATACCAACATAAGTCTGGACTGTTTGTCTAGTTTGTTCCAATAGATCTGAAAGATTCCCTATTGTTGAATCTGATGATGATGATGATGATGATGTGGGTGATGTTTCGGCTATAACGCTCGTTTCTTGTATGGTTGGGATATGACTTACTGATGCGAGACTAGTATCAAAAAATGATGGTATTTCTGTCGGGAGAAGTGGAGTTTTCCCAGTTTTTCTTATGTTTTTTGTTCTTTGGGGGGTTGAAGTTTTATAAAATCTTGTAAATGACGGATCCTCTTCTTTTATGGCAGCGGGTTCAATTTTACCAATGGTAGAAATTAATTCTTGCAAAGGTTTTGTTATTGGCTTATAAGTTTCTTTCAGTTTCGAATGAGACTCAAATTCGGCATTTTTTAAAGGTTGATATTTTTTCTTAACTGCACTCCTTGATTTAACAAGTTGTTTTGCTAATTGTTTATGACAGATTATTTTAAAATAGCTGTTTTCATCTAATGATGTTGTTTTTATAAGCAAATGTATGAATCAAATCCTTTTCGATATCTGCCAGAATTTATAGTGGAATCTTTATCTATTACCAAGAATCCAAATTTATCTTGCCAACACAGTAAACACATTTCTTTAAACTGATTAAACGTCATATCAACATTAACATGATCATCATAAACATGTTTTAAATTTGTATTGTCTTGTTGAAAAATAACAATTAAATTTGCGTTGTCGCGAATAAGCTGTTTAGCGAAAAGCAATCGGTGTTTCTATGTCTTCCAAAACAAAAGTATTCCTTTACGATAGTCTGATTACAACAAACTATGTCGTCAAAAATCATTATAGCGTTTGGCATCACTTCTTGAGGTGAAATTATATTTTCTTCGTCTTCTGATTCATAATAACCAGTTTCTTTTATTGACTTAAAAAGCGTCCTTAAATATTCATACTTAGGTTGATATAAAGACTTTGAATAAACGTACACATTTTCAAATCGTAAACCATTAGGATCTTCAATCAAACTTACAATAATATTAGTTTTACCACAACCCGATGAACCAATAATTAAACTTCTTTTGCTATTTCCTTCAATCAATTGACCATGTTTTCTAAATGTATTTGTTGATGTATCATGATCCTTAATTATTATAGGGTATGGTTGTTTTTCAACTCTCATAATAATATTTAAGTTGGCTGTCAAAGTAAAACTGGTCATTTTGTGTTAAGATTTTAGCTATATAATGATTCAATCACACACCAAACGTGTTACTTACAAATCGAGCGACAAGAAAATAGGGTGTGGCATCCTAAACACTCTTATCAATAAATTACCATTTGAATTGCATCTTCCTGGTTATAATTTTTGTGGGCCTGGGACAAAGTTGGAAAAAAGATTAGTGAGAGGTGATAAGGGAATAAATTTATTAGATGAGGCTTGTAAAGAGCACGACATTGCATATTCTCAATCAAACGATATAAAAAGCAGACACACTGCCGATAAACTATTGGGTGAAAAAGCATTCGAGCTAAACACTCTAGTTTTGGAGAAAAAGCTGCTGCGCTAGGAATTAGTGGTGCTATGAAAATTAAGCGAAAGTTTGGCATGGGGCTGAGAAAAAAAAAGACACGCAAGGGTCGTGGACTTTCATTGTCTCAAGCCATTTCACAAGCTAGAAAAGGAATAAAAGGAAAACCATTTAAAAGTTTAACCGAGAGTATTAAAACAGCTGTTAAGTCTATAAGAAAGAAAGGTGTATTTTCACCGATAAAGAAAAGAGAAATACCTATTCCAAAGAGTGGTGGATTCTTACCACTGATACCATTATTTGCCGGTTTGTCGGCTTTAGGTGCTCTGGGAGGTGGAGCGGCGGGCATTGCAAAAGATGTAAATGATGCTAAAGCTGCTAATTAGAAGAAGATAAAAGACACAATCAAACGATGGAATCTATAGCAGTGGGAAAAAAAGGAAGTGGTCTCTATTTAAAACCATATAAGACAGGGTGTGGCTTATATTTAAAACCATATTTAAAAAACTGTTAAAACATATACCTCTTAGAACCCTCACTAATTATGATCTAATTAAATATGTTAAATTGCTGCAAATTCCCAATTTTAGAGGTATATTCATGAGGGATAGGCTACCTAAAAAAATTAAGAAAACTGAATGTGGTATTATTAATCTAGATAAGCATAATGGGGATGGAACACATTGGACGGCATACATAAAAAAGAAAATGAAATAACATACTTCGACAGTTATGGTAATCTGCGACCTCCAGCTAAATTAATTTCATATTTTCTAAGCGATAATAATAGAAATGTTATAGCTTACAATTATACAAATTATCAAACTTTTAACACAACAAACTGTGGTCAATTATGTATAAGATTTCTTTATAATAATACATGAAATACAATAAATTTTTATTCTTTATCGAAATATTATCGTGACATGTCGTATAGTTTTGTAGTTAGCGGCAATTCTGCCATTTTGACAGTAGAATTTCACCCGCCCATATATTTAGATGAAAATATAGATCATGTTATTGGACTTGTAAATTTTGAAACATTTAATGCAATTCCCAATATTAATGAAAGCAATAATCGTTTCTTTTATGGTGAAACTGGAAAATTTATAACAATCCCACCTGGAAGTTATGAGATTGATAATATCAACAAGGTTTTACAAGAAAAATTAGAAGAAAAAGATATTTCGTTTTATCTTCAAGCTAATAATAATACATTGCGTTCAGTAATGAAATGCTCTGAAAATATTATTATTAGAGATGGATCTATAGGTGCATTGCTGGGATTTCAAAATCAAATACTGGATTCGGGACTCATTCATATTTCTGAACGACCGGCAGAAATAATAAAAGTGAACTCAATAAATATTGACTGTAGTATTGCTGAAGGCTCATACTTAAATGGTAATCCTGTTCACATAATACATCAGTTTTTTCCGAGTGTGGCTCCCGGATATAAAATTATAGAATCACCCCAAAACGTTATATATTTTCCAGTGACTGCTAAGGTAATAGATAACAGGCATTTATGTTTTTCAAATATTCAATCCTCTTAAACTTCAAACACTCTTCTAATAACACAGGTTTCAGCAATGACGTAAAAGAGCTGTAAGCAGCTTGGCTAAATTTAAATTTTATTCCTTTAAAATTGAATGTTTTACAATAAAAAAGATGGTTGTTTTCCAAACTTTCTGATTCTAAATAATCCTTCCAAGTGTTAACAAGTTCATTATGCTTTTCTGCTGATACTGAGAAACTACCATCGCGATTTCGCTTTTGATTCAAATCAAAATTAAATCCCGTATTTGTGTGATATATAGTAAAATCTTCTAAAATTGATCCGTCAAATATTGGATTGCTTTTAATTTTACAAAACGAAATAAAATATTTTTTGTTGCTGAAAACGTTAATTAAGGTTTGTTATTAAATCATCAATGCCGATTTTACTATCCTCTGATCGATTCTTGTGTTTGGCCTGTAAGAATCGCTAACACCATGGACCACCAATGGAATACTTGTATCTCAAAACAACATCGTCAAACTTTTCAGCTTGATCCATTTCGGTCGCCAAGTCAAAATAAGGAAATTTATTTACCGAGCGATGCAAGAAAAGCATTAATAATTGCAACTGGTAGATAGTGCCATGTAAAGAAATTTTCAATCCTGAAGCAGCATAGCTAGTCGTCTGACTATCTGGCGTCCTAAATAATTCAAGATCATCTATTGACGAAGTCAGATCCCGCACAACGATATCATCTGTTTAAAGTTCTTCTTTTAAATTCTTAGATTGCGTTTTTGGTGATATTTAAAGTGCGGATCTTTCCAACACATCAGAATTGGCAATATTTTCAACAACTACTTTTGTAATCTGATGAGTATGTTTCTTTAAATGCTTATCGACAATATTTATTACAGTTTCACCTTTGTCCTTATTATTTTTAACACTTATATCAGTATTGCTTAAAAGTAATAAATAAAATGATTACACTTATACAGAGTTTTTTAATTTATTTTCAAAAGTAACGCGATCTGTTTGGATCCACTACATAACATTGGTCCTTTGATTCCTAATTTATTACTACCAATATGATCTACAAGTCTTTACCGAAATATGTAAATAAGATAATTCCAAACGCCTTTGGCGGTAATAGGTGAAAAGTACTTTTCGTCTACAGAGTTCCGATGCAACACTTGAATATTTTCTCTAATGATTGATAATTCCCCGCTATAGTAGTTACCAAAAAGTGTTTTAAAATTTCTAATAAATTCCTCATCATTGTTTACAACTTGAGGCAAATATGATAAACAAAGTGAATGCAACATGCAATTTCCATTGCCTACAACATCCACTTGAACCATTATAGCTATAAACAGATTAGTAGTTTCAACTTCACACTTCACACCAAATATGTTAAAACTGTATATTATTCTTATATAAATATTTATCAAATAACGATACCACAATCCTGTTAAAAAGGTGTAAGCGGCGTATCTCGACAAAAGTTTATTTATTTTTAACTAACGGTTAATATTGTGTGTTTTCGAAACATAAGGCAAAAATCCAAGTGTTCCGATTCAAAGTATTAGACAAACACAATACAAGGTGGTCGTTTGGTGTGGCAAAGTACTATTTCATGAGGATCAAAAATGTGAAAATAAAAGTTAACGTACATGCAGTGTCATTATTTTAGTTTGTCCCACTTTTATTGGCCTGTAACTTTCTTATTCTTTGAGTTAGCGCATTTATTCAAAAAACAGGAGGTAGAATGGTTAGACAAGTTTTTATAGGTATTATCAAAAATTACAGTAGGTGTCACATGTCACATTTAAAAGCAAAAAATTTATATTTTTAAATAGGACGCTCTGTATATTAGAATCGCATTAGTTGGTTCGTTTTCTTCCGATTTCAGAAATATAACACATATGTGCATTATTCTCTTAACTTCATCCAACATTGACAAAAATATGCAAAAATAATATGTTTAAAAATCAACAAGATAGCTATGCAACAGTTTTGTTTCTTAATTATGTTTGTCAGATTATCTTATCAATGAAGCACGACACATTAAACCGAATAAACCATTTTATTAATATTGGCATAACCAAAAAGTAATAAAAGTTTATAACATTAATATAATAACTAGAATTATACTAAACTAATATTACTAATATAACTAATACTATTTTCTAATCTATATTGCTCTATATGATCTCCTCCATTTTCGATACCTTTACGAAACACTTTTACAATATGAGTATTTATTTTTAATAAAATTTCTCTATTATTTTGAATCTGAAGAATGCATGGCGTCATCAATTCTAATAAACAGTTCATATAACGAATAACAGGGAGTATTATAAACAATATTTTTAATATGGCCCTAAAAGAAAAAATCACAGAGTGTTAGGTCTGTGCTGTTGGGGTCATTTTTTATTTATTTCGGCGGTGGCAGCCCCCACTGTAGAAAAACTTGACTCATCCGCCCATAATGTGGAATTTAAACAGTAACGATTTGTAATAGTTTAAGTTCTTTAAACTACTTAATTTCATAATAATCAAATAATATATTTACTAACAATATAACAAACCTCATTATTATGATGATTCAGTTATTCAATAATAAATAATATGTTTAATAGTTCGTAACTAATTATCTAGGACATATATCTAAAACGTAGGCATTGTTATGTCATAGGAAGGTACACAAAACAATATTTTGTAAAACATTATTTTTATCATTATTAAGAATAAAGCAGATCATGAAGGGTCGGCACGAGTTTTAATATTCCCGACATTACATGGCGATCCTGCGATTCTAAGATCCTGTGATTCTGAGGTCCTGCGATCCTGTCGATGGCATCCTGTCATCTGACTGCGCATCAGAAGAGGGTAGTCACCAAATATCACAAGAATTTTATGGTGTACTAACGTAAGGCGAGCGGAAATGGGAAACTCAAAATCTCAACAGCAAGAACTAGCAGAAAATGGAGTAGTCAACTCTAACTTCATTGTGCAACAGGAGGAAGTTCATGTCTCTAAAGATGTAAAAGTGTTGCTGTACATTATAGTTAGTGTTTTGTTGCTGTTGTTCCTGTTAAAGTGTTTCCAGTTATATAAGAAAAACCTTAAAAAACAGTGGCAAAGAAACTATGTTACCCCCGCGAGCAGCGTTGCAGCAGTTTAGTGATGGGCTATATTACTGAACCAAGGTAACAAATAGGACTTATAGTAACCGTTTATTTATTGTTTTTTTTACACCCAAATTCGGCGTGCTATTCCCTATGTTTATGTATATATGTTTGTTTACATTTAATAATTGTATGATCATGACTATTATCGTAACGAGAATTACCACGTTAATTCTATATTTTAAAAGGTGTATTTTATTTTATATGTTAGGTATTTTATGTACTATTTTTTAAACCATAGCTTATTTAGTTTAACTTCTCTTTCGCCAGTTTTTAATGACAACCACTTGGAATCAAATTAATTTAAAATTAAACAATTTAAAACAAGACGTAATTAATCAAGCTAAACGAGTGATTAAGATCCAAGTACCAAAAAGCGAATCAGTGCGATGCGAAATTCGCGACAATCTAGTTAAACTTTTTAATGAATTTACAAAAATACTTAAAAAATATTGGAACTCTCTTGAAGAGGCTCAAAAATGTATAAGTCGTCAAATTTTTTTACATATCAGAGACAGAGTAGTTAGAGCATTTCTTATAATCGAGGTTAGTTACAAGGTTCCTTTATCGTGCACGGAACAAATCGACCCATTAGTTATAGACGAGGACTGGGTCGCGGAATTCAAAGACGTAAAAACTGACGAAGACGACTCGGGAAACATGCCGCTATCTGCAGTAGAATTTTTTAATTTTGCAAGTAAAATAGTGCCACATGATTTTGACGGTTCCGCCGAAAAATTGCGATCATTTTTAGACGCGCTCGAATTATTAAAAAACAATTCAGAAGGTAACCAACAAAATGCTATAGCATTCATTAAAACGCGCTTATCAGGAAAGGCTAGGGATCTAATAACGAATGAGAATACAATTGAGGGTATAGCTACTTGTTTAAAAAATGGTATAAAAGGCGATAATTCTAGGGTACTAATGGCTAAATTGCAAAATTTAAAACAAAATAGTAAAGACTCTGTAACATACTCGTCGGAAATTGCCAATCTGGCAGAAAAGTTAAAAAGGGCTTATATTGACGAAGGTGTGCCAACGGCCACTGCTAATCTCTATACAACCGAAACGGTGGTAAGGGCATTGAGCCAAAATGCCAATGCGGAGAAGGCTCGTATCGTAATGGAAGCGGGGTCTTTTGGTACAGTGCAGGAAGCTGTAAACAAATTTGTCAATATAAATCCTAATAACGCCGGAAATACAAATATCTTTCATTATAGAGGCACCAACAATAGAGGCAACAACAATTTTACTAGATTTAATAGAAACAATCACCGCGGAAGGCCTAGTAATTTCAACAGAAATCCAAATAATTTTACTAACAATAACAATAACTACAACGCACATGGGCGAGGATATCAGTGGCGCAGTAATTATAGGGGAACTCAACGGGGTAATTTTTTTACTCCTGGTCACTCCTCCGGTAACTCACGGGTTAACATAAGACAATATGACTCGGAATTCAATCCGGAAAACCCACCGGTCCCCCAACAGGGCCGGTTGGGGGAAAATTAAAGATATTTACACTGGATTTATCTTTTTCAAATTTCATAGTTGTTTTTTGCGGAATGACTAATTCGAATATTACACTTCTAATAGACACGGTAGCAGATATATCAGTTTTTAAAAGGACAAAGGTTCATTTCGATCAAATAGTTACTACGTCAAATCGTTGCAAAATTAGGGGTGTTACCGAAGGTAGTGAAGACACCGTAGGTACTACAGAAACCGATATTTCTATTAACGGGTATACTTTAAATCATACTTTTCACATTGTGGGTGATGAATTTTCTATCCCTTCCGATGGTATTTTAGGAAGAGATTTTATTTCTAAATATAAATGCCTTTTAGATTATTCCAATTGGACATTGACGCTTAGGGCAGGTCGTGAGAACATTTGTGTCCCAATTTACAACAGCCCTCAGGAAGACATAATAATTATACCCCCCCGGTGCGAAATATTTCGGCAAATAAACAGTTTAAAATACCTTTCACAAGATGCTCTAGTAATAAACAAAGAAATAAAAAACGGAATTTTTGTCGCTAGATCAATAGTCTCTAAAGATAATCCAATAGTCAGAATAATCAACACAACGTGCGAAACGGCTACTATTACAAATCTTAAACTTGAAACCGCTAATCTTGACGAATTTAATATTTATAACATAGAACCGGAAACGACCGATCGTCGTCATAATTTATTAAAACAATTAAACTTAGATGTGCCAGATCATGTAAAAAGCGATGTTCTTAATCTCTGCGTAGAATTTTCCGATATTTTTGCGTTAAAAACAGATAAAATTACAGTAAATAACTTTTATAAACAAAAACTCAAACTCTTAGATAATAATCCCGTTTATATTGTAAGATATTTACTAAAAATTAAAACATTTAAACAGAGTAATATCGAATATTTATTTATTTTTTATTTTTAATTTTCATTTATAGAAGTAAATATCGTTACCTAACTGAAAGTATACTAACTAATAAAGAAACACTAAGTCATGGATAGATACCCTAAATTAACAAAAATGAACCTTTTAATAATAATTCCTGACCGGGTCAAGCGTAAGTGAGCACCGAGATGACGTACCTGTAAATAAAGAAAAACAGCGTGAGCAACAAATAACTCACCAATCTACTTGAAGTTAAGATGATACAAAATAAACAATAATATAGTACAACACAAGCTAAATTAATAGGCCACTTAGACCAAGTCACTTAGACAAATGGGTCACTTAGACCGAGTCACTTAGGCAATTGGGTCACTTAGACCGAGTCACTTAGACAATTGGGTCACTTAGACCGAGTCACTTAGACAATTGGGTCACTTAGACCGAGTCACTTAGACAAATGGGTCACTTAGACCGAGTCACTTAGACAAATGGGTCACTTAGACCAAGTTGTAGAATATTATCTAAATCCATATTAAAACACTACTGTATTAAATTTATTACCAATCGTTGACTGAAAATCAAAGTGCTATACTGATAAATATTTAATAATTGATATTTTCCTACAGCAACAGAGCGCCAGAATATTTATTTGTAGTTTATGGTACACTCTGTATATATTATATAAAAGAAATAAATAACAAATAACATCAGAGTAGATTCAATATTATTCCGTTTCAATCAGCATTGTAACAGTAATTTAATATTTCCCAAGGAAAACAGATTAAAGCTAATTTTATTAACTGACTATCAAAATAATAAGACAGACGAAAAGACCGGTAAATTATAGTTGCCCAGTGAAACTCACCTCAATCCTAAAACAGAATCACCCCCGTAATAATGTCACGTCACCACAAAGTTTACAAACGTTAGTTTCACAACAATATTGATAAATATCTAATTTAGTTTTAATTCAGAAATGCAGACACCCACTGTTGCTCGCAAAGGTTTCAAATACAATCCGGGATTTATTTTAGGTGACTCTTCATAATGCGTAACATAAACAAATACCGCTTCGCTCACGTAATCGGCCCTCTTGTTTATATTTGGCATTCCCTTTTTGTATTGAATTTCGTATGTATTTAATAAGAAAACTGATTAAAATTTTAACTAAGGAAAAATGATTTCTTACAATATTAAAAATTATCGAATTCCCAAACTACAAAAAGACAAAATAAATCGGCAAATAGGAAAATTATTAGATAACGCCATAATAGAACTATCAACTTCGGAATATAATTTAAAGATTAATCGAATACTTACCTGTATGATGATTAATCGTAATTTTCCGAGCTTGTCTTCCGATATGATTACGTTGTAGTTTCGTATTTCTCGTAACTATCGATACGCATTTAAAGCAAATAAATAAACAAATGAGTCCCTCATCGCCTCGCTTTCGTCCTCTTGGCTGAATAGTCATTCTGTTTTTCGGCAAAATTGCCAATTTTTTGGGCAGCCAGGGCGGGGCGGGATGCAATCATATCGGAAGACAAGCTCGGAAAATTACGATTAATCATCATACAGGTAAGTATTCGATTAATCTTTAAATTTTCCTTCGCTTATCTTCCGATATGATTACGTTGTAGATGTTGAAAGCTATCTCAGGCGATTTTGAAGCATTAATTTCATTAAATTCACTTTTCAGAATATCTTTATTAATTTCACAATTTACCTACACGAAATCTGAATTTTGGTATCAATATATTAACAGTATGCCTGATATATATGTGAGCATTTTCCTGACTTGTTGAAATTCGACCCGAGCTATGTAGAACCTCGCCGTCGCCTTTTAATTATTTTTAGTAATAACTGTCACGTTTGTCAATTTTATGATATTTTCTTTAGATAGGCTTTAGTGAATAAAGATTGACTGTTAAGTGAGAGTTAAGGGGGTTTCTATGTTTTGGAGGATTATTAAGAACCGAGCGTCTCATCAAGGCGGATTGTATTTTGTTTACGAAATAAAAAGTGTTGCAGAAAAAAGAGTTTTTATGTGAATTTCATCTATTTCTTACATCAGAAGTGGGATTCATCCACTAAGGGTACCACAAGTGCGTAAAGTAACTATCGTGTCCCTTTAAGTGACTTTCGACAGAAATAAAATGGAGCAGTTAACGGAGGTGTTGGCGGCTACGCTTAAAGAAATGAAAGAACTTTCAAGTCGTAGGTCGTAGTTCGGGTCCCGCGACAACAATTGAGATTCCGAAATTTTATCCGTCGACCGATAATAATGGTGCACAAAAGTGGTGCAAGGAAATCGAGAAACTTGGAAGTCTGTTCAACTGGACGAGTTTTGAACAAGTAACTAGGGCAGCTAGTGGATTGATGGACGAGGCAAAAACTGGTACTGCAAGTGGCAGCCGATAGAGAGGACCTGGGCGAATTTTAAAGAGGAAATTTGCAGTCTCTACCCACCCAAGAAAAACCTTAGCAAAAATTCCGGCAAGCCAGCCTATTCACTAGCCGAAACGTTGCATCATATTGTGAGTATACTAGAACGAAAATTTCTTTGATTCAGGGCCCCAATTTTAATTTATCTACAGAACAATTGTTAGAGCTTGTAATTGGTGATATTGATGATGTTCATGTTAAGACCGCTGCCTACAATAGTAATTTAAATTCTGTCGCAAATTTATTAATTTTATTGAGTAGTTATGAAATTGGTCAGTCATCAGCTCGCAATACTAATCAAAAGACCCTATTCGTCAACTAATGTTGATCGAAATGCTAAATTATGTTTTCAATGTCGTAAGCCTGGCCATCTACAAAGGCATTGTCCGGAAGTAGTTTCTCAGCCAAAAAAAAAAATTATTAAAAAATAATATTATACGCGAGAGCAAGTCTCCATCCGCAAGCCCGGTTATTTTAGTTCATAAAAAGGACGGTAGTAGTCGTTTATGTTGCGATTTTCGGGCGATTAATAAGCTGACAATTAAAGATAAATGGCCTTTACCTAGAATTGACGACCAACTCGATAAGCTAGGAAATCACAAATTCTTTACTACCCTTGATATGGCATCGGGCTTCCATCAAATCCCAGTGGCGTCCAATTCGATTGAGAAAACTGCATTTGTCACGCCAGATGGCCATTATGAGTATCTTAGAGTCCCTTTTGGCCTTTCTAACGCCCCCGCTGTGTTTCAGCACGCAATTTGTAATGCGCTTGGTACTTTAAGGGATAAGGATTGTCTTATTTATTTGGACGATATTTTAATCCCGTCGGTAACTATCGAAGAAGGTTTTGCAAAACTAGAACGTGTTTTAACAGCTTTAGTCTCGGACGGATTTTCTTTAAATATCAAAAAGTGCAGATTCTTTGAGACAAAGATTGAATATTTTTGGGTCAAGAGATTTCAGAACACGGTGTTAGACCAGGTCATCATAAGGTCACCGCTCTTTTAAATGCACCTGATCCTAAAAATGTTAAAGAAGTGAGACAATTTATGGGCTTAGCAAGCTATTTCCGAAAATATATACCCGAATTTGCTTCTCGAACAGCTTGCATTACTGACCTCACAAAAAAAAACGTAAGATTTGCCTGGGGTACAGATCAGGAAATTGCCAAAAATTATGTTTGTGCCTTTTTGAGTCAACGGCCTTTGTTAGCTGTCTATGAAGTAGGTTTAGAGACCGAACTACACACGGATGCTAGTTCACTCGGCTTTGGAGCGATTCTGTTTCAGCGCCATGGCAAAGAGTTAAAAGTCGTTTCATATTTTTCCAGGCGCGCTTCCGGTGATGAGTCAAAATATCACTCTTATGAATTGGAAACGCTTGATGTGTACTATTCTGTAAAATATTTCAGAATTTATCTGACGGGAATTTCATTTAAAGTAATAACAGACTGCAATTCTTTGAAACTTACACAAAATAAGAAGGATTTACTTCCGCGAATAGCTCGGTGGTGGTTGTTTCTTCAATCTTTTGACTTTCAGATAGAATATAGAAAGGGAAAGCACATACCGCACGTTGATTATTTTAGTCGAGATCCTATAAAGCCTTCTTCAGCTTTAAATATTTCCACTATTTCCACAGACAATTGGTTAAAAATTAATCAGAGTAGAGATGCTGAAACTCAGGAGAAAAAAGAAAAATTAATGGAAGGAAAATTGACTCATGAATATTTTTGTCAAAATGATATCTTATTCCGAAAGATTAATCCAGGTCAAAATCCCCCCATCTATCGAGCCTTTGTTCCTAAAGGTAGTCGCCTTGGTTTATTGCGTTTATTTCACGATGAGCAGTGCCACATCGGAATGGATAAAACTTTTGCAAAAATAAACCACTATTTTTGGTTTCCCGGTATGGCCAAGTTTGTAAGAAAATATTGCCGCCACTGTTTAAAATGCATTGCTAGTAAACAACACACAGGTCCCAAACGAGGGTCGTTGCACCCTATTCCTAAAATTCCCATACCTTTCCATACAGTACAGGGCGACTGTGTTGGGCCTTTTTCGGAAACTGCTGACGGACATAAATATCTTTTATTACTCATTGATGCTTTCACAAAATATATTTTTTTGGTACCACTTAAATCACTATCAGGAACTGAAATGTGTCAACAGTTAAAAATATATCTAAATATTTTCGGAAATACTATGCGATTTATTTCTGATCGAGGAACAAACTTTACAGACAAAATGGTAAAAAATGTATTGTCCAGTTTAAAAATAAATCAACACCTTATTGCTAAAAGTGCGCCACGTGCCAACGGGCAAGTGGAAAGATATGTCTCAACGGTTTTGAATCTTATTAGGACCGAAATTCAGGATAAAAAAAAAAGAATGACCGAACGTTATTGCAAAGCTTCAACATACTCTTAATACGACCACACAGAAAACTACTGGTTTTTCCCTATTTTATTTACTTACAGGCCAGAATGGCGACGATAAAGATATACAAGCTCTAACAAAAGATTTGTTGCCGGTTGTTCATAACGATTCCGGGTTAGAAAGAGATCGAAAACTGGCATACGAGCGTATGAAACGACACGGAGACTATTCAAAGAACTTATTCGATAAGTCACGAATCTCGAATAAGAAAATTAGCGTTGGCGAGTTTGTCGTATCACCCTTCAGGAAATTCGCATCTTTCCAAGCTAGATCCAAAATATGACGGCCCATTTGAAGTTGTAACAGTCTTACCTAACGATCGGCTCGAGATAAAAAACTTAGTTACAAACAGAAAAAGGATTGTGGCGACAGACATGATTCGCATCTGGCCCGGCGAATTTTCTGAGGACACTGCATAAATTATATAGTAAGTCCAAGATGTTCTGTGTGAGCATTCACCTATTTTGAATAAGAAATAAAAGTCAACTGCATAAATTATATGTTATGGCCGCTACATTTGTATTATGTGGTTAAATAGTAGGCCTTGCCAGATGGGTCCATTCATTAATTATTTTTGACTTGGCACTATGGAAATGAAGCGTTCATATTTTATTTTTTTTTTAAATGCAGTATTTTATTTTTTTATATTTTTGCTGAAAGCTCTTACGCTTTGCAGTATTTTATTTTGTTATATGTTTGCTGAAAGCTCTTACGCTTTGCATCAGAATTTTATTTTCTTATATTTTTGTTGAAAGTTCTTACGCTTTGCATCAGAATTTTATTTTCTTAGATTTTTGTTGAAAGCTCTTTCGCTTTGCATTTGATATGTTTTAGTACTGAAAGCTTCTACGCTTTATACTACATAATTTGTTTTTAGTATTGAAAGCTTTACGCTTTGTACTATAATAATTTGTTTTTAGTATTGAAAGCTTTACGCTTTGTACTATAATAATTTGTTTTTAGTATTGAAAGCTTGTACGCTTTGTACTATCATAATTTGTTTTTAGTATTGAAAGCTTGTACGCTTTGTACTATAATAATTTGTTGTTTTTGTATGTACTGAAAGCTTGTACGCTTTGTACTATAATAATTTGTTGTTGTTTTTTATGTACTGAAAGCTTGTACGCTTTGTACTAATAATTTGTATACACTGCATAAATAACTAAAGGAATAAAAATACAGACAGATATTTCGCTATGTTGTGCATTGGAACTGCTTGCGCATTCTTGGTTACAGATGAACTCCGCACCCGCAACCCCAGGAAAAGGAAATTCGAGAGCGAATTTTAAGTCAGTCTGGCCGTGTGAGCATTTTCCTGACTTGTTGAAATTCGACCCGAGCTATGTAGAACCTCGCCGTCGCCTTTTAATTATTTTTAGTAATAACTGTCACGTTTGTCAATTTTATGATATTTTCTTTAGATAGGCTTTAGTGAATAAGGATTGACTGTTAAGTGAGAGTTAAGGGGTTTCTATGTTTTGGAGGATTATTAAGAACCGAGCGTCTCATCAAGGCGGATTGTATTTTGTTTACGAAATATAAAGTGTTGCAGAAAAAAGAGTTTTTATGTGAATTTCATCTATTTCTTACATATATGTACTTAGTATGTGTACCTATATGTATCTGCATACGGTAATTAATTTAGGAATATAATTAATTGCTCATATACCTAAATAATGTATACAGTAAAATAATAAACATAACCTGGTCATTAACGCGCCTGAGTTTAAAATAATTTCAGCCAAAGACATTTAGTTATAATGTCTTTGATTTTAGCAAATAGTTTATTTGGCGAACCCACTGTTCTATGATTTTAAAATTTAAATAATAGTTCGGACTCCAACCTGCTGTATTTTTATTGGTGTTAATATTTACGCTCGCACTGGAAGCAGCCAAGGTAAAAGCGTGTCGTACGCTATTCCCCGAAAAATGTTTACATTTATTCCGCTATTTTTTAAGTGCCATTTTTACCCATGCATCTACTTATTGTTTTCGATGTAGCAGGGCCGAAGAGCTTTTTATGGGTTAATATTATGTGATAATGTTGAACGGTTTTTTGAAGTGGCATTCATGTAATAGTCTAGTGTAGATGCTACACACAACATAATAACATAAAATATGGAAATACTAAAAACTGATTGATGTTTATGCGGTCCGGAAGTTTTTTATTTTTTTCTGAGATTTTAACTTTGATCTTTTCAGGGGATTTGAGTATATTATTTACCTCTGGTTCAATGTTCTATGTAAGCGAATATTTGGGTTGAGGTGGTTTGATGTCATAAACTGCCCTTTAGAAATAATTTAATTATTCTTTCGTCTTTACTGTTTAGATTAAGAGCTGATCTATAAGTGTTTATGCTTGAATATGAATTAACTTCGTTTACTTCGCTTACTAAAACATTTAGGTGATTAGCTTGGTTGTAGCTTAGTACATTGACATTTTTATTTTTACAGAAAATCCAATATTTTTATAACAGGCGCTGTACGGTTTTAATGTGCCTTCAGTGGTGATGGAAGGTAGTAAAACCGGAATAGTTGTTGTGCAATGTTTCTTTTTAGAAATGCCATCTGGACAATTTCCCTACCACCAGGGAAACTCTCTTGTACATCGGATAAGTTTGTCTAAAGAGCGATTAACACATTTTTATTAGGTTGAACATATAGGGGTTGTTCCGTCAACCTCTTTGAAATAATGGATACAAAGGTTGTGAAGGCTTTTCGGGGACCACTACTAATCCGCTTCCGCTAGCCCTGTCTAGTAACATTTTTCTAGTGTTCTGGTTATCATGATAAATGGCGTAACGGCATAGAAATATATGTTTTTCCGCAAGACTTCAAAGACATCGACTGATCTAGAATTCAGGTCAGGAAATTATAATTGATTGGAACGCGAAATTTATTTCATATTCTGTTTCTTGATTCTATATCAGCCTCTTAATTTTCTGATGATTGTAAATAAATGGCAAATAATGTTATTTTCCTTTGTTCGCACCACCATCATAACCGCTGGGTTATTTTATTTAGGTTAGGATATTTTTCACTGCCCCTCCCCTGTAAATTCACGATAGAGCTGTTTTATTATCAATTCTTAAGAGGATTCGGATGTTTCTAATTGTTTTAGTAAATGATTGCAGACCATACAGGGCAGCCACAAGGTAATTAATGTGTTTACCTATTTCTGTTAAATCCCAAGAAACCGTGACACTTTATATCGTTACCGAAGGCACCGCAGCCACTAGTTGAAGCATCGGAGTATATTTCTAAGGAGAATTCCTGAAGCTCCATATCCTGGAAATTTTAAAAAATTTTCCACCAACTGATGGCAACTTTTACTGAATTTGAGATTGTCAATAAACTGTTATAATTTTTCTCTTTTAGAGCTCTAAATTTTTCCTGTTCTATGCATTTAATATGGTGACCACTATAGGGCATGGCTGGAGATGCCTCTAAAAATGAATTTAGCGATTTCTCGTACTTTTGATTTAATTTTTTGTGTGATAAGTTTTTGTATTGACTTTATTTTCTTATCAGGTAAGGACAGAGTAATTTTCTTTGTGTTGTAATTTAAACCTAGAAATGGTATTTTTTAAAAAGGTAATTCAACTGAAAGCATTGATTATTAAATATGAACCTTTAGATATTTTTTATATTTTGGCCTGACTGTGGGGAGAAGTAAGCGTCTTTCAATTCTATGCTTGTTACATAACAATTCTGTTAGGAGTTTAGCGACAGTTCTAGAGTCCTCTAGCTTAAACTGTGGTGTCTGAATGTATTTGTTTAGTGATTAAAGTGAATTCAAAATTAATCGGTTTTTTTCCGGTTTCGTTTTGTGGCTAAAAAAAAAAAAAATTTTGGTGATAATATGGCATTCTTAATACAAGAACATTTAGAAATTGGTCCAATGTCCAACAATATTTTTAATATCATTTTTGTAAACTGAGATTTCTCAGTCCGTGAATTTTTTCTGTAAATAATTATATGGTTTGGGGTTTTGAAAGAAATGTAACCTAACATCTCTTATCAATTCTAAGACATTTATATCGCTTTTTATTTCTTGCCACGACTTCAGAGGTTTTGATAGACTACAGGTAAAAGTTTTGTTATTTCAATATCTTTTGTGGTTATTAGCAAACTGATTTCCTTTGATGTATATGATGTGAGTATGCCTACAGCACTCATTCCTTAACCAATCTGATGCTGTAATGATTTTAAAAATGTATCATTTTTAGAGTTTACAGTCCAGGGATTTTTATCTAATATCTGGTACCCTTCGGAGTCTAAATAATAATATTAATTATAGATTCCGGTCACAACACTCAAACTTTATTTAGGATCCAAGCATCCTAGACAAAATACACCTAAGTGTTGTTTATGTTGATATCTAATAATGTTTGCCTATTCATTAGAATGAATAGGGAATAAACAAACTTAATTTTTGTAACAATATTCTTAATATCCTTGTTTATTTAGGCCCTCGGCTCAGCAGTCATGCTTTGTAATAGAATATATGTATAAATATTTATAAATTAATTTATCAACACTGCATTAGCAACGAAGATCAATGAAAAAGGGAATCATGATATTTAAATTTGTCTCACAGAGACCGCTAAGAGTCATTATCCCTTAATAAGTGGATTGTTATTTATTGAGTATACTACTGTTAGCTATTTTTCCTTGCAAGCTAATTCGGCCTTCGGCTTCCCTTTGCTAAATCAAACACTGGTAGTAATATATAACAAAGTTTAATGGGCGTCAAGTATTCTTACAAGATTGATTCTCTTTTCTAACTATTTCGGCACACTCTAATGACTCATTCTACTATTTCAAACTACTTTTCCAAACTCTAGCGGCACTCGCACGTCTATCTTTTTCGACCATCTTTTCTTCCATCTCCCTCTCTCTCTCTCTCCTTTCTCTCACTCTTTCACTTCAACCTGTACTTCCGATTCGATTTTGGCGGGCTGTTTGAATAAACATAAAATCTCTAACATTCGGCTATCCTGAAATTTTGTTTGCCCTCAAACAAGTAAACTAATCTGCCCTAACCTAACTTTCAACTTAGTAACCTTAAGTTAACCTATGATACATGGAATAATACAAAAGAAATATACCCAACATGACTTTTAGCCTAACTAGCCTAAAGTAGGTAATCCATTAAATTTGGTATGCTACTCCTACTCAACAATATAGTCTCTTAACTTTGGGGGTAGCTTCTTGAGCCTCTCTGGTCTTGTTTTTGCTAGTGTCGCAGTCTCTCTTAGTTCTTCATCAGATTCGTCCGGCTCATAGTTGACGTCACTGTCATAGAATTCGGGGTTAGATTGGTAATCTTCAGTTCGGTCTGGATTGTCAGATTCAGAGGTTTGCTGTAGTGAAACTTCGTCTTCTTCCTCCGATTCATCGATTTCTTCTTCTTCTATAGCGTTGCGATATATCTTCAGCTGCGAAATATGGGCATTTGTGTAAAAATATCGGCCTCCTTCATCCTTGTTCAATTTCTCTACTCGGTAGATGTCTTTTCCTAGTTCTTTTACTACTACTAGGGGTCCACGGTATTTTGGTTGCAACTTTGTAGAATCACCAGTAGCTTCGGTGGCTCTTTTTACCATTACGATGTCTCCAACTTTGTATTTTTCTATATAGTGTTTTTTGTCATAATACTTCTTATATTCTTCCTGTTTTCTCGCTACATTTTCTCTTATCTTTTTCTGGATATTGTTTGGATGTTCATATTTCTCCAGAACAACTTCATTGGCTAACATAGAATCCTCAAATCGGGGTGTATACCCCAATAACATCTTAAAAGGTGATTTTCCAGTCGTTTTATTTACAGCTATGTTCAAATTTCTCTCGACCTCTTTAATCTTCTCATCCCATGCTTCTTCTCTTTCGATACAAGTAGTTATTGCTGGCAACAAGGTAAGGTTCACCCGTTCAACTTGTCCATTTGCTTGTGGCCATCGAGTAGCTACTTGATTATGCAGTATACCTCTATCGGTACAAAATTCTTGAAATCCTCCAGCTGTGAATGCTGTACCTCGGTCTGTTACTAACATCTTTGGGTTTCCCCATTTTTCAAAATGATATTTCAGGGCAGCTAGTGTCTCTTGAGTAGTCGTGGTTTTTACAGCATATAAGGTGACAAATTTTGTCAATGCATCTATTATTACTAATATGTGGCAATTTCATTTTCCAGTTTTCACAAACGGGCCTATGTGGTCTGCATGGATTCTCTCCATAGGTCGTTTAGGTAAAGGGATAGGATGCAATAATCCCGGTCGTTTTCCCGCAGGAACTTTTTCGGTCAAGCATCTAAAACATCCTGTTATGTGCCTGGTTACATATTTACGAAGGCTCTTAAACCAACAAGTTTCTAAAATCATTTGAACAGTTCGGTCCACAGAAAAATGTCCCATTTGGTCGTGGTACATTACTACGATTGATTTTCTCATTGTATCTGGAATTACATACAGATACTTCTCTTCATTGTTTACTTTTACTTTTCTGTATAGTCTTCCTTCTTCTAAAATGTAATCTTTTACTTCATGTTTCTCTTGTTTTGTTATCTCAGCCTCTTCTTTTCTCAAAATGTTTATTATTTCACAAAGTTTCGTATCATTTCTTTGCATCATCAGGATTCTATCTTGTTCACCTATAAGTACATATATTTTTCGGTCAAAAATCTCTTCCATCATACCCTGTTCGCTGGATTGTTCTACTGCTCCTCTACTGAGACAATCTACATGGGCCATCTTTTCTCCTGGTCTGTATTTTACTTCCATATCATATTCGGACAGGAACGCATACCATCTGGCAATTTGTGGGTTTAGGGTCTTCTTAGCATTTAGGTAGACTAAGGCTTGACAATCACTGACAACTACGAATTTAATTCCCAACAGCAAATGTCTTAACCTTTCTGCTGAATATACAATGGCTAATAACTCTAACTTTGATGAGTGATACTTGCTTTCTGCTTCATTAGTCTTTTTGGACAAACATTGAACTAAGTGCAGCTTATTATCTTCTCCTTTTTGTAATAAAATTGACGCTATACCACGCGAAGATGCATCACAATGAAGTTCTGTGTAGGCCTTTGGATTAAATAAGTGTAATACTGGAGCTTGGACCAGTTTCTCTTTAAGAATTTGAAAAGCATTTTCCTGTTCGTCTCTCCATTCAAAAGCGATTGTCGTCTTTGTTAAATCTGAGATTGGTTTTGCAAGAAGGGCGTACTTTGGTACAAACCTTCTGAAGTATCCAGTCAGACCCAAGTATCTTCGGACTTCATGCTTATTTGTTGGTTGAGGAAACTCTTCAATAGCGGCTAACTTTGATTTTCCTGGTTGTAGGCCTTCAGCTGATAGTTCATGACCTAAATATCGTACTGTTGTTTCAGCAAACTTGCACTTCAAAACATTTAGAGTTAGATTGGCCTTTACGAGAGCTTGGAACACCATCTCTAACAGTTCCAACATTTCTTTAAAATTTTTGGCTGGTACGAGTATATCATCCAGGTAATTTATAATAAGTTTGTTCTTCAGCGGGCCCAGAACCATTGACATCAACTTGGAAAATTCGAAAGGGGCATTTACTAGTCCAAAACATAACCGATTAAACTCTGCCGTCTCATCTGGGGTTATGAAAGCCGTTTTTTGCTTTGAATCTTCACTTAGAGGAATTTGCAGATACCCATTCATTAGATCTAGTGTACAGAAAATTTTACAACCTGATAAGCGCTCAAAGCAGTCTTCTAAATTAGGGATTGGAAAATTATTCTTCACTGTCTGTCGATTCAGTCTTCTAAAATCAATGACAAGTCTCTTCTCACCTGAAGCCTTTGGCACCAGTAACACTGGGGAAGCATATGGAGAATCAGTGTCTCGAACGATTCCATTTTCCCGCCATGTCTGTACAATATTCTTTATTTCTTCTCGATCATTCCTTGTAACACGATATGGTTTACATCTAACTGGTTCGTTATTGTCTTTTATAGTCACTTGTGTTAAAGTGGTACAGCCCAGTTCATTAATGGTTACTGCAAAACACTTTCGATACTTGTTTATCAAACTTAAAAGTCTAACTTTTTCTGTCTCGGCTAATTCATTACAAACTTTTACCATTTCCGTGGTAATTGGAATGATAGTGTCATTTTCTTTCTCAATAAAATACTGCTCTGTACTGTCTTGTCCTCTCACTTCTCCTATCTTCTCTCCTTTTCTTAGCATAATGTCTTTTTGGTTCATCATCATCATCATTCAGCCCATATCTGTCCACTGCTGGACGTAAGCCTCCCTTGTTTGCCTCCACGTTCTTCTATCTTGTGCCACCTGCATCCAGTTGGTATGGACACGTTTTATGTCGTCTGACCATCTAGTCGGTGGACGACCTCTGTTCCTGTATGCCTCTTGTCTAGGCCTCCATTCCACAATTCGCTTTGTCCATCTATCGTCCTGCATTCTCGCTATGTGTCCCGCCCAGTTCCACTTTAGAGTTGCTATTCTCTCTACTGCATCAGTCAGCCCTGTTCTTCTGCGCAATTCCGTGTTTGTGGTGTGGTCTCTAAGGGTCAGTCCTAGCATTGATCTTTCCATTGCGTGTTGTGCCACTCTTATTTTCTGTACAGCCTTTTTTGTTAGGGTTAAGGTCTCTGCACCATATGTCAGAACAGGCAGAACGCATTGATTGAATACTTTTCTTTTTAGGCAAATTGGTAGGTCTGATTTAAATATGTGCTTAAGATTTCCGAAAGCGGCCCATGTCAGTCCTATTCTTCTAAGCAATTCGCACGTTTGATTATCTCTGCCTATACGGATTTCATGGCCGAGGTATTTGTATGAGGTAGTTTCCTCGATTGGGATGCCATTTATGTATACACCTTCGCTAAGGACGAGGTTAGTCATCAACTGAGTTTTTGACACATTAATCTTCAATCCGACGTTTTGAGAAGCAGTATTCAATTGTTGCAGCATGGTCATTGCGTGGTCAATACGGTCTGTTATCAAGATTATGTCGTCTGCAAATCTTAGATGTGTTAGGTTTTCGCCGTTTATGTTTATACCCATATTTTCCAAATTTATAGTTTTGAACATATATTCGAGCAGATTCGTGAACAGCTTTGGCGAGATAGTATCGCCTTGTCGAACGCCTTTGTTTATTTTGAATCTGTTTGTACTCTTCTGTATTCTTACGCTGGCTGTAGCATTCTCATAGATAGACTTGATCATTTGGTTGTATCTGTAATCTATTCTACTGTCAGATAATGAATTTAGCATCTTGTATTGGTCTATGGTGTCGAAGGCTTTTTCATAATCCACGAATATTAAAACGAGCGGTTTATTGTACCCGATAGACTTTTCTACCAGATTTTTTAGAACTTGGAGGTGATCGTTCGTTCCAAATCCTGATCGGAAGCCAGCCTGCTCTCTTGGCTGGTAGAGTTCCAGTTTTGCATTTAATCTATTTGTGATGATTCGGGTGAACAGCTTATATACCTGTGATAGCAGGCTAATAGGGCGGTAATTGGTAAGGTTAGCGATGTCTCCTTTCTTATGTATTAGGGTAATAGTTGCGTTGTTCCATTGTTGTGGTATCTTGCCTTGTATAAGACATTCATTAAATAGTGTCTTGAGACTTTGCAGCAACCTGTCACCCCCCAGTTTAAGAGCCTCAGCCACCAGTTCGTCCTCTCCGGGGGATTTGTTGTTCTTAAGTTTTGAGATAGATTTTTTGATCTCAGAGATTGTGATCTCCGGGATATCCTCTTTGGTTACCATTGATTGAAAGATGGCCTTCTTGTTCACCCACTTTAACTTGTATGAAGTTTATTTTGTCCTTGAAAATGGTTGTATCTACTGATATGGTTACCGGAACTTTCTGACTTGGTTCGGTTACACACAAATTTTTAAATGGATCGTCAGTCTCATTCCCAAAATAAAGTCTGTCTTTCACTTTATAGTAAGCCACTCCGGGTTGTTCAGTAAAACTTCTGCCTAATAAAATGTCAACGGGTTGGGCACTGTCCGGCACTACATATAATACTACTGGAGTATTAATGTCGTCTATCTTCACGTCTGTCTTGGTTTTCCACTTTATGTCTATGCTCTTATCACTCCCAAAGCCATACAGTTTGTCGCTCACAGGTTCACATAATAGTTTTGTTTTTATTACCGTTCCTTCTTGGATTGTACACACTGCACTGCCTGGATCTATAAGTGCTCTTACTTGCACATCCTTTATTACTATGTTTCTTAAATATTTCTCGACATTTTGACTCTGTGGAAATTGTTCTGTCTTGGCTTCTTCGTCTATCACCATTTGTTGCTTTTTCGGCTCAGTTGTTTCGACATTTCCTTCTCTTCTGGACTTCGGACAATTCTTTGAAATATGACCTTTTTCACTGCATCCATAACAAATGACTTCTTGTTTGGGTTTTGTACAGTATTTAGTTACATGTCCGTAAATTTGACAATTGAAACACAGTGGTTTTCCATCATTATTCCTGGGTGGTAGTCTCTTCACTCGATTTCTAGGTTGGGTTCTCACACGTGTCTCACACCTTGATTATTTACAACTGATGGTCTCACATTGTTTACGGTTTGTGGTGTAACTCTGGGCAAACTGTGTAATCTACCATTCTCAATCTCTTCATACATGTGTAAACTGTGAAGTAGATCGTCTGTGTTGTCGTGCTTTCCCAACATCATGCTGTTGCACATTTGACGATCTGCAAGACCTATTAGTATCTGTTTTTTAATCTCTTCAAAACCTAGTCCCAACTCCTTACACAAATTTACCTTCTCGTGATAGTAAGTGTTTAAACTTTCACCTCTTCTTTGCAATTTCTGCTGCATTCGACGCCATTTAGTAGGTAAATCCTCTTCTTCAATAAAGGTTTTCATAAAGAAATACTCAAAGTCACTGAACGTCTTTATCTCATGTCTTTTTCCCAAATACCAATGAGCAGCTCCTTCGGTCAAATGCGACCTTGCGGTCTCTAATGCAAAATTCTCTGGCCAGTTGTGTAAAGTTACCATACTTTTTATTTTTGATATCCAAACTTTTCCGCTTTTGCTTCCATTAAAATAATCTATATTTTTCGACATGTCTGGCATTATTTGAAACTTTTGTTCAGTTTGTTCTGGTCGTTCATTTATCTGGTCAATTACTCGCTCCAACATCTTGTCTCGACGCTGGTTTTCCATAAACATCATGTTCATCATTCTCTCCATGGTTAAGTTTCCATGTACGGGAGGAGTGTCTCCTCTTTCGTCAGTTAAATTCAACACCTCTTCATCTTGCTCCTCAGCCATTTCTTTTTGCTGTTTTAACGAATTTACGGCACTTTAGTGATCAATCTTTGTTTTTATCCAGACGTCAAAGTCAATTCCAGGGTTATCTGTCACTGTCACTGTCACTGTCATGCTTCTCCTTCCAGTCAGGTTTTTGACACAATCAGCTGGGTCACATAAACTCTGTGTACTGTGGTCACATGTCACATCAGATTTAAGCCATCTGTAATACACGATACACTGGGTAGGGTAATCCTAAATAGCAAAAGTCCTTTTTGGTCGAAATCTTCCGAGATGCTTCCACGTTGGAACGCCGTGGATTGAGCGGGGGGGAAATTTACCGAATTTTTGTTTTCAACACCTTTTCACAAAAAGTCACATTCCATCGGCTCACAAAACGTTACTTTCGGTATTTCACTTATTCTTAATCGCACTTCTGATAATTGTTAGCTATTTTTCCTTGCAAGCTAATTCGGCCTTCGGCTTCCCTTTGCTAAATCAAACACTGGTAGTAATATATAACAAAGTTTAATGGGCGTCAAGTATTCTTACAAGATTGATTCTCTTTTCTAACTATTTCGGCACACTCTAATGACTAATTCTACTATTTCAAACTACTTTTCCAAACTCTAGCGGCACTCGCACGTCTATCTTTTTCGACCATCTTTTCTTCCATCTCCCTCTCTCTCTCTCTCTCCTTTCTCTCACTCTTTCACTTCAACCTGTACTTCCGATTCGATTTTGGCGGGCTGTTTGAATAAACATAAAATCTCTAACACTACTTACATCGACCCAATTTTCTCCAGCTAGATCTGTGATAATACTGGGTGGTTAAAAAATGTAATAAATTAATAAAATATGTTATTTGACTGGCCCCTCGCCTCCGTCTTATACACTACATACAATAGACCCTTGGTCTTAGGCCAATGCCTACTGTACAGTACAATCTTCAGTTTTAGGCCCTCGGTCCACTATACACTAAATACTTACAAAATATAGGCCCTCGGCCCACTACACACTATACTATACTTACAATATAATAATTTAGACCCTCGGTCTTAGGCCAAATGCCCACTGTGCCGTATAATCGTAGATATGACCTCGGGCTTAGGTCCTCGGCACACTGCACTCTAGATTTCTACAATATAGACCCTCGGTCTTAAGTCAAATGCCCCCTGTGCAGTACAATCTTAGATAAACCGTCGCTCCTAGGCCCCCGGCCCACTTTACTATACCTACAATACAGACCCTCGGTCTTAGGTCCAATGCCCATTGTGCAGTACAATCGTAGATAGATCCTTGGTCTTAGGACCCCGGTCCACTTTACTATACCTACAATATAGAACCTCAGTCTTAGGCCCAATGCCCACTGTTCAGTACAATCGTAGATATACCCTCGGCCCACTTTACTATACATACAATATAGACCCTCGGTCTTAGGACAAATGCCTACTGGCCGTACAATCGTAGATAGAGCCTCGGGCTTAGGTCCTCGGCACACTGCACCCTAGATTTCTACCATATAGACCCTCGGTCTTAAGTCAAATGCCCCCTGTGCAGTACAATCGTAGATAGACCGTCGGTCTTAGGCCCCCGGCGCACTTTACTATACCTACAATACAGACCCTCGGTCTTAGGCCAAAGACCCATTATGCAGTACAATTGTAGATAGACCCTCAGTCTTAGGCCCCCGGTCAAGGGCGTTAGAAAAGTCTGTTAGAGGGGAGGGTAAATCGTTAATAAGCAGAGGCAAAAGGCCCGCTGCAGGCGAAACACGCCGCAAGCGAATATTTTGTTGAATCACACCTTAATGTTTACAAATTTGGTCAAGAATTTATAGTAAATAGCAACAAGCCGTATAAATAGACGTACTTAAAAATTAATTGTTGGAAAAAAGTGACTTTCCCCCTGTATTGTAATTTTGAATTTATCAAATCCTGGGGGGGGGGGGGGGGGAATTACCCCCATAAATACGTCCTTGCCCTCGGCCAACTGGACAGTACCGACGTAGATAGACCATCGGCCCACTGTACACAAATGTTCACTAAAATCAATTAAATCAACTAAAATAAATTGGTAAAACATGGAATTAAGCCAGCTACCTTCATATAAGGGGCGGTATGGGTGAGCGCGGCCTTGATATTTTACCAGACGAATCTGCCGCGGATTCAATTGATTTTAGTTTAGTTTAGTCGGTATTTAATTTAATAAGGTAGTATTAGTAACTAGTAACTTACTTGAAGAAGATAATGGCAGAGCTTTCTTACTTTTCTTTTTAATTTTCTTTGGCATTTTCACTTTCACTTATAATTCACACACGAAAAGAAATGCCCTGCGATCACGACAGATACGAAAAACAGAATGACTATTCAGCCAAGAGGACGAAAGCGAGGCGATGAGGGACTCATTTGTTTATTTATTTGCTTTAAATGCGTATCGATAGTTACGAGAAATACGAAACTACAACGTAATCATATCGGAAGACAAGCGAAGGAAAATAGCCCAGTTTTATTAGTTCCCAAAAAGTCATTAGACGGACAAAAAGCGTGGAGGCTTTGTATCGACTTTAGATTTATAAATAAACACAAACTTGTCTCAGACAAATTTCCTCTTCCGAGAATAGACGACATTCTGGACCAGTTAGGCAGAGCCAAATGGTTCTCAGTTATCGATTTAATTTCGGGATTCCACCAAATTCCATTAGAGGAAGAATCACGTGACGTAACATCCTTTAGCGTAGACGCTGGTTCCTTTAGATTTACTAGGTTGCCATTTGGACTGTCAGTTAGTCCAAATAGTTTTCAGAGGATGATGTCGATTGCCTTCGCCGGCGTAACGCCCGAAAAAGCATTTTTGTATATGGACGATCTCATTGTAATTGGCTGTTCAGAGAAACATCATTTAAGCAATCTAACAAGCGTGTTTCAAACCTGTAAAAAATTTAACCTTAAATTAAATCCGGAAAAATGTCAGTTTTTCAGGAAAGAAGTTACGTATCTGGGTCACAAAATCACCGACAAGGGCATTCTACCCGATGACTCCAAATACGATGTTATTCTTAAATATCCTGTTCCAAGATCTGCTGACGAGGTTAAACGATTTGTGGCATTCTGTAACTATTACCGTAGGTTCATACCCAACTTTGCATTGATAGCACAACCATTAAATAAACTCTCTAGAAGAAATGTTAAATTCGTTTGGTCAACGGAATGCCAAAGTACGTTTGACTCTCTGAAAAAAGCGCTAACTAGCCCACAAATTTTGCAATACCCGGACTTTTCACAACAATTCATTGTTACCACGGATGCTTCTAACGAAGCGTGTGGAGCGGTACTTTCTCAAAATTTTAATGGACAAGACTTGCCAATTGCATATGCATCTCGTACATTTACAAAAGGCGAAGCGCATAAACCAACAATCCTTAAAGAACTTACTGCGGTCCATTGGGCAATTAAATTCTTTCGCTGTTATCTTTATGGTCAAAATTTTTTAGTCAAAACCGACCATAGACCACTTACTTTTCTATTCTCAATGAAAGATCCTTCGTCGAAACTGACCAGAATGCGCCTCGACTTGGAGGAATATGATTTCGAAATTCAATATATCAAAGGCAAAGATAATGTTACAGCTGACGCCTTATCGCGAATTAGTATAGATACCTTAAAAGAAATTTCTTATAACTCACATGCCATTCTTATTACTACGCGCTCTAATAAGTCGAAGTCAGTACAAAACTGCACGGATACAGTCGTTAAAGAAAAACCTCAGATAATTCAACCAAAAATTTATGAAACCTTACACAACTCAGAAGTATTGAAACTTCCCAGTTTAAAATTTGATTTTAAAACTACTTATCTTAGGATAACGGTTAGATATAAAAATAAAGATATCTTTGGAATAAGCTTCCCAATCACTAATGGCGCGGTTGCCTTAGAGCAAGTGATGTCTAAGCTAAATTTAATGGCTAGTGAGGGTAAGTGTAAAAAAGTTAAATTAAGCCTAGGAGATGAAATATTTAAAAGGTGCACCGTGAATGAATTTAAACACTTAGGTCAAATTCATTTAAAAAATGTAATTATTTCATTATTTAAACCAAATGAGCTTATAACCAATAGGGAAGAAAAGTTAAAGCTGGCAGAAAAATTTCACAGAGACCCAATATTAAGAGGTCACTGCGGTCAAAAACGACTACTTAAGAAGTTAAAGTCTACCTATACTTGGAAAAATATGTCGCGTGATGTAGCTAACTTTATTAAAAATTGTCACGAATGTCAAGTCAACAAAAGGAAAACTAAACATTTAGAACCCCTTGTTATCACACCAACTCCCCAAAGTGCTTTCGATATAGTGTGCATAGATACAATAGGCCCGTTTCAAAAAACTAACGCAGGTAACTTATACCGGGTGTTGCATCGTCGAGCGGGACATAGGAAATCCCATGTAATTTTAAATGGGGTCAATTATTGGCTTCTCTAATTATTTTAGAGAAAAATTCTATTTAGGTTTATTAAAGAGCACTAAAACCCACATTCAAAAGAATAACTTTAGATATTTTTGATGAGCCCGTTTACGGGTTATCGCCGATTTCTTTTTAACTATTTCTCCTTTTTATGGCCCCGTATTTGCGGGCACTAGTCAAGGTAAAAGATGACTGTCAAATAAAGTTGTCATTTTGAAATGTGTGCTTTATTGTTATAAAAACTCGTACATCGAAAATATTAGCCATGAATTACACTTCTGAAGAAAAAATATTGATGATTAAATGGTATTATCAAGGAAATAGTTATCAAAATGTGTCAGACATGTTTGCTGCTCTGTATCCGAATAGACCGATACCTGCAAAATCTACAGTCGAAACGACTATCAAGAAATTTGAGACAAAAGGCACTGTAATAAATAACTGCAGATGTGAAGAAAGGCAGGAACAAAGAAGAGATGCAAGAATTATTAATTACCTATTAATTAGTAAAATATTGAAACATGTAAAATGTCATAATTAACCTTGTAATTGGATACTTTATTTTAGTTTTATTCAGATTAATTTGTACTCATAAATACACCTTTAATATTTTCGGTGTACGAGTTTTTATAACAATAAAGCACACATTTCAAAATGACAACTTTATTTGACAGTCATCTTTTACCTTGACTGGTGCCCGCAAATACGGGGCCATAAAAAGGAGAAATAGTTAAAAAGAAATCGGCGATAACCCGTAAACGGGCTCATCAAAAATATCTAAAGTTATTCTTTTGAATGTGGGTTTTAGTGCTCTTTAATAAACCTAAATAGAATTTTTCTCTAAAATAATTAGGGAAGCCAATAATTGACCCCATTTAAAATTACATGGGATTTCCTATGTCCCGCTCGACGATGCAACACCCGGTATGTGGTAACCATACATAATCGGTGACCTTTGGACCCGCCAGATAAGACCATATTTGACTTTATGACAATTTCTTATTTAAGTTTAAGACGTCAAAAAATGACAGTGAATGTTAATCAAATTTGAATTTTGCTCTGCTGATATTTCATCAAAATGCGCCTCGCCGAAGATGAGCGCATTGAAATTTTGATTATGTTGGGTTGTGGAGATAAAAGTAGAAGTCATAGGGAAGTCCGTGATATGTTTAATGAGAAATACCCAAATTGGCCAATAAACAGTAGTGTCTAGGGTAGCAAGTAAGTGGAGAACTTCCCGTACTATTAAAGATAGTGTTGAAAGTGGTCGTCTTGGTATATCCGAGGAGAAAAAAATAAACATATTATTATCACTACAGAAAGCTTCTCATAGCTCAATACACAACTTGGACGGGACTAAGATATTCACCAAACCACCGTATCTAAATTTTTACAAAAAGAGAAGTTTCATCCATACAAACCAGTATTTGTACAAGACTTATTGGACGATGATCCTGATAGGCGAGACCAATTTTGTGAAATAATGATTGAGCTAACAGATAATAACGCAAGATTTGTCCAAAGAATTTGTTTTTCAGATGAAGCTACGTTTTGTTTAAATGGTCAGGTTAATAGACAAAACTACAGATACTGGGTACAGGAAAATTCTCACTGGTTCATAGAAAATCATACCCAGTATAATGAAAAGGTTAATGTTTGGGCGGGCATTGTTGAAAATAGGATAATCGGACCATTTTTCGTTGATGAGTCTCACTGGAGAAAGATATCTAAATTTTCTTTAAAATGATCTGGTTCCAGCTCTTGCCACTCTGTTTCCAGATGATAATGATCCTGATTTACCAAGTTTAACCTTATGGTTTCAACAGGATGGTCCCCCGCATTATGCTGTTCATGTAAGAGAGTACTTAAATACAATTTTTCCGGGGCGGTGGATAGGTAGACGGGGGTCAACAGAGTGACCACCTAGATCGCCTGATCTTAATCCACTGAACTTTTTTTTATAGGGCTATGTCAAAAATTTAGTTTATAAATCTAAACCCATCTCGGTAGATACACTGAAGGAGTCTATTCGACGAGTAATAAGAGAAATATCTCCACAAGTAGTACTAAATGTACAACAGGAGTTTCTAGATAGATTGATCTACTGCAGCAGGTACAGCTGGTGGAGGACATTTTCAACATCTTATAAAATAGTTTCTTTTCATTTTTTGTTGTTTCTTTATTTTGTTTTAAAATTGTTAAAAAATTTATAATTGTTAATATTTTGTAAGCGGCTGAAGATAAGTATAGGGCATTATTAATGAAAAATGTCTAGAATTGATTGTAGAATATAAAAATGTAAAAATATACAATAATATGTTTCATTAAAAAAATTAAAGTTGACACATGTAGCACTTTTATGATCTACCATGTACAACATCTTCTTTCAAAAAAATAAATTTGACGGGTCCGAGCGATTTTTGATTAAGTGGGCGGTTTTTCATATAAAATGCTGATTCGTTTCTTTATCATAAACCTGTATATTTTACTCTGAATTAGGTTTACTTGCTTTTGTAATCCCTTATGCAACCTTTTTAACCATTAAGTATATAATATGTAAATCTCAAGAGCTTGTACATTAGAAAATAATTAAGATTAATAAATTATTATTACTAACACTACTAACACACACACGCTAATAAAATATTCCCAACCAAACAAATATTAGTTAGGTTAGGTTAGGTAAAGGGGCTCGGGGGCCCAGGGCCCCCACAGCCGGGAGGGCTAGTACCGCTCACCGCCGCCGTCTCTCTCTCAAGTAGGTATATAATATCTGTGGCTTGGTTCTAAAAGGGTCAATGTCAATTTTTCCTTAAAATTAGGTTTTAATATGACCGGATTACATTTTTTAAGGTTTATTTTTGTTAAAAAGGCCAATGTCAGACTCCAATAAATAACCATTGTATTAAAAGTTGGAAGGGCCAATGTCCTTTTCCAGGATACGCTTATACAAAAGTCTACAACGGCCAATGTTGACATAGGCTACATTATGAAATTAGTTTTATTTCTAAAACGGCCAATGTGGACTTTGGCCCTTTTATCGTATGGTCTAGAACGTACCATTTTTACTTTGGCCGTATATTATTAGAAAACAATTTGCGTTATGATAAGTTCTTTTTAAAATTAATATTTCTAGTGTTTTTTTAAGCTTATTAGTTTTGAAAATATTAATAAATATGTTGCGTGGAAAGAAGATTGCTATGATGTGTTTTTCCCCACAAATGCTTGATTCAGGTAAGTGATTTTGGTTGTTATTAATGTATGCTTTTAAAAGTGAGGTTATGTTTTTTTAAAATAAAGTAACGACAATTTCTGATAAGATTTAAAAAGAAAACGAGCTAAATAAACATTACAATGTTCCTTTTGTCTGGTTTTAGAAGCTGCAGTTGATAAAGGTGGCAACAATAACAAAAACGGAGACGATAAATACTTCGGTAATAATAAACAAGCGGCATTTGATTTTGGTGAAATCAGTGATTTGAAAGGTAGGTAGTCCCGATAAATATCCATGTTCAAGCGTACAAAGTTCACTTTTTAAAAGTAGTATTTAGGGTGATTTAAAGTTCTAACTTACAAGAAAATATGTTAAAAATCGGTTTTTGTTTTAGAAGTTGGAATAAATATGGGCGACATTAGTAAAAATGGAAATTATAATATCCACATGAATGCGATTCCAGGGCCTTCCAAATTTACTGGAGAAATTAGCGGTTTGGAAGGTAGGTAGTCCTCTGATAAATATCCATGTTGAAGCGTACAAAATTAACTTTTTAAATGTTGTTTTTATGATTATTCTAACTTAGGTACGAAAAAATACATTAAGAATCGGTTTTTGTTTTAGAAGTTGGAATAAATATGGGCGACATTAGTAAAAATGGCAATTATAATATCCACATGAATGCGATTCCAGGGCCTTCCAACTTAATTGGAGAAATCAGTGATTTTGAAGGTAGTTCCGATGATTATATTCCAAGCTCGGATAAGGAATCAGGTTCAAGCTCTGATGATGAAAGTCGTAAAAAACGAAAACAACTTCATAAGAAAACAAAAAAACTTTCCCACATTACCGCAGAACCATTAATAAGTCAAGAGCTAAATAAAAATGAGAATAATTTCCCCAATATGAAAGAAAGTATAAGTACTGCGGCAACAAGAAAATCAAGAGGAAGGAAAATCGAATTCAGGTGCGTGGGAGAAAAATATTAGAAAAAGAATGAAGATGCAAGGCAAGGAATATCATACACTAAAAGGAAAAAAAGTAGTAGAAAAAAAAATTAAGGCACCTTGTACATGCCGAAAAAAGTGTAACGAAAAGTTTTCATGTGCTGAAAGAAACGAGTTATTCAGAGACTTTTATAAACTTTCATCGGAGGCTCAGAATCAGTTCATTGCGAATTGTGTAGAAGAACATAATAAAAAAGTTGCAAGAACAATGTTAGACAATAGAAGAAGTCGAAGAAAATTTTCAAGGGAATATTATCTTCAGAAAAATTCCAGTCGTATAGAGGTATGTCAAACCATGTTTCTCAATACTCTGGACCTAACGATTAAAAAAGTCCGAATTATAACTGAGAAGAAAAGAAACACAGAATCGGGTATTTGTCCAGAAGACCGACGGGGAAAACATGACCAACATCCAAAAATACCAGAAAATGAAAAGGAATCAATAAGACAACATATTAGAATGTTTCCCAGCTATGAAAGCCATTACTCCCGCTCACATACAAAAAAGCATTATTTGTCACCTGACTTGTCCATTTCGAAGATGTATAGGTTGTATGTAACTCACTGCATGGAAAACAATATGCTTCCTAGAAATGAAGCACTTTATAGAAACATTTTTGTCGAAGAATTTAACTTGTCTTTTCACAAGCCAGCAAATGATACTTGCGGGACATGTGACAAATACGACCTTTTGGTGAAATCTGGTGTCAGCGAAGAAGAAAAGGAACAGTTAAAAATAAAGCATAATGAACATGTGGAATTAGCAAACTCTGCATACAAGGAAAAACGCGAGGATAGGCAAAGGTGTAAAACCAACCCCAGATTAGCTGTCGCAAGCTTCGATCTACAAAAATGCCTCCCAACCCCTTGTCTGACAAGTGGAATTTCATTTTACAAAAGAAAATTATGGACGCTAAACCTTACAATTTATGAAAGTCGAGGAAACAGCAACTCTGCTATATGCTACCTATGGAACGAGACCATCGCTAGACGGGGGGGACAGGAAATCGCCTCATGTTTGCTTTCCTATATAAAAAATATTCCTAAAGACATCAATGAAATAATTTTGTACAGTGACTGCTGTCCCGGTCAAAACAGAAATATATTTTTACCAATTATGTTTTTGACAGTGATTGAAGAGTTTAAAAATATAGGAAGAGAAATGACAATTAGTCACAAGTTTTTAGTACCTGGGCATACACATATGGAAGCAGATACTATTCACGCCATCATCGAAAAAGCCAAGAAAAGTACGACATGTAAAATTGACATTCCTAGAGACTGGGCAAACCTAATTCGAATGATCCCCAGAAAGCCCCCTATTTTAGTGCAAGAGCTGGGTTTGAATGATTTTTTCAACTTTAAGTTGCTTCTTCAAAAGCACTTTCAGCATAGAAAGGTGAATACAAACGGCGAACCGGTATGTTGGAACAAAATAAGACACATCCAGTATAGGCACAATAATCCAGGATTAATGTTTTACAAAAATACTTTTGAAGATGATGTAGCGTTTCTTACTGTTGACTTGACAAGAAAGAAGACTCGGAATTCAAAACCAGAAATATGTAAACTTACTCCGTTAGCGGATAAGTCTTTGGGTATCCCCCAAAACAAGCTTCAAGATCTAAAAGAACTTCAGGCTTATATTGACGAGGGTAGCAGATTATACTATGGACATTTTTTAAGTGCCCTTACAGTCTCCCCAACAGCTACTGATACATTAGATGACGACGAAGAGGAGATCCTTGATGACGATATGTAGGAGATTGATGTTTTATGTTAAAAATGCTTAAAATATAGAGTTAAATTTAAAGGATATTTCTTTTAATGCTACTTTTTACTATATTGCTGTTCATCCCCAAGCTTAGTAAAAAGGCCAATGAAGTTCTTTGATTTTTATTTTGCAGGTCAAAAAAGGCCAATGTCAAGTTTTTTTTCTTAAATAAAAGTTTTTTTTTTACCACTTTTTAATAGGAACATCCTTGCAATATGCAGAAGCAAACTTTTTTAGAAATAATGCATTATTAAAGAGTCTAATACATTTTTTTAAGATTACATTAATTTAAGTTAAGTTTTAAAAACTTAAAAGATCATTTTCTCAAATTGATAAAAAATGACATTGGCCCTTTTAGAACCAAGCCACAGATATGTGCTTGCGCAAAGGGACCCGGGGGCCCCACAGCCTGGGGGGCATGTACCGCTCGCCGTCTCGATCCGAGGGCCCAATACCCCCGGGACCCCACACCCCTGCAGGCGGGGGCCCCCACAGCAAGGGCTATGCAGCAGCGGCGGCGCACACACACCCCCGACACAGCGAACACAAGCTCTCTCTCTCGCGCGCGCACACGCACGCAAGAGATAGATAGCTAGACGTAGTGGCTAGACACAGAATCAATTATAAAAGGTACAATGACGTAGGTGACCGGCGGAGAGAATGTTAAGCGACTCTTTCTAGACTTGCCTGGCGTCATTAAAATCCAGTGGTGGAGTATCTTTTAGAAGTTAATAAAATATCAATTATTAAATTTATGTAGAAATTTTCAGCAAGTACCTACTAAATATTATAATTTTATTTAGTAAATGATTAGTTCCACGTGCTCTTAGAATCTATACAATTACTTTTTACATAATCTTATTGAAATCTGGTTTTAGCAATGTTTATTAACTTTTGAAGCAGTCGATTATACCTATGTTTAATTGATATTGACCTTTTTTTACGGCATTGTTTTTGTCCCGAGTCCACTCTTGATACAGCTTATTTTTATGTTCACATGACGTCATTAGCCCCTTGGTTATCCAATTTTTCCTCTTGTTACATTTTTTTGTAGATAATTTTATAACTTTTTGTATTTGCGCCACTAGGTCTTTAGTACTTGCGTTTACATTATCATTAATCAAGTTATCCCAATTAAAATTTCTAGCAACTTTTATTAATTTTTTATAGTCTATACAAATAAATGTTTTAGTTTCAGTTTTCTTGACTCCCAAATTTATTATTACAAATGTTTGATAATGATCTGTTAGCATTTGTTTATATACCAGCGCTTTCACTTGATTAATGTTTTTTCTAAAGACATGATCAATACAAAATCCCCAAACTCATTTGGCCTAGTTATAGTTGTAACAAGGGGAATATATCTATTTTCATACAGATTGTTAAGATATTCATTTCCAAAATTGTCAGGGCTCTGTATATCTATGTTTAAGTCACCTACGATGTAGTGTATATCACTGTTATTGAATGATTTAAGATAATGTTCAAAATTGTGTAGGAAAATTGTTTTGCTAACTTCTTGTGTTCTATAGAGTGATGTTATATTGTTTTTTTTTTTTTTAATTAACTGGGATTGATGTTTTTAAGGCTTTAATTTCCCCAATATGGACAATGTCAGTAGTTTCTTGGATGCTTTCCTCTATGTATATCATCACACCATCTGCTTTGTTAAGGTTTCCATAGTTGTAAATCCTTACTTGTTATTAATTGATTTAACTCATGAGGATCGTTTATTTGTTTTACTCAACGCATTTGTTTAATCAGAGTCTGATAAATGATTGCAACCCTGCTCGCTGGAACTTGAACTGCTTTCAAGTTGCCCATATTTTTTCAATAGGGTTTAGTTCTGGATGATAGGGTGGCAAGCGTAAAACAGAATGTCCATGTATTTCCAATAATTCGTCCAACTTCGTTTGTGTACAATATTTATCCTTATTTTGTAAAATCGATAATTATTGATACAATTCCGGTTTTGTAAGCTTTTCATCAGATAATGTGATGTCGTTTTCCTCCAGCCAGTCAATCATTTCTTGTTTTTTATTTGCGAAGGTAATATTTTTTTTTACAGGAACATTATGGTAGGATGCCTTGCCAACTACCAATACTGATTTTGTCGGCAAGTTAGGGATCACTTGTTGTTTTGTCCATGTCATAGATTTCGCATGGTTCATATCGTCGTGGTTAATCCCCACTTTTCGAACTTAAAATTAAATATTTGTTATGCTATTAAATTCAAGTTTAATTAAAAAACGCTGTAGTTATTTTATTGTCATCATAGGTAACAGCCGACTTGAAGTCTCATTATTTAAAAAAAGGTAATTGTTGTTTCTTAACAATTATAATAGGACATATACTCTTACCAGAACGAAATATTAGTAATCCATTGTTAATAAAGTCGTTTTCACCACCTGCATGAACAATTATGAGTCACTGTCCTTTGGAAATAGGCTTTAGGAGACCTTTCAAGCTATCATCAGACCATCCTTAAGTATGGCTGCTATGTATATATGTTTCGTCAGTGTAGACTATTGCGCCCCTCCTTTCTATACTCTGTTATAGTTTTTAAATATTTAGTTATTTTTAACCTTATATCATGTTTTTCCAACAAGGCCTTCCTATTATCGTCGGTTTTTTTCTATCTGTAGAAGTAAAGTGAGTGATTTATTTAGTGGGTACCTGAATTACAAGGATTTTGTTGCACTATACAAATGTTAACATTTAAGTGTACAGGGTTATCCAACCAAGACTAGACAAGGCGATTTTTTGACTTTTCCTGTACTTTTATAAAAAAACTGAAATAGCCATCTTAAGTCATTTTCTCCCGCGAATTCGAATATCTTCAGCAAAAAACAATTGAACATCAAACAAAAGTACTAGGGGTCACTTTGATATTTTTTTAAATGGGATGCCGTATTTTTAATGAGATTATCCGATTTCTCATATAAATTTTGATCTAAAATGTTGGATTTTTAATTCAAAAACGCCTTTTTTCTTCAGTTTTAAATTCGGAAAATGTTCGTCTACCGTAAAAAGTAAAAAAAAAAGAAATTAAAAATCCAACATTTTAGATCAAAATTTATATGAGAAATCGGATAAGCTCATTAAAAATACGGCATCCCATTTAAAAAAATATCAAAGTGACCCCTAGTACTTTTGTTTGATGTTCAATTGTTTTTTGCTGAAGATATTCGAATTCGCGGGAGAAAATGACTTAAGATGGCTATTTCAGTTTTTTTATAAAAGTACAGGAAAAGTCAAAAAATCGCCTTGTCTAGTCTTGGTTGGATAACCCTGTACATTGTGCATAACTAACGTGTGTTCTTAACTACGTTTATTTAATTAAAAGATATACATTGGCTTTTAAAGTAGGTCGGATAAAGCCCATTTGGACCATCCTTAATAAACTTTTATAGATTCTGGAAATTGCACAAATTCGTTACATGTCCCGCTTACCTAAATCCCATTTCTTTTAATAGTCTTCCCAGGGACGATACACTTTTTATTTTTTCCAAAATCACTAAATAGGTAATGAGAGAAAAAAAAAAGTTTATTAAAATTGTTAAAATAATATTATTTAAGACACAAATTAAACTGGCTTCAAAAATTAAGAAATAACAATATTGTTCTAATATGTTTGATGTTTTATCAAGTTTAGATCTTCGATCTATTTGCAGTAATAAATATATATGTACAAATTCAAATTTTTACGTCTAAGATTTGGCCTCCGCTTTTCTACTACATAAAAGTTATGCACCGCTCCTCGGATGTATCTCATTTGCATAGAGGTTATATAATCTACTTTTCTTGGCATTTTGGGTCGTATTTTTCTGGGCGTAGTAATTTACCTACACTGAACGATTCCTTTTGAATTTTATGGTACGATGTTTTGGATACTTTTGTAGCTGCCAAAGCACGCTCCCTAGAAACACCAAATTAAATTATACTGTACTTACCAATTTATACTTGCTAAAGTAATATAACGAACAAACCAACCTACACACCTATGACTTTTTAAAGGAATGGTTATTCCTTCTTCTGCCTCCTTGTACATAAACTCGGAGACATTGTTGACTATTTCTCTAGGTTGGCTATGAATAATAAGTCCTCTTTTTCCGACTTTTTTGGCCGACATTTATTAGAAACACAGAGACTAGAAAATAAACAAACCCCGTCCGCACGCTTATTTTCACTTCTGTTCATCGAGATAGCTGCGTTGCCACATTTATTTTCGTCGCGAAAAGAACTGTTCTTGGCAATCACCGACCACAGTGCTATTTTTAATGCGATCAGCTGATTGCAAGATTGCGCTGGCGACGTCGTGGCGTCTCCATAACCGAGCTACAGGCTGCGAAGGGGGAGACCCTGATGATGTATTTTCTTAATGTTTTCGAAACTAATAAAGATATAAACTTGAAATTTAGTTATTTTAGTAAGCTTTACACGCCGAATTGAACTATTGTTGTTAAAATGTTTACAATATAAAAGCAGCCTCAAAAATAGGGGAGGACAGAGTTAAAATATACCTTACTTTTTTTTGTAATGATTTTTATAATTTTTATGTCAAATTAGAAAACGTGTTTTGCAAAAAAAAGTAGACTTAGTAAGACACGATTTAGGAAGTCCTTTTTGAGATAAATAGATCAAAAAGTTATCTGTATTCCAACATTATTTTACTTAGCTAGTGTAAAAAAGACGAGAATACCAAAAAGTAAAAATAAGATTATGAAAAATATTAACATTTAGGTAAATAATATTCATTGTTTTCTTTTTCGCATGTACGGTAGTTCTCGAAGCGATGAATCTCGAAAACGGTGTCTATAATCGTGTCCACCCAGCAGTACCTTTTTTTCACAAAAAGCGGTAACGTTTTCTAATTTGAGATAAAAAAAAAAGTATAGAAATCAATACAGGGTAGGCCAACAAGGGCGCCTCGTTGAATAGATGCTAAACCGTTGAACTTATGAGAACATTCTCTTAATAAAGCTTTTGACGTTTCATCTCTGCAACAATCCAAAATTATTTTTAAGTATAAAAAAAATAAAAAGGGTATTACCAAAAATTATATTTTTGTTAAATAGAATACCTTACATTTTTATGTGGCGTACGAAGCCTTTATGGGTTCTGAATTCAGCATTTAATTTGTATGTGGATCGAATGCGTTGCCAGCTTATAAATAAAACAATAAAAATTGAGACAAAACACACTTTTTTTAAACTATTATATCTCCGCCACTGTTTGTTAATTTCCCTAACAATTTCACAACGCTGGCCTAGTTTATCCTAAACTATCTTCACTTCTCGATTATATTATACAGGGTGTCCAAAATATTTGTTCAAACATCTCTATTTTCAATTATATTTTAATTGAATTTCTTAAATACAACACCCTGAATATTATTTTGCTGTTGAAAAGGTTGAAGTGTACTCCTTCAGAAAATATTGGGTTTGCCGCATGTATCGTGCTATCATTTTGAGATAATAAGGTTTTTCCGTAACTTTACACAGAAAGTGGAAAAATCGTAGGCGGCATGGCTCAAGATATCGAAACAATTGCTACTCGTTGGTATGTCAATGTTAGTAATTTATTTGTGTAAATGTAAAATTGTAAAAATCTTGTGCATATTACCTTTTATTAATAAGAAGTATTATGTAATAAAAATGAAGTATACGAACCAATAATCAATTGATGATTATACAAATACATCTAATTCAACAATTTTGACTCCGCCCTCCCCTATTTCTGGGACTACTTTTAGATTGATGACATTTTAGAACTCTAAAACTAGAATAACTAAATTTCAAGTTTGTATCTTTATTAGTTTCGAAAACATTAAAAAATACCAACATTATCAAGGTCTCCCATTTGGGAGCTTATAGCTCAGTTATGGGGGGATATAGGACAAAATGTTATATGACCTTCGGACCCCATTTTGACACGATCTACCCGATCCCTAATTATTAGCCATATCTTTTAGGAAACCCTGTATGTATACATATAACTTTTTATATATTTCTCCGTAGACTACAATTATAAATTAGGATTCCAATTATTATACTATCGACCTCTAACAACGCTAGTAGAAACCTTACACATAGCCTATTGCAATAATTTAATAATTAGGGTTAACGATTTATTTCATTAAAATATTTAAAAGTATCACTTTATCATAATATAATAATTATATATTCAAAAATATAGTCCCATGTTATTGTATATAAATGTAGTCATGCACTCCGCCTTATTCACAAGGCATATTGGATGTCTGAAATATTTTAACAATTAAATTTTTTGTAACCACCCTAAAATTTTATATTAGATTAATAATTTAATTAAGTTATCCATCAATATTATCTATCAGTTCTTGCGGAGATCACCGAAATACAAAAAAAAAATCCATGGGTAAATTATCTTTATTATCAGAGATTTAAAACCAGTGTGCCTAGTAAATAAGCTGATTGACAAAATTACCGAAATAAAAAAATCTGAGAAATATGCAGCTCTTGAGCAAAGAATTTAATTTGTATAACCGTTTATTATAAACGGTACATATCTATATTAATCCATACAGGGTGTCCCAAAAATAATTTGGGACACCCTGCATTATCTACGATATTATGAAATAAAACATAACTTAAATAAGATCAACATAATAATAATTACAAATACCACCAAAACGGTAGCTACTGTGTTTGCATAAGACTAAATTGAAACGATAAATAAACTGACAGGATACTAGAACGTATTTTTAAATAATTGCTTACACTCTTTATGCGGGATTGTAACATCTATAGTGTGTCCAAAAAAGTATGTAACGTTTTTAGGAAAGCTTATGGAGAAAAATATTGCAAATCAAAACTTTGATATAATAATGTTTCATGAGTCCTTCAAATGTTTCTTGTAACTAATACCCTTCACAGGGTGCCTCTAATTTTTGAGACAAATTTCCAAACGGTATTTAGTTTAAACTGAATTTTCACTATATACAATAAAGATTCCTAAAAAGTTGTTAGGAATGTAAATAATCAATAATAAATATTAAATACTGAATGACAATCTAAATTAGCGACAAGGAAAATTTAATATTGCCCCTTCTTAACAGTCTAGTTTTTAATTGAAAAGTTTATATTCATTTTCAGGGGAAGCTACATTTAAATTTACACAAACTAGTTTTGATGTGCATAATTTTTGTCTAAAAGTATATTGATACACAAAGCAAAACTAGACTGTTAAGTAAAAAAGCCTATGTTAAACGCTGGCAAATATTTGGGACAGGAAACAATACCAGAGAATACAAATATAGGTAAATACAGTTTTTTTTTTATAATTTGCAATCAGTGAAAAACGTTTTTCTTTTTTTAATATTGGGTGCACCTAACATGTAAACCTTTATTAATACATTTTTCTACTTACTGTTACTCTCCAGTATCAAAAAGGTTTATTATGGGCACTGATAGTATTTGCCATACATATTTTAGTATTTTTTACCCTTTCTCTATGCTTTATATCCTAGGTACTTCGAAGTATACTTTAATTACAAGAAAATTTTTTTCAAAGGAACAAGCTTTCTTGTACACACTTTTTTATTTGATTACCATATAATCTTAAAACAAATAAAAACGTTGGTATGTATTTATAAAGCTCCCCTAAAGAGTGCATAACAATTTCAAATTTTACATTTTATATGATTATATATAAGTGTCCCTACTTATCCCAAAGGCCAATTTCTTTCATTTTTGTTTGAAAATATTGCTGTAGATTAACTGCACATTGATAATAAGGCGTTTCCGGAGAATTGTATATTTTGCAGTTGGTAAAAATTCTCATCATGTCGGCGATAAACAATCTTCTTGATACGTAGTATTTCGATTTCAGTCTTTCCGTCATTGTTTTAAGATCTGTGAGAGAAACAGAACATGTTATGAGATTGATAAACGTACTGTTTGTGTGATGGTGTCATGAAAGTCGTTTCAGAATAATATAATGCCGTTATTTTCTAATCACGCTTTGATTCAGTATTTACAATCGTTTTTAAATGAATAATGATCAAGGCGCGAAGAAGAAGGACTGCTAAAAGTGAAAGAAAACATACGATTAAATAATGTCTACTGGTACCAATAAAATAACTCGGGAAACAATAATATTTCATATTTATATAAATGTTTAATGATGAGCTAAAATTATTGCAATGGATATGGGTAACCAAGAAAAGTGTCCTGCAATTATATTAGCAACGAATTGCATTACTTGTAGTCTTAATCACAAAGCATACCCTATAGAGCGACAACCCACAATACTTTGGTTAAATAATTGTTAGCGCCAGCGGTGGATGGAATAAGAACTAAATTCTTGAGGCGCCCGCTAGTACATAATTTTATAGTGAGTTAGATTGATTTAACACTGATATGTACCTCGACTAAAATAATACAAATAAAAATACATACATGCAAATATTTAGTTTATTTGTATGTACAGGGTATCCCAAACTCGATGGTACATTAGGAGAATCTAGAAAACGAATATTAATATCGAGCTGAAATTTTGGAAATGGCGATAAGACATAGCATTCTAGCCTCTAAAAATATTCTTGAAAATGCAGCGTTGCCAGTTCTACCTCTACAGAATACTAACTTTATAATTTTAAATGCAACCCCTAATCTGAGTCACTTTTATTAACCATGTTCTACAGTGTGTCTTCGTAAGTTGGCGGCATATGGGAAACTTTTTTATTATTAATTTTACGAAAAAAAGTTATTCTTCATAAAAAGTTCTGCATGGTCTAAAACCTAATATGCAACCATCAGATATCAAAATTTATCAGTCGTATACGAGGTTAATCTAAGAATATTAATTTTACTCAGAAGTAAAGTACCTTTACTTTTTACAATATCGAAAATTATTATAAAGAAAAGATGTTTGGAATTAAAAATAACTTACAAATATTTAATAAAAAACTATTTATATTTTTTGATAAACCTCGTATACGGTTCTAGACCATGCAGAACTTTTTATGAAGAATAACTACTTCTTTTCGTAAAATTGATAATAAAAAAGTTTCCCATATGCCGCCAACTTACGTAGGCACACTGTATGTCTATCTAACATTATTCTTTAGATTTAGATTCTTTGGATTAATTATTTTGTTATTTCTCGCGGTAAAAAAAAAGAAATAACAAAAAATCAAATATTGTAGGTATCTATGCATCTAACGATCTTAAATTTTTGAAATATTACAACAATAAACAGGTATTTTGGTTGTATAACAAACTTCGAAAATATTTTATATAGGGTGCATAAAAAAAAATGTTTCGGTGAGCGTTTCCAAAAAATACCAAAATTCACTTTTTCCAAATAAAACACCCCGTATATTAGAGCAGATGATAGGGCAGAAAATTCCTAAAAGGATTTTTTTAATAAGAAATTAATTGTCGCTACTAAAAATTTAAAATTAATATAAATAGATTGCCATGCCACCATAACCGGTGTAAAGGTAGTAAATCAAAATATACATAGTAAACAGTAATTTTTGTAATTTAGAGTTACCTAAATCCACCATCTCTATACATATAATAACAGTTTAAATTATTAAAATAAGCAAGAACTGCAGGGTAATAAAAAAATTAAATTAAAATATAGGAGTAGCATTTTTTCTTACAACTATTAGCTTAGTTGTTTGAAGTGCTGGCCATTTACAAGTAGACACTGATGAATCATAGTCATCATATTCTATTTCGCAGATTCTCTTTTTAGCCCCACAGGTGTCTTAGACACTTCTGTTTTAATCTTGCCACAGAGATAGAAATCCAGGAGAGTAAGATCTGAAGACCGCGGTGGCCAACCCAATGGATCATTACGTCTTATCTATCGATCTTCAAACAATAAATCCAGCTCCTTGTTTACTTTATATGTACAATGCACCCACCTAATTGATACCAAGAACTTTGGAAGATATTAAGCAGCAAATTATTAAAAAAATTGTATACAGTTGTCGTTAAGATTTTTAGATATTTTGGAGACATTAAATTTTCGTCATAAATATAAGCTGAAACTTTATTAACAAAACTAAACTTTTGCTGATACCCATGTTTCGTCAAGAAAAACAACTTGTCTTGACAATTCCGATTTTTTGTTGTTTAAATAATCCCTTAAAAATTGCCATCTTTTCGAAACAACATTGGACAGCTCGCAAAGCAGTTTTCTGTTGTTAGTTTTTTTATATTTGAAACCCATATGTTTTAAGATGATGGACAAACTGTTAGTTCCAATATCGCAAAGTTTTTTCTGCTTTATCTTTTTAAGAATAGCTTTGAGGGTAACATATTCCTTGGCTTTATACATATCATAAACAATATTCCTAATAGAGAGTTTTATCCCTTGGGATAAATCCAAGGTTTTTGAATGGAGTCGAACCCTTTTATATGGTCTGTCCAAATCCTCTTCACTCTTTTTTCGAAATCTTCTTAAGATCTTCTCTGAAATGCCGCAAGCATCAGACGTTCGTTTTTGCACTGCCAAAACAGACTCTAACGGGCCCGAGTTATCTTTTTCTAAAGTAAAATAACGTTCCACTTATAATACCAAACGGCGTTCACCTGGAGATAAATGCCTTCTAGGCGATGTGCCACCTTGCTGAACATTTTCCATAACTTTTTGAATTCACACACAATGAGAAACAAACTAAAAGTGAAAAGCACAACTACTTATTTAAAATAAAGTAGAACATACCATCCCGCACTTCAGCAAATTTTAATTATTTCTTGGAAAATAGTAATTATTATGAAGATTTAATTATAATAATCCCAAAATAATGTCATTATCGGAAAAGTATATACCTGACAAAATCTTTAACATATTTAACCATCCCGCACTTGAGCAAATTTTAATTGGTTCTTGGAAAATAGCGAATATTATATAGATTTAACTATAATAATAGCAAAATAATTTAATTATCTATTTAATTATTATTTATGCTCAACGCGTAATTCTAAGATAATTTTGTTTTGAAACCCCTGATTTCGCCCAGTAATAGAATACAGTAAACCAGTGGGATGTTCGGTGTGATCAAGTATAGCGAAGGTGCGAAGATATTGTAACTTAACCGACTTACTGTTTTAAAAGCGATAACATCCCTTGGTGATTTAATCCGATATCGGACTTCTTAAAACGCACAGACTTTATTCCCTTTTCTTTAATATAATATGAGTTTTCCTGAGCTCAAAAATGATTGTTGCGCCGATTAAGTACACCCTCAAATCACTTTAATATGAATGATACACTATATATAAAAACACCTACTTGTCATGTATATTTTTTCTTTCTGAAACCAACCTGTGATGGTAACCTATTTATGCTTTTATTATTTAAAATTTTTAATAGGGAACATTAATTTCTTATCAATAAAATTCCTTATAAGTCAAAAACGATTGAACATAGGTATAGGAATATGTTATACTGAGACAATCTTTTGCCCTACTATCTGGTTTAATAATATACAGTGACCGGCAAAGAGTTAGCAACATATGGGAAAAAATTTTATTAGCGGAATATCGAAAAAATTTTTTCTGGGGGATCGGATGTGCATGTCTCATAACCTTACAACCGATTTTGGCATACGTCACGTGACCACTGGTATGGTGGGAAAGTTGAAGAAACGAATATGAAATCATCAGAAATCAGATTAGTTGATGCGATATCGAAAAAACTCCAAGAATAAAAAGTGTTTAGAATTCCATTAGAACCTTACCTACAATGTTTGGGATATCTACTTGAAAAAACATAAAATCGAATTTTTTTGTATTTTTTTTTACCGAATTAAAAATTTCCATATTTTTCCTTTCTAATAGCTTCATTAAAGTAAAACTGACTTCTGTTGAACACAACTAGAAATATTATTTTGTTTTTCTGACAATTTGGAGCAATAATTCAAAAAATTCGTTTATACTCGGATGCCAGCTGTTGCAACAGTCTATTTCTAATAACCTTATCGATATTTTTTATATCGAAATAATCTGTGATGTTAAGAAATCCTTAAATTCATTAATCCAAAACAAGTTTTATTTCTAACCGTAAAACAGAATTTTGAATTTCGCAGATAAACTTTAAAAAAATCTAAAAATTAATAAAATTAAAATTATTTTATTGAGTCAAATAAACAACAATTTGAGTCAAAAAACTATATTAGTAATAAGTACTAAATAATTTTATTAATACTAATAATACCAAAATTAACTTAAATTAAAAAAAAATAACCGAGTATTAAAACTCGGTATGACCGCCATTTCGCTCCATACATAATATTGTTCGAGATGCCATTTCTTTTGAAACATTTCTGAGCATTTCGGGAGTTATTAGGTCTACACAGTTTCTAATAATTTGTTCCAAATGTTCAACATTTCTAAGGCCGCTTTTTTCAAACCTGGTTTTTTAAGTACCTCCACAAAAAACAAGTCTAAGGGTGAAAGGTCGGGGGATCTGGCGGGTCAGGGATTTTCTGCGAATCGGCGTATCCACTGATTGCCAAACTCCTCATTTAACCAGTTCCTTACTTCAATAGTGGAGTGAACACTAGCGCCATCTTGCTGAAAGTACAGATGCCGTCTTTGTATTAATGGAAGATTATCTAGGAAGCCTGACAGTGCATTCCGTAATAATAATAAGTACCTAGCAGCATTTAAATTACCACGCAGAAAAAAGGGTCCCATAATTTTCTAAATATACTGATCTTTACACTAAATAACAAATCCTGGGTTTTCAGCGGCCCAGCACCTACAATTTTGCGAACTCACGGTGCCGTTAGAAGTAAAAGTAGCTTAATCTGAAAATAAAATTGTCCTTGGAAAATTAAAGTTTTCTTCGACCATACCCTAAACCATGCACAAAAGTCAAAACGCGCATCATAGTCTCGATCTTGTAACACTTGCACAAATTTCGGTTTGTACGGGAAAAACTTGTTTTTCTTTAATATTCTTCGTACCGATCGCTCTTCAATATTTGTCACCTCCGAAATATGACTAACTGCCACTTGCGGTGTTTCTGAAACTGTAAGTAGTACATCCAAAGCATTTTCATCATTAGTCGCCGTTTTCTCGTGAGGTAGTTTGTACTGATTTTCTACACTACCAGTCTCCTTCAATTTTTTCAACAATCGCGTAACTGTAGAGTAATGCAAAGTTTTATCAGGGTGCCTTTCACAGAATACTGCAGGCACTTTTGTAATTATCCCCACAAATTAAAATAAGTTCTATTTTTTTTTCGATGGATAGTGATGGGGACATTTTAAATACAAAACTTAATAATTAAGTAGAAAGAGTTAATAAAATACTTCACAAAGCGAAAATACAGAAATACCATAAAGTTGTCAAAATAATCATACATTTATGTAGAACAAAATGGCAGATTCCTATTGGAAGTGTCTTGTTTTAATTTCAACGCCTACTTTGTCAATCTTTTGATTTCTATATGTATAAATTGTTGCTTAATTGACTCAATAAAATAATTTTAATTTTATTAATTTTTAGATTTCTTTTAAGTTTATCTGCGAAATTCAAAATTATGTTTCACGGTTATAAATAAATTTTGTTTTGGATTAATGAATTTAAGGATTTCTTAACATCACAGATTATTTCGATACAAAAAATATCGATAAGGTTATTAGAAATAGACTATTGCAACAGCTGGCATCCAAGTGTAAACGAATTTTTTGAATTATTGCTCCAAATTGCCAGAAAAACAAAAGAATACTTCTAGTTGTGTTCAACAGAAGTCAGTTTTACTTTAATGAAGCTATTAGAAAGGAAAAATAACGAAATTTTTAATTCGGTAAAAAAATATTTTAAAAAAATTCAATTTTGTTTTTTCAAGTAGATATCCCAAACATTGTATGTAAGGTTCTAATGGAATTCTAAACACTTTTTATTCTTGGAATTTTTTCGATATCTCATCAACTAATTCGATTTCTGATGATTTCATATTCGTTTCTTCAACTTTCCCTCCATACCAGTGGTCACGTGACGTATGCCAAAATCGATTTTAAGGTTATGGGATATGCACATCCGATCCCCCAGAAAAGAGTTTTCGATATTCCGCTAATAAAATTTTTTCCCATATGTTGCGAACTCTTTGCCGGTCACTGTATGAGGTGTTAAATTTGAAAAAAGTGACTTTTGGTGCTAGACTCACCGAGAAATATTTTTTGGGTACCCTGCAAAAAAAATATTTTTTAAGTTTGTTAGATATTCAAAATACCTGTATATCGTTTAATTATTTTAGTAAGAGAAGAACAATGGGAGATACATATAGAACATGGTTGATAAATAAAACTAACAACCGTAGAATAAAAAATCGATTATTATTGCATTTCAAATTCTAAAGTCAGTATCCAGTAGAGGTAGAACTGGCAACACTGCATTCTCAAAAATCTTTTTAGGGGCTAAAATACTATGTCTTATCGCCATTTCCAAAATTTTAGCACGATATTAATATTCGTTTTCTAGATTCTCCTAATGTACCATGGGGTTTGGAATACCCTGTGAACAACTATTTACTAAAAAGAGCTAAAATAAATAAACTAAATAATGACTGTATATAGGAATAACAATAACAATATATAAGAAACCTAAATCGATACAAAATGCAATATAATAAATTAAACCCAAAAAATACCGATATTATTATTGATTCCAAAGAGGCGAAGTCTAGCTTGACAAAGTTAGCAACTCAACATCTGGCTCTGATTTAGGAAAGCAATATATATTTCTTATATTAGGAAAAATCAGCACATCCAGGTACACAACACTTTACTGCCGACATAAAAGGACTTTCAAATGTCGAAAATTATTACAAAGATGACACAAAACATGAAGGAGACACTTTCTGACATTACTTGTCTTGTCGCGTCACTGGCACGTCGCGGGTGGGTCGACAAGACAACGACATCAGCGCTTGCGGTAGATGGAATTGTTCCTAACATATTTTGGCGGATCCCTATTTAAGAAAGCTCTCTATGGTCTTTATAATTAAAACAAAAAAAGAGGACTTAGAGAGACCCCTGGGGCACTAGGTGAGGGAATATATGAGTTATATTTTTACATCAGCCGAATACTATAAAACTTAGTAAAAGGGGAAATCTTAGTGTTAATGTTTATACTATTTGGCTTGCTCAGGTTGATGTAAATATAAGGAATTAATCCTAAGAATAAAATAAAATAGAAGTAAAAAGTTAAACAAAGATGAGTTCTGCTCTTAAAATTATCAGTTTTAATTAAATTCTACAAGGTGTCCTAAACGGTATGGTCAATAATTAGAGATCGAGAAGATTGGGTCAAAATAAGGAAGGTCATGTAACATTTTGTCGTATGCCCCCCTATCCGAGCTACAGCCTCGCAAAGAGTAGGCTCAGAAAAAGTTTTTCTGTCGATATATTCGAATTCCAATAAAGATACTAATTAAAATTTAGGTACTCGAGTAAACTTTACAGGCAGAATCGAACTATTGTCGTTAAAATGTCGACAATTTAAAAGCATTCTCAGAAATAGGGGAGAGCGGAGTTAAAATATACCTAATTTTTTTTTCATACATTTCTTATGTAAAATTAGAAAACTTCAAAGTTGTTTGCAAAAAAAGGGTGTTCTATAGGCACGATTTAGGGCGTTATTTTCGAGATAAATCGATCAAAAATTTATCCTGCATGCCAAAACTATTGTATTAGGCCCGACATTTAGCTAATGTAAAAAAAGACGAAATATCAGAAAGTGATAAAAGAAGTTAATTTAAATTTTTTAGTAGCAGGAATTTAGTAGTTGACATTTTCATAAATGAGATTATGAAAAATAATAAAACGTGGGTAAATAATATTAATTATGCTTTCTTTCTCGCGTGCAAGGTAATTCAATAACCTCGAAAACGATGCTTTAAATCGTATCTAACTAGGAGTGCCTTTTTTCGCAAAAGACGTTAAAGTTTTCTAATTTGACATAAAAAAAAACTATAAAAATCAATATAAAAAAATTGGGTATATTTAGACCCCGCCCTCCCCTATTTCTTGCGCCACTTCTCGATTGTTGACATTTGAACCACAACAGTTCGATTCAGCGTGTTCCTAAATTTGAAGTTTGTATCTATATTAGTTTCGAAAACAATAGGGAAAAAAATATCTTCAGGGTCCTCTTGGAAGCCTGTAGTTCTATTATGGCGGGATATAGGACAAATTGTTACATGACTTTCGGACCCCATTTTGACCCGATCCCTAATTATTGACTATACCCTTTAGGACAACCTGTATATAAAGGGTATAACTTAATTTAATTTATTATTTATTATTGGTATAATTGGTATATAAATTAGTAACATCAAGTAAAACGCAGACTGCCTACCTCCACAAAATATATTTAAAAGTTATCAACACTTCATTGTTTCGAACATATAAATGTTCATCATCAGGGTATATAGTGATAGACCCGAGTAGTTTTGTTAATTAAAATTAATATAAGTAAGTAGAAGTTTATGCTGAATTGTGACTAGTGCGCAGTTTACATTGTAAATTTATATGGCTGTATATTTAATAAATAAATAAAACTGACAGTTAAAGCAATTAGGTGACATTTCATATCCTTAGGTAGCTTGATTTATTGGTCTAATGAAATGTGTGATTTGGTGTAGGTTATTTAACTATGAATTTAGTGGATTTATGACCTTATACGGTACACTGTGCAGTGGTTCAAATTTTTAAGTAGTCGATAATGTAAAGCCATGCTTAATAAGGACCAGTTTTAAGAAAATATTCAAATTGTTAAAAGGTTTTTGTAGTATATTGGTGCGAAATAAAAGTATATGATAATCGAGAACTTTAAATTTTGTTAGGGTATAGTAGAATCAAAGAAGTGAACAATTGGGGTTAAATTAATGTTGAGAAATGAAGGCAGAAAGTGGTTAAGTTGACATTGTTGAACAATTATTGATGTGAAATGAAAGTATCTGATGGTCGAAAATAATTTTTTTAATGTTAGTACTATGTCATAGTGAAGTAAAAGAGATGAAGAGTTAGAGTTAAATTGTAGAGAACTCGAACCTGACAAGTGATATCCATCTGTATGTGACAACGTGGTTTTTTCCGACTTATTTTTAAACTTTTTGATTAATCTCACAGCATGAGACACAAATAACTAATGCTTGGCGTTTAAAGCCCATTATTAATATCTTCGGCCATGTAAGTGTTTCCAGTTTTGCCCCAATTTACTCCAGTAACCCTGCAGATCTGTTCCTCTTTGTTCGATGTTCTACTACTTGCAAATTTTATTCTATAACTATATTAACTTTTACCGCATTCTACCTTCATTTCTCCACACCAATTTAATTCTAAATCTTCATCCATTTCACTCCACTATACTATACCAACATTAATAAAATTTTCAGGAACTTCTCGACCATCAGATACTTTCATTTCATACAAATCTTACTAATACAATAATCTTTCAACAATGTCAACTTTACCACTGTCTGTTTTGATTTCTCAACATTAATTTAACCTTAATTCTTCACCTCTTTGATTGTACTATACCGTAAAAAACCTAAACTTCTCTAGTTTATCGAATATCATATACTTATATTTCGCATCAACATAGTAGAAAAACTTTTTAACAATTTTCATCTTTTTTAAAATGGGGTTTCATTAAGCATCGCTTTACATTATTGACTACTAAAAGTTCGAACCACTCGTCACCAATTCAGCATAAACTTCTTCTTACTTATATTAATTTTAATTAGCAAAAACTACTCTGGTGGATTACTCTATCCCCTGATGATAAACATTTATATGTTCGAAACATCTTGGGAACAATGAAGTGTTGAAAACATTTAAATATATATTGTGGAGGTAGACCATCTTGTTTAATTTGATTGTATCGACTCCACTGCGAGCATGAACTACTTCTTCAAGATTAAATTAGTAACAGTGTAGGATAATAAAAATTATACATTTTATTAAATAAGAGACATAATAATCTTATTTGAAGAATTACAACTGATTAATTATGGTAAGCTAGCGTTATAGTTCAACTAAATTTTTCATTATGCTGGACTACAATAACGTCTAATGCCGTTAATTATCGCGTTATTTTACATTGGGTTAAATGTAAAATAACACGACAATTAACAACTTTAGACGTCAGTGTGGTTCCAGTATAGAGCTAATTTAATATAAAATTATTTAAGAGACAAGTACTTCCTTTCAGCCATATACTTTTGCATATAATTCGTTTTAGGGAAATATTTAGGGAATATTCCTTTAATAACGATAGGTATAAATCTATGATTTGCGCCACAGATCTTGGAACATTGACCGTCTAATAGACTGGTGCGGCTATAAAAGAATTTAGCTTATTTCAGACGTCCAGGAGTTCCAGCATTTTTTACTCCAATTGATGGGATATTTCATGAGTAGATTACGTCGGAAAAAGTAATAGTTAATAGGATTTAAGTTATAAAAGGAAATACTATCTAGTAAATGAAAATTAGCTGACTTTCAATTAGATATCGATGAATAATTTTATTAAATATTACTCTTGTTAATATTTGGTCAAGTAAAATAGTAATGATAATAAAAATTATTATAGTATGACTATGAAAAAACGATAAGTGCTCTATTAATTCCTAATTCTATTAATAATTGAGATCATTCAATGAATTGTGGTATTATAGACGAAGAAATGTTAACATGTTTAACTGCAAAAACTTCTCATAAGATAAAGATTAAGTAAAATACCCCCCTTAAAGAAATTAATAGGTTAATAGCGTTTGCATTCTCACGAGGTCCTTATCATTGGGGGCGTTTCGTAGGGGGGAATGAAACAACAGCTACAAAGCAGTGGTATAGACTAATTGCAAGGCTAGAATGCACAGTATGTCCTTTGGGGTACGGCATCGTCGGAAGCATTTATTATGATGCTTTATACGGGACAGGCAGGATACAGAGCTCACCCTTTCAAAGTGGCTTGGGCTTGGTCTGAGGATTGGGATGGAAGATTTGATCTGAGGAGTCAGATGCCGATTTATGTCGTGGGCTCAGTATTTATTGGCAATAAAGTGTTGATGCATACCGGAACAAGAAGTCAAGTCCTGGATACCTCAATTAAGCAGGGTCGAAAATTTTATATTGTCGACTAGAGGTCAGATAGATAATCCTAGTATTGACCTCTAAATTGCATTTTATTGGATTTTGATACCTACACAGTATGAAAAATTTGAATAAGTAGAATGATTTCATTGATTATACAGTTACGAAAACCACATGTATAAGGTGTCCGGTAAGTATAGGGCAATATTTCGCCAGCGTACAGGGGGGTCAAAATAATAGAAGTAGTTCATATAATGGTTTTCTCTAATATCCCTCTTAACAAAGATATCGGACCCCAACGACGCACCGGAAGATTTACATTTTCGATTATAACTTTTAAGCAATCCTGTATATTTTAATGAAATTTTGTACCTTTGTACAGCCTATATGGACTAAGAAACTCATACTAGTAACATTATTGCACATAGCCAGGGAAGCCACGAACGGATTTGGCACCGCACTCGCAGGATTAAAATTTTGTTAGGTGCCATTTTTGGAAAACTAAAAAATATTTTTTAAATACTTTGGGCATTTCTTTTTAAAAAAGATACTCTTCATTTGTTTCAAAAAGATCAACCATTTTTGAGATAATCAAATTCTTATACAATCTAAGATCAGCTAAAATGTATTACAAAATGTTTAAACTAAAGTCAGCATTCCACCGAGTAAGGCGTCGCGTGCCGTATCGACGGGGCGGTGAGACGCGCTGGGACAAAATTTGTATTTAACATGATAGCTTGCGAACCTCCTTCCACCTAGTACGTTGCGTGCGGCGCCGGATACAGTGACTTCAGCATCAGTTGAGTCCGACGTGCCGTAGCAGTAGTTTCCTTATAATTGGTATTTTCTTTCCAATATCACGCTATTCTGATTAACCTCCAGCAAATTACTGACGCGTACTTCAGCTGCAGCTGGTGGAATGTATCAACACGTTATTTAACGCTGCGGTATCAGAGCACGCAGCGTGTACGTTAGTCTGGTGTGCGGCACCGTACTCGGTGGAATGTTAGATTTAATATATTTATCGGCGATTTATAAAAACACAACATAACTAACCTGTTATTTTCACATACTGATAATGATTATAGAAAAATAAACTTAATTTGATATGCAGAAATGCTAACATGCATTTAATTTATGGACAAGCACAATGTAATTCTCTGGAAGTACGAAGATTTTCGAATCTAAATTTACCGGATCGAAAAATATTTGTAAGGATTGATCGTAGCTTAAGAAACACAGAAAAATTGAAAAATAAAAAAAATGTTAAGTTAGTATAAAAATAGCTCATACAATAAGTTTTATTATAATTGCTTATTTCATCAGATGTTCAAAATGAATACCTTGAACTTCAATACTCTTTCTTATTTTTAAGAATTCTTGCCGCTGTACTTGGAACAATATTGCAAGATCGTTTCGTATTTGTTCGCAAAACTGGATTAGTCTTTGAAGTATCTGTTCCCTGGCATTTACTGGAGTTGAGTAACCAAGTTTTTTCAAATGACCCCAAAAAAAGACATATCTAACGATTACTAAAATTATCAGACAAGTAACGACACACTACGTTGCTAAAATGTAGCTGCGGCGCACTATCATGCATAAACAGCATATATTGTACTCTAGCTTGCATGGGTACATTTTCCCATAAATAATTTAAATTATGTTGCAAGAATTGCAAATACAAAGCACCATTGAGCCTTTTTTCTAAAACGAAGAACCCAATCAAATGATTCCCGATGATGATGATTGTTGATCTGTCGTATTAGAGTGAAAAAAAAAAAAAAAGAAAACAACAATATCATTTAAAAGAACTGTAAGAATCAGCAAATCAAAGAAGTCATTTTTAAAAAAAACAAACGCTTATTAAAAAAAAATCGAAAAATCAAATGTTGGTGGCATTTCTACCTTTTCATAAACAAATACGTCTGTCAAACATAAAACTGTACAATACGGATCTCTAAAAACTACAAAAAACTCTGTGAGACTGCCTAAAAAAAGTGCATGTTTATACCGTGCCACTTTTTAAAATACGATTTTTGACGTTTTTTCAAATTTTCGATATTTTAACAGTTATCAAATCCTACTTTACCTATCACTTTTAAAAAATGCCAGTGCATCCTAGATTAATTATGCATTAATGTGCAACTTAAGTTTTCAAGATTATCGCAGGGAAAATGTCTACGAAATAGTTTTTTAATGAATATTTTAAAGTTATTTTCAATTCTAAACATCTTTTCTTTATAATAATTTTCGATGTAGAATAAAGGTACTTTACTATTGAGTAAACTTCATATTTTTTTATAAACATCGTATACGACTGATAAATCTTGTTATCTGATGGTTGCATATTAGGTTTTAGACATACACTTCATATTTTAGCCTCTACCAACGGCGCCCTACCAAAAAGTTCAGAAGGAAAAAAGGGGGCATGACCCCGGAAAAAATATCTTCCTGTAGATTCTCAGAACCATTTGGAATGCCCAATGATGTAAGTCCTACAGCGTAACCTGTGTTCCAAATTTAAGCAAAATATCTCAAAAACTGCAGGAGCTATTAAGGAAAAACTTAAAAAAATCTTGAAATTTAAACACTCTGTAGATCGGTAACGAAGCGTTTGCGGACCTATGTTTATGTGGAATTTTAGTCATAAAATAAGCCAGGCAATCACTCCCTTTCGTATGTACATGACATTTAGGAACACCCTGTATTAAATAGTTAAAACAAGTATATATCCAGAAGCTTTCAAAATTTGTGTAATAAAACCTATTTTTAAAAATGGAGATTCAAGTAAAATTAGTAATTATAGGCCTATAACATTAATATCTTCATTAGCTAACGTTTCTCAAAAATCTTTAAAAATACGACTTGATAATTATTAAGAAAAATATAAATTCTATTTCTAAAAAACAATCTGGGTTTCAAAAAAATAAATCGACGCAAGATGCTATTTGCTATCTAACAGAACCAAAGAAGTAAATTAAAATACGGAATTTTAGGTTGGGGAGGAATAAATAGAACTTTAGTTAAAAAATTAGAAGGATTACAAAAATTTGTTAAAATTATATTTAATAAGGACTATCTTTATCCGTCAAAAGAATCACATTCCGAATCAAAAAAGATTAACGTTAGACAAATTTAGATTTATAATATTTTAATAATAATATATCTATTTAAAAATAAAAACATTATACAGTTTAACCATAATACACGTTATTAAAATGAAATATCCGTAAAATCTAAAATGTTTTTATTAAATGATTATTAACTAACACATATAAAGAAAAATATTTCACTAAAAAATATAAGATTTAAATAAAAACATTTATATTGGAAACAAACGATGTAAAAATATTTTTGGAAATGCTTTAACTAATTAAAGTTATTTAATATATTATCTAAAGTCAAGAAAGTAGCGTTTATTGAATATTTGCACCTTTTCATTAAAATATTCTTAAATATTTATAATTTTAAACACTTTTAAAAAATAAGATTTGCCCCTAACAAGCACGACTTCGGGGACTTTATAAATATTTGAAATAAACTTGTTATTATTGTTTGTTTATAATATTAAATAACCAGTAATTATTAATAAGTGAAAATATTAGGTTAGCTATTATTGTGTTTTAATAAATCAAAATCTTTTAAAGTCATATTATACCTTTGATAATTACTATAATGTTTTTGTCAAAATAAGAAATAGAGCAAAGAATATTCAAATAAAAAAGGTAAGAACATATGTAAAATTTGGATTTTAAAAACGTATTTCAGAAAATTTTTACTTGGAAATCTGGAATAAGAATTCTTTTACAATTTAAAATTTGTTTGAAAAAGGGGAATTTTACTCTTTACCAAATTTTTATGTTTTTGTATTTTTTGTATATCACGTAAAAAAAAATCAATTTGTTGGGATCGTGCATCTTGTAAAACACGTAAAAATTGTATTAAATAATTTTTTGTATCTTTCACTTTGGTTGTCCTATTGTATGTGGACAAGTGAACATAGTGTATATTTACGGAGGTAATGTATGCACAATGTGTCCAAAGTATCATTCAATCATGTGAATAAAAAAAAGTGTCACTTTACACATTTGTTGCATAAGTAACGATTGTATTTATTTATGAAAATGATCACCTTTCAGGAAATCTCAAAAGATCAGTGACTTTTTGTATAACTTTTAAGAAACGAATTTGAATTCGTGTATTAAAAAGTAGGATACAAATATCTCTAAAAAAAGTTAGGTTACAAAATTGAAATTTTGATTTCAAATAATATTTCACGAAAATATTGAATAGTAATATGCTTTGGTGGGTCGTGCTTTAGAAAAAAAAATGATAACCTTGAAGCAGCTGATTTTTTTTATATCCCAATCATCGATATGAAATGACTCAAACTAAGCTAAACGAATACGTTCTTATCGATTAAAATCCACCCTTACCTCTTGTTGTTGGGTATTGGGTAAATGGTAAGTTAATATCAAACTGCTTGTCAAATGTAACGCGTTTTATAAACCTTACTAGTGTTTCTAAAGCGTCCGGCATGTGACAATAAATCTACACACTGTTAGAATCACTTGTGATAGAAATCGATAAAAAATCTTCTGTTAGTCGGGAATATTTAGAGCATTCCAAATCCTAAAACTCCTTTATATCGCTTTTATAATGCGGCTTAAAAAAGGCAAAGTTCTGTGTTTAACCCGTAAACTTAACTTACCCATTGGGTACTTTATATGTTCGTAATAATCTGTGACTTCTTCCTTGTCGACTGGCTGCCTGAATGGCCAAGAAGATTCGTGATTTTTAACCTAAAAGTATGAACAATTATAAAAATGTATTAAATAATAGAGGTAATAAATAAAAAACCTTACATAATAAGATACGGCATTTAGAGGAATTATACGTCATACAAAAGAAAACTAAAATAATATAGCGGCTACTGTTCGTTGAACCCCGTATAGTGATTATAGTTATGAAAATTAGAGCTAGGCAGTAACCATCCACCAAATATATAAGCTTCTATAAATAAAACAAGTCTTCCTCCACAAATTTAATAATAACGGGGTTGTTATGTTCCCTACGTGTTTCGGGCGTCTAGACGTTCAGGGAATACCAGAAGGGATTACACATTGGTAAAACGACCAGTTAAAATTATGTAAATAATATGACTTACCCAAAATGATTTGAATGACTTGAATAAAATTTGTAGAGTTGCCTTAATTAAGACATATTTTATTAGGTAATTGCTTAATAGTTTTAAAATTGTAACAAAACATTTTTTAAAATGTGAAGAAAGAAATTTAATTAAAAACGGATCTATGTCCCATGTTAAGGGATAAGAAAAATGATTGTTATTGATTAGAGAATGGGGCTAAGCCCCATGGTAGTAAAAATTGAAAAACTATTAATTTCATAATTAAATTGAAAAAATTATTTTTAAAAATTAATCAGTGCTAACTACGACCGTGTTAACTCTACAGACACGTGTCTTATGGTGGATTTATACAGACAAATAACATAAAATAAAAATAAGAAATGACCTTCAACTTGGATATCTTTTAACTTTTATTTTAGTCCTATGTAGAAATGGAGCTGCGCATGCCCGATCTGATTTGATTGTCAGTTTTTTGAGTTTTTGTGGATTGAGTTGTAAAATATGATTATCTTTTTTGAGAATATATTTTTTTTTTCTTCTTCTTTTGGCCTTGAGCATTGCTCATTTAGCCACAGCAGAATATATTATTGTTATTATATAAAAGTTAAAATATGATTACTCAAAAAGCTTATATTGAAATAAGGTAGGCAGGGTACATGACATAGGAATATGCACGGGGACACTCGCTTCACGCCACTGGGGCCTATCAGGGCGACTTTTGGTTTACACGGGACAGTAAAGACCACTTCAAAGGGAAAAAACATATAAGGATAAGCAAGGACTGTGTAGGGAATTTTTTAGATTAAATAGTTTACACTTTAAATCTGGATAGTTTAATGTAATTAATAAATATACTTTCAATATCTGTATTTACATTAGCCATCGACATTAGAGAGATAAAATTGAGGGGCAATAAATTACGCTTGGCGAGTTCTGAACAGAGGAACTCTGTCGCTGTCGTGTTAAGGCTGCAGTTAAAAATCTTGTGGTTTATATCGTCGATAGATTGATTATCACAAGGGCAGTGAGGCGTTTCATTTATTTTTAGTCTATATAGATGCTTATTAAAATTGCCATGTCCAGTGATGTAACGAAAATATGCTGTGAAACAAGGTCTAGATATCTGCATTCTTTTTATTAGTGGATTGCTTGGAAGTTTTGAATGAATGGAGGTGTAGAGGTTTTTATTATTTAGTACATAGTTTTGATACATTGCCTTCCATGATGTCAGCAGATCTGCCCTTAGTAACGTGAATAAATCACTTGTAGGTACTTTGGTTAAAATTTCGCCATTTTCAACTGCTTCCTTTGCAGCTCTATCAACCACTTCGTTGCCTTTTAATCCCGTATGCCCTTTGACCCAAATCAACTCTACCTGGAATTTTTTGGTATAGAGAGTAGTTATAAGGTTTAGAATTCTTGCAATAAGAGGATGATTACAACCGTTGTTACAATATACTGCTTGGAGCACTGACTGCGAATCTGACAAAATAACTACCCTTTGACATATCGTAGAATCAATTACATATTCTATGGCTTTTATAATAGCCTGTGCCTCGGCGGTGAATATTGATGCTCTATCATCGCACTTATACTTATACACAATATTAGCTTCGGGTATAGCAAAAGCACTGCCGACTCCCATCTGACTCTTTGAGCCGTCCGTATAAATCTTGTAGTAATTTGTAAATTTACTTAGGTACTGGTTAAGTATAGCACGATTTAAGCTTGGAAAAGGAGTGTACTTCGGGAATGTGGCGTTCACTCTAACATATGAAATTTCGTAAGCAAAGTCAAATAAAAAATATTTTTCTCTTTTTTCAACCGATTTTTCAAAGGACATTGTCTTAGTAAAAGCATCAGCTAAGGGTGGACTAGTTTTATTTATCCAAAAAGGACATATTAAGTTAGCAATGCCTAGTTTTCCGATTTTATTGACAATAGAACTGTTTGTGTATTGTAAATTTTTTATAACAAATTTTCCTGCCAACATTTGTCTTCTTAGCGACAGTGGGGGTTCATTGCATTCGGATAATAATGCTTGTGTAGGAGATGACCTAAACGCCCCTACAACTAGTCTTAAAGCTTTATATTGGATTGTATCCAGCCTTTTAAGTCTAGAATTTGTAGCTGAACCATAGAAAATGGACCCAGTATCCAAAATCGAACGAGTGAAGGATTTATAAAAAATTAAAGAAGTTTTTGGGTCAGAGCCCCAAGATCTTGAAACTACCGCCTTAAGAACATTTAAGCTTTTTCAGCCTTCTTCATTAACAAGTTAATATGCTCCTCCCAGCTTAATTTTTGATCCAGAATAATTCCAAGATATTTTGTAGAGTAAACCCATGGTATGACACAGCGATTAAGCCTGATTGTATCTTCCTTTGCGACCCTATGACGAGAAAATATTAAAACTGCCGATTTTTGAGTAGATAAGGTAAAGCCATTATTGGGAAAATAGGAGTTGCAGATATACATAATATGGTTCAAGTTAGCTTTGGAGGCTTCAAGCGACCTTTGCCTGCTGTATATACAAAAGTCATCAGCAAATTGCAAAACAGTGGCATTGAAACCAATGTCATGAATATCAGCTGTATATAGATTAAATAGTAATGGGCTCAAAACAGATCCCTGTGGAAGTCCATCAGAAACCGTTCTGGGGCCGATAACACCATTCGCATCCCGTATATATATTTTCCTATTGATGAATAGGTTAACTAGATTGCAGGCAAGGCCCGGTGGAATGTTAAATATTTGCAACTTTTGCATTAGAATATCTAGATTAACACTTTCGTATGCACTGGATACATCCAAAAATATCGCTCCCAGATAGTCATTGTTGGTAAAAGTTTCTTGAATATCGGTTGTTAAATGAGCTAAACATTCCGTCGTCCCTTTACCTCTTCGAAAACCAAACTGTAATGAAGGAAGCAGACCTTGTGACTCAACCCACCATTCCAAACGTGATTTTAGAATTCTCTCTAAGGTTTTTAGGATGCAAGACGCTAAAGCAATTGGCCTAAACTCATTTGGTTTACCCGGCTTATTAATAGGAACAATAAGGGATTCTTTTATGATAGGAATATCCTCCCCTTTAGAAATAATTCTATTAAATGCCATACAGAGAAGATGTTTAGCTATGTCAGGAAGATGTTCTAGCATGCTGTAGGTGATACCATCCAATCCTGGAGCGGTATCAGCACGATTTTTAATATTTGCATTAAACTCATTTAATTCTATTAGTTTAGTTAAAAAGTGGTTTTCGTTAATAATTCTTGTTGGTATTTGCCTGCATACCGAATCCGGGGCTACTTTTTTTAAAAAGGATTCTGCCATTTCTGTTGACATAGAAGTAGTAATATTTTGGTTTAATCCCGATTTGACTGCGTTCACTCGCCTCCAGATGGTTGAGGGGTTTGTTTGCGCATTAAGACTATTACAAAATACTCTCCAGCTTTGCCTGGCTTTGTTTTTATATGTAACTTTACACTTAGCCGAACATTTTTTATAATTAATAAAATTTTCAATAGTATTATAAGAACAAAAGGTTTTAAAAAGTTCTTTACGGTCTTTTGATAGGTTGGAGCATTCTTGGTCCCACCAAGGAGGGGTTTTTGAGTTTTTATTAGATTTTTTCTTAGGAAATCGTTTGTTGGCTGCTGTTCGCATTGTTTCATAAACCGTGTTTATAAGATCATTAGAGTTTTCTGGTATGGCAGTTAGATTAGTTATTTGTTGATTAATATCGGTCGAATACATTTCCCAATCTGCATTTTTTAAGTTCCAATTATTTCCGACAGCGGGATCAGGTAATTCCCGATCCGTGTTGTTAAGTATTAACTTAATCGGGAAATGATCCGATCCGTAGGTGTCGTCTATAATTTCCCAACAAGAGTTATTTACAAGATTAGATGAAACAATGGAAATATCCAAAGCAGCTCCAAAAGAACCTGGCGCACTTAATCTAGTGGGTTGGCCTTCATTTCTAATGACTAAATTTGGATAATTATCTAATGCGTCGGTTAAGATTTTACCAAAATTGTTATTGGCATTGCACCCCCATAAGGTGTGGTGTGCGTTAAAGTCACCAGATATAACACAGTGTGCACTGACTTTAGAGAAAATATGTTCATATTGTCTAGGGGTTACCTCGACAGTTGGCGGTCTATACAAGGATATTAGTGATAAAACTGTATTATCCAACACAGTATTCACACCACAGATTTCCAACTCATTATTTTCTATACTAGAAAAATCTATACATGTAAAATTCAGGGATTTTTTCAGAAGAATGGCAACACCACCTTTGCCACCAAGCCGATCTTTCCTAATTATATTATAACCTTTTAACCTTATGTCGTAACTTGGTTTATACCAAGTTTCACTAATAAGCCCTACATCGAAGTCAGTGTCAATGATCAGATTTTTCAATAAATTATGGTTAGCATACGCTGACCTAGCGTTCCACTGAACAATAACTAACCTTTGTTTTGTTGTCCCCATTTTTGAAACAATTCACCCAGAGTAGAATCTATAATATTACCCAGATTTATACTGTCCAAGATATTAACCATATTAGGAGGCGCTAATGTTTGAATAGTGGTAAAAATTTTATTCTTGAGACATTCGTTTATTTTATTTTTAAGGTCATCTATATCACGCTGGTTTAAATTTTTACTTTGTTGTATTAAGGGCGCCCCTGTATAATTCCAATCAAATTCTCTAGAAATTGGCTCGAAATTAGGGCTTCTATCATTAGTTTTTCTTTTTTTGTTGTAGTGCGAGCTCGAGTGTGAGGTACTTGGTTGTGATATTGGCCAAGAGTTGTTAGAATTATAATTTTTAGGAGTAGGTTGGCTAAGAGAAAAAGCAGGTTTTTTATGCGTAGGTAAGTTAGGAAATTCTGTACTTGACGAAATTAATGGAGCAAATTTATTTTTAGTAACAAGACTAGCGTATGATGGATGATCCACTACTTTTTCTGTTCTCTAAAGCTTAAATTTAGGTTAGCCATGGCTTCCTTAGTTCTTTTTTGCTTGAGATATGCAGGGCATTCTTTGGAGGTAGATGTATGTTCTTCGGTGACTCCGCAATGGATACAAGATGTAGTACAATCGTCACAAATAGTATTTCCCTCACTAAGGTTAATTCCGCAATTTTTACATTTCCTTTTGCTTTTGCATTGTTTAGATGTATGACCGAAGAGCAAACAATTAAAACATTGCGTTACCGGAGAATACCAAACCTCTACATTATGTCTTAATTTATATATTGAAATAAATTGGGGTAAGGCAAGATTATCAAACGTGACAATAATTTGTTGACGCGGGACTTTTACATATTTACCGTCCTTATCAAGTATATTTTTGTATCTTCTCTGAATTGATTTTATGGGGATATCAGATTTAATAATATTAAGAAGTTCTACCTCTGAAAAGGATGTCAACGCCTCGTATAAGCCCCTTCTTCGTTGTGCGATGTTGGGGTATATATGCAATAAGGTTATTTTTTTCAAAAATAGCATTTGTAACTAATATATTAGCCGCTCCGGCTGATTTAGTAAAAATTTGCACTCGGTTTCTTCCAACAATATCAAGATAATCAATATATTTTTCGTCTCCACCCATATTATATAATTTTTCGCTAATTCTTACTGGATGTAATTTTCCAAAGTTTAAGTATTTATGTTCAACAAAAATGGAATAAGGACCTTGACTATCCTCTTTATATCTATTTTCAAAGTCAATTTTATTTACTCTATCGGAGATAATTTTTTCAACATAGGATTTTCATGAACATTGTCAACATTTGAATCTGCCATATTGATATCATCATGAGTAATATCAATTACTCCAATATTTGTTCTACCCTGATCGGGTGGTTTACCACCCCCTTCGCCATATATTCCTCCCGTCATTTTAGCAACATGTACGGGTAGTTACACCCAAATTAGATCAGTTTTAACTTACAGTTTTGCAGCCAATATTATTTATTATTTTTAAATCACAATAAAGTTCACAGCCCACAGCACCACAAAAAGTAGCAAACAGGTAAAAAATCGAGTCCTATAAATACACCGTCCTATATCGAACGCAGATAAAGCGTATATTTTCTTGAATTTAAACTTATAAAATTTGCAAAAATGCCTAGAAGCCGATCCCCTTGGGGGGGGGGGGGGGCATACTCGTACATATTGTAGTTTACTGGCAAGAACCCTACTTAAAAGAACCACTCCGGTTTACAATTGCCAAGAGTTTGAGCTAACTGAGGTAGGTGGTGACCTTATACCTTATTCAATAATTAAATTTCCATCATTTATATTTTGTTACCAACTAACAAGGTTACAGGACGTATAAAAGTGTGGAAAGCAATAAAGGTGCTTATTATGTTCCTTGGGGGAGACAGCACAGGTAAAATAGCGGTGAGTTTTGTTTGAGAGATTATTTACCTCATCCATTATAAAAGCGGGTTGATTTTCACCTGATTATTTAGCGATAATCTCCCGCTCTCCGGTGAAAATCACCCTTGTCAAACGTGAAAATCTCACCCGTCAGAAATCCAGCGATAATCTCCCGCTCTCCGGTGAAAATCACCCTTGTCAAAAGTGAAAATCTCACCCGTCAGAAATCGTTAGTTTTTTATTTGGTAAATAATCTTCAAAATACATTTCGGGATTGGGAAATAATCAGAAAATCATTCTCAGATTTTTTGCCATTAGGAAATCGCTCTCGGGCAAGCCCTCAAGCGATTTCCACGGCAAAAAATTTTCGGAATGATTTTCGATAATTTCCCTATCCCTTAATATATTACTACAGAAAATTGAGTTTTAACTATTGAAGATTTAATTTGGGTTTAAATAATTTTATTCTCCATAATCTCGAGTAGATCCAGTTTGTAGCCCTTGTTACAAAAATGTAAGAATTTTGTTCTTGTATCTGGGCTGAAATTATGTTTGTTTATGGATACATGTCTCAAAAAGTTAAATTTGATTTAAGAGGGAGATGAATTTAAATTAGATGCTCTTTCTATCTCTTTACAATGCTCACCATAGCGGGTTTTGAATTTTCTCCCCGTTGGTCCAACATAGGAGGTAGAACAGCCCTCAGTAGATTTTTAAATTATTAAACAATACCTAATAAAATCTATAATGTCTTATTATCTACAATTTTCATCTAAATATTTTCTCACTTAAAGTAAAATGCTTTTTTATAATTCATAACATAAAATATTCATATCTTTAACATGACACCATTCACTTTTTAATTTACAAGTTTACTTCGTTTTCAATTTTAATATTCCTACTCTCATTTAGTTGTACTCATTAATTTGAAGCAACCCTAAACATTTTTTTCAACTTGATTTTGGGTAACTCATATTATTTACTTTATTTTAACTGGTTGTTTTACCAATATGTAATCCTTTCTAAAGTCTATTTATTTCTCATATAAACTAAACCAAAACAACGCTCGATGCGTGATCGTCGATCTACAGGCGGACTGCGTGGTCCTTATTGGTCAATTCGGAGGAGACGGCTCGTGTTCAGCGGTGCAATCCAATACAGCGACAATAGAGATAAATGGGCTTTAGTATCCCCTGAAGATGGACGTCTAGACGCCCGAAACATATAGGGAATATAACAACCCCATTTTTATTAAACTTGTGGAGGAAGACTTGATTGTTTTATTTACATTACACCAACTCCACTGCAAGTATAGACTATCTTTTCAATATAAGCTACTAGCTTAGTTACTATTTTGTTAGTGAATATCAGCCACTTTTTAAATAAAGTAATTTATAGCAAGCAGTAGTTATTACTTTTTCTAGTGTATTCATGAAGCAACTTTAGAAAGTAGCTAGGCAAAAAAACGACTTAAGCTACTATTGATAGCATAACCTACTTGTGGTAGCTTATCCTACTTTTTATAACTTAAATTACTTTTAGTGACTAAGCTACTTAATACATTTATTCTATTTTTAACAAAATCATCTCAAAACTTGTCCAGTCGAATCGATTGAACGCCCTTTCGAAAAATTTGCGGGGCATGTAAGTTTAATTTAGTTAGTTCCTATTTTAACAAGTCCAACTTCAAAGGGAAAAAGGCTGACAGTAACACATAGGCTCCAACGATGGTTTCCTAGACAACAGTCTACTGATTTTTGAATCCAAGAAAAATTCCGGTGACTATCAAAACGAGATGAATAGTACTGTTTTAGAATAATAGTTCATAAGTATTTCTAAAAAAATAAAACCACATATTATATTTGTGATGGACAATGCGCCATATTATAGCCGCACAGATGAAAAAGCCTCCAACACGAAATAGCGACACGCAAGTATGGCTGACTAAAACATAGTGTTAAATTTGACGACGATATGCTAAGTGCTGGAATTACTTCACATAATAAAAATTGGTGGCACTAGAAGCACTCATGTTACTGACAAAGTAGATATTCATGGGCACGAAATTTTGCGCTTTCTGTTTTACCATTGTGTACTAAATCCTAAATGAGGTAGTCAGGAAAAATATATGGGATTTACACCGAATAATGGAAATTCAAGTTAAACACCTTGTCATCTCCAGAGGACAGCAGTGAAGATTTAAATGTTTTCCGACACACTGGTACTATTTATTATTGTTAGCAAAAGGTCGTTTCATTGTTTATTTAATTGTAATTTGGTATTATTGCTTGTCGTGTCGACGATAAGAGTACGAACAAAGAGGCATGGGCTGATAATCACTAACATATTTACACTTACAATCCTTGTTCTTCGGTCCGATGAAAGTGCAAAAAGATAAAAATTGTAGCTCAGAAAATTATATAAAGTCAAGGAAGCTGGCAACACCGTAAACTTAACAATATTATTTCTCGTCTTGTACCGTGTAAATTCACCGTCCGTCGTCGCCACGTGTAAAGTCCATGCTCTTTCCGGCACGACTATATTATGCATAGGCATAATATTGAAAGTCGACATCAAATACAATTTCTAAATAATGTGAAACGTAAAACGTAAATTAGTTATGGGTTAGGTCATAATCTTTGCCTCCAGGAGTAACGTCCATAAGTTTTTAATTATACAGGGTAGTGCATCGATCCACGCAAATTTTAAAGTGGCTCCCCTAACTATTTTAGAAAAAAAATATATAATGATTAATTGAAAAGCGCTAAGAGCTTAAAAATAGGTAGTTTATAGTTCAATGCTTGTAGCTTAGCTAATTTTAAATAGCTAGTAGCTAGTATAGTAGCTAGTAGCTAGCTATTTTTTTTTTCAGTTCCTTGACTAGCTTCGCACAAAATAAATAGTTCTTAAACTTACAGCATTAAGTACAGTCTTTAACATACTAGCCAACGTATCTATGTCTTGTGATTCTTCCAAGTGCTGCCCTCTAGTAGTTCTGGTAGCAGGTTTATAGCCCGTTTCTTCAAGACCCGGTATTGATTCAATTGGTATACTTTTGACACCTACAATAGACATTAAAACTCTATATAACTGTGCTATCAAAAAGGAAACAGGCAGTGGCGTATCTCAAAAATGAAGCGGTAGCAGCCCTATATTGTTATGAGCTTTTTTTCTTAAAATTATCCAAGGACTAACATGCCATTATGAAACACCCAGTATACAGTATACTGCATCTACTTAACAGCCGTATTCACCAAGCCCAGTTAATCCTCTATCAGATTGTTCAAATATTTCTATTGATTCGTACCGTGGTTCACCATTTAAAGTTAGGCTTTACCAGACTGTTACAGATAACTTGTAATTGACTGTTACAAAAGTTAGGTAATAGAAGCGCTTGGTTATCTTTTGGCATCTTGAGTTGCAGCAATTTTGGGTACTTGCTTTATATGTTTTCAGCATTTTATTTAACAATACCATAGACAGTATTAACTGTTTTTATATGACTCATTGTCTGAATACTCGTCTTTTGATAGTCGAAAAAGGTATTTCACATTGACCAAGAAATGTAAAGAATAGTTATAATTTATATGAATAATAAGACAATGCAGAATTAAAAAAAAAGGTTTTGATTAACAAAATATTCATTTTAAAGAGTAATAAATTTGTAGGAAGGTGTGATGGGAACCAACAGATAATAGAACCAATTAGTATCAAAAGTTAAATAGGGCATTGCTTTTTTATCGTTTATAATCACATTAATACATTTTTTGACCAAACTAATAATGCTTTCTTTTTCTCTTCGTGTATTATTAGAAGACCTTTTCCTTTGACTTTTTCAATTTTATAATTTTAGAAATACGTGAAATGTAATTTGACGACAAATCAACGACAATAAGTTTAACAAACCACCCTACTTAGCTAAAATGATACCATGGTGCATTTTATTATATTCTCGTTAAGTTAGCAGCCTGGTTACTATCTAGGCGTAATTTATTTCTGGTTAATACCTTATTCGCTTAACAGACTGTTAAAGTCTAACTCCCGGTAGGTAAACACTTGTTTAATTTTTTAATGGTGAATAAGGCTGTAAGTTGGCTGCATGATTAATTCTACGGAACAAATTTACTCTTTATGAAAAGTTCTGCTTTTTGAGAAAATAATACCAATTTTTTTTTTATTTTCACCTCTACCTTCGCTGTCAGGGCCATTCCCGAGGAGACCATCCCGGCCTGCACTTTCCAAGGGCTATCAATCCCTGGTTTCGTGCGGCCCTAAGTTGTGTGACCTACCGACTGGGGAGTGTGTAACTTCACCCTCCCACCACGAGATATCCGATCTCATTCGGCCTCTAACGGGCGTGAATGGGGGGTTTTGGATGCCGATACATTTTTCAAGACGTCAGACTGCAACGCCATGTCGAACCACTAAAATCCAGACGGAGTCGAATCATTTGGCCGGGTCCGGGGACTGAACCCACGCTACATTAATCCCTGTGTATCTGAAACCGTCACCTTTACAGGGCGGTAAAACAATGCAAAAATGTATAATTCACCAAAAGTACTCCTTATTTTTATTTTAGAGCTTAAGACAATATTTCTTAAAATTACAAAATATGTCTACGTTTAGACTCATGGCCTGCTATGAAATTATTCATAATGGCACATGTCTAAGAAACCAATTTCTCTATAAAAAAAATAGGTGAAAATAAATTAAAAAGGGCAGATTCTATAAAAAAAAAACATTTTTGCAACAAGTCAACAAGTGTGTAAAGTGATACTTTTTGACGAATGGGAATTTTAACAGGCGAGTGCAAAATTAACATGAGTGGAAAAAGTACTATTTGTACGACTTAAACCTTTTTGATTATTTACTGTGCTTTTAACTTAGAAGTTGGAAGAGAAGTAAAGTCGTTTACCTGAAAACGTGTATTAGTTCGGTCCGGATAAATGTGCCAGGATACCAGGTGTAAATAGAGTCAAAAAAGTCACGTTTTCGTACAAAAGTGGATAACATCTGAAAATACTAATTAAAATGTGCTTAGTTTAAATTAAGAACTCAAAATCAAATAGCACAATAAAAATCAATCATAACAAAAAATGGAATCACTGGAAGATAAGGTAGACCTAATATTAAAGAATGTCACAAAAACGGACAACGACCTTCGTCTCTTAACAAATATAGTAAATATTCTAAAATGTGAAAACAGCGAATTAAAGGTCAATGTTCATAAACTAGAGGATAAACTTAACCTGCTTGAAAAAGAATCCAAGCGAAACACGCTGATGTTGTATGGTTTACAGGAGCAAGAGGGAGAGTCGGGGCTTCGAATGGAGGAGTTAATAGCTGGATTAACAAAGAACAAAATTAATGTTAATATTACTAGAAGTGACATCGATAAAGTTTGTCGATTAGGCATAAACCATAATCAAAGACGACCAATTGTTGTCCAATTTGCTTTGATCAAAATCAGAACTGATCTTAAAAGAGTCCCATACATTGCGTTCATCAGGCTTTACGGTGGCCCCATTTTGCACTACTCGCGAGCAAAGTGATCGCTTAAGACTGGGTGGATTTCTTAAGAAAGCAAGACTGACGGACTCCGAAGCACGTATTAATAGAAATAAACTATAGTGTTTAACACCAAACATCCATTACTGGATGAGTGCGATGAAGTATTTAATGGGGGTATGAACGCTGATAATATAAAATCCAGCAGTATCGATAACGACTCTGTGAACTCTGAGCGTAAATTGCTCGACGATAACTCAACGAAAGCCTAACCCATAAATCCATAAGTAGATAATAAATCGAATTTTTCTGTATTTAATGATATTATTATATAATATTAACTTTATATACAAATTAATAGGTACTTGCTTCATAATAAAATTAATTCAACATTGGATGGTAGGGTACTCTACTTTTCTTAACTTATCTTTTTCTTTATAGCCTGTTGAGTAGGCTTTCACATTGTATACATTTGTGACTTGAGAAATAAATGTTTTGAGTTTGAGTTTTTGTGCATGATAAAATTTGCGATTTCTTTTAATATTAAATGTACAAAAACTAGTATAATCAACAGGAAAGAAAAATCCAAAATTCTTCACAAATATTTAATAATTCGCTCTACGCGTTTCGGTTTCTTAAACCATTTTGAAGAGCTATCTAAAAAGTTTATTCATATAATAATCTCAGGTATAAATCAAAATAATTTGGTGTTACTTACATAATATAGACAAAACTTTACATTAAGGACACAAACAAGCTCACAATGGCGAGCACAGGTTTACTAACTATATAAAACGGGATAAACCCAAAAAACATTTAAAAATAAAACACTTAAAAAATAAAACAAAATACACCGAACCATAGCGACATCTAGATTGTACAAAGAGAGGTCCCATTATTTAAACAATCATTCACTACTTAAATTCGTTTATAATTCTCGCCGCTTCCCTATAGTGGGCGTTGACAGGATCGTTCAAACACTCAATTTGATTATTTATCTCTAATTTCGCTATTTCAATATTTTCTAAAAAATTCAACTTTAGGCCTTTATTCGCATTATGTAGCATTTTAAAGTTGTCTTTAGTATTAAAACTATGTAAATTTTCTCTTAAATGTAGGCCAAAAGCTGATCTCTTGTCATTAGGCGATTTCTGAGAGTTTAAATGTTCTTTTATTCTAACATTAAAACTACGTCCTGTCTGACCAGCATATTTAGCCGTGCAAGAGTTACAGGACAACAAATACACCCCACTCTTGTCAAGCACGTTAATTGAATCCTTTACTCTCGAGAATAAGCTACGTAAATTGTTTACCGATTTGTAAGCTATTTTAAAATTGTTGTTTAAAGACTTTAATACATTACCCACTCTCAGAGAAACAGTGCCCAAAAAAGTAAGCCTTATATACCTAGGAGGTTGAAAAGATGTTATGGTCTTATCCAAGGGGTCAGTCAACACCCTCTTAAGCATGCCATTAAATTTTTTTCTTATTAAATTATTGATTAGTGATATCTTGTATCCGTTGTTATAAGCAATTTGAAAGATGATGTTCTTTTCCTTCTCAAATTCTAAAGGTAAGAGTGGGATAGTGAACAAACGATGGATCAAAGAGTTAAAAGCTGCCATTTTATGAGCTAAACAATGATTTGAGTCAGCAGGTATAACATTGTCTGTATGTGTGTTTTTCCGATAAATAGCATACTCAAAAACGTTATTCACCCTCTTTATTGTCAAATCTAAAAAATTCAGACAACAATCAGATTCTATTTCTTTTGTAAATTTGATGTGGTTGTTTAAAGAATTTAAAAACTTGAAAAAAATTTCCAACTCATTCCCTGTTCCTGTCCAAACAATAAAAGTATCATCAACATATCTGCGCCATAATAAAATTTTATCTAGAAGGTAAAAATTTGAATTAAACAATTTATTTTCAAAATCACCCATAAAAATTTCAGCTAAAAAGGGGGAAAGACCTGAACCCATATTTTTTAGCAAAATGGCTAGACAAATGTTTGAGAAGCCTCTTGGACTTTCAAAATAAATACAGTATTAAGAACACCAATGAATTAATTCAAGATTTAAAAAGTATTAACTTGCCAAATGATTGCCTTTTGGTTTCTTTTGATGTGGTCAATCTGTTTCCAAGTATCCCCCGACAACAGGTGGTGAATATCGTGGAACGTTTGCTTGGAGAGAACTTATCTCTGTCTGATAATGTACGGAGGGGTATAACGTCCCTTTTGAATAAATGTCTAGGTTTAGATTTTTTTAGATTTAATGACAAGTTCTTTAAAATGACGGATGGTTTACCCATGGGTTCAGGTCTTCCCCCTTTTTAGCTGAAATTTTTATGGGTGATTTTGAAAATAAATTGTTTAATTCAAATTTTTACCTTCTAGATAAAATTTTATTATGGCGCAGATATGTTGATGATACTTTTATTGTTTGGACAGGAACAGGGAATGAGTTGGAAATTTTTTTCAAGTTTTTAAATTCTTTAAACAACCACATCAAATTTACAAAAGAAATAGAATCTGATTGTTGTCTGAATTTTTTAGATTTGACAATAAAGAGGGTGAATAACGTTTTTGAGTATGCTATTTATCGGAAAAACACACATACAGACAATGTTATACCTGCTGACTCAAATCATTGTTTAGCTCATAAAATGGCAGCTTTTAACTCTTTGATCCATCGTTTGTTCACTATCCCACTCTTACCTTTAGAATTTGAGAAGGAAAAGAACATCATCTTTCAAATTGCTTATAACAACGGATACAAGATATCACTAATCAATAATTTAATAAGAAAAAAAATTTAATGGCATGCTTAAGAGGGTGTTGACTGACCCCTTGGATAAGACCATAACATCTTTTCAACCTCCTAGGTATATAAGGCTTACTTTTTTGGGCACTGTTTTTCTGAGAGTGGGTAATGTATTAAAGTATTTAAACAACAATTTTAAAATAGCTTACAAATCGGTAAACAATTTACGTAGCTTATTCTCGAGAGTAAAGGATTCAATTAACGTGCTTGACAAGAGTGGGGTGTATTTGTTGTCCTGTAACTCTTGCACGGCTAAATATGCTGGTCAGACAGGACGTAGTTTTAATGTTAGAATAAAAGAACATTTAAACTCTCAGAAATCGCCTAATGACAAGAGATCAGCTTTTGGCCTACATTTAAGAGAAAATTTACATAGTTTTAATACTAAAGACAACTTTAAAATGCTACATAATGCGAATAAAGGCCTAAAGTTGAATTTTTTAGAAAATATTGAAATAGCGAAATTAGAGATAAATAATCAAATTGAGTGTTTGAACGATCCTGTCAACGCCCACTATAGGGAAGCGGCGAGAATTATAAACGAATTTAAGTAGTGAATGATTGTTTAAATAATGGGACCTCTCTTTGTACAATCTAGATGTCGCTATGGTTCGGTGTATTTTGTTTTATTTTTTAAGTGTTTTATTTTTAAATGTTTTTTGGGTTTATCCCGTTTTATATAGTTAGTAAACCTGTGCTCGCCATTGTGAGCTTGTTTGTGTCCTTAATGTAAAGTTTTGTCTATATTATGTAAGTAACACCAAATTATTTTGATTTATACCTGAGATTATTATATGAATAAACTTTTTAGATAGCTCTTGAAAATGGTTTAAGAAACCGAAACGCGTAGAGCGAATTATTAAATATTTGTGAAGAATTTTGGATTTTTCTTTCCTGTTTAATATGAGTAATCTTCACCCTGGAGATATCTATGATTCAATTAGTATAATCAACACCTACGGTAAATTTACGAGTATCAGACAATATTGATTTGCCTTTCTTAATAACGAGTGATTATTAATTATTTTGCTCAAGGGCGGCTGTGACCCAGTATACATAGTGTAGCAGTAGCGCGTAGATTAAATCATAGGGCGAATTTGCAAGAAAGCAGCGTTGTCACGTTGAAAACCTAAAATAATGTTTTTTGACGGTATGTAATATAAAATCCTGAGCTATCTTACTTTGAAAGCCTACTTTATATGGCCGCCTCCTACTTCTAGACACCTTCTGATGTTTCTTCTTACCCTCAGAGACACATTAACCAATACGTTTGGAGAATTATTAATTTCGGCAATTTTTTCTAAAATCCTTCGTTTAAGATCATTTATATCCTCAATTGGTGTTCGATAAATGGAGTTTTTTATAAAAGGCCACAAGAAGAAATCGCAGGGTGTTAAATCGCAGGAACGAGGTGGCCATATTTGTTGCGTATTTCGGCTTATAACTCTGTTTTCAAAAAATTCACTTAAATTTAAATTTTCTCTGGTTACATGAGGTGTAGCGCCATCTTGTTGGAAGTAACCTTCCCGCAATTCATCATTGTGAAGCTCATTAATAAATGTTGTCAGAATTTCGATCCGATATCTCTCAGCTGTAATTGTGCCATCAAAGTAAATTGGGCCTACTATTCTTCTAGAACTAATTGCTGCCCACACACCAACTTTTTGAGGATGAAGAGGTCTTTCTACAAAAACATGCGGATTTTGCGTATTCCACATTCGCATATTTTGTGAATTAACATAAATAAATAAAAATAAGCCTCATCGGTAAAAAATATTTTTTCAAAAGCACCACTATTTTCGTCTTGAAAATTGTTTAAAAACCATTCACAAAAATTAAGTCTTTGGGGAACGTCATTGGGAAGGAGTTCATGAATAGCCGTAACACGATAAGGGTATAGATGCAGATCCTTTTTCAAAAGTGTTTGACATATACTGTAGCATAAATCCGTTTGCTGAATTTGTTGAGATAAATGCCTAATAGAAGTTGAAGGATTATTTTCCATAATTTGTCGCGCTTCTTCAATAACCTCATTCGATCGTTTCGTTGGTCTTCCAGCCCCTTTTTTATGTTGAACAGAACCAGTCTGATGAAATTTATCAATTAGGTATTGTGACCCAGTACGAAAATTATGAAAGGTCACCGCAACATCAGGAAACTCGGTTCGAAATTCATCAAAGCAGTCATGCATAGAGTAATTCCACACACCGCCTATTTTGTTTCCATTTCTAAAAAAACTTTCAACAATAAAAATTTTTTGTGCTTCACTAAACATTTTTACTGTAGAACTTTCAATCCGGCAACAAAGCTTCACCAAAACTTGATACGCTGAAAAATAAAAAAAAAATAAAAAATTAAATCATATCCTGCAAATAGCACTTTATAATAGTCAAAAGACGACTCCCCGGAGAAATATTAGTTAAAGCAATAGTAACCTACCTTCAAATAACTGCAAAAATTACAAAATTTCTCCAATTTTTAAACTTTACAAATACACAAATTCAAATAAGACGTAAATGTCATAAAACAATCATGTCATCTTATCTACGCAGTACGGTCATGATGCTTTTAAAATGCATGGCCTCCCTTCAGCAAAATAATTAAAAATCACTCGTTACTTAATATACTATTACACACGGCTCGCATACAGATTGTTTATGCTACCAAAAATGTACAGGGCGATTGACATAGATAGCGTATTACTTGCTTATGGCGAACTAGTCAACAAAACGATTCAAACATTCGTTTTTTTTTAACGTAAAAGAACATGCTCTACCCATCAGCTAAAACATTTTCGACAACGCGGTTTTGCCGCAACTATGATATTTTAAGCGGAACCTTTTATTATTATTTTACTATACCTATCTGTTATAGTTTTCAAAATATTAATTGGTTTCCATTTCCATTTCATTTTTTCGAAAAATATGACTTGTAATAAATACTGATATTTTTAAAATTTAGTTAAGAGATAAATATGGGGCCTTTTACGCTATGGCTACAGCTTAGTTGCAATATACAGATTTTGCGATAAATGGCGTATTTTGTGGCCTCATCCAGGATTGTTTTTTCCGTCCTCTTCTCTGGACTCCGACTATTTTTCTTTCTTAATTTTCTTGATGGAGTCCTTTTAAAACCCGGAACACAGTGCGCCAGGCAAGTTTCATTAAGTGCCACATATTTCTGCAGCATCCAATGTGGTTAGTTTAGGATTTCGTTATCGAATTCCATGGTATACGTTTTTAACCATTATTCGTTCTTTTAATGTTAATTGAGAATTTTTTTTCTTGTAGGCGAACAACTAGTTGAAGATTCGTTAACATCCATAGTTTACTCAACTTAAAGCAGTTAACAATACTAAATAGAGTTTAATAACCATATATTTACACAAAACAATATCTATGTGAACGACCCATATACTACGAAAACGGAAAACTCACAAAATCTATAGATAAATTAATAATAAAAACACAAATCAATCAAGCAGTGCAAATCTTTCAAGTTGTAAATTCGGTATCTGTGTGTTGTCACATGTATTTTCTTCGCGATAGAATCCCAGTACAGGCTAATCGGAATCACCGTGCTACTTTAAATGCATTCGGCTCATTGCGGCTTGTTTGACAACGTCGCCTCCTAAGTTAACTGTAATTGTAGCGCCAAAGGTTATTATATGCAAAAAAAAACATTTACTTGCACAATAGTTTTATTATATCGCTTTCTAGATTTGCTGATCGGTATGAAATGAGTCACTGAATTGTGGACTTTGGGTATAAGTAGAGCATGTCTTTTTATGCAAAAAAACAACAATTTTTGGATCGTCCCGTTGATTGGGTCGCCATAAACGTCTAATACGCCGTCAACGTGAATCATAAATTAGTAAAATTAGAGAAAGAAACTTATTTACGCACAAGTGTCCAACAAATAATACAAGATACATACATGTCGATATCTATTTTAGTTACCTTCAGAATAAAAAAAAAGGTAAAAGAAAATTAGGAGAAAAGTTAACCAATTTGTAAAACTAACTTGTACAAATATGATTTGATTTCACTTTAGTAAAATTGTTTATACAAGGTGTCCCAAAAATAATTCAATTTTAAAATCTTGATATCAAGGCATTTTTGCAACTTACTACTTACTTGCTTAATGCGCGAGAGTAATAAATAATTATTGAACTATAAAACCCAGTGGTCTTTGCCGTATTCCATAGGTGTAGTCGAATTATTATTATTTAGGGAAAGGAAAGAAAGTCAAAAAGTCTTTCTCCACTGATTTAATAATGGGTAATCAAAGGCTCAATTTTATAATAAAAAGTCTACATGTTTCAAAGGTACCTTCATCCTCAGGAGACAAAAGAAGTGTTGCTGTTAGTATTAGCAGTAGAGAGAAATTATTGGTGGAAGGTGACGTTGATGGAGCTTTAAAATTTGAAAATGTATTAAGCAGTGAACGTAATCAGCATACTAAAATTTGAAATAAAAATTTTTAAATTCAAAAGTACTTGTGAAAGGTTTGTCACATTTAGTAGGTTATAAAGAGAGATGATGTTCTTCCTATGAAAGTTTTAAGAAGGGATATATAAATGGGATTGTGGGACATTCTAAATCATATGATATTTGTTTAAAGGCATGGAAGAAAGATTTTGTTAGAATTTAAGTACTATTTCCATTTTGTTGAAGACTCATTTATAAAGGTTTAAAACATATTAATCAAAATTTTTGGGGGTACTGGAGACCTAAGGCCCCGTAATCCGTAATTAAGTTAGTCTCATTTTGTAGAGAAATTAATCAAGATTGGTCAAAAAATTAAAACTTTTTAAAACATAAAATCTTTAATTTATATACCCTTAAAGATGAAAAACAGGGAGACAAAAACAATTAAAAGGAGAACTGAAAACGTGTTCTGTATCAATTGACAGTTGACAGTACCCCCAAAAATTTTGATAAATATGTTTTAAACCTTTTTAAATGAGTCTTCAACAAAATGGAAATCGTACTTAAAGTCTAACAAAATCTCTCTACTGCTAATACTAACCGCAACATTTCTTTTGTCTCCTGAGGATGAAAGTCACTACTTTTGAAACCTGTAGACTTTTTATTATAAAAGTGAGCCTTTGACTGCTCTTTATTAAATCAGTGGAGAAAGACTTTTTGACTTTCTTTCCTTTCCCTATATTTCAACTCCACTTTGAGAATTGACTATTTCTTTAAATTATTATTATTTAATTATGTTTATTGTTAGGGGTCCCGAAACTGGGTAGGTAGAGGCACAGGCAGTTTACCTACCTGTGCCTCACTGTTTCAAAAATTTGAAATGTTTAGTTACTTTCCGGCAGCTCTTGAAAAACTTCGTTCTTGAAAATGGTTAGTGTTTTCAAATTTGTTCCTGAGAAACGAATTAGTAAAACTGCGCTGTCTAAAAATGAGAAAATTATTAATCTCAATGTGTTCAACGCTCTTCGCCACCAAAATTCAACATTGGGAGTTGCAATAATAGTTGAAATGTGTTCGACTATGACCGGAGTTGGACAGTCAACAATATGCCAACTTGTGCACGAGGATAAACGCGGCCTCATCAGGTCACCAAAGAGAAGTACAGGAAGAAAAGAAACTGTAATAAATGAGGATGAAAAGACTGCCATCAGAAGAATCATACACTCGTTTTACTTAAAAAAAGAAATACCTACCTTGGATAAAATAATGTCTGAAATGAAAAAGGATGATTTCATTCCACCCATGGGTAAGAAGAAACCATGGAAAACTTTGAGGGAAATGAATTTTTGTTATGAAAAAATTCAAAACAGAAAATTATTTTTAATAGAAAAAGACGAAATCATCTGCTGGCGATGAGGATATTTGAGGGCAGTTAGACAGCTTCGAAGGGAAAACAGGAATATCTATTATATGGACGAAACTTGGTTAAATGAAGGATATACCGTTGGTAAAATATGGCAGGATAAACATATAAAAAGCGCAGAATAAAAGCACCCCGGGAAAAGGTAAAAGATTAATAATTACTTACAAGCAAAAATGGATTTGTCGATGGTGGCTTACTAGCATTTAAATCAAGGCAGACTGGAGACTATCATGAATACATGAACGCTGATGTCTTTGAAGAATATTTCCAGCAAATGCTAGATCTCATTCCTCAACGTCTTCTTGGAAAAAAAATGACATTATTCATTGGATTACTGTAAACAAGAAGCCATTTCATAAAGATATGCTGAAAAAAGAGCTACTGGAGATTGTAAAGTTGAATAAATCTCTTTGTATGAAATTTGTTGTCGACGAGATCGCTTCAAAACGAAATATAACGGTAGGTACTTCGCCTTCCGCCATATCACTGTGAATTAAACCCTCATAGAAACGCTGCTGTCACTTTACTTTCATTCGCCAAACTCGTCTTTCTATTCTATGCAAATTAGGGCAGCCCTAATTTAGGACCGATTTGGGGTGTGTGTAGGTCTTAAATATCTAAAATACGAAATTTTTAAAAACTATCATTGCAATTTACCTGAAATTTACAATGCAACCTTTTAGTGGTCCACCCTGCTTAATGGCTCCTGCCATTGCAAATTTACATTTTATTACTCTCTCGCATTAAGATAAAAATATCATCTACGTTTATGCAGCTTGAGAGACAAATGTTAAGTTATCTTGGATCCCAATACGGGCTACTAAGTAAAGTTTAAGTGAAAATTATATGACGTTATCAGGATAGAAGTTCCCAATTATTGTACAATGTAAAATAATTAAGCATTTAAAATTAAAAAATGTAATATTAAAATAATGTTATATAGTGTCACAAACTTAAGTTGTCAATGAAATATTTTTGGTTAATGAATTGTGAAAAAAACCGTTGAAAATGAAGAGTTTACTTTACTCGCTAGTGCGTAAAATAATTGCTTTACGCACGGTAGTAGAAATATGTAACTTTTTTACTTTTTCTAAAAAGTTATCATTAGAAAAAAATATATATATATATATTTTTAAATAGTAGGCCATGAATCTAAACTTATACATATTTTTAATTCTAAAAAATATTTTCTTCTAACAATTTGATAACTTTTTTTAAAAGGCAGAACTTTTTCAAGAGCAACTCTTTCTTCGTAAAACTATTTATAAAAAGGTGTTCTTTCATTGCGCAGCCAGAAAGCACATTGTTTTATTAAAAGTTTAGAAGTAGGAGAGGAGGTTTAGCCGGGTAGTGTACTCGATTTTTCGATGTAATTGTAGTAAATATATAAACTTGCGGTTTTAATATTACTTCGCTACTTTTTCGAGAAACAAATATGGCACAAATAGAATTATCATAATAATAATCTTAATTATTAAGCTAAATTTTTTTCGAAAATGTTTGCTTTTTGACCACCCCGTGTATTTTGGTTATCCTTTAACTTTATAAAAGTGAAAACTGCTTCTAGGAGAGTCTTTTAAAGTAGAATTCAGTAGCGCGCTTACTTTTTTTCTGGGAGTCTTACTTTTTGAAATTTAAAGCAAACATGATTTTTAAATGGGACACCCTGTATATTTTTATCTTATTTGATTAGGCTATTTCTAAGCTTTTCAAAAATATATGATAGTTGATAGTTACTATTGACAATAAATGCACAAATCGAAAAGTTTAGAAAATTAGGGGTATAGTGGTCATGAAACACCATTGAAACAAACAAAAGATATAGATAGAAGATTTTCGATTTATGCGTTTATTGTTAATAATTACTATCAACTATTATATATTTTTAAAAAGCCTAAAAATAGTTTATTAAAATAAAAGAAAAATACAGGGTGGTCTGTAATGAATGCGCCATAAAGTAACCACAGATTCTACACATGAAAATAATAAGTTTGAGCTAAACATGCCTTAATAAAATGTTGGTGGTTAATGAGTTCCAGGGTGTTAAAGTTTAATTTCGAAGATATTTTTTTTTTCATAGCCGAAGCAGTTTTTGAGGGTTTTTCAAGGCCAGTAACATGAATATATATATCCCGGTTTCTCAAATAACTTGTAGAGGGCATTAGTCATACCCTACACGCCGACTACATCATGCCCAAAATTTTTTGCGCATAACTTTATTGGGATTCTGACTAAAATTTATAATAGAATGGTTATATCTAAAGAAAAACGGTATACCTAATTTATTTTACTAAAACAATCCGTGTCAGGGATATTTGCATTTTTAAACAATATTACATGGAAGTTCTTAATTTCAACAAAAATAACTATTCAGTTATGACAATTTTTTTTTTCGATAATTTTTTTATGATAAGGTACAAAGGAATATAAAGGACCAATCCTTTATGGCGCTCTGTGAGCGGTGCGTATGCGCAGGAAATGATTCACGGTGATCTCGAATCCTTGGAGATTATCCCCGCTGGGGAACACGGCCTCAGGGAGGTCGTTCCAGAATGACGTTTTCCAGATAAAATAATTTTTAAACAGTGTCGCTCGAGGGACACTAAGTTGAACCACGTACGTGTGGGCTGCAGTGGCTCTGGGTGAAATCAAGCGGGCAACCTCAGTTGAGCACTTGCCATAAAAATATTTGTAAAATAGACTCAAGTCGCCAACCTGCCTTCGATGTTCGGGGCTTTCCAGGTTGTTTGTCAGATTATGGTAACCGATCAAACGAATGACTCTTCTTTGAATGGAATCTAGATAACAATGTAATCAAAATTATGACTTAAAATTATTTCAACCAATGTGAAAAAAGTCCTTGAACCTTTTACCAAATAACGTCTTACTTTAAATAAGGTTCTTTCGTTATTTAGAATTATGTTGGCTGCCTCATGAATCCTTTGCAACAGTTGATCGCGTGTCTGGATCTCTACTTTATACACTAACGATTTTATATAATCCCAAAAGAAAAAATTTAAAGGGTTAAGGTCAGGGCTACGGGTGACCATAAAAAATTGCTACCACAGCTAAACTATCTATTAGGAAACCGCTGGTCAAGAGAATTACGAATTGCAAGTGGAAAATATGGCGGTGCACCATCGTGCATAAACCACATATCTTGTCTTAAATTAAAGGAATATCGTGGTGTAAATTTACTAAATCATTGTTCAAAAATTGCAAATACTGTTCACCATTCAGCCTGGCAGGTAATTCAAAAGGTTCAATGATAAAATCGCCTATTATACAGTGTGTACAGAAAATTCATATTGAAAATGGCGTTTTCTCGTTAAGTGTAGATTTTCCAGTTCCTAAACATGGTTGTTTCTCCAGTTAAATAAACCACGTCTGGTAAAGGGCGCTTCTTCCGTAAAAATAATTTTATTGATGAACATTGGATTTTGAGTCTTGCTTGTAAATCATTTAGTAATAAATTTTAGACGGGATTAAAATGATGTGAATACAAATTTTCGGCGTGTAAAACATTTAAAATTAAGGTTTTTTTCAACATCAGTAATATTCGCTAAATGTCTGGTACTAATCTTCGAATTTTTATCAATTCGCACTAGATTTTCCTCCTCTTGAGCGACAGTGACTACCTTAGGACGTTCAATGTGACTGAGGACTAAATGACCCAGTAACGCCCAAACGACCATAAAGTCTTTAAAACATATTTCTGCCTGGGTGCCCCCTGTTTAGATATTTTTGCCGATATCGTCTTGCTGCTGTACGTCCATTGAAATTTTCTTGAGCATACATCCAAATCATATCTCTCATTTCGCCATTTGAATATTCATTATGTTTTGCCATTATTTATGAAAAAATGGTTTAGTTCGATTTCGCTAAAAATTAATGCGTGAAAACAACTTTCACATGGATCAATTGGCATAACTTTTTAATTATTCTGACGTATGCTGTCTTGATATTTTTGCTTTTCTACTGTGCATAGCCTACTGGGCGCGGATTTCTCTATACAACAAAAAATTAAATTGCAAATATCCCGGAAACTGATTGTTCTAATGAAATAAATAAAGTATACCTTATTTCTTTAGAAATCACCATTCTGCTATAAAATTTAATCAGAATTCCAATAAAGTTACGCACAAAAAATTTGGGCGTGATGAGTAGTCGGCGTGTAGGGTGTGACTAGCACCGTCTACAAGTTATTTGAGAAACAGGGATATATTCATGTTACTGGCCGTGAAAACCCCTCTATTACCAATTTTCATGTTTGTATCTCAAAAACAGCTGGAGCTATAAAAAAAAATTAATTTTGAAATTAAACTTTAACACCCTGGATCTCATTAACCACCAACATTTTATTAAGGCATGTCTAGCTCAAACCTATTAATTTCATGTGTAAAATCCGTGGTCACTCTATGGAGCATTAATTACAGACCACCCTGTATACAGTGCGTGTATGAAAAGTTATATTTTGCCTTAAATTTCGAAGAGTAGGACTAACTTTCTTAGTTTTTAAGCTACAAGGGTGTTTTCGAAAAAGTTTGCTTTATGACCACCTGTATTTCGGTTATCCATTAACTTATCAAAAAAGGACTAACCTGAACTAACCAGAAAAAACTAAGTACGCCACTGAATTCTGTTTAAAATTTTTTATTAAACGCAGTTTTTAATTTTTTGATAAGTTAATGGATAACCGAAATACAGGTGGTCAAAAAGCAAACTTTTTCGAAAACACCCTTGTAGCTTAAAAACTAAGAAAGTTATGACAATTATTCTGTTTGCGGCGTCTTTTGTTTCTCGAGAAAGTAGCGCGTAAAGTAAAAATCCGCAAATCTCTATCTAACTAGTTGCCGAGATACCCTGCAATTACATCGAAAAATGGACATCCTGTGCAGTTCAACTTGAATGTGCATTAGTTTTCATATTTTCTTTGCAAAAAATGGTCGAAATGGACGAAACAGGCATTATAATAGTAAGTCCAGGGAATGACTCTTTCCTTACCATCTTTAAAGAATGTTATACCAGGATGCACTTTAGAAACGGTTCGTTGTTGCTGGTAAATAAGCTGCTTAATAAATTTCTTTTGTCTACGCACGACACTAGTTGCCTGGATATAAATTATCTTCGGGTTAAGTTCGCAATGCATCAACGTCGCGCCTTCATATTCTTTTATATATCCTTGATATACAGCCTTGCTTAATTTTATTTCTTTTGAAAATCCTTGACGTTCGAAATATCCTAAAAAAAAGGTGTCTGTTTGGTCACTTATCTTCTAATTACCTAAAAATATTATAGAAATTGACAGGAGATCGATATAAATCCTTTAAGTCAACCATTTGTTGTTGAAGGTATATATGTATTAGTACTATTGGCGTCTTGCCCATTTAACCAATGTAAACGTAGTGAAGCTGAGGTTCCTTGTCTGGTCAGGGTCATTTCGCACAGTACGCATGCACGAGAAAAAATACATAGGCGTTTGTCTCTACGGAAAAAAAAATGAGGCTCTGATGCTTTTCATTCACATTTGACTTTGACAACAGAACAGGAATTTGTAAACAAACATAAAGTTCTTGGTTTGTTTAAGATTTTGTATATTTCGATTGAGAAAAGAAAAAGAATGCAGGTAAATATAATAATGAAATTTTTATTAGATCTTTGACAATTATTTTTAGAGTTCAACAGGTAAAATATAGGTTTTTGTATGATTCTTTGAATCACATGCAATTTTCGGTAAAAATAGGTAGGTACCTAACTAATCAACATCAGCAGAGGAAAAAATAATTTTTAGGAAATGGACTACCTAATTATTGTTTCCTCACGAACGTAACGTAAGTAATTTAAAAGAAAGAAAGAAAGAAAGAAGCATCCCGTACATATCTGTGGAACGATAAATCTTTGTTCAGGTTTTTACGCCTGTTGCAAATAATGCAAAATATTTTGTTTTGCCTCGGCATCGTCACAGAATTATCACACTTCACACGCACAATTAAAATTTGCAGAAAAGTAAAGATAAACAACACAAAAGCCGTTAACAGTTTTAACAACACAACTCGACGAAACGAACTGTCAATCAAATCAACTTTTGCTAGAGATTTCGAGGTTATGTTGTGTAAAAATGAGACGTGGTCACGTTGTCACTCTCCAGTTATATGAAATCTTTATTTGGCGTGTTTTAGTTTACAAAAGGAAACATATTAATATGAAAACACTTGTAATTATCAACTCAATGCTTATTTTGCAATTTTTTAGCAAGATTTTTGCTAATTTTATTTATCATTGCTTTAATTTTCTACGGCACACTCTTGTGCCCTGTCCTAAAGAAATAAAAGTAAATTTGGCAATGTCCTTACTGTCAAAATAATTTTATTCGGGGTAATAGCCATATAACACTAATACATATTATATGGTTGAAGGCATGTATTGCAAGAAAAAACATTAGGCTCTGACGTAAGTTTTTTTTTTAATTGAAAATATTGCAGAATAACCATCTATCAAAAACAAAATAAAAATATATGGAAATTTTCATTTCTCCGATTGTAACTAAATTGTGGCATTGATGCATATTATACTATCGGACTACAATAATATGTCAATGGGACAGGGCTCAAAGTTTCGACTTGTTCTGCGCGTCCATATTGTTTCATTTCGCCGATTGTAACTAAATTGTGGTATTATTGTATATTATACTACACGTAATATGTAAATGGGACAGGGCTTAAAGTTTTGACTTGTTCTGCGCGCCCATATTGTTTCATTTCTCCGATTGTAACTAAATTGTGGTTTTGTTGCATATTATACTATCGGACAATAAATATATGCGACGACGAAATTATTTGTACGGGCTTTTTTAAAGATTTTCTAAAAACACATTTTTAATTTGCCGAATAAAGGTAGCTTATAACTGCTTTCAAGTCGTGTCTATTTACCAAAGAGTAACCCAACGAGCACGAGACGAAAGCTTTGTCGGTTTCTTTGAAGTTTCATCAGAGTAACTCGGGTTGCTCTTTGCTATTACCTTGACAAATTGAAGTAGGAACGAGGATATAACGTCGGGGCATTTCGATTTCTGCGCATGCTCCATAACTGCGAACTTTGATTGATAATTTAACAGCTTCTCGTTTTATTTGTTTTCTCAAAGGTTTTTATGATTGTATATATATTTTTGATGCTTCCATTATCAGCAATAGATTTCGGATATATTTGATAAGCAAAAGTCATATAAGTGTAATTTTATTAGGGAAATATAAACATAACAATATGAAAAGTACATGTATTTCGTTGGAACGGAGATCTTACATAAATACCTTTATTTTGACTTCAATATGTTGAACCTCATTGACAAAATTGTTAAATACATACGTAATATCTATTAAATATAGATTATTTTACTTTTATCAATCGAAATATACAAGATTTTAATAAAACGAGAACTTTTATATTTGCTTACAAATTGTTGTTGTCAAAGGTAACGGAAAGCGAATAAACTAATTTTTTTCGTGTCGTGTTAAACCGTGCTGAATCGTCTACTTCATTTTTCTCGTGCATGCGTACTGGACGAAATGACTTTGACGAGACAAGGGACTTCACGGCTTCACAATTTACATTGGTTAAATGGGCAAGCCACCATATTATGATTATTATTATACAATAATTGTAACTTAGTAAAATCTGACCTATAGTTAATGCAAAACAATTTGCACGTCATCAATCACCTGATAATTGTAAATCCGTAAGAAAACCTGAGAAAATTAAATTCGGACAAAAAATAATAAAATTTCCTGAGAAATTGAATGTACTAAAACCCTAGGGTATTCTTCTTTGATACTAGCTCACTTATGGCAAATATCTTTTAAATTTAAACTTGTAAAAATTTGTATTTTATGTGCCGACAGTTGGTAACACGTTGTTACGGTGGCGCCAGATCATTCGTTGGCCTTTCTTATTTTCGTTTGGTATTGTTGTGCGTGTATTTTTTAACAAAAATTTCAGATCTTGTGGTAAATAACATTAAAAAACTTTACAGTGCTGGTTAAGAACAACAAAGGTGTATGCCGAAGCATTTAGATTGCCGGTGCAAAGAGCTAATAGCTAACAATAGCCCATTGTTACCCTTGACAACAGTTGGAGAAGTAATTTTAAAAAGTATGTTGAGGTCACATATTTTATTTCTACTTTACTAATTTTAGCGTGTTGCAGCTGCCCTAAAATTGAATATCTCTATTGTAAGCGCAGTTTGAACGTCAGTTAAGGAAAATAAAGTATTAGAATTACCTAACAAGAAACGTTCTCATGCAAAGATAGTTGTAAATGTGGCAAGATTGGCTTTATAAGTGACACTATTTAAGGAATACATTGGTTATGCTTTTTAGAACATTTTGTAACTTTGACAATTTTAAGTAAGAAATTAAAAGACAAACTGTGTGATGGTTGTCTAAACTCTTTAAGAAGTCTGTTAAAGGAAATAATCTTAGGATGGAAAGAAGATTAACCGGGGCAAGGGCTTATGAAACTTTCTCATGTTAGGTTAGTTCAGCTTTCAAACGACTGGTATTTTTGAAAGAATATATGAAAGAAAAAGAAGAATCCTTATACCAATTCGTTTTCTTGGATGAGACATGGATTTTTTACAATGGCACTAGTGGTCGATCTAGATGATGATCAAGATGAAAATAAAAGAAGTGTTATATCTACTAAAGTTGACGGTAAAAGGTATTATTCTACTATATGTACTATTCCAATGCAATTTAGGTATATATTGTCATCCTGGAAGAGTTTTAAAACAAAATAAATACATTTGTGTTTATTTATGTAAATTTATCTTGTTGTTATGAAAAAAAAAAACAGAGTATTTCCTCACTCGGTTATTTTGGTTACAATCTGGCAATCCTGCTTATAACTGTCGTCACTCAAAGGGTATGACGTGCAACGTAAATTGTTTTGCATTACCTATAGTCTAATAACCTGAAGATTATAATCGTTGAAGATTATAATCGTAAATCGTGGCAGATTTAAAGTCGTTTAAATACATAATATGACTTTTGTTAATATTAAAATATATTATTATGATTTAATGAATGCGGGCATGTAAAAAAAGTCAAAATTTTCAGCCCCTATATCTAGGTAATTATTTACTTATTATTGCCTCTCTTCCTTTTACATATTTAACGTATAGTCGATTTATTTTCTGAGCACGACCAAAATATGTCAACGTCATCGGCGTAAAAATCGAACAGAGCCGTACTTTATCGAAAATATATTCTCGTAATAATTGTTAAATTAATGGCACAATATCGGGAGTGTGATAGTATGATACCATGCGAGCAAAAATTATTTTTATCCAAGAGGGCTTGGACTGAAAACGTAGGGGTTGGTTTAGATCACAATTATAAGGGGGCGATATATCTAACAAAATGTAGGTTAAAGTTGTGTCAAATTCATAATATGACATGATGGGCCAAAATGGTGAATATTAAAATAAGTAAACAAATACAAAGTTATTTTTGTAGTTTACAAAATTAACAAAGTAAGAATATAGAGAAGGGACAATAAACATTATAGAAATTGCCAAACTCTAAGTACAAATTCACACTTCTCTTCATATTTTCGAAAGCATTGACGAGCATCTCTGGCGAAATGCTACCACATTCTTGGATAATCCTTTCTTGTTACTGTTCTAAATTTTCAACTGGTGATTTAAAAATATTCTTCTTCAAATGAGAAAAAATGAAGTAATCCATAACCGCCAAACAAGGTGATCTGGGTGGGACTTCAATGCCTGTTCGAAAACTGATTAATCTGTCGTCGAAAAAAATTGCGTAAGTAGTTAATAGTTTCGGCGGACGTATGGGCGGTTGCACAGTCCTGTTGAAAATAACCAAAACGTAGTTGATCGTCAAGTAATTGTTCTACAAATGGATTCAAAATAGTGTCCCTATACGGCTGTGCTGTAACTGTGTCATGGAAAAAAATAAGACCAACAATTCTTCTTCGGGAAACAACCAACCAGACACCAATTTCTTGAGGGTGCAATGTGGATTTTCACTACTCCACATGGGTGTATACTGAGAATTTACATAACGGGTAAGGTGGAAACAGGCTTCATCAAAAAAAATGTCAGCTCTAATAAATAATTTCTTTCCAATAAATTTTGGGTAGTAATTCCTGCGTTCTTTCAAAATCTGCAGCTCGCATTTCTTGGAATACTTGCACTTTATAACGAAACAAATTTAACTGTTTTTTTAAGAATAATCCTGCATGTTCCATAAGATATTCCCACTTCTTGAGATAGGCGTCTTACACATTTTCATGCACAAACGCTAATTGTATTGCCACTCACCATTTACTCTAACCCCGCTTCGAAAATACGCTTCAACCATGAACTTTTTGTGCTGTTCCGTAAACCCCATTGCGTGAATAATTCAAGAAATTGGATAAATTAGCGATGAACCAAATTACTTGTAACGACTGTTATAGATAACTAAATAACTGATTGATTGATAATGCTGGTATTTATTGACACCCAACAGGTATTAAGCTCTACCTCTACGCAGTACGACCTTAGCTGCAAAGCACACTTTGATCATAATAATTTTTGCTCGAACGGTATATTGTAAAATATAGAAACTATGAGTGGGTGGAAAGAGATTTTTACTTGTAAAACGAACAAGTAAATTAAACGCCAAAGCTAACATACAATATTAACAGCCGCGTAAACTGATTACGATCCAATCAAAAATTCTTGACATGCACCTGCTACCACCTCGATTTTTAAGGAACGGTCAATAAGAATTTCGTCACGTGGCAATGTTTACATCCTGTCTATTTTGAAAGTAAATAGACTTTTGTCCGGTAGTCCATAAAGTTTCATCAAAATCGGAGAGATGAAAATTATTTGGGTGGCACACTTAGCGAGTTTTGTCCCATATGAAAGAATTATTGTTTACAATTGGGCAAAATATTAAGTTACTTGAAAAAAAATTATTTCAGAATAACCAGTTTTGACTTGATTTGTTGTTGTTTTTCTTCAATTAAAAACGAAACCTACGTGATCAATTCAAGTAAGGCCTCTGGTTGTGTAGAAAAGGCCGTACGACTAGTGCGTAGAATGAGGTACCATAAGCCGGACTTATAAACTGGCGAAGTTGATTTGAAAATGTTCAAGTTGGTGTGGTTCGAAGTTCGACATTTTCATGGTATTTACATTGTCAGTGTCCCAGGGCCGTCGCTAGACTTTTAGCCGCCCCAATTTTTTAATTTTTTTTTATATTCCGGGCTTTTTAAATCGATAGCAAAATAAGAATTAATATAAAACATTTTGTTACACAATTTAAAAGTACGTAGGTAAGTACAAGGTGATTCAACTAAAAGTGGCAAATACAAATATCTGGCTAATCATTATAGATAGTATGTTGCTTAATGCGAGAGAGTAATCAATCATTATTGAACCATAAAACCCAGCAGTAGTCTTCGTCGTATTTCATAAGCGTAGTCCATTTATTATTTCATATAATATTCGGAGTTGCACAAATAGTCGAAATGTGTTCGAATATGACTGGAGTCCGACAGTCAACAATATACCGACTTGTGCACGAGGACAAACGCGGCCCATTAGGTCACCAAAGAGAAGTACAGGAAGAACAGAAACTGTAAAAATTGAGGATGAAAAGACTGCCATCAGAAGAATCATACACTCGATTTACTTAAAAAAAGAAATACCTACCTTGGATAAAATAATGTCTGAAATGAAAAAGGATGATTTCATTCCACCCATGGGTAAGAATAAACTATTGAAAAATTTGAAAGAAATGAATTTCTGTTATGAAAAAATTCAAAACAGAAAATCACTTTTAATAAAGAAAGACGAAATCATCTGCTGGCGACGACGACATTTGAGGGCAGTTAGACAATTTCGAAGGAATACAGGAATATCTATTATATGGACGAAACTTGAATGAAGATTATACCGTTGGTAAAATATGGCAGGATAAACATATTGTAAAAAGCGCGAGGCAAGCTTACATGAAAGGATGGTCCACTGGAATAAAAGCACCCTCGGGAAAAGGTAAAAGATTAATAATTACTCACATTGGTAGCAAAAATGGAGTTGTCGATGTCGGCTTACTAGCATTTAAATCAAAACAGACTAGAGACTATCAGGAAGGCATAAATGCTGATGTCTTTTGAATAATACTTCCAGCAAATGCTAGATCCTATTCCTCCTGGATTTGATTTAGTCATGGAACGTCTTCTTGGAAGAAAAATCACATTATTTACTGGCTTACTGTAAATAAGAAGCCATATTATAAAGATATGCTGAAAAAGAAGCTACTGGAGATTGTAAAGTTGAATAAACCTCTTTGTACGAAATTTGCTGTCAGCGAAATCGCTTCAAAATGAAATATGATGGTCTTCGCCTTCCGCCATATCACTGTAAATTAAACCCCATAGAATTGGTGTGGGCGCAAGTAGGGCTTGTAGCAAGGTATAACACCACTTTTAAAATGAGAGACGTTGGAAACATCTTGCGGGAGGTAATAAAGACAGTGGATTGTGAAAAATGGAGTAAATGCGTCGAACATGTAATTGAAACAGAAGAAAGAATTTGGGAAGCTGATAACACGCTAGAAAACACTGTAGAGCCCCTTATTATTTCTCTGGACACCAACGACGATAATTCATCGGACCACTTGGAACATGATGACTAAAATTTAAAAATTAAGTTGTATTGTACATATTAGATTTTTTTTTATAAATATTAACATTTATTCCAATTTACCTATTTTTTGATATTATTCTTAATTCTATATAAGTTTTTATCTACTTAATATTAGAATAATATATCTCAATTATCTGCCTATCTCTATAATTATAATCAAGTATAATTATTATTATACTTTTATTCTAATAAGCTACCTGTAGTAACGCCGCTGCTACAATACTTTCACTGACCAAACTCGTCTTTCTTTTGTATGCAAATTAGGGTGACCCTAATTTAGAGCCGATTCGGGGTGTGTAGGTCTGAAATACGGAACTTTTAAATAATATCATTGCAATTTACTTGAAATTTACAATGCAACCTTTAAGTTGTCCACCCTACTTAATAGGTCCTGTCATTGCAAATTTACATTTCATTATTCTCTCGCATTAAGCAATAGAGTATAGACATACGAAAAAGCAAATCACCAATCTTTGCTTATTTTAATTGGATCATTATGTAGGTTCGGTGAAATCTATATTTTTTAGCGCTTTCTAAATATGGAATAAAAGTTAAGCAAGATATTTGCCTTGGCCACTTTTAGTGGGATCACCCTGTATATAATATGCAATCCGAAATGGAAAACGGAATGGACATTTAAAATGTTACATACTTCCTCTAGAGATTGGATACTGGTATCCATACCAGCAAACAAAATGTCAACTTTGATGTGGGTCATTTATAGGCTCATCTCAACCTCCATACAAAAATTGGTTCAACGGCCGCCCTCCAAAAATGGCCGCCCCGGGCGGCTGCCCCCCCGCCCGGGCCCTTGCGACGGCCCTGCAGTGTCCAATAGAATGATAAGGAATACCAACTAAATTGTCAATATTTTGCATAATATCCAATTTTTCGGCACAAAACCAAAACACAGAACAAATAGAAATAGCGCAAACGCGATCAATAAACGATATTTTTTTGACATTTCGTTGAAACCACGTGGCCTTAAAAAGCATCTTCATTGGTATAAACGAACTTGATGAACTCCGAACATACAAATTGGTGATCTTCTGATCTTAAACCCGAGAAGAGCCAACAAACGAGAAGCGACAAACATTTGGCGAAATCAATGTAGTGGGAGGTAACCCGGACAACTGTCATAAGTTTAAGCCGGTCCGTTAGTCCGGTAGTCGATGAGTTATCGTTATCGAATTTAGTTGTCTTTTTTGTTGAAAGAAGTGTATTGTTTAACTGTTTATTTTTGTGAGTGCTGTGCTATTATAAAACTATGACTGGTAATACCTGTGCGTTTCAAGGACATAAAGGGAATCCATAAGAAAATACTGTTTTTCTACTTTTGTGTTAGAAAGAACCTACTTACGCACTGTCTACTTTATCCGTAAAACTTTAATTACACACACTATATTGTAAGCCAAGCTGTGCGTAAGACCAGTTACGTAATATTAGTAAATTTTCGCTAACGCTCGTATCGTAATTTTTGAAATCGTGTGTAATAGGCTTCTTACCACTCTTGGTATGTAATATACTATTTCATTTCCTTTCTAAAATGTACTATCAGTAAGTAAGTAACGCACAATTAATAAAACATTTCAAAAATATTTTTATTTTATTTATTTTTTTTTTTGATTTTACGAAATTTGCTGGAAAGCGAATTACATGAAACACAGAAGATAATCATGAAAAAAATACTTCTTAGTAGTACCCACATTTTTTATTTCAGTGTAAAGTGTAAAGCATTTTCTTCATCGTTTTAGTGCTTCTTTTAGTGTAATAACCTGGACAACTGTCAAAGTTTCAAGGTGAAGGACATATAATTTGGTTCCCATTTAATCAATGCTAAACTCGGGATTTTGTCGCTTCTCGTTTGTTGGTTCTTCTCTACCTGGCAACATTCTCGGAACTGTCCAACTTTAAACGAACTGAGTTTATAATTTAAACTTTTTAGTTTAAATTGAACTGTTATTTCAGCCGCCAACTGAACCTCAACTTTCTAAGTTTATAAATCAGTCTTGTAGACCTAATCTTAGACAGCTTAACATTATAATCGTGTCATCCATGTGACATAAGTTAAAAAAAAATAACTTGCCGAAAGCTTTGAAATTCGCGTGTCGTTGAATAATTTTATTAAGTTAATTTAAGTTATAATTTCCACTACTTCGTTTTTGAGAAAAAAAAATTTCGACATGCAATGAAGTGGCTTTTATTTTTCTTTCTCGAAAACGAAGTAAGATACGAAAAAATATCAAGAGACAAAAAAGTTGTATTATCAACTGTTTAACCCGAAAACAATATAACAAGTCAGTCGCGTACATTCTTTTTGTCAACATTTTTCGTGAGACTCCCCCCCGGGACGCCACTGGAACTTATAACTATTATCTAGTTAGTGCTAACTTAGCGTCTTATCACAACGAACAACACTGCGAAATTTCACCAAAATCGGCAAAAGGATCTTTGAGATATTAAAAAAAACTGATTTTGTTTTAATCTTTGACACCCTGTATCTTGAAAACCAGACTTTTTAGGATACATGTTTATATGAACCTTTCTACTCGAATGTGGTTCAGTAATGCGCCCTTGGAATTGCGGCCTATCATTAAGTAACACCCTGTATACTTTACTTTAAATTGCCATTACAATTGTTTCGACACACTGTCTTCTTCAGATGGTCTTAACTAAATAAAATTGGTTCAACAAAAAATTTACAAAGGTAGGTAAAGTTCTTTTCACGAAAAATGGTTCTGATTTCATGACTGGAATAAAATTGGGGCTAAGTGTGGTCGTAAAACCCCTTAAATTTACAGTTTTTGTTGTCGGGGCAGGATTATAATGATTCCTTCTGATAATAATTAATTTAGATGAGGGTAGACACAGCTTCCTTTACTTCCAAGCTATGAAGGACAAAGTCTGGCAACGTTGCAGGTAGACCGATTATTCGCTATTTTTTGTTTGTGCTCTTGTGCTTGTGCAGTGCATCGGCAAGTCTTGGCGCATACATTGTTTGTTATTTTCCCGAGTTTTATTTATCAATGTTATCATTATAGGAAAATCTTAAGGTTAGTTCCAATGTTTGTTTAACTGACTTGAAACAAAATTTTTTTATTTGCGTACGGCAAGGTTTAATATATTTGATTTAATATTTTATTTAGATGCCAAGACACTATTGCGTGCCAGGATGTAAGAGTAATTATGTTACTACTCTCCGTACTGAAGGCGCGGCAAAGCACTTTTTCGTTTTCGAAGGATCAAGGCATCCTTCAACAATGGTTAAAAGCAATTCCACAGCAAAATTTCACTGTGACAAAAGCTTCTGTGGTATGTGCCAAACATTTTCACCATAGTGACATCGAAACTTCTGAAATTTTTAAAGATAGAAATGGCAATGTACATTATTGTACATACGGTAAAAGTAACCTATCCGCGGTTAAAAGCGAATACAATTCCTAAGATTTTTCCGAATTCTCCAGCTTATTTATCAACTCCAGTAGCAGAAGCGCGTAGAGGATCCGGAAGAAAGAAAAAAAAGAGATTTATGATAGAGAAGCACAGCATATAGAGAACTATCTAAACAGTGATTGTGTTAAGAATTATGATAATTTTTTACAAAACATAAATTCTAAATTTCCTTTGCACAAATGGTCTTTTAAACTTTTAAACAATGTTGTTATATTTTATCTCCTAAACTGAATAGTGATTTTGATCCTGAAACTGAACTTAAAGTGATTGCTTCAGTTAATCTTAACAGTGTTTTTGTGAGAATGGAAGGTAATGAGATAACCAGATGATTTAAAATGGATTTTACCAGAAGGTAAGATTCAAAGGTTTTTTCAAATAGAAAATATTCTTTTACACTATAGTTCATTTTCTAAACAACCATTGAACACAAATTATTATATTAATAAAGCACATAAATATGTTGTAAAAGCTTTGGAAACATTAGATGATGATGAAAGTACCCCGCAGCAGCAAACATTAAGTATAATAGAAGACCAACTTAAACTATTAGTCGTGAAAAAGAAGCAGTACAGCTCTTTTACTTCGTTATTTTATTTTTTAATTTTTAGTCAGTCGCCTACCATATATGAATATACAGTGTGGTCATTTAAGTGTGCAACATTTGGAAATTTTTTTTATTATCGATTTCTCAGAAAATCTTATTCTTGATAAAAGTTGGTGCATGTTCGATAATCATATTAGGTGCACTTGGAATGGTTGCAAGTTAAACGGCGCGCGGCGTACAGGGTAGGTCAAAAAATATAAAACTTGTACAAGAATAAAGTACCCCTATTTTAGAAAATTGAGCAAAATGTTATTAAAAAAAGTTGTTAGAATTAAAAGCTATGCATAGATTCGAAAATGTGACCTCCTAAAATAAAAAAAAAATATTTTTTTTTGAAAACATTAATAATTTTCCAAAAATTTTTTTTTTTTATATTCACCCTAAAGACCTTCATAAAGTAATCAAAATCAAATCAATTTCACATTGTAGATTTGTTAAAGTTGTAGACGAGACTATGACTTGCGGTATGATTTCTGCATGCGGATTCAAGACAAATAGAAGATCAACGTAATTTCCATAGACACATACTTTTTGGGGATTAATCCACGTTCACAACAAATGGCGTTGTTTCTTCCCAAAATTGTAGGTGGTGGTCCGACGAAAATCCAAATTTTGTTATTGACAATAAAAACCAGTATTACCAAAAAACAAACGTTTGGTGCGGTATTATTAACGACAAATTAATAGGGCCGTTTTTTTTTTCTCGCCAAAACCTAACTGGTGATACCTATTTACATTTTTTGAAAAACGAACTGACAAGATTTTTTTGGATAATATGAGTATACAAGAAAGACATAAATTGTGGTTTGTACATGATGGTTGTTCTGCTCATTCTGCTAGAATTGTTTCTGAATGGTTAACTTAAACGCATACATAATGCATACATTGTTTTGTTAATAATGCCACCAAACTGTCATAATGTTTTAGTAGGATTTCATGTTTGTCGATTAATTTGTGCAGTTTTTTAATAAACATTTAAAATAAAAATTTTGCACTTTAAATAAGACTTTTTTAATTTGAATATTATCATTACTAATGTTTTATCTTGTTAAGAAGAATTTTTAGGATATTTTAAAGTTGTGTTTAATGTCGTTGCAACAACCATGAAGTTTGTGATTCCTTAATACATTAAAAATTCAAGTTAATTTTACAAATATGCTTGAATTTGAACAAAGATATGTGAAATTGATTTGATTTTGAATAATTTATAAAGGTCTTTAGTGTGAATATAAAAAAAATTTTTTTTTGGGAAATTGTTTTCAAAAAAAATATTTTTTTTATTTTAGGAGGTCACGTTTTCGAATCTATTCATAACTTTTAATTCTAAACAACTTCTTCTTAATAACATTTTGCTGAATTTTCTGAAATAGGGGTACTTTATTCTTGTACAAGTTTTATATTTTTTGACCTACCCTGTACGCCGTTTGACTTGCAACCATTCCAAGTGCACCTAATATGATTATCGAACATGCACCAACTTTTATTAAGAATAAAATTTTCTGAGAAATCGGTAATAAAAAAATTCCCATTTGTAGCACACTTAAATGACACACTTATACGGAACTACTTAATTTTACCTACAAAAAGGCATTTGCTACAGATTTCATCAAATTACCATTATCTGGCTCATAAATTTTCAACCTCTAGTCAGCGGGAAAAAACTGTATGTTTACCAATTGATAAAATATATTTAAAAAGTGGATTGCAATATAAGGCTAAAAATATTACGGAGTATGCAACTAATAATATTAGTCAATTAGCAAAAACTGTCGAAACTTTTATGATTGCTAGTTCGTTTGGTCATTTTAGACATTTTAAAAAGGTAAGTAGTTCGTTTACTACCTGTAACTAGTTTATCTGGTACTGAGTTAATAGATTTTGTCTTGGAAACAATTGACCATGAACTAAGTTATGGGTTTAAAGTTTTGTGCGTTATAAGTTATAACTGATAATAATCGTATTAATCAAAATATATTGAAGCAAAAGAACCAACACAAAGTCCCGGTCTCAATAAATTTAATATTTAAAACAACTAATTGGTTACATGTTTCGCCTATAAGGCATCATCAGACCTGAAAAGAAGTCAATAATCACGCATAAAAGTAAACAAATCTACTAGTAAACCCACCTGATACACCAAAAAAACATTTAAAAATTTTTTTAAAAAGAATAAAAATGTCAAAATATAAAACAAAAAAATAGATAAACGTTACAATTACATCACTACATGACAGTCAGAACTTAAACTAAGAATTGTATATAAACAAAAACGGTATAACAAAAAACTAAAAGTATAAGGTTCGTTAAACAAGTCCAAGGTATATTGAACGGGGGGAAGATGCAGTCACCTAGAGAATAAACTCAGCCCAAAATGTAACAGCCATCGACTCAAAGTACGAGCGTACCAAAGTACCGGCATCAAAAACATCAATGTTGTCAATCAAAAGAATTTGGCGGACTGGGGAAAATTTATAGGTTAAATGTTGGTCACCAGCAGTCCGTTGTTAGTTATTCAAGTTGTTAAAAATAAAATAAGGCTCGAAATTAAAGACCTCATTAACGCAGGTAAGGATAGGGCTCTTTTTAGCTTTCGTTATCTCAAGTTTTTCTAATAGAATTAGTTTTTTACTCTTGTGACATTCATGCAAAACATTAACATTTTCAGATGGCGAGAACTGGTGTTTTGATTCAAGTAGATGGTTCGCAAAAGCAGACTTAGTGTTGGTTATATCCGTGTTCTGGTATTTATTAAATAAGCTAAGATGTTCATGAACTCTGCTGGCGATTCTCCTGCCCGATTGTCCAACATACACCGCCGGACAATCCACACAATGTAGCGAATAAACTCCTGATTTTGAAAGAGGATCTACTTTATCTTTAGTGTTGATTAAATGTCGCTTAAGAGTATCACTGGTCCTGAATGCTACTGCGATGTTGTGAGTTTTAAAAAATTTTGCTAGTTGTGAGGAAATGTATGCCGAAATAAGTTAGAGCTCTATAATTTTTGTTTTCCTGTGTATTAGCATGTATGATGTTATAGGTTAGTTTATATTTGTTTACAAACTTATAATAAATTTTATTGATTAATCTCAAAGGGTTGTTACGGTAAATCTCACATTTACCGAAACATCCTTAAATTGAAATATTAATCTCAAATTCAGTAATACTATCGCCACCTCTTGAGACAGAATTAAATTTCAATTAGGGTATCTGCTGCAACCTTGCCACGGCAGATATGGCGGTACCGGTTTTATTTCTTTTTAATTAAGATGGCACTGGTCAACCAGGGTGATCTTATTTTTAGTCCGGGTCATGACTGTCTCTTTCTAACATTAAAAGTATTCATGTTTAGCATTTTCCGTCTCTTTTTTTGGCACTGTTAAAATTTATACAGTTTATCGTGCCTTTAGTGGGTTTTATAACCACGTTTATATGTACATAACCTGTTTTAATTTAATGAAATGTCTATCTAATGTGAAGATTGAGTCTTAATTATTTTTGATTAATAAATTATTAATTAAACTGGATGTTTTACCCGCGAGCGAATCGAGCAAGGTGTAGACTTTTTTGTGAAGTGCGTGACCTATAAAGTGATCTCTGATTGGTTCAAGTGAGGTCGCAGGGATATGTAGAGGGGATTTTTCTTTAGCAGGAGGAGGTAATTTTTCTGGGGACTCTAGTGTTCAGGCTTTTGCACAGGCAAGTACTAAAATTCTTCTTTCTTAATTTTTTTATTTTTTTTTGAGTTTCATCATAGAACCCCGAGCTCAGTTTTACTTTAAAATTATCTTTTAATGTTACCCTAAAGATTGATTAATTATTTTATCTACTTATCTTGTCTTAAAGGGCATAAATTGTTTCTTTAAAGGCTTACCTGGTCGCCATTTTGTGCATAGGCACATGGGCACCCCTATCTTTGGTTTTGAATTTTAGAGGTTCATTACCTATTTCTTATTTTGGACAACTTAAAGAAAAACTTCACTGCCCTGGTTTTTATTTTTTTTATAGATTTTGGAAAAGAGACCAATTGCTCTAATGTAGAGTCGGCTTACGCCACCTTATGTAGTTTCTGACCAATAATTCTAATTTAGAGAACCGAGCATAAGTTTTAGGTTGCCATTATACATGACCCTATCTTTGGTGATTGATCACTGGGTACTGAGTTTTTTCTGATGTGTTAATATCTGAAGATTTGTCTCGGGGGTTCTATGATGAAATCTCACTGCATATCTCTTTAAATTTTCATTTATCTCTTGCTAATTTAGTACTTATTACCTGCCTTGCCTGTGCAGAAGTCTCCTAGAGCACAATTCACTATTGATTATTTTTACCTAAACCTGGTTCTGTGCAGTAGTTTATCCTAGAGCACTATTATATTTTTTTTATAAAATTACTATTACCTACTTATCTTATCTTAAAGGACATAAATTGTACCTGGTCGCCATTTTGTGCATAGGCACATGGGCACCCCTATCTTGAATATTAGAGGTTCATTACCTATTTTTTTTATTTTATGCTTGTATAGCTACAATTTTTTTTTATAATATTACCATTGAATATTTTTATCTAAACCTGGTTCTGTGCAGGGCTTTCTCCTAGAGCACAATTTCATTTTGTGTTTCTATAAATTGTATAGCTACTATCTGTTTTTATAAAATTACGATTAATTATTTTTATTTAAACCTGGTTCTGTTGAAATAGTTTGCACCAGAAAACTACCTTATTTTATGCTCTTATAGCTTTTATCTATTTTATAAAATTACTATCATTGTCAAGTTATTGATCATTTTATTTAAACCTAGTTCTGTTGAAAAGGAGTATCACTGCAATTTCACAATTCAGTTTATTATTACATTAATTAATTAATTAAAATTCAAATATATTCCTTTTTTTTTGTTCTGTAAATATTCCTTTTCAAGCAGAGCAAGGGAATTTATAAGGTTTTATTTGGTGAGTCTTAACACCTGGTCTTTTCTCGGTACCCAACTTCGGAACTTCATTATTGGAGCCGGACAACGCAGCTGACGTGACGTCACGACAGGGGCCCAAAGTCTGTTGAGCTCTACTCTCCTATACCTGTAGAGAGTCGATTCCTAAGCTTCACCCGAAGCTCTGACATAAACTGGTTATATCTCTACAGGGATCCGAAAACCACCATTGAAGAAAAAGGGTAAAGGTAACTAACGCCTTGTGTGTGATTCACCATAAAATAAATCAAAAACCTGTCAAAAATCTTTATTTAACTTTTGTTAATTTTATTTTATCTGATTGGATATATCATCATTGAAACTATTATTTTATTTTTTCCTTTGCAAAAATAATTGTTAATTCATTCAAACTACTTATCTTTAAAATTTTCCTTTTGTCAAAAATCTTTGTCATACAAATACTTATGTAAATAGACTATAATTAGTTAATTCATTCAAACTACTTATCTTTAAATTTTTCCTTTTGTCAAAAATCTTTGTCATACAAATACTTATGTAAATAGACTAATTGTTAAGTTGAACTGAATGTGTTTTTATTTCATACTGGAAGGGACTGTTAAAATTTAAACTCGAACTTACCACGCCCTGCCTGAGCTAGCAAATCAACAAAAGGTAAGAAATTGGCACTCAACGACTAAATAAATTTTCATTACAATTACAACAATAAATTTTCATTACAACTTTTCTGGTTTGAGAGCCAAATTTTTATTACAATTGGCGTCCCAACGTCATTAAATTAAAAATTCATTACAATTGGCGCCCAACTTAACAATAACTTATCTTTATCTTTGCCTAAGAAATTACCTATGCCTAATAATTTATCTTTATCGTTGCCTAAATCTACGGATGATAGTAAGAATATATCTCATACTATTAGTCCCTTATTTGTTATGAAAAAGTATGACGAGAGACCATACCTTGATGTAAATATTTATGACCATAAAGTGTTAGCTTTAGCAGATAGTGGCAGTTGTTCTTCAATTTTAGGATCTGAGGGCTTGCATCTCTTAAAATCTCTTAATTTGTCCTTGTCCACGGATTTTTCTTTTCTTGTCACTACAGCTGATGGCCAAAGCCAAAATGTCTTAGGTTATGTGTGGGTTCCTATAGCTTTAAATAATATTGTTCGTCCAGTTAAACTTTTAGTAATACCTTCCCTAAAGCATACATTGATACTGGGTATTGACTTTTTGAAAGAATTTAGTATTGAATTAGATTTTCAAAATTCTTCTTATAAGGCCAATTCATTTTCTACTTGTGTAGTAAATACTTTAGAAAGTGCTGAACAATTAACGAAGGAGCAGCAATGGCAAATTTCTGAAATTGCTGATTTATTTAAGTCTATCGGTCCTAGCGATAGATTGGGCTTAACTCATTTAATGACTCATACAATAGAAACTGGCTCAGCAAAACCTATTAAACAAAGACAGTACCCTTTATCGTATGCAATGCAAAAAGTTTTACATGAAGAGATCGATAAAATGTTACAGTTGGGTATTATAGAGCCTTCTAACTCCCCATGGTGTTCACCTCTTTGGCTGGTTAAAAAGTCTGATGGTTCTTCTAGAGTAGTTTTTGATGGGCGTAAGCTGAATGAGTGTACTCCTACTTCTGCATATCCCATGCCATTAATAGAATCTATAATCACTAAGGTTAGGGATGCAAGGTATTTATCATCTATAGATTTGAAGAAAGCTTTTCATCAAATACCTCTTGACGAGGAATCTAGGCCTAAAACAGCTTTTGCAGTTTATGGAAAGGGGCTTTTTCAGTATAGGGTTTTACCTTTTGGATTAAATAATAGTGCACAAGCTATGTGTAAGCTTATGGATATGGTTATAGGCCCTGCATTAGAACCTTATATTTTTTATTATCTTGATGATATAATTTGTGTGACCAGTGATTTTGAAACTCATTGTCGAATTTTGAAACAACTTTTCTATCGTTTGAAAGAGGCGAACCTCACCATAAATTTTGAGAAATGTCAATTTTGTAGACCTTCACTTAAGTTCCTTGGATATATGGTGGATCAACACGGTCTTAGAACCGACCCAGAGAAAGTTTCAGCTATTTTGGAGTACCCTAGGCCTCGAAACACTACTCAAATCAGGAGACTGGTGGGTTTAGTCGCTTATTATCGTAGGTTCCTTAATAATTTTTCTTCGTTGTGTAGCCCAATTACTGATTTACTAAAGGGTAGAAAGAAGGGTCAATCGATTAAATGGACTCCAGAAGCTGAAGAGGCTTTTCTTAAGGTGAAGCAATCCTTGACTACGGCTCCTGTTTTGGCTAGTCCGGATTATTCAAAACCATTTATACTTATGTGTGATGCATCGGATACAGGAGTGGGCTGCTGTTTGTATCAAGAGACAGATGGATTAGAACACCCAATTGCATATGCAAGTAAAACTCTTAATAAATGTCAAAGGAAATATACAACTACAGAAAAGGAGTTGTTGGCTGTTATTTTTGGTATTGAAAAGTTTCGTGGTTATATTGATGGTTCACATTTTACAGTTCATACTGATCACTCGTCTCTAACTTGGTTGCATAGCATGAAAAATCCTAGTCCTCGTGTTGCAAGATGGATCGTTACTCTAGCTCAGTATTCCTTCACTATTGTTCATCGTAAAGGTTCAAGCAACACCGTTGCTGATGCGCTTTCTAGAAGCCTTGAAGATGTAGCTATCCTAAATTTGACTTCCCTTAAACTGGATAAATGGTATGAAAATATGATTACGAAAGTTCGAGAGGATCCTGAAAAATTTTCTGCTTTTAAGGTCGAAAATAATATTCTTTATAAACATTTCTTTTCCAAGTATGATTTAGATGGTAATATTACGAATTGGAAAATTGTTGTGCCTGCTGCCCACAAGAAGGAAATGATTCGAAAGTTTCATGAAGATCCAACATCAGCGCATTTTGGAATATCTAAAACTTTGTATAGGCTTTCTGAGCTATATTATTGGCCTAATATGAGAAATAGTGTCTATAAATATGTTCGAAAATGTACCAGGTGTGCTGCTTGTAAACCCAGTAATTTACCACAGGCTGGTCTTATGGGTCAATATCGTGACATAAATTTTCCATTCCAGATGATTTCTGCTGATCTTTTAGGTCCGTATCCCCGAACTGGAAGAGGTTCCCAGTACCTATTAGTTGTCGTAGATTGGTTCACAAAATTTACTCTTGTTCATCCAATATCTAGAGCTACGACTAAAGCTATCACTAAATTTATTGAAAATCAAGTTTTCTTAATATTCGGTGTTTGTCAAATATTTTGTTGTGACAATGGTAGTCAGTTTATTAGTGCTGATTTTAAAAAACTTATGAAGAAGTATAATGTTCAGAAAATTTTCGATAATGCTAAATATCACCCTCAAATTAATCACACTGAAAGGGTAAATCGAAGTATTGTCACAGCCATACGAGAATATATTCATGAAAATCATAAAAATTGGGATCAAAATATCTTTCAGATTGCCCAAGCTATTTGTTTGTCTCGTCATGACGTTACTGAATTTTCACCTTCATTTCTAAATTTTGGTAGAGCCATTCCAGTTGATGGAAGTTTTTATGGCCTTATTTCTGATAATGCAAATAACAAAATAGAAATTTCTTCCAAAGTTCATAATCCACAAACTATTCAAGAACTCCCACAAATCTATGAGGATGTACGAAAAAAACTTTATAAATCATATTTAAAAAGTAAAGAACGTTATGACTTACGTAAAAGAGACGTAGAATATCATGTGGGTGATTATGTTTGGAAAAAGAACTATGTATTGTCTAATGCTGGAAATAATTTCTGTGCGAAATTGGCTCCTAAATTTATACCTTGTGTAATCAGTAAAAAACATTCAAAGCTTGTTTATAGTTTAAAGGATAGGCAGGGTAATGACCTTGGTAATTGGCATATTTCTGACATTAAACCTGACGTAACTAATGATTTGGATTCCGACGATCAATCAGAACCTGAATCTGAGGTATCATGCTGATGCCTGCTTGTTTTTTTTTTATACTGTTTTTTATTTGGTGGTATCGTTATCTTGCACCCTACACCCCTTTGTAGTTAACGATGCTATGGGTTAGTGGTGGGCTCGCTCTCTCATTCTTTATCTATCATCTTCTCGTCTCTCAATTTTTGCTGATGTATTAATTATCTCATTTTTTTTTAATGTTATCTCTGATTTAATATACCTTTCTCATTACCTCAATATTTCAAATCTTTTTGAATATTAATTTTTTAATTTACTTGTGATTTCATCACAATACTATGAACAGAGAGACAGATGATTTTAGACTATTCCGTGTAATTCTAACTCCGGAATATTTTTCACACAACATCAGTGACATTTGCAAAGTTAGGCAGTTGAATTTATTTCCACTAATTTATGCAATATCTCGTTTCTTCTAGCCAAAATCGAGGAATTGTCTTTTGCTGACTTGATTTTGAGCGCTAATATTATTTGGTTAGTGGGTACATCTTAGTTTGTGTAAGACTTAGGAGTGCATTTCTTTGGAAATGATCTAACAAATTTAAGAATGTAGTAACTATAGAAGCGACGTTGAAATATCTTTCTTCCTCTTAAATCTCATTAAATTTCTGTTTAATGAATCCCTTATTTGTAATAGGCTTTTGATCCGCACAATTTACTGTGACCTATTAAAATAAGTCTATCTCTTTCTTATTTACCTGTTCCTTCAATAAGACCTTTATTTGTAATAGGCTTTTGATCCGCACAATTTATTGTGACCTATTAAAATAAGTCTATCTCTTTCTTATTTACCTGTTCCTTCTTGTCGTAATTTTATAAAGGTATATATTATTACTTCGTCTTTTGGACGTCTGGATTTACCGATTTTGTCCTAGCTCGAGTTCAACCAGAACTTGTTTTTACCGATTGTGTCTTATTTATTTGCAGCCTTCTCTTTGTTATATACAGGCCGGAGGCGATGACGCTTCTCGGAACACCCTATTTAGTTTTTCATTAAAAGGCTGTGGTGCATTTAGATGTTTCAAACACTGATGTATCTTTTAGTTTTGTGTGTACTAGAATACACTTTATTTCGACAAGTGTAACATTTGGGTTACAATGATTTATTTTATCTTATCTTTTCTAATGGTTAATTTTGGTCTTCCACCCTCCGGGTACTGTTGTGTGGACGGTTTGCATGGGTTCTCTTGGTAGTATGAGGTAGGGCTTTGAATTTGCTTGTATGAGGTTAGTACACGAGATTCGCCAAGTCACATTTGGTGTAATGCAATGCTAACCTAAGTCCGTTTTCCATCATAGTTTTGTTTTATGCATTTTTATTAAGGATCTTTATTTCATGCAAGCGATTCGGGGTGGCATTCATCTGCTATTGGGGGTGTCCTAGGTTTGCGTATTGCGGAGCAGTTTCTGGGGTTGGGCAACTATTATTAATTATTTTGTACATTTGGAATGTACATGGCGCCCAATATTTGTAACTTATCGTAAACTATTGCCTGTTTGTTTTCCTGCCTCGATAAAATTATTGCCTCGACAAAATTGTCTATATCTCTGAATCACACTGGAGTGCTTTGTTTGCTTCGTTTTGCGGTGAAACATCATTAAAAAAAAAAAAAAAAAAAAAAAATAAGTAAACTTATTTTTTTTTTGCCGACTATTGGGGGTGTGTTACGGTAAATCTCACATTTACCGAAACATCCTTAAATTGAAATATTAATCTCAAATTCAGTAATACTATCGCCACCTCTTGAGACAAAATTAAATTTCAATTAGGGTATCTGCTGCAACCTTGCCACGGCAGATATGGCGGTACCGGTTTTATTTCTTTTTAATTAAGATGGCACTGGTCAACCAGGGTGATCTTATTTTTAGTCCGGGTCATGACTGTCTCTTTCTAACATTAAAAGTATTCATGTTTAGCATTTTCCGTCTCTTTTTTTGGCACTGTTAAAATTTATACAGTTTATCGTGCCTTTAGTGGGTTTTATAACCACGTTTATATGTACATAACCTGTTTTAATTTAATGAAATGTCTATCTAATGTGAAGATTGAGTCTTAATTATTTTTGATTAATAAATTATTAATTAAACTGGATGTTTTACCCGCGAGCGAATCGAGCAAGGTGTAGACTTTTTTTGTGAAGTGCGTGACCTATAAAGTGATCTCTGATTGGTTCAAGTGAGGTCGCAGGGATATGTAGAGGGGATTTTTCTTCAGCAGGAGGACGAAAAGGTAATTTTTCTGGGGACTCTAGTGTTCAGGCTTTTGCACAGGCAAGTACTAAAATTCTTCTTTCTTAATTTTTTTATTTTTTTTTGAGTTTCATCATAGAACCCCGAGCTCAGTTTTACTTTAAAATTATCTTTTAATGTTACCCTAAAGATTGATTAATTATTTTATCTACTTATCTTGTCTTAAAGGGCATAAATTGTTTCTTTAAAGGCTTACCTGGTCGCCATTTTGTGCATAGGCACATGGGCACCCCTATCTTTGGTTTTGAATTTTAGAGGTTCATTACCTATTTCTTATTTTGGACAACTTAAAGAAAAACTTCACTGCCCTGGTTTTTATTTTTTTTATAGATTTTGGAAAAGAGACTAATTGCTCTAATGTAGTCGGCTTACGCCACCTTATGTAGTTTCTGACCAATAATTCTAATTTAGAGAACCGAGCATAAGTTTTAGGTTGCCATTATACATGACCCTATCTTTGGTGATTGATCACTGGGTACTGAGTTTTTTCTGATGTGTTAATATCTGAAGATTTGTCTCGGGGGTTCTATGATGAAATCTCACTGCATATCTCTTTAAATTTTCATTTATCTCTTGCTAATTTAGTACTTATTACCTGCCTTGCCTGTGCAGAAGTCTCCTAGAGCACAATTCACTATTGATTATTTTTACCTAAACCTGGTTCTGTGCAGTAGTTTATCCTAGAGCACTATTATATTTTTTTTATAAAATTACTATTACCTACTTATCTTATCTTAAAGGACATAAATTGTACCTGGTCGCCATTTTGTGCATAGGCACATGGGCACCCCTATCTTGAATATTAGAGGTTCATTACCTATTTTTTTTATTTTATGCTTGTATAGCTACAATTTTTTTTTATAATATTACCATTGAATATTTTTATCTAAACCTGGTTCTGTGCAGGGCTTTCTCCTAGAGCACAATTTCATTTTGTGTTTCTATAAATTGTATAGCTACTATCTGTTTTTATAAAATTACGATTAATTATTTTTATATAAACCTGGTTCTGTTGAAATAGTTTGCACCAGAAAACTACCTTATTTTATGCTCTTATAGCTTTTATCTATTTTATAAAATTACTATCATTGTCAAGTTATTGATCATTTTATTTAAACCTAGTTCTGTTGAAAAGGAGTATCACTGCAATTTCACAATTCAGTTTATTATTACATTAATTAATTAATTAAAATTCAAATATATTCCTTTTTTTTGTTCTGTAAATATTCCTTTTCAAGCAGAGCAAGGGAATTTATAAGGTTTTATTTGGTGAGTCTTAACACCTGGTCTTTTCTCGGTACCCAACTTCGGAACTTCATTATTGGAGCCGGACAACGCAGCTGACGTGACGTCACGACAGGGGTCCAAAGTCTGTTGAGCTCTACTCTCCTATACCTGTAGAGAGTCGATTCCTAAGCTTCACCCGAAGCTCTGACATAAACTGGTTATATCTCTACAGGGATCCGAAAACCACCATTGAAGAAAAAGGGTAAAGGTAACTAACGCCTTGTGTGTGATTCACCATAAAATAAATCAAAAACCTGTCAAAAATCTTTATTTAACTTTTGTTAATTTTATTTTATCTGATTGGATATATCATCATTGAAACTATTATTTTATTTTTTCCTTTGCAAAAATAATTGTTAATTCATTCAAACTACTTATCTTTAAAATTTTCCTTTTGTCAAAAATCTTTGTCATACAAATACTTATGTAAATAGACTATAATTAGTTAATTCATTCAAACTACTTATCTTTAAATTTTTCCTTTTGTCAAAAATCTTTGTCATACAAATACTTATGTAAATAGACTAATTGTTAAGTTGAACTGAATGTGTTTTTATTTCATACTGGAAGGGACTGTTAAAATTTAAACTCGAACTTACCACGCCCTGCCTGAGCTAGCAAATCAACAAAAGGTAAGAAATTGGCACTCAACGACTAAATAAATTTTCATTACAATTACAACAATAAATTTTCATTACAACTTTTCTGGTTTGAGAGCCAAATTTTTATTACAATTGGCGTCCCAACGTCATTAAATTAAAAATTCATTACAGGGTATCCATTATTTCTGGCAATCAGTTTTATTATATTAAATTCCTTAGTGAACGCATCTCTAGACAAAGGTAGGTTGAAAAGTCGGTAGAAAAGAGAATTGAAGGTGGCAAACTTATGAGAAAAGGGAGAATTTGAATCGTACTGAATAATGTTATCTGTAAAAGTTGGTTTTCTATAGACTTCAAAGTTAATTCTGTTGTTATTATCAACAGTAAATCTAAAAAAGGTAATTGCCCATTATTTTCGATCTCAAGTGTAAATTCAATATTCTGGTGTAGATCGTTAACGAAACTGAGGAAATCTCTTAAATCTGAATCACTGCCATTCCAAACTATACATACGTCATCAACGTATCTTTTATATGCAAGCAAAAACCCAGCGAATCTACTATTCATGATTTTGCTCTTTAATTCGCTCATAAACACCTCGCTCAAAAATGGGGAAAGACAAGAACCCATTGCCAATCCTGACCTTTGCTTAAACATTCTCTGATCAAATTGAAAGAAGTTTTGTTCTAAAACTGTAGATAATAACAAGGTTAGGTCTGATATTAATAAACTGGGCAAACCCTTCTTTCTTAGCAATCTATCAACTAAATTGACGCAATCAGCTGGAGGAATGCTGGGAAATAAATTCTTCACATCCAGTGATATCAATCTCGCGTCTGGTGGAAGTTCTATATTTTTTAAGTAATTCGAGAACTCAAGGGAGTTTTTAGTTGAATAGATGTTCTCAAAATTTGTGGTCTTTCTGAGAATATCATTAAGCCAAGAAGAAATTTTGTAGCATGGAGAGTCAACAACAAAGGATACCACTGGTCTTATGGGCATATTAGCTTTATGTACTTTGGGTAATCCATATAATAGAGGGGTTTTAGGATTCATTGGGTACAGTTTGTATTTATTTGTACCAAAGTATTCCAGGGTTGTTAGAGTTTTATCTAGAATATTTTTAACTTTGGTAAAATAAGCACTAGTAGGATCCCTACTAATGGCACAAAAGTCCCCCGAATTCAGAAAATCCATAACCCTACCCAAGTAATCTGTTCTTGTCATAATTATTAAACAAGAGCCCTTATCCGCCTTGGTAAAAATCAAATCGTTTTTCCTTATTTTATCGTTCAGCGACTTTAAATGTATTTTATTGTGATGATTGAAGTTATTATTAATTATTTTATTGGAATTCAAGAAGCTGATGATCTTAGCTCTCAAGATATTTTCATTAGCGATATCCGTGTTTTGGATTATATTTTCTGCAGCCAACATTTCTTTAACATGAGAATCAGTTTTGTGAGGAAAATTAAACTTAAGATTTAAAGAAAGGATATTTTTTTCCTGCTTATTAAAGTGGATATTAGTTAGATTTATGAACCTTTTATGAAATTCAAAATTAGACTGGCCTACCTCTAACCTCGACTCAGTGTCACTGGCATTGGACAGGTTGCATCTATGTTGAACCTTTAAATTGTAAAGTTTATTACTCAATCTACGGAATGTTATTTCTCCAAATGACTCCACCTCATCCCTAAACCTACCATCTAGAATTACAAACTCTATAAAAGAAAGAACATGTGTTAAAGTTAAGATTTTGATTTAATCAAATATGTTTCGACAGCTTTCTACTAATTCTACACATATATTAAATCCTAAATTACAACAAAAAAAAATATTTCTTTTTTATGATTTTGTGCATATCCTAAAAAATATAAGAAATAACTGGCTCAATCTTAAAGATTTTTTAAAGACATTCATTTATCCGGACTGGATAATCCATCAATAAAGCTAAAAGCATTTTTTTCATATTTAAGAATTTTTTTTTATTTGGAAATAAACCAGATTACAAAAAGGGCACATAAATTAAATCACAAGACTTTATATCCTAACAATTTGGAACGTCAAAATGTAATGTTAGTAGAAAAGGTGTTTCATGATTCAACAATTTCATCTTTAAAATCTTTGGATATTTATAAAAATACAGCAAACTTTCTTAAATAACTAAGACTTGGTGGAGTATCCTTAATGTAAAAAAATACAATTAAGGGAAAAATAAAAAGGGACGATTGAACTAAGTACACCAATATATTTAAAAAGGGATTTCAAAGTAAACTGGCTAAAAAAATTTGTGACTTGGCTCGATATATGGCATAACGATCCAGAGGGGGTGGGTTTAACTAGGGACACTTATGATGCTATTAAACATAGTACCACAGTCCTAATAGAAATGATAGAATACTCATTTATCCATTTTAAAATAAAATACATTTTAGCTGGTAAATTTCAAACAGATACCCTTGAAAAAAGATTTGGCCGATATAGGAACTTTTCTGATTGTAACTATAATGTATCATTTAAACAGATCCTCGAATCAGAAAAAAAAAATTAGACTTCAAAGTATTGTAAAGTCAGGGTAAAAAATTTTACAGAGTTAAAATCATATCTCGTACAGTATGCTCATAAATTTTGACGCGATTCTGTCAAGCTATTTTAAAATGGCGACTGTTAAAAGTTTAAAAAAAAAAAACCATTTAAATAAGCGGAAATGATAAATCATTCATGTTTTTTTTTACCTTTCAAGGTAAGAAATCTTCATTGTTTCACGTTCTGATATTTTGTGACTTAACAATAGTTATGGTTTATTTGTTATTTATTTTGTCAAAAAAAATATAAATGTAACGAGCAAAACAAAACACAACAAAAAGGTGATTTAACGTGGCAAATGCTGGAAATGTCCTTCACCCTCTACTCTGGCATGCTCCCAGACGATGGTAAAATCCGTCGACGGAATTTAGAATGGCTTCAGCCGGTATGTTATGTGTCTCCAATCTAATTTTGTTTTTCAAATCTTCAATATTATTTGGCCTATTTTGGTAAACTTTTTCTTTTATATATCCCCAAAGAAAATAGTCTAGAGGCGTTAAGTCTGGGGACCTCGGTGGCCATTCAATTGTACCACGTCGTCCAATCCAGCGACCTGGAAATATATGATCTAAATATCTTCTCACATTGACACCAAAATGCGGGGGAGCACCATCTTGCTGAAACCAAATTGTTTCATTAGGTATATTTGGATCTACTTCGTTGGGAAAAATTACAGCTAGAGCAAGCCTCAACTCGAAGGTTAAGAAATCCAGGTACCGTTCAGCTCTGAGGTTTCCTTCCAAAAAGAATGGCTCTAAAATTCGGTTATTAATGATACCTGCCCATACATTTATTTTCTGGGGCCGCTGAGTATGCGCTTCAAATATCCATCGCGGATTTTCTTGACTACAGGAACGATAATTATGTCTGTTAACCACCCCGTTTAAATGGAAAGTAGTTTAATCCGAAAATAATATGTTCTGTGAAAACCTATTGTTCTCGTCACACCGTCTCATCATTTCTTCGCACAATTGCAAACGTTCATCATAGTCATCTTCTAAAAGCTTTTGGACAAGACATAATTTATAAGGTTGGTATTTTTCTGCTTTCAAAAATCTTCCAATAGTACCTCTAGATGTATCCTGATTTTGAGCCAATGAAACTGTTGAAACATGCGGATTATCCTGCAGAGATAATGCAATATCCAATTTTTCATCGTCGCCTAAAACACGTGGCCGTCCATTCCTAGGCAAGTCCTTTACTGTGCCGTGTTCATCAAATTTGTGGAATATTTTACTAACAGTGCCATGTGAAATTTGATTTTCCGGATATTTAGCATTAAATAAAGTGCACACTTCACTTTGACTTCTTATTTTTTCTCCACATCCTAACAATATCAAGACTTCGATACGCTGCCTTTCCGACAAAACCATTTTTGTTTAGAAAATTGTAAAATAATACTTCGGAAATACCTAAATTAATTTTACAAGTTCACAATGTCACAAAATATCAGAACGTGAAACAATGAAGATTTCTTATCTAGAAAGGTAAAAAAAACATCAATGATTTATCATTTCCGCTTATTTAAATAGGGATTTTTTTTTTAAACTTTTAACAGTCGCCATTTTAAAATAGCTTGACAGAATCGCGTCAAAATTTATGAGCATACTGTACGAGATATTAGCTTTCAAATGATGTATAGTATTTGTAGAATTATATCGTTGATCTTTAGACTACAATAAAACCCTCATTATCCCTTTGACCATAAAATAAATAAGGAAATCCCAAATTTTAAAACCTTTTCGAGTAGAGCCGGACCAGGTACAAATTCAATTTATACCTATGCCTGATGCATATATAAATACAAACTGATTTTTAATAATTTTAGTCTTTAGTGGTTTTCCGGCGAGTAATTTTTATTTGGGCTTATTAGTGGTAGAATGTGGCGTCCTTGGAATTGTGCTGATAGGGGGGCATCTTCAAGTGTAATTTTTAAAAGAAAGCATTTATCTACCGATGCCAAACTAATAATTAAAAATGTGTATCAATCTTTGTTGAGTAGAAATTTTAATTCGATGGATGCTTTAGCAGAGACGTCTACTTTGACAAAAACTCCTTTATCTTCCGTAAGAGACATAGTACTTAAACCTGTTAATCTTAGAAAAAATCGGAGTGATTTTGGCACATTTAGAAGCATTGACGAAAATGAGATGGATTTATTAAGAAGAAAGATTTACCAAATGTATGAGGCACAAACTGTACCCACTTTGATTTCCCTCAAAGAGCGGCTGATTAAAGACGAAACAAATATCTCTTGTAGCCTTTCAAGTCTTAGGAAAATATTGCATAAAATGGGTTCTAAATACCGAAGCATTAATAAAAGACAAACATTAATGGAATTTCAACGTTTACGGGAATGGAGACTTAAATATTTAACAGCTGTTAAACAATGTAGAGAAAAAAATCGTCCAATTATTTACCTTGACGAAACATGGTTCGATACCCATGACACTCCAAGAAAAGGTTGGGATGATTCTTCCAAAAATTGTCAAACCAAGGCACCATCAAATAAAGGCAAAAGAATCACAATATTACATGCTGGTTCAGAGAACGGGTTTGTTCCAAATTGTCTGTTGCTTTCAGCTAAAAACATAGCAGATTCTTCTTTAGATTACCATCAAGATACCGGCGCACAACTTTTTGAAGATTGGTTTAAACATAAACTCCTTAAAAATATACCTGAAAATAGCGTCATTGTAATGGACAATGCTAGTTATCATAGTCGGCAAGCAAAAATCATTCCCAATTCTACTAATACAAAAGCAGAAAGTCAAAATTTTATGATTGAAAATGATTTATATTTTGAAGAAATTTACAAAAAACGAGAACTGCTAGAAATATTAAAAGCTTTTAAAATAAATAAGGAATACAAGTGTGACAAACTTGCAGCAGAAAATGGACTAACAGTGTTGCGTCTTCCTCCATACTATTGTATATTCAATCCTATTGAGCTAATATGGCACCAATTAAAATCCAATATTAGGAGAAATAATATTTCTCCTACATTAAATGCATTTGTAGTAGAATTAATTAAAAACGAAGTAAGAAAAATTTCTGCAGACAGCTGGAAAAACTGTGTACAGCATGTACTTAAGGTGGAAAATTCTTACAATTGTATGATTACAAATGTTCAACCCTTAATTATAAGTTTAGGCTTAGATGAAGATAGTGATAGTGATACAGAGTTAAATTTTGAATAAATTGTCAATAGTTTTTAAGAATTTAATTAATTTTTATTGTACTTGTTATCCTAATAGTTATACTTTGAAATTATATTATTTTCAATTATCATTATTTTACATTTATTATAGGTACCTAAAACTAAAAATACCTGTCTTTATTTTAAATTATAAAAATAAATCATGTGGTGTAGGTACATTTTCAAGCCGACCCTGATCCCATTTATTCAGCTTTGAAGAGGTTGAGGCGTATACAATAGGATTTAATCAGGTAGATTATTTATGGCAGTAAGAGTCAACGGTATAATTCTGTAAATATTGTATCACAAGCTGTATGTTTCCATTTAAAAAAATGATCGATGTCGTCATATCTTTGACAAATGTCTATAAAAAAACAAACTAATAACGTCAAAATGCGAGCATATATAAAACTAAATTGACGTGTCCGAGCATTTTTCCCAAAAGTTACAGGTTAAGGCTATATTAATTTTATTCCGGACTTCTGGGCAGCCCTGTATATATATTATATTATTATATTCTTGTTACTTATTAGACATATCTGTACTGAAATAAAATGCAAAAAGTTCAATAAATAATTTGAAATAAACCGTAATTTTTATCGCCTAAACGGGCGTATCTGCACGGAAGTTGTGTTAGTTACTTATTAAAAATCGGTCTACCTCTGACAGGATTTGCGACGTTGCCTTTTTTACTTCACGACTTGGAAATGTAGGAGGCTATGGGATGGGGTGGAGATAGCCAAACAGAACTAGATTTAGAATAACATTATTATACATATAAATAAATATAAGTAGGTAATAATTAAAAATGTATATTATTTGGCTTTTTTCATTTGATTAAATCAATATATTATTATAAAGTACCGAGTACACGAGTATCATTACCCGTATTCTTTAGTCCTACCCTTTACTGCACCTTTATAGTTTCCTTATCTATTGTCGGAGGATTGGGATCGACCCTTTACTTTTATTGCCGTCATTAAATCAAAGCCATTTTTTGTGAAAAGAACTATACAATAAAATATTTACTAATGCTAATTGTGTGAAATGAAAAATCCAACAATATAGGGTTTATAATGGGAAATACCAACAAATAACAACAACAGATACAGGGTGTGCCCTGTGTGAATAAATTTACTAATGGGGAACCATTCAAGTCTACTTGATCATTAAGTAGTAGTTTAATTAAATTTATTAAAATGAATAAATCAACGACACGCGGAAACATTTCAAAGCTTACTGCGAGATATTTTTCTTTATCTTACGTTATTATTCAACGCAGCTTAATTTACCAGAAAAAATCTACATCTATTTTTAAGAAATCATGACATATAGCCACATGCCCGTAGTAGAAATGAACGTCAATCTAAAAAGAAATCATACAAAAAACACATAATTTACCCAAATTTAACCGTTTTCAAGATATCAAGTTTTTAAAGTCATTTTTACTACCCTCAAAATGATGGATATTTATTATGAAAACTACAGATTCCAAAGCATATTGTATATTATTCAATCTTGTAAGGGCTTTTGCAGAAAATAAAAAGCAAATTCTAAAAAATTGGCAAATATTTATAGAACGAAAACGTCTAGTTTTTTTTTTATAAAATGACGTTTTTTGTCGAGATATAAAAAATGTGAACTACAAAAATAGGCCACAAAACACTAAGTTTCAAGAAAGGATAAGATATGCTATCTCCAATTATCCTCACAATATATTCACTAGAAAATCTTGCTCAACAAATCCAATATTGTCAAAAAGAAAGAAAATATTTTTCGTCATAATCGGTTAGTTTCAGGAATGACTACTTTTAAAAGAAGATCGTAATTTTAACAAATTCTATATATCCTTAAAATATCCAGTAATATTAAAGATTTCTCGGTGTGTGAATCTCTATACCAACCCTCTAAAATTATGCATTTCTATTTTTCAGATTGTAGTAGAGAGTTGAAAATTTTTAAGTCCAATACGATTTGAAAAAAAAAAGCCACAATATTAGGGGATTTCTTGGGTTTTTGGTCAAAGTTAAGAAGAATAAAAAAATAAAAAAGTTTTTACTTAATCGACGTTTCGGTTTATTAGTCTAGTCTAAACCATCTTCAGAACTTAAAAAAACAAAATGAAAGAAACATTTTTTGCATGATACCTAAAAGATATAGAATACAAATTGACATACCTTATTGTTTCAATAACACTACACTTATAGTATGTACTAATTACATACTATATTTCGATACCATATTGACTTAACCATGTGGCTAATGATTAGTTTTAAGTCTAGTGTAATTGAAACAATAAGGTACCTATGTCAATTTTCATTCTCTTAAAGGTGCGGAAAAAATGCTACCACGAACTCCTGAGACCTAAATTTGACGATCCAACCCAACTTACCTCAGTCCAAAAGTGGATGATGTCGGAGATACAGAGTGTCAAAAGTTCAGTTTGGTTTTAGTTTTTCATAAATCATTTTTTTAATAATTGGTGTATTGTCACAACATTTGGCTAGGGGGGGTTTTGTGGGGTGAAAAATTAAAATCTGCTATCATTTTTATTGTAACATTTAGAGGGCGCCACCGGCGGTACCTTGCACACATTTGAAACGAAATAACTTTTTTGAGTCACCCTGTATTTAACTTTTAAATAAAAATTCTTATTTCCCAACGTCTTTTACCTAAAAAAAGGTATACGTGGTAAGAGTTGATTTGAGCAGTCGTTTTTGAGACATCTGGATTTAAAAAATTCACTTTGAGTATGGCTGAATTATTGTAATAATTGAACACAATTTGAAGCGAAGGCGTTAAATTAAAATAACTGTCATAAAAAAACAATTACGTAAATGTGTTGTTAATTTTACTTAACTTTTACTTTTTATGGGGAACTTTGAAAACACTTGTGTATTCTAGGCCATTAGCTACAGAAGATGAATTAAGGAGACGTATTCAAACTGGATGACGCTTTGAGAAATGATGACGAAATGCTAATTTTTTAAAACGTATTAATCTTTGTACCTACAAACGAAAATGCAGGTCATTTTGAACATGTGTTAAAAGCATTTTAAATTAAATTAAATTTTTGTTGTTGATAAATTTCCTATTGACTGTTTTTACTAGATAATAAAATATATATCTATACATCTTTTAAGTATCATGTAAAAAATTATTATTTTTTTATTCTTCTCAACTTTGGCCGAAAACCCAAGAAATCCCCAAATATTTAAATATTAACGGTCAGAAAATCAAAACTAAAAAAGCCATAATATTGATGCATTCAAATAACATCTAGGAGGTATTGGAAAATAAATTCAACAAGTTTCAATATGTCTAGAACGATTTTGACAACAAATATTGTTAATTTTTCGCATTGCTACCTTGCTTGGAATAGCATTAACATTAATTTTGTTTTCAAATGCATCACAATTATGTGGCTTTTGTTTTTAAATACGTATTAAACTAAAATTAATACAGCTTTTTTGATAGACATATTAAATATATTTTTGGAATCAGAAAAAAAATCTAAAATTTTAATAATAAATATACAAGGTCTCCCAATAAAAAAAAACAAAAATACAAGTTGATGACTTTTTCCGATGTAGTGATATAATTCGTATTAAGCAAAAAACAGAATTTTTTATAATAATAAAAGCATCTGGATTCTGTTTATAGAGTCCACTATGTAAAATAAATCAAGTTTGTTTGGAAAAAGACCGAGAAATCAGAACACTTCTATCATATTTTATGTCACAAAGAAACCATAGGGAGCACTGTCTCCACCACCACATAAGGGTATGTGACTGAGGTCGTCAAAGTGATTGCTGGTATATGTTTTTATAAGTTTTGCTCTTAATGAACAATTACAAAATTGTACTTACAACTGAGTTAATTAGGGAGGCTCTTCTCTCCCAATCAGCAGGCACATGTCTAAAGATAACCTGGTCTTGTCTTCTCTTCTGGTACGACTGCCATCATTTTATCAATCGGTTAGTTCAGGTTAGTTGAGGTCATTGGTACTAATTTTAATTCCTAACTCAGCATAGGTTCTTTTTCATTGTAGTCAAATACAATTATACTGATTGCTAATTACGCCACACTTGACTAAGCAAAGAAGTGTCTATTCATCGTTATATCTTTTTAGCAAAACCAAAAAAATGTCGATCACGATTAAACGTAAGAAAGTGAAAATATAATTTTGCCTAGTCCTAGTAAATGTTTGTCTACAAAAATAATGCATTTTTGACTTTCTTTTATAGATGAATGATGAAAAGAATAGGTATATAAAAAAAGTACTAAGTATACATATACATTGTACTTACAACTTAAAGGTACTGGCTACATAATATAATGTACTGAACCAACGAACTTTTTATTTCTGATTTTACATTTACTTAACACATAAATATCGGATACTATTGATTATACTTGGCATTTTACATGGTACCAAAAACGCCTTGTTGTCTTTCTTGAAGTTATAATAATTAAATAAATAGTTATTTAGAACTACACCATGGCACTACATATTTTAATGGCCGAATACATGCGCGACTGGGCTCGTGTACATATATGAGATAATCAATAAAATATAATACATTTTCCATCGGTCTGTGAGATCAACGATGAAAATGTTATGTGCTTCCAAAAACCTCTCACATTCTGCTACCGGTGAGCTGCAATCTCTTAAGCTGCGGGGATCTATGCCTTTATTATCTAAAAGCCTATTAGCAGCTTCAAAATTGCGTGTATTGAGATATTCATTTAAAAAAAATTTATCCTTAAGTTCCGCTGGCACAGGCTCGGCATAAAAAGGTAAACAGGTCATTTTTTTACTTAAATGATACTTGTGAACACTAGTCATCCATTTCATATAAATAACTGGAATTGTCTCCAGTTTCCTAAATAAAAAAAGTACTAAATTGGGCAACAGAATTTTCTCGAAACGATGAAAAAATATACCATATATCATAGGATTTAACAGAATATCAATAGCCTTATCAGTAAGATTAATTAAATTCTTTTCGGAAGCAGACAGCTTTCCTAAGTGTCCATCAAAAAATGTAGCAACTAAAGAGTGCTGTTTTGTCAATAAAATGCCCATTAAAAATAGACTCTGCACCCTTTCCAATCGAAATTTGTTTACCAAAAATTCGCCTACAAAATACTCGGCATAACTTCGGTGAACAAATTCGAGCCGAGAATTTGAGTATATGAGAAATCCAACTCTAGCTAACTTAACGGCTTTGTTTGGTTTATACTCGTTTTGAGATACTAACTCTGGTACGTCTGGAAAAAGTAGTTTGATAGCCAATTGCTGATGGTCCTTGCGTAAACTTTGTGAGTACTCTTCATATACGTCAGTGGATCCATCATTACTACTTAAAATTCCTTTTCCATAAAAATAAATACGAAATTTAACGACAATGAACTCTTCATAAAGGTTAAACAAACCAATATTATTGGTATGACCAAATTGTTTAGCAAATACTATTTCAGCCAGCATTTTTAGATGTAAAGGAGTGTTTATAAATGTATTTCCCATCGAAATATCCAAGGATTGTAATATATCTTTAGCATAATTGGTAAATTGCATATTGCGTATTATATTTTGTAGTTTTTGGTGACCTTCGTTACCATATTTGTAGTTGTTTATTGTTTTAGAAGCTTCTAATAATAAATCTGAATGTACCTGTTCCGAGCATTCAATGTTTTTTGCGATTTCACATAAATATCGGCGAATTCCTAACAGATCACGGTTACTGACCAGCATATCTATTTGAGCTTTTAGGTTTTGACACCAAAATTTGTTTAAAAATAATAACTGATCATCAATATTAAAGATCTTTAAGATAAACGCGGGTGACTTAAGCTCGTTTTCTAAATACTCCTGTTCATGGATACGGGTTGTAACCCAAACTTGATAAACCAAAGTGTTTTTTAGTATTTTTAGAAGTGCAATTGTCTTTTCCTTGTAAGTAGGGCTTATTTCGTCAAAACCATCAAAAAATAATACAACTTTCGGTAATTTACCATAATGATGGTTTCCAAGACTCCACTTAAACAATTCTCGTTGAAAGTTCCGATTAGGAAGCTGAGGGTCGCCAGAAATAATCATTTCTGAGAGAAAATTGATGACAAAATTGATATCTGGTTGAGAAGTAATTTCTTTAAGGCTTCTCGTATATTTTTTAGAGACCGATTCACTGATCAAATTGTTATCAAATGCATGATCGTTTAAGTTAACTCTTACAATCCACCAAGCTTTATTAATATCCTTCATTTTACGGCTCAAGCTAGTAATAAATGTAGATTTTCCCATACCAGGATCATTGGAAATAATAACTATTTTTTGGTCAGGTTCTTTAAAATTATCTACTTCTGTAAAACTAATCGGATTTAGAATGAAATTATTATCAACGTGTTCTCTTATTACATTGAAGTTATAAGCTGAACGCTTCCAAAATAATGTACCCTGAGAAGTCTGAAGCCAGTGAATACTTTTTTGGGGATGTTCTAAGCAAAGTTCTTCGTAAATTTTAATATAATCTGCTAATATTGTTGATACCAATATATTTGGGTATGAACTCCACAAATTATTAGCAATATTAAAATCAAACACGGTTTCAGAAGTAATCAAAAAAAAGGTATCCCTTGTTTTTAACACCTCGATTTTTACTCTTTGTAGACAAAAAATTCGATTTATATAATAATTCGAATCATATCCGATAGAGGTAAATGGCTTAGCATCTCCTATCTTGATAATTTTGTTTTCAATAAGACTTTGTAACATACATTCGTCGAGCACATCATTGGCAGATTTTAAATCAATAAGTTCGTCAAAAGAGATTGGAGCCTCTTGAAAAATGATGGTACTTCTTAACAGTTTTAGCTGAGAAGTACTTGTAAGATCATCGAATTTGGAAAAATCTCTTACTTTAGGCAATTCCCAAAAATTAAATTCCGCTACAAAAGGATCGTCTTGGTGAGCAATTAATATAACCTTTTTTCTGCTATTCCTCACCATTGATATTATTTTTACACAAATAAGACTTTGATTGTGACTATCTAAGACGGTTGATTGACAGTCAATAATCAAAAGGTGAAAATTATCTTTAGAACCCAACGAATTAAAAATTAGAGTTTGCGTTTCTGGCATGGATAAACTCTTGAGTCGAACGAATATAAAACTATCTTTTGCGCAATACTGCTTAAGACCTTTTATACTATGAAGAAGTTTTATGGAAGTGAGCCTAGTCGATTGTGTTAAAATATGAATAGCATTACTTGAGGAACACAAAAAACTAATAATTGGATCAATGCTCTTCCTAAAACGAATGCCGTAATTTTGTAACTTATCAGGGTAAGCCTTACTTAAGCCCGCCGCCATAACTGCTTCAATCTTTTCCCCGATTGATTTAAAAAACAACTCTCCCTTATCTCTTGAAAAATAGTCACTACGTCTCGCATTATATTGTTGAAACCATTTAAGTATTTCTTTTTCAAAGGAATCTGTTATTAACGTAGCGTCCAGAAAACTAAACTTTTCACCAAGTTCTAATCGAATTATTTGGTTTAAGTCTTTAACACCCGGGTAATCGATAATAATATTAAATTTTTCCAAAAACTCGACAACATATTTAGCAAATACTTTGTCGTTTATCACCAGTTCTAATAACACAATTGGTTTAACAATGTCGTCCAACATCTCTACAATTTTCCGCATGGCATTTTCTAAATCCAGGTGCGCTTGCTTGCTTATTTCCACTAATGTCTTTTTTGGAATTTCTTGACATTGTTCTAAAATATCTTTAAACTTATCTACAGAAGATGATTGCAAAAAATCTTCTTTTATGCTTAAATACTGCTTCTTTAAAGAAGTTAGTTTATCTAAATCACCGCTTAAACCGTTTGATTCACGTGAACCTTTGGTGTTAAATGATTTAAGTTTTAGTTCGGCTCCCTCTACCTCATAAATTAATTTCCTAAGAAAATTTTCAACTATACCATGGAGTTCTTTCCTACCACTTAAAATATCTTTACCGTCACTCCTAATATTTTTTAAAGCTTTTTTTAGTTCCGAATAATCATCTTCTTTTAATATTTTGCCTTCCAATGTAAAAAATCGTTCAGCGACCTGTCGATACTCGGACATAGTATTGACAGCTTTATTTTCTAGTTTTTGAAATGCTATATTTATTTTTTCAATGGTTTCTTTATGAGTTAAAGTTTCAAGAAGCTTAAGACACGCATTAATATCTTTAAAACATTTAATATTCTTAAACTTTAAACACTCTTTTAATAACACAGGTTTTAGCAATGACGTAAAAGAGCTGTACGCAGCTTGTCTAAATTTAAATTTCATTCCCTTAAAATTGGATGTTTTACAATAAAAAAGATAGTTGTTTTCCAAACTTTCTGATTCTAAATAATCCTTCCAAGTGTTCACAAGTTCGTTATGCTTCGCCGCTGACTTCGAGAAACTGTCATCGCGATTTCGTTTTTGATTCAAATTAAAATTAAATCCCGTGTTTGTGCAAAGAGTAAAATCTTCTAAAATTGATCCGTCAAATATTGGATTGTTTTTAATTTTACAAAACGAAATAAAATATTTTTTGATACTGAAATCGTCTTTATCCTTTAATATTAAATCTTCAATCTCGATTTTACTATCCTCTGGTCGATTCTTATGTTTTGCTTGTAAGAATCGCCAGCGCCATGGGCCACCAACAGAATATTTGTATTTCAAAACAACGTCGTCGAACTTTTCCGCTTGATCCATTTCGGTCGCCAAGTCAAAATAAGAAAATTGATTTACCGAGCGATGCACGAAAAACATTAATAATTGCAACTGGTAGATAGTGCCATGTAAAGAAGTCTTCAATCCTGAACTGCTATAGCTAGTCGTCTGGTTCTCTGGCGTCTTACAGACACCAAGAATATCTATTGACGAAGTCAGATCCCGCATAACAAAATCATCTGTTTCTAGTTCTTTTTTTGCACTCTTAGTTTGCGTGTTGGGTGATATTTGAAGTGAGGATTTTTCCAACACATCAGAATTGGCAATATTTTCAACAACTTCTTTTGTATTCTCATAAGTATTATTTAAATGTTTAGTGCTACAGGACTGGTAGCGCAACAATAATGCTCTTAAACCGTTAATAGCAGAATGGCCAGGATGTTTCTCTAAATGCTTATCGACGATATTTACCACAGTTTCACCTTTGCCTTTATTATTTTTAACACTTATATCAGCATTATGTAAAAGTAATATCTGTATAATCTTAATTACGTTCTTATCGTCATTAGAACCCAGATTTTTAATCATAATTTTTACAGCTATATGTAATGGAGTATCGCCGTTAGAATAGAGATCTTTAATATTTATTAACCGTTCCTTATTTTTCCCAGTTTGAAGTATATTTTCAACCTCTTCGTAATCCTTTTTTCGCACGGCTGAAAGAAAGTTTATGATATCGGTGGCACTGTCATCCTCACTGCTGCTACCGCTACCACTTTGGCTGTCTGCGACGACATTCTGGTCAGTTTCGTTTAAGTTCAGCTTTTTTTTACAAATTTCAGATAGAATACTTTCATCAAGCAGAAAATTGTAATGATTTTGATTTACATGAACAACTTTAATTGGAACGCCCTTTAGGTGTTCATTATATATAAGAGGAGGTTGTGAATATTCATGCTCAGTGTAAACGGTAACGGGAAGGTTCAGAAAATCACTAGTGGCCTTGATTGTAAAATCGTTCATCCAGGTATTTTCCTCGCGAATTTTCTGAAGGTAACTATATAAAGTCTCACACCCTTCAAAATCTTCACTTCGAAGTGTACCCCTATTAGTTGCAAAAAAATACTCATATTGATTAGTTTCATCGCTTCCTAATTTATCATTACTAATATGATCTACAAGTCTCTGCCGAAATATATAAATAAGTTGATTCCAAACGCTTTTGACGGTAATGGGAGAAAAGTACTTCTCCCCTACAGAGTTCTTATGCAACACTTGAATATCTTCTCTAATCATCGGTAATTCATTGCTGTGGTACTCACCAAAAAGCATTTTAAAGTGTCTAATAAATTCCTCATTATTGTTTACAACTTGAAGTAAATACGATAAACAAAGTGAATGCAGCATACAATTTCCATTGCCCGCAACATCTACTTGAACCATTATAGCTTAAAACATTAGTCTCGACGTCACACCAAATATTCTAAAACTGGCTCGTTACAAAAAGCCGAGAAATGAGTGTGAAATAAATATTATATTATTTGTACGTGCATATTTATATTTATTAAATGAAGTGATTAAAATCTTAATTTGGTAGTATTATGCGTATCTCTAAGAAATTGTTTTATTTTTAACTAATGGTAAGAGTTCGGGTTCAGATCACACAATAAGCAATATTGCTAAAAATAAACTAGTTGTTATTACCTTTAATGATTGTAGTGCATTAATACTGAGAACGGATTTGTTTATTGTGACTGATTTGAGGCATTAAATAAAGTTTTGCCTTTGCAAACAATTTTTTGTTCTATACGCGCTGCCAAAATTAATGATTCATAAATGAAAAATGTGGTCAGTAGTCGCCACTCGCCAGTACGGGCGTTGGAAGGAGAGCATGGAAGTGCAATAGTTGTATAAATCCAAACCAACTTCGCAACACTGCATGCCTGACACTCAGCCCTATGATAAAACACACAAGTTAACTTTTAACGTACCGTTTCCATGACAACAACCGAAAAAACCTACTTGTAAATTTTTAACTGTGGTTGAAAAGCAGGTAATTTTGAAGTTAGCGTCTAGAGTTAACTTGTGTGTTTGCTCATAGGGCTGATTATGTGTTACAGTTAACTTCAATTTTCAGTTTAACCGGTGGAATGAGCATAGGTGATTTGGCAATCTTCAGGTTAAACTGTAACGTCGAAAGTAATCAGAGCATTCGGCATTAATGTTATAATAACGCAATAGTCTCCCCAATATTTAAAATGTAAAAAGATTCTAAATGGAAATTTAATGTTTGATCAGTTTTCTATTTATACTAAAAATCTGGTGAAATACATAGTAGTAGTTTTACAAAGTCCCATAACCTCGTGTAGCCAGTACAAACCCGTGGAATGAGATGCATAAGCTTTGAATTTAAAATATTCAAATTAAAAAAAAAAACCGGTTCCATGCAAATTCACGCAATCTGAACCTGAGACGATTTGATGAACATGAATTGGATTGATAAGACCTTATATGAAATCCCACCCTAAAAATCAAATCAGTCAATGAAGAAACATTAAAATAACTGTATTTTCTTTCTTTCGAAAGCATTGCCAGAGTAGAATGTCATTCTCGGTCCATAGTGTTCTTAAAGCTTTTATCCGTTTTAGGGTACAGAAGCCGGATTCTACTTCAGCTGAAGCTATCGGAATTGTTATTAAAATTCGTAGGAGTTTCATAGTTTCATCGAAAGTTTCACTAAGTGAGCTATTTTGAGAAATAAAGTGGAACAAGGCCGGAATTTAATTTACAGGAAAACAAGTAATTCTTTGAAAGAAATAGGCTTGCTGCGACTGTGGCCAGTGAAGCTAAATGGCGCTTAGGCTTGATAAATAAAAATATCACACCCATTCTTTGCGTTTCAAACAAATTCCACGCGTTTATTGGCCTAACGCCGTTGTGAAATCAATGTCTCAGTGTCATTGGTGTCTAGAGGTTCAGTGACACCATCTCGGATTTGTGTCAATTCAGTTTTTATTGGCGATAACAGCATCGATATTTTTTGCTTGAAATTTTCCTATTAGCAAGTCAACATGAGGCATAGTCATGCAAAATAAGCCAGGAAACAAAAAGTCAAGGTTGTTTTGTCAGGTCATGGTCAAAATGGTGAATGAAATCCACATTAGTCTCAGAACTCTCAGAGTCGGTTTAGTAACAGAGCCTCAATTGTGTGAGCAGTATTCCAGCGAGGACCAGTATTTGCATTAAGTAAAACTAGATTTCCTGGCTCAAACTCGGTAAAAGGGCGACCCGGAAACTGCACAGCACGACGAGCTGCCTTTCCCCGTACGGTCGCGTCCGCTAAGATAAGTTTTTCGAGATGAGGGAGCGCTGAAAAGTTACACAACCCTTCCCTAGGTAAAAAAGATAGTGGGGGACTCCCGAGCTGAAGTTCATCCGCGGAGAAACCGGTGGATTCGTGCACCACGGAATTCAAGAAAATCTCAAAATTAGAAACCTCCCAAGCCCAACCCGAGTGTTGGTCCGAGCAGTAGGTTCTCAACAGGCGGCCCAGTTCGCGCATGACATGTTCACAAGGGTTGCCGCATGGGTGACGTGCCGACGAATAAACCAACTTAATATTTTGTGCTTGTAAAGTGTCACGCCATAACTTCAAAGTATACTGGGTCCCGTTGTCACTAAGCATGCGCGAAGGTACGCCGTTAATTGGAAAGTAATCTTTGATAAGCCGATTTAACATTGCCCGCGAGGTAGCCTTTTTTAAGGGGTACAATCTCACATGCTTAGTAAAAGGATTTACAATCACAAAAAGATACATTGCACCACCGCGACTACGTATTAGAGGCCCTAAAATATCAGAAGCAACGATATCGTCTTTACCGGAAGGTACTACTTGCATCTGGGGGGGCTTAGGTAAAATACTTATTTTGGCTTTCTGACAAATTTCACATAATTTGATACGCTTCTTAACTTCCCGGTGCATATTTGTCCACCAAACTTCGTTCTTTAGGAGCGACCATGTTTTATAAACACCAAAGTGTCCAAAAACCAAATGAGACACATCAATAAATTTAGAAACAAGTTGACGAGGGACACACATTAAGTAATGGCCCTCATTACTACCGATTTTATATAAAATTTCTTTATGCAAAACAAACTGTGACTGTAAAGACTCGTCACTACTTAATTTTTCCCTTATTGTATGAAGTTTCTCGTCTTCCTCCTGAAATCTTGACATGTTTTTCAATAGCTCCTGACAACCACCGGGTAATTTAAAACAAGTTAATATTTTTTTGAAAACATTTATTTTTGGTGTAGGAAACCTTCCACCAGCAAAACGACTAAGAGCATCCGCGGCGATGTTTTCGCGCCCCGGAACATGTTTTATTTCAAAATCATATTCCTGCAAAATCAAAACCCACCGCGAAATCCGCTCCGAAAGCAGTCGGCATCGATGGATATAAGTAATGGCACTATTATCTGTATGCAAATAAAATTTACGGCCAAAAAGATATGAACGCCATTTTGTTAGTGCGAAAAGTACTGCCAATATTTCTTTCTCAGTAGAACAATACCTCTTTTCTCTATCCAGCAACAGCCTAGAAGCGTATGCAACCACTCTATGTTCGCCCTCGTTGAGCTGAAACAAAATCGCCGCTGTTGCTACGTCACTACCATCCGTCTGCACGTAGAACGGCGTACCAAAAACGGGATGATAAAGGAGAGTTTCCTGCTGCAGCTGCAACAGAGTTTTAAGACCTTGGAAAGCGGCCTCCTGGTTATCACTCCAAGTCCACGTATTTTTTTTTCTTAACAGTAATGTCAGTGGTGCCGAGAGTTCCGCGAATTTTTGAGAAAAAATCCGGTCATACTGACACAGCCCTAGAAATGATTGCAGCTGCTTAACATTCGTAGGTCGCCGGTAGTCCTGCAGAGCCTGGGTTCTGCCTGGATCTGGTCGCATTCCCTCTCCATTCACGATGTAACCTAGATAACGCAGCTCAGTTTGAAAAAAACAACATTTTTCTAGTCTCAGAGTTAAGCCGGCTGATTTTAAACGGCCAAACACCTGTTCCAAATGATTTAAGTGCACTTCGAACGTATCGCTCATAACTAACAGGTCGTCCAGATAAGTAATTAAAAATGTTTGGAAAGCGGGTCCAAAAAAAATGTCAATCGCGCGGCTAAAAGCGCTTACCGCGGTTTTAATGCCGAAGGGAAGAACACGAAAACGGTAGGTCTGCGTACCGACCATAAAACCGGTGTACTGCCTATCTTCTCTGTGTAATGGGATTTGCCAGTATCCGTGCGTAACACTCACACATTTACCTCGTTTACATTTAAACATATGTTTGCTGAGTCTTGCGAATTTATATACCCAAAAATACCACTAATTTTAATTGTTTGTAAAAAATCAATTTTTTGAACTTAATTTGCATAAAAGAAAGAAGTTGGTCACTTTTATTTCCGTCAGAACCAATCCTTGGACGCTTTTCGCCGTGTTACGGCTCTTCGGCAACGCTATAGAGCCTGACGAAAAGCAAAGCCGTTCTGCGTATTGGAAGTGCTCTTAAGTTAGCTCTGATGAGCTTTTACTCCTTTTATGGCTGTGTTTTGCAACTTCTTCCACTATTCTGAATTTTTCTCGATGGGTGTTTACTTCATTTTGTTTGTTTTTTCCTTATTTGGCTTTGTTTTGTTGCTGTATGTTCTGCTGTCGTGTTGTTTTCCTCATTTGTTTTTTCTCTGCTGTTTATTTGTTGTTCTTTTCTTTGATGTTTTTGCTTGTTTTGATTTTTTGTCGTACTTATAGGGACCTTACAGTGAACTTTATCGCATAATACATAGATACATATACAAGATGTTGCACGTGGCGACATCTCATGGCAATCGAGCTATCCACCCAACCAGACCAGCGAGATCTTAAAGACCAAACGCTGGAATGGAACCCGCATAAGCAGGCATTTAATGGCAGGTGGCGCTGAAAGCCAATTGTCGGTTTCTGCGAACCGAAAACGCGATATAAAAGAAATAATTTATATCGCGTTTTAAGTCTTTACAGTCACAGTTTGTTTTGCATAAAGAAATTTTATATAAAATCGGTAGTAATGAGGGCCATTACTTAATGTGTGTCCCTCGTCAACTTGTTTCTAAATTTATTGATGTGTCTCATTTGGTTTTTGGACACTTTGGTGTTTATAAAACATGGTCGCTCCTAAAGAACGAAGTTTGGTGGACAAATATGCACCGGGAAGTTAAGAAGCGTATCAAATTATGTGAAATTTGTCAGAAAGCCAAAATAAGTATTTTACCTAAGCCCCCCCAGATGCAAGTAGTACCTTCCGGTAAAGACGATATCGTTGCTTCTGATATTTTAGGGCCTCTAATACGTAGTCGCGGTGGTGCAATGTATCTTTTTGTGATTGTAAATCCTTTTAATAAGCATGTGAGATTGTACCCCTTAAAAAAGGCTACCTCGCGGGCAATGTTAAATCGGCTTATCAAAGATTACTTTCCAATTAACGGCGTACCTTCGCGCATGCTTAGTGACAACGGGACCCAGTATACTTTGAAGTTATGGCGTGACACTTTACAAGCACAAAATATTAAGTTGGTTTATTCGTCGGCACGTCACCCATGCGGCAACCCTTGTGAACGTGTCATGCGCGAACTGGGCCGCCTGTTGAGAACCTACTGCTCGGACCAACACTCGGGTTGGGCTTGGGAGGTTTCTAATTTTGAGATTTTCTTGAATTCCGTGGTGCACGAATCGACCGGTTTCTCCGCGGATGAACTTCAGCTCGGGAGTCCCCCACTATCTTTTTTACCTAGGGAAGGGTTGTGTAACTTTTCAGCGCTCCCTCATCTCGAAAAACTTATCTTAGCGGACGCGACCGTACGGGGAAAGGCAGCTCGTCGTGCTGTGCAGTTTCCGGGTCGCCCTTTTACCGAGTTTGAGCCAGGAAATCTAGTTTTACTTAAAGCAAATACCGTCTCGTCGGCTTTACGAGCGGAAACAAAAAAAAATGCTGTTGCTGTTCGAAGGACCTTATCGTATTAAAAAAAAGGTTAGCAACGCTACTTATATCCTTAGTCATGTAGACACAGGTCATGAAAGGGGTGTTTTTCACGCTTCTCATCTTAACAGATTTTTCAGTTAATACGTCCTCTTCACTAAATTAAAATTTAAACTAGGCTGCGAGGCCTTAACCGAAAGGGGGCGAAGATGTAACGAAACCTCATACCTACGCCCATGGTGACGCAGAGGACCGTTGTAGTCCTGCGTCGACTCTAAATCGCCTACCGATCTGATTGGGTTATTTCGTATTTACCGCGGGTAAAACCCTACCTTTTCTGCGAGGAATAAGATCTCGTTTTTGTCGTGGTCAAAACGTAAAAACCATTTTTCTCGTACCCTTCACCAAAGGAACTTCACGAACCTCAAGTTTTTATCCACGCTTGTGATCTTTAAATCAGAGTTGCGGTGCACCTGGCACCTGATCGTGTATAGGTAAGACATATTTTTGTATGTATTATAGTTTATTTTTATTACTTAAAACTTGAAACATGTTAAGGCCCTGTGCCCTGTTTACTCCAACCTAAGTTCTTGTTTTTCTCTGTGTATAGTTTTATGGTGAAGATACCAAGAGAACATAATAAAGGTCGACAAACACTCCCAACCTTGTGTTTTTGTATAAAATAAACCAGCCAACCCACTTAGCTGTCAAGAGTCCCGTCGCAAGCTTAAATTATTAACAGAAAATTTTAAGCAGTAGGGATATTATAAGTGACATATTTTTTCTAGACTTTAGGTGGATTATGTATAAAGCATTTAAATATATTATAAGCATAAACTTTTATCTCTGTTTAATTTAAATTATTTTTTCTTGACCCAAAGTACCGCAAGAGGATGTCCCTGGTTTAAAAAATTGCTTTCATATTCCTACAACTCTTTGTGCAAAATATGAACTTGATAGTATGTACAGTTTTCAAGAAAATCGCAACAATAATATTTTTAAATTATTTTCTTTTGACCCAAGGTAGTGCAAGAGGATGTCACTGGTTTAAAAAATTGCTTTAATATTCCTACACCGCTATGCAAAATATGAACTTGATAGTATGTACAGTTTTCAAGAAAATCGCAACAATAATATTTTTAAATTATTTTCTCTTGACCCAAGGTAGTGCAAGAGGAGGTCACTGGTTTAAAAAATTGCTTTAATATTCCTACGCCACTTTGCAAAATATGAACTTGATAGTATGTACAGTTTTCAAGAAAATCGCAAAAATAATATTTTTAAATTATTTTCTCTTGACCCATGGTAGTGCAAGAGGACGTCACTGGTTTAAAAAATTGCTTTCATATTCCTACACCTCTTTGCAAAATATGAACTTGATAGTATGACAGTTGTAAAAAGAAAAACAAAAACAATATGTTTAAATTATATTAAAAATATAAGTGGTAATTGAATTCAATCTACGAAAAGCAATTATAGATAATATAGTTATTATTTTATTTAAATATAATTAGAATGAGCAGTGTATTTGCAATGGTGGATAATACTTTGACGCTCGGGTATTTCCGGAAATTTTGGCTGCTATCTTTGGCTGCCATCTTCACTCCGGTCGCACATGACTGCTACGCATCGCACGTTTTAGCAATAAGTTTACTTTTGCTATCTTTGACATGCTTATCAAGTATTTCGAGATTAACTGATGGCAGAGATTTCGCATCATGATCTGAAGGGATTAAAGATCCAAAAATCGTTCAACTGGCTTTCTTTTTTTTATATGTCTGAAAACAATTGCGATTTGAAAAATATTTGATACGGCACTGGTTTCATTAGCTATTATAGACAAATATAGGTTACTCTAATTTCTTTACAATTTTTTTTTGTCATATTTATAAATTTTTATTTTGGATATTTTTTGACGAACCTTTAAAAACCGATGATCTTTCTAAAAATATTCTAAGCCAACGAAATTTTTAGCGCTTAACGTTTGCAGTTAGCGGTCAAATTTGACGTGCGGGGGCGAGAAATCTAACAAATCAAAGCAAATTCTAAACAGACCTCGGATAATCGAAAGCAATTACTCTAAACGAACTAGCACGATATTATCTGTAATATAGGCAACGTAATATACATAATATGTACAGTTAGCACAACCGCCAGGGCATATAGTGTGTAGCTAATCGCACCACTTAACATAGTGGTTCAGAATTGTGTTTAAACAGCGCTTGCCTTGTCTAAAGTTAACTATACCCCGTCTCAAATAAGTGGGTAATAACTCTCGAGGTTACGGTTATGCTGGATGCCATCTATCAGGATTATTAGTGGGCGCATTTAGCGAACGTAACAGTTGTGGTACTGTTCCGAGTAGCGGTCGCGATTGTTCGATACGTCTTCTGAACTCGGTTTTAGTTGTTTGTTTATTTTCTGTTGACAGATCAATTGCCAATTTGGTTTATGTTAACGCTTTAATATCCCAAACCCTAATTGTCATGTTCGATACGTCTCCTGAACTCGGTTTTAGTTGTTTGTTTATTTTCTGTTAACAGATTAACTGACAATTTGGTTTTTGTTAACGGTTTAATATCCTAAACCCTAAATTGTCCTGTTTGTTGAAAGTTAAAATTCGTTGCTAAATTGTTTGTATTTTTTCTTTATAATTGATTTGGCAATTTTTCACGTTTCTTTAAACAAATAATAAGTATTACATGTATATTAAGTAGTTATCGATAGCCATCTGGCTATGAAAAGGTTCAGTGGCGGTAACAAAAAAATGTCTCATCTTTAAAACTATACTCCACTTCGGTGGCTGAGGCTGACGTTCCATTTTTGTGATTTTGTTATTTTTTTTCCAATTTCTGCAGAAAACGGGCCCTTTTACCGCAGGTAAGTCATTTTATTTATTCCTTGATCGGTTAAGTTTGCTAAAATATCACTATTAATATCGAAAGGAATAACTCAAAATCGGTAATTGACCACCGAAACATTATAAACATGTATTTTTCCTGTTGAATTGTTCAATTTCTATTCCACTTTTTATTTCAGAGCCCGTTTTAAATAATGAATAATACATTTTGCCATATTTCTTGAAGTAACACAGGACAATTTAAATACAACATAATCGGAGAAGATGTAAAAAAAAGGTAACTACTGAATTTGTACCCCCAAAATATTTAAAAAGTTAATAAAAATGCAAGAAAACATTTCTTGAAAGAGCCGGCCTCGCGCATACGCACGTCGCATCTACATTGCAAAATGGCAACTGTTTTTGACATTTAATTCGTACACCGATACAATAACATGGGCGATACACAAATAACGCTATGATGATTTGCGAACTCAAATTCGATTCGAACGCCTTTACGCATTGCGTCACCTTGGAATCAAAACAGTGGACGCATGACGTTTCTTCCTCTTTCGGCAATTTGAGTTGCCCTTAGGAATTCGTTATATTTTTGATTGTTTTTTAATTGTGTGTATGCAGTTCGTTATTAAATATTAAATACTATGTAAAATATTTAATTTATTTAAACCTGAGGTTACATACCTACCTATACAGCGTGTCCCGCTTTTCATGAATACACCTTAATATCTCAGTTATTAATAATGAGATTTTCTTGAAATTTTGGTGGTAATTGTATGTTGGAAAAATGAAGTATTTGGCATAGTGAACATTTTTATTTACCTACCATTGGCGTTTTTTGGAAAAGGATATTAGGGCTTATTTTAGATAAATGTTTCTATCAGATTTAGAATCAGCATCCCCAAAAAACCCTTAATTCATATTTTCAAAATCTCAATTACCCTAATTACGATTTAGGTTTTTTCAAAATTTTGCTAAGATACGCGCGCTCTGTTCCCGTTGGCATGCTGACCTGTTTTGTTTTTAAACAAATTAAGCAAAGAGTGCTTTGAAACAAAAAGTTTTTGTTTAACCTTAAGTAATTCGTACGAATTGTCAATAAGTGAAGCAGTGTTACTTAACTGTTAATAAGATGGCACAAAACCGAACAGTAGTTCTTACAATTGGAGAAATAGTAGAAATTGTCCGCTTATTTGGTAATAATAAATTTGCTAGGGCTGAGAGACTTCGGTCAATGGCCTTTTGGTTGATACCAATAAAGATTGTTTACTACTACTACTGAAAGATCTACGCGTCAGGTTGCTGGAATATTCAATGAAAGGCATCAGAATCGAACACCAATGACTCACGATACCGTTGCCAAAATCAACAGATTGTTCGGAAGGACTGGAGCGGTTTTCAAGACAAGACCAAGGAGGTACAATTTAAAGCAAAGACATTATCCAGACGACGAACGTATCTTAGCAGAATTTCGAAACGACCCAAATGGTAGTATAAGGGTAGTTGCGATGATACTGAATTTAACGAAAAACAAAGTATGGAGGTGTTTTAAACGCAATAGGATTAGGGCATTTAAACCAAAATTTCTACATACTCTGTTAAATGGTAATTTTGAACGGCGCGGCGGTTTGAATTTTGCTTATGTGCAAGGTAACTACCTTAACGACAGACTTTTTCTTAAGAACATTATGTTTACTGACGAGGCAACGTTTCCGACAAACGGTGTGGTATCTAGTCAAAATTGTAGGTTTTGGGCAGCCGAAAATCCGAATTGGATAATTAATTGTAAAAACCAGCACAGTGAAAAAGTAAACGTGTGGTGTGGCATATTTAACGAACGAATTGTTGGCCCTTTTTTCCTGAATAACTTGACCGGACAGAATTTTCTACCTTTTTTACTAAATGATTTTTATCATTTTCTCATGGAATTGCCTTTAGCACAGAGACAAAACTTAATCTTTCAGTTTGATGGTGCCCCCGCACATTATTCTATGATAGTTAGGAACTTTTTAAATGCGACTTTTCCTACGAAGTGGATAGGTAGAAATTCTCCTTTAGAACCATGGCCCTCCAGATCACCGGATATTACCCCTTGTGACTTTTTTCTGTGGGGGCACTTGAAAAATAAAGTGTATGCTACTCGGCCGCGTAATAGAGAGAAACTTTGCATTAGAATTAGGCAAGCGTGTCAGGAAATTATTCACCAAACTTTAAGAAAAATGAATGTACGTTTAAGAAAAATTGTTGAAAAGTGTATTGTTTTAGAAGGTAGTTATGTTGAAAACACAAGAATCTAAAATAACGTAATTTTGTTAGCACAGTTACAAATAAAGAATTTATTGAAACAAGACTTTTTTTTCTGCTAAAATCAGCTCTTGAAATTTTGAAAATATGAATTAAGGGGTTTTTGGGGATGCTGACTCTAAATCTGATAGAAACAGTTATCTGAAATAAGCCCTAATATCATTTAAAAAAAAAAAGGCTTTCTTACCCCACCAACATCGCACGCCAATGGTAAATAAAAATGTTCCCTATGCCAAATACTTCACTTTTCCAACATACAATTACCACCAAAATTTCAAGAAATTCCTAATAACTGAGATATTAGGGTGTATTGATGAAAAGCGGGACACACTGTATACAGTTATTTAAAAGTAGCATAAATTGAGACTGAAATGTCGGGCTGTTCAGTGGCGACATGTAAACATACAAATAGGTAAACCAAAGGAACGGATATAATTCTTATTTTTACGTTCTTAATATGCGTTACGTACGTTATTAATATTGTATACATTTTATACCTTTAATATATCCCTATACACTGTTTTATTCACTCTGCATATCTTAAAATAATAATCTACTGTTGGCACCAGCCGAGCACCAGCGTTCATTTTAGACGTGCGTTAGATGTGTTACAGAACAGCTTTTTGTTGTACCTAGTTGGACCTGTACCTGTTCCAAATAAGTATTTCAGGTCCGAACTATTTCGTCTTAAATTTAAACGCGAGCACTATTCCGGTGGCACTACCCTACAGGTGAATTTTGAGAGTGGAACAGGTACAGGTACAAAGGCGCGTGGTTAATATGTGATGGTTGCATACCGTTGCACCCTATTACAAAAAACGTAGTAGGTAATAGGTATATGTTGTTACCTGTTAAGTATTATAATATTTTTTATATAAGACCCACACGAAAAGAGCTTATTACATAACCCATTTTAGCCTGTTTGCTTTATGTTGTAATATACTATATTATCGTACTGAGTGTCGTAATGAACTCATTACATCACTCAGTGATTACATTACTCATTTTTAATCAAACTATGACTTTCTTGTTCCGTCAGTCACTGTCACTTTTTGTGTAATGTCACTGCATAAAGTGGGGAATATTGGTACGACGAGGTCGTAGACCGAGTCGTTTTTTTTTTCTTTTTCTTTCTTTTTTATGATAAGGCACAGCACTGTAGGATAAATCCTTTATGGCGCTCTGGGAGCGGTGCGTGTGCGCAGGAAACAAGAAAACGTAGTAACCACACTAGTAATATAAATAACTATAAAAGTATTTATTATTATTTAATACTATATCACACACATCACATTCTTCTAGTGAAATTATTTTCATTTTTACGAATGTACATCTACGGTAATGAAAATAAAAAGACAACTTTCAACTGCCGCCGTAATAGTAAATATACATCGTTTTAAGCAAAAACCTATTGCCGTTCCATTCGCTGTAATATCGTACATCGTACCTGTCCCGGCAACTTGAATAAGAAATATCACCAAAACTATAGGAAATCAAACACGTGACAGTGCCAACGGACCTGGATTAGGTATACCTGGTAATAGGTAATAGGTACACGGAATAGGCAAGTGATACCGTTTCCAAAAGAATAGGTTCAGTTCCACTGTAACAGCTGTAACGTGCGTATTCGACATTCTCGCGTTACAGTTTTTATAAACAACATAACCTAATTTTTCAGTTTTTTACAGTTTTTTTTTTTAATTTGTTTGGTGGATTTAGACAATTAAAATGGGTTTAGTAAATCATGTGCTTTGAGTGTAGTTTTGTGCCTTTATGCGGCAATAAAACTTAGCAAAAAGATGACAGATGTCAACGATTTGAAATTCAAATTGCCTTACTTGATTACTTACTTAAATACCTGGGACTTATATTTGATCAAAGACTGAACTGGAGGCTCAATTCAATTAATAGGGTAAAGCTTGCATTGCGTCAATTAGGCTCTATCTACCTCCTGCTTCACAGGCGAAGTAGACTTGGTAATAGGACAAAGGTCAACCTCTACAAGGTATTGGTCAGGCCGGTTCTCACTTATGGTGCACCTTCGTGGTGCAACATAAGCAAAACGGAGCTTAATAAGTTCCAAGTAATTCAAAACAGGGCGTTGAAAAGTATTGCTGACGTCCCTAGATATATAATGAACCGCGTACTTCATCAGGGCTGTCATATGCAAACGATAAATTAATTTTTCTTAAAAATTATAACAGACTATTACAGACGCACGGACGTATCGACAAACTCACTAATTATAGACTCACACACGAGATCTAGACAAAACGCTACATACAAACTACCGAAAGACTGGCTCCCTATCGGTCCAAACCCATAGTTGTGAGGCACTAATAGTAGAGAGGCACTATCAATAACAAAATTAATGGAAAAGGCGCCAAAATGATGCAGAACAAAATTCTTAAATCCAATGCACACGAACCACAATAATGAAGGCAAGAACCGATTTCAAAATTCTAGAAGTGACAAGACCTAAACAGTTTTCGACAAACCAATAGAAGTCAAAGGAGCGTTCCTGACTTAAAAACCCAGAGAAGAACCCAAGTACTATCTTGATAAAGTAAATGGACAGCTTATCCATTTTTGGTCATTCGACTTTTTTCGTATCTCGGATAATATGGGTGGGGAAGCTGGTGAGCACCCTTACATTAATAGTACTGTATCTTTTACACCTTTTATCCGATTATAATAAACTGAGGCTCATTAACTAACCTGAACTAACCTCTTAATAATCTACACAATGTGTGTAAAAGAACCTTTTCTGTGTCTAGTCTAGAACTTGAGATATCTTCCGTCCACGCTCTAAACGATCACCGTGATTTATCCAGCGTGATTCATGGTGCATGGAACTTTAGAAGTATATAGCAAATCAGTTAACAGGCCGCTCCAAAACCAAAAATTTTAGAGAATTAGGTTAACGGGTATTAAGATAAAATAGTATTGTTTGTAATATTAAAATTTCCAGTAATTACGTAAGAGGATTAGGAAAGGTATGTTTTCTGGCCTGAAGTGTCAAAATCGAAATATTGTGTAGGGATTAGTTAGGTAGTAGATTATAAAGTTACGTTTTGCGTTTAACAGGTACCATTTAACAGGTACCGAGTTTGGCTCTGGCGTCTTTGGCTGGATCATATAAATAGGTGGTAATTTGGAATAAACTTCATATATCGTGTGTGTGTATGACATTAATAAGTATATTTGTTTAGCTTACCGCATCAGTATTTGCTGTTAAGTCGTATATAGTGTTCACAGAATTATAAGATTAGTAATAAAATGTTCCAATAATTCTCCACTATCACTGAGTGAAAAAGTTATTATTTTAAATGTGCATGACTGCATAAAATACGATTATCCGAATTTTACTGTACAAGAAACTATCGACCGATGTTCCCGAATGACTACTGTTGGTAAGTCCACCGTTCTTAAATTGTTGCGAGAGAGAAAGACAACAGGTCAAGTGGAACCTCCCAAGAAAAGTCCAGGCAGACCAGTAAAAGTCCTTGATGAAGACACCAAAAGTGTAGTTCGAAGAAAAGTTCACTCTTTTTATTTTAAAAAAGAAATACCCACCCTAGATAAGATTTTAATGGAGCTTGGCCAGGATGACAGTATTCCGTTTATAACTAGAAAACTTTTATGGACCACTTTAAAAAATATGGATTTTGTCTGGGAAAAGCATAACCGTAAATCACTTTTGAGAAGTATAAAGCAGTATAGAAGAGAGCAGAAGAAAATCTTTTATCTTGGTGAGACGTGGATTAATGAAGGTTATATAGTACCAAAATTGTGGCAAGAAAAAAATATAACCAGTGCTCGCCAAGCTTTCATGGAAGGCCTGTCAACGGGTATTAAGTTGCCTTCAGGTAAAGGGAAGAGACTAATAATCCTCCATATAGGAAGCGAAGAGGGATTTTTAAAAGAAGGTTTGCTAACCTTTCAGTCGGTCAATACGGGAGATTACCACGAGGACATGAATTCGAATGCTTTTGAGGACTCTTTTGGTAAAATGATAAAATATCTTCCAGCTGATTCAGTAGTAGTTATGGATAATGCAAGCTATCATTCACGACGCACATAGAAGATTCCAACTTCATCTTGGAGAAAACAAGAAATTATCGACTGGTTAACCACCAAAAGTATTGAATTTGAAGATAATTTGATAAAGAAGGAACTATTAGCTATAGCAAATTTACACAAACATCGTTTTATGAAATATGCCGTGGAAGATATAGCAGAAAAACATAGTGTAACTGTGCTGCGCACACCGCCATATCATTGCGAGCTAAATCCTATAGAACTTATATGGGCGCAAGTTAAAGGATTTGTAGCAAGACACAACACGACATTCAAAATGAAAGACGTTAAGCTACTGTTTGATCAAGCCATTAAGGAAGTGACACCAGAGAACTGGCGAAAAGCAGTCCATCATGTCATTAAAGGAGGAGAAAATGTGGGATCTTGACCACCTGATCCATCGGACCGTCGGCGTCGACCCGTTAATTATAACGTCAAGAGGAGATGACAGTTCCTCAGATGACGAAGAATATTATGATTTTTTATAATTTAATTTCTGTATATGTATTTTTGTATTTTGTATTTTTTTATAATGTTTAATAAAAAATAAGTGTACCTAATACCATGTACATAATGCCTAAATTTTATTGTTAAAATAAAATTTAACCCATAATTACCATTGTGATAAAAATAGCAGTCTTATCGTGAAGGCCAGTGCCGGACTTAATATATTTTTGAAATGTTTTTAAAATAGATTAAAAAAGATGAGTTGCAAAATATGCAAAACGGATGACAGCAGACCATGGCCTTGCGAACGTTGTGGCGGAAAATACTGTTCACCATGTGCACAGCTTAGTGCATCTGAAGTGAGATGTATGGAGCTAAAGAAATTACGTATTCTTTGTTTTTATTGTGACGACTGTCAGAATAAAATAAGGAATAATGCGGAAGCAGATATAACGAAGCTTCTAAACACCATGAAAAGGGAAATCATTGCAGAAGTCAAGCGAGTGGTACTGTCTGAAGCAATCGAGAAGCAGTGCTCCAGGTTTGACACCCTGGACACTGAGATGTCACAACTAAATGACAAGGTGTGCGTCCTAAATAAGACACAAGATGATATGTTTAGAAAGATGCAACCCAAATTAGAGCAGATAGAACTCAAGATGGATAAAGCCAAAGCGGAGGGAAACCAGCCAATGTCATTCTCGCGAGCCCTCGGCAACAAAATTCCGATAGTGGTCAAGCCAAAAAAAAGTCGGCCAGACTTTAGATACAACGAAATGCGATTTATTGCAGAATGTAAATCCCAGTGATGAAAACATTACCGTTCAATGTGTTAAGAGCAATAGTAGGGGGGGGGGGGGGTATGGTGCTTAACTGCCCCACAAAAGAAGACGCCGAAAGGTTCAAGCAAATAATGAGTGATAAATTTCCGGAAAAGTATGAAGTTAATAACTTGAATGGCTTTCAACATCGTATTCGAATTTCTAGAATCACAGAGAAGCATGATGAGCAGATGATGGTAAAACCGCTCAAGCAGCAAAATCAAACACTATTTCCGCAGGACGATGATCTAAAAGTGTTAACCATTAAACCGCTGAAAAACAAGCCAAATATTTTCCAAAGTGTAATACAAGTGAGTCCAGTTGCTTATAAGAAAATAATGGACAATGGATCTGTGTTTATTGGCTATGACGATTGTAAGGTGTTTGATGGACTTAAAATTAGGAGATGCTTTAAATATTGTGGTTTCCATCATCTGGCCAACAAGTGTGAAAGTGAAGTGGTCTGACCCAGATGTGCAAAAAACCAAGAATTCAAATCTTGCAAGGAGTCAACTCTGAAGTGCGCTAACTGCTTTAAATTTAACTTGAGGGCCAACAAGAAATTTGATACAAATCATGCTGCCTGGGACCACCAGTGCTCTACCTACAAGCAAAAACTTGACGAACTGAGGGAACAGATGTTCAAGTAGCAATCACAGAATAAGAATCCATCTGAAAAATTTCATATAGCACACGTAAATATATGATCTCTCGTTCCCTCATTTGCTGAGTTAAAAGATTTACTATTGGAGGAACAATTCCATATGTTAGATATTACAGAAACATGGTTGTCACCGGAGTATCCAGATGTACTACTTAATATTCCTGGTTACCAACTTTATCGTTCGGACAGAGCATCTGCTAGAGCAGGAGGCGTTGGTGTATATGTGTCGGCTGGACTCAAGTGTAGGGTTTTGGACGTGTCGGCAATTCTGGGTGGTGAAAGTCCGGTGGAACAACTGTGGGTGAAGGTAGTGTATCAAAATAAAAAAATATTGGCTGGTATAGTATATAAACCTCCTTTAATTAATTATAAACAGCTAGACTCTACTGAAAAATTTTTATCGGCTTTATCTGTTTCCTATGACTTTACATTTTTTATGGGCTATTTAAATATAAATTTATTTGTTAAGAAAGTAGAAAGTAACTATTTACAATCCTTACTGCATATGTTTAATCTAAATCAGGTACTTACTGAGCCTACAAGAGTTACCCGAATCAGTAGCAGTCTAATTGATATTATTGGTATAGAAAATAAAGTTGTCCAGTTGCTTATAAGAAAATAATGGACAATGGATCTGTGTTTATTGGCTATGACGATTGTAAGGTGTTTGATGGACTTGAAATTAGGAGATGCTTTAAATATTGTGGTTTCCATCATCTGGCCAACAAGTGTGAAAGTGAAGTGGTCTGCCCCAGACGTGCAAAAAACCAAGAATTCAAATCTTGCAAGGAGTCAACTCTGAAGTGCGCTAACTGCTTTAAATTTAACTTGAGGGCCAACAAGAAATTTGATACAAATCATGCTGCCTGGGACCACCAGTGCTCTACCTACAAGCAAAAACTTGACGAACTCAGGGAACAGATGTTCAAGTAGCAATCACAGAATAAGAATCCATCTGAAAAATTTCATATAGCACACGTAAATATAAGATCTCTCGTTCCCTCATTTGCTGAGTTAAAAGATTTACTATTGGAGGAACAATTCCATATGTTAGCTATTACAGAAACATGGTTGTCACCGGAGTATCCAGATGTACTACTTAATATTCCTGGTTACCAACTTTATCGTTCGGACAGAGCATCTGCTAGAGCAGGAGGCGTTGGTGTATATGTGTCGGCTGGACTCAAGTGTAGGGTTTTGGACGTGTCGGCAATTCTGGGTGGTGAAAGTCCGGTGGAACAACTGTGGGTGGGAGTAGTGTATCAAAATAAAAAAATATTGGCTGGTATAGTATATAAACCTCCTTTAATTAATTATAAACAGCTAGACTCTATTGAAAAATTTTTATCGGCTTTATCTGTTTCCTATGACTTTACATTTCTTATGGGCGATTTAAATATAAATTTATTTGTTAAGAACATAGAAAGTAACTATTTACAATCCTTACTGCATATGTTTAATCTAAATCAGGTAGTTACTGAGCCTACAAGAGTTACCCGAATCAGTAGCAGTCTAATTGATATTATTGGTATAGAAAATAAAGTTAGAATTGTAAACTCAGGGACCATTGAAATGTTAAATCTTACAGACCATAGGCTAGTTCATGCCACACTAGATATAAAATCGCCCAAACCTTCTGCTAAGGAAATAACCTATGTAGAAACTTTAATAAAGAACTGTTTGATTTGGATATGCAGCGGATTGACTTTGATTGACGCGATTCCTTCCGGCGCGGCGGGAGTCGCTGGACAGTGCACTTGGCGTTTTCAACCGGCAGCTGACTGATATTTTTGATAGACATGCTCCAATTAAGACATCTACAATTAAACGAAATTATAGACCCTATATTACGGATACAATTAAAGAAATAATTAAATTGAAAAAAAAGCATTTAATAAGCATACTAGAACTGGCAATATTGCACAGAAAAATTACTATCTTGATATTAAAAACTATCTGTCCTTTGCAACTCGTAGTGAAAAAAAGCATACATGGCATTTGAATTAGGGAGAGTCCAAAAAGACTCCAAAAAACTATGGGCTAAATTTAATACGTGGAACATACATTCCAAGAGTAATAATGAGATCCCTAATCATATTAAAGGTGTAAGTCAGATAAGCAATCACTTTGCTAATATCAGTCAAATGGCTGTTCCGGTTGATAACGACACACTGGATTATTTTAACACTAATAAACTTGCAGAATTAGAAAATAAACGCTTTACCTTTAAAAATATATCAGAATATGATGTCTATCAGGCGTTTAAACGGATTAAATCTAAAAGCATGGGTATCGATGGTTTAAGTTATTCAATGATACTGTTTAGTATTGACCACATTGTTACGGTTATTGCGGAGCTTTTTAACGTGTGTATGCAGAATGGGGAGTTTCCAAGTCTATGGAAAACCTCCACTATAAAACCATTGCCAAAAACCCCTAAAATAGAATCTCTTTCCGAGTTGAGACCAATCTGCCTCTTGCCAATCCTCGCGAAAATGTTGGAAGTGCTAGTGGGCGACAGGATAAACGAATTTGTTTCCGACAATAATATTCTTTCGGAGGTACAGTCAGGGTTTAGAAGAGGGCATAGTACAGCGACAGCACTTAGCAGGGTAACTACTGATATAGCTAAAAATATGGATCAATCTAGAGCCTCTTGCTTGGTTTTGCTTGACTACAGTAAGGCATTCGATCTTATAAATCATGACATGCTGCTCGCTAAGGTCGGGTACTATGGTTTCTCGCAGCAGGCATGTAGCTGGTTTTCAAGTTACCTCCTGTTGAGAGCTCAAATACTGGAGCTGGATGGAGCGAGATCGGACATTATAACAATAAAATGCGGTGTACCGCAGGGAAGTATTCTCGGACCACTACTCTTTAATTTATACACCTCAGATTTACCTAAACAGGTGGGTTTCTGCTCCGTTCACCTCTATGCGGATGACACACAACTTCTGGCAGGCTTTTCACCCGAGGATGCAAGTTGGGCTATCCAACAAGTTAATAGTGATTTAAATAATATTTTTGTGTGGTCTCGCAATCATGGTTTAATACTTAATGAAAAAAAAAGCAATTACATGATAATTGGTTCCAATGCTGTTAGGAATAAATTTTATCAGCACAACTTTACTACGTTACATATTGAGGGATCTCTGCTACTGTTGAGCATGCTAGAAATCTCGGTGTAATATTTGACATAAATCTGAATTTTGTACTTCACACCACACAAAAATTATCGTCGGTGTATATCAAGTTGAAAAGCTTGTATTCATTTAAATATATCGTGTCTGATAAATTAAAACTTATGTTAGTCGAGTCACTTATATACCCAATATTAGATTATTGCAATGTAGTGTACTTTAAATACTTAACCCTAGAGTTTCAAAATAAGCTTCAGCTCGCTCAGAATTCATGTATCCGTTTTGTATACTGTATTAATAAATTTGAGCATATAACCCCAGTTTATGCTGCAAACAATCTTCTTAAATACAAATTTGGTGCTATGCACCACATGGGTGTATTGTCTATAAAATTTTTAAATCCAGATGTCCAAATTACCTTTTTGAATATATGGTCACTAGGCAGGACTTGCACAACCTGAATCTTAGGAATATGATTAGGTTTGACATCCCACTGCACCGCACATCTAGGTTCAGAGATTCTTTTGCTTTTTTGGCTGCGGATTTGCTTAACTCGGATGTGTTTAATCTTATACAAATCTGTTCACTAGCGACCTTCAAATATAAGTATAGAAAACTGCTGCAAGTCATGTAACTGGTCCGTATAGTATGTAGTATGCAATCAAATTTTCATTTGTGAAATGTAAAATCCTTTGTCTTAGTGATTATAGCACGTATCGATTAGTTTAAGTTGTGTAAGGTAGCATGGAAGAACTCACCAGAGAATGCTACCCTTTGTGTAATGTAATGTATCTGCATGTATATTATTATTATTACATAATAAATATTTTTCTATTCTATTCTACATAATGTCTAAATTTTATTCTGTTAAAATAAATTGTTTTCCTTCTTACGAGTATAATTTAATTTATTATAATTTTTACGAGTATAATTTTATTTTCGTATAATGTATTTTTTTAAAAATGTTTAATAAAAAATAAGTGTAGCTAATACTATGTACATAATGCCTAATTTTTATTCTGTTGAAATAGAATTCTTTCCTTTTTACGAATATCCTACCGGCACGCCTTTGTCACACCATTTTCAATGTTTGTGAATGGATAACAATAGGCAAAACCCATAAATTGACCCAAACCCGGGTGGTACTACCTGCCCTTGATGAAAAGAAAGAATTTTGCAATGAAATCAATGCCAAATTATGAAAGTGGCTTAAATATTCGTTGAATCACTCTGTAGCCCCTTTGCATATCTAATGAGCTTTTATTACTCTACACCTTTCTGAAATAGACTATAAATTTAAATATATGCTCAAAGCTAAAATATACAAACATGTCACCTGACACGTATCTGAATCACTTGAATAACTTTTGCAAATAAATGCATATACGTCAGAATTCTGATTAGCTAGGTACTGCAGGTCATGTGTGAAATTAATATCTGAAAATTGGTAACAGATAAGTAAACGACAGTAATAAGGTAATTTGTTGAGTTAAGAAACTGCTAGATATTTATATAGAGGGTGTCCCGTTTAAAATTGCTACACCTTTCTAGTAGAAGCGGTAACACCACAGTGTCGAAATATATTAGCTGGGTAGAGCATATACGTTTATGCAAAAATTGACCAGTTTTTGGAGAGACCCGTAAACTGGTTCGCAATAAACGTGTAATGTTCCGTTCACCGTGAATCACCTTGTTTACAAAAAAGGGGACGCTAAAACTTTTATCAAGAATAAAATTTCCTGAGAAACCAATAATAAAAAAGTTTTTCATATGAAGCGAGAATTCTTCCGGCCACTGAATACATAAAAAAGCTAATCATCTATTTCAGTCGTAGAATTAACCTTTACGAAATACAAGGAAAAACTTGACTTTACAATGATTGGTAACTCTTTAAAAATTCTCAACCGAAAAATCGCTGGGTAATTATTGCGCATACGCAAGCGAACTGACAACGGTTTTGATTAATTGAATATCAATAATTTGGCGTTTAAATGATTCTTAAACGAATCTATAAATGCCACCAAATTTCCTTAAAGTAAAATTAGGGTTGCAGACTATGCATAAACCTAGTAAATAAGCAAATTGACTTACCAATAGCGTTTTTATCAGCATAGGTCAGACAATGGTAAATATCCTTTGAAACATGGTAATCTTTCAGGTGATTCATAATGTGGGTACCATAACCTTTTATTTGTTCTCGCGAAGTCAAAGCACAAAATACGATTTCGGTGAATCCTTGAGTGAAAAATGGTCGGAAACATAGACCTCCTATTGGGTTGTTGTTTTTAATGAGGGCTATAGTTCTGTGTTTGCTGAAAAAAAAATACGTTAACAGTATTTAGGTGCAATATAGGATTGAACATGCCTAATAGCGCCTGACCTTAAACAGATAAATAAAATGCGTAAACTGTTGAATAAATACAAAGAGGTATAATCAGAACAAGCATATCATGAATATAGGGGACAAAATAATAAGCACAAGAACAGTAGTAAGGCGGCCTGCTTGAAAGGGCAGATATATTTTTAGGATTTTTCCTACATCAACCGAACAATTAACTCTAAATCTTGATCACTTTAAAGAAGCAGGATGGTAAATGATCAATGATCTCAAACAAATAGCAGAAACCCTTATACTTTAATTTAAAAAAGTATTTGTAAGGGAATCTTTAAACTACTTTCCTACACTGTCACACAACTCAAGATCCCATAATGAAATTACCTATATAAACTTTGCGCCAGCTAATACTTTAATATTTTAAAAAGCTTAAAAAGGGTTACTAATCTTGGGCCTCACCAAATTCCTGCCATTTTTCTTGCAAATTATGCCGAAACTCTTAGTGTTCCCATCTCAACGGCAATCGGCGAGTTTTTGGAGCAAGCATCCTTCCCCAATATCCGGTCAAAAGCCATAATAACACCAATATATAAAAAGGGTAATAAACATAATCCCGAAAACTAAAGACTAATTAGTTTAACCTGCTGCCTTTGTAAAAGGTACGTATTGATTATGCGAGGCTGCCGCGCGGACCATGTTCACCCGCGGCAGTTTTGTTGCCACGCGAGCCATTTTTGGCACCACCTTTTGCATAGGCGTGAGAAATTAGAAAATTACCACTTAATTTCAAGAGACTGTCTCGCGTTTTTTTATAAATATCAGGTTCTTGCCTTCTGCTCTCTTCTTCTGACGATTCTTCGTCCTCAAGAACTATTAGAATAGCCAAAGAGTAGAGTAGAGTAATTTATTGGTAATAGCATACAAAGTATTTTTACAAGTCAAATAAAAACTAAATATTTAGTGTATAATACATGAATACAAGGAACATCAACATATATCACACAATTGATACTATAAAACTCTTACAGACAAATTTTTCTAAAAAGTTTTGTAGATTGTGAAATTATAAAAATTATTTTATTATAAAAATCACAAGATTTACTTTACCAAGATTATTTACAAATTAAAACATTACACATTAAATTAAGTTTAAAATCATAAGATAAAATTACATGTTAAAATTTGATATGAAATACTCCTTATAAGAATAAAAGGCATTTGCCATTAAATACTTTTTTACTTTTATTTTGAACTGGCTGATACCGAGGACCTTAATATTTGTAGGAATCAAGTTAAAGAACTTTATAGCAAGATATCTGGTGCCATTTCTAGTTCTCTCGAGACGGCTGAAGTCTGGTACTAAGTTGTTATTATTCCTAGTTAAATAATTATGCAGGTCAAAGTGAGCCTGATAAAGATTTATGTTTTGTTTGATATGCAACAGACATTGAAATATATAAACACATGGTACAGTCAAGATCTTCAGATCCACAAAACACTGACGGCAGTCATCTCTAAAACCCAAGCCGCTAATAATGCGAACACACTTGCGTTGAAGGCCAAAGATTTTATCTATATGACAAGAATGGCCCCACGATAAGATAGCATAAGATAGGTTGGAGTGAAAGTAACCATGATATGCTGTAAGGACAGTTTTTTGGGAGGTGATCTTGACAAGGTTTCCAAGGAGAAAAAGACATTTCGCCAATTTCTTAGAAAGGTGAACCACATGGCCTTCCCAGGTCAGGCCTGGATCCAGATGGACCCCAAGAAACTTGACTTCATCCACGCATTCCGCCAAAAGGGGATGATCTGGTATTGTATTTTTCAGTGTGAAGTTCATAGCCTGATACTTGGAGCCATTCAGTGAAAGCCTATTGGACAAAAACCATTGCAACAGACCTGCCCCGACACGCTCAAAGCCTATACCATTCACATCAATAGGATGATAACTTTGATAATAGGTGGTATCATCAGCAAATAAGACAATCTTTGCTAAGTCCTGAGCGTGGACCAGATCATTAATATACACCAGGAACAATATGGGTCCCAAAACCGAGCCCTGAGGTACTCCAGAATGGAGGGGCTGTTCAGGTGAACAGTTCTGATTGAATTTAACATATTATATCCGGTTTGAGAGGTAGGTGTTTATTAAGAGGACAGCGTCATCATGAAATTTATAAAACTTTAGCTTTTCCAAGAGAATACTATGAGTTACACAGTCAAATGCTTTAGTAAGATCCAGAAACGCAGCATATGTATCAAGAAAGCCCTCGAACCCCTCCAAAATGTCACTAGTCAAATGATCTATTGCCAAACTTGTTGTTTTATTTTTTCGAAAGCCAAACTGGCCCATGGCAAACAATTTATTACATTCAAAGTGCTCGTTTATTTGATTCTTAATAACACGTTCGTAGACCTTTGATAATATTGGTAAAATAGAGATCGGACGATAATTTGTATAGTCATCTGCAGACCCCTTTCCCTTATATAGGGGAATCACTTTTGCTACTTTAAAAATTGACGGAAATGTGCTGCAAGCCATAGACTCATTTATTAATTTTGTCAGAGGTATATAAATCAGGTTTTTAATAGTCTTTAACCTAACTAACCTGAACTAACCTACTGTTGCTGTTTTTTAGTGCCGAGATGGCATCCCTAACCTCAACAAACCCTACAGGCACAAACCTGAATTGGGGGATTTCGTTAGTGGGCATACTATTTAGGTATTCGTTGTATGACACATCAGCGTCCTCCAGATTATTGATTACATTTTCGGCAATAGAGCAAAAAAAGTTATTGAAATCATTGGCATGTAAATTAGTTTGTGAAGCATGATTTACTTTTTTATTTTGAATAAGGTTCCACATCTCACGTTGAGGATTGCTTGAACCTGCTATTAGATCGTCATTGAATTTAATCTTTACTGCCTTAATTTCATCACGGTATCTTTTTCTGTAATTTAACAAAACTGCCTTTGGCACGACAGTGGGGTTGGTTTTGTTCAAAGAGACAAGGAATGTAAGCCTTTCACGCATATCTTTTAAGTTGTTATTAAACCAGTTTCTTTGTTTTGTTTGATAATTTTTATTAGAAAGTTAGGTCGTCCATCTTGTAAACACCATACACAATCTTTGATTTAAACTGTCAACTCTTGACTCACCGTAATTTGAATGTTACTTTACAGTAATATTCACCGTCCAAAGCGACCGTACTACTGGAGGCAAGAACGGCCGTCAAATTACGGCAGCTCTTTTGTGGTACCGCTTTGTAGAAAAACGAAGCTTGAGGCAACGACACACCCGTCCAAATTGCGCGCGAGCAAAGCACTCAAGCGTCTTTGCTGCGGCCGTAAAAATCGACAGAGATTGGCTCGCTTCGCGGCGTGTTCAAGCGCGGCGATGTTCGACTTGACTCGTGTATCAACACGGTATCCATTAAACGCGGCCGCCGCGCAATCCAATGTTCGAGGGTTTGCCGCGTTTAGTCGATACGCGGCTTTAGGTTATAGAAAAGGCAAAAGCAGGAGAACTGTCAACCTTTTTGCTGGACAATAGAATTATACTACTAGCAGGCCTAAATAGCTGGACTAAGGAAATAGACTCTGGACCATCCGTTGATATAATATACTTAGATTGTGAAAATGCATTCGATAAGGTTCCTATAGAAAGACTGTTATACAAGCTTGAATACTTCGGAGTCCGTGGAAAACTGTTACAGCGGATAGCCTGATTTCTTAGAAACAGGTCATATGTAGTCAGGGCCAACAATGTCGTTTCTACAAGTCACAGAGTCCACAGTGGCGTACCGCAGGGCTCAGTCCTGGGTCTCCTTCTCTTTATTGCATACATCAACGACCTCACTTTGCAAATTACCTCATCAATTCCATATTTTGTTGATGACACAAAAATATTCTGCAATTTAAATAAGAAAGCACAACTGCAAGAGGAATTGGAAAGAATATCAGAGTGGAGCAACAAGTGGATGCTATGTCTGAATATCGACAAATGCACCGGTTCTACACTTGGGAAAGAACAGTCCAGAAATCCAGTACTTTATCGACAATAGCCAAGTCCGGGCAGTACAACAACAAAAAGACCTGGGAGTACTCATATCACATCATCACAAGTGGGAGTCACACATATCAAATATTGTCAAAAAGGCAAACACCATGATTTACCTAACCCAGACAGCCTTCTCCAATACCACAGTGGAAATGATGACGAGACTATAGAAGACCTACATACGTCCCAAAATAAGAGTATGCAGTTGAGGCTAGAAGTCCGTAATACATTAAGGACATTGAGTTGAAAGAGTACAGAGAAGGGTGACACGAATACCAGAGACCACTAAACATTTCCCATATCCCAAAAGGCTACAGATATTCAACATCACTACGCTGAAGGTATGACGAGAGCGTGGTGATATGATAGAGGTGTTCAAAATTCTGGATATTATAATCCTGCAATTGAGCTTCCCCTGTTCCACTGCAGCCAAACAAAAGAATTAAGAGGACATTCAATGAAAATGATGAAAGAAAGGAGCTGCCTTCTCATAAGAAAAAAGTTTAGGGTAGTATTTATAAAAAATCCAAAAACTTTGCTGATGTATTTTTAAGAAACGAAACGTCCAAATGGCATTCAGAAGACATCAAATATTAGGTTTTGGGGGTATGAGAATCAAAAATATGCAATGCCCGAAAACAAAACGTCGGCTTTGAAAATTAATTATGTCAACTTCTAAAGGAGAAAAAGTGGCAATGGAATGACAATTATTTCGACAAATGTAATCAGGAAAAAATAAAAACGAGTTTGCTAACTTTTGTTTTCTCTTTCGGATATCTTCGAAAATATTCGGAACTTTAAAATTTTTTTAGGGGCGTTTTGTTAAGCACCATATTTCGGAACTTTGCCCCCATTTAACCGACTTTGTATCTCTTTTAGTTTTAGAGATCCCTGTACTTAGGCTCGAATTTGTAACACCCTGTATATGAATTTGAAAATGAATCTAATATTATTGTAAAATAAAAGAAAATGTTTATAAAGCAAACTAGAGTTTAAATACAACAATAAACTAAAATAAAATAAATAAGATGCTCATTTGCGTTGATGATGAGTTTTTAGTCCAAAACGTCTAACAAAAAACAAGTGGAATATGTCGTTGGATTTAAAATAAAAAGTGGAGTTTATAGAGCGTAAACTATAATTTTTGGACTCACTAACGTCAGATTTGAAATTAAATGAAACCTTGTTGACATCTCTCTTTAAATAGAATCAGAAAGTAATAAGAACGATGTCGCAAAAATTCGAGTTTTCTCGAACATCTTCGAAAATATTGGAATTTTTTTTAAAGTTGAAGACATGGCGTTTCAGATTTTAGTAATGGGCAACTTTTCTCTAATTTAATCATCTCTGTATGTCCGATGGTTTACAAGATCCCTATAGAGTGCATTATTATCTGGGACACCTGCATAATATATTATAATATAATATTTATCAAAACCGACACCAACCCAGCAAATTAGCTAAACAAAAGTACTATGTTGTCGCCATCTCATACATACATATAAAAATTGCACTTCAATTATCAAAATTTTGTTTTGTTTTTGACAGTGGCGTCCTTACTATTCAAATACTTACGGATCAAATAATAATAGCGTTATATACTCCACCGGCATTCTAGGTAACTGATGTGAAAATACATTTTTTAAACCAATCAGCCAGAGCATCACTTGTTTCGATACTGGTTGGGTTAAACTGTTTCCAATAAGATGAAGCTGAATTATACCATTTTGTTCTTCTAATTTGGAAGCTTCGTCTGTGGCAGGGGCATTGTCAAAAAATACCAGCTAGAAGAACCAGAAAAAAGTAATTACGAACAGGTCTTGGAAAACTAAGGGTCCGGGTTACTGTAACATATATGATTATTGGTATACAGCAAATTGACAGATTCCTTTTGTAAAAATATTAGTATTTAACTAAACTTACCTTAGCCCAAAAGTTTACAGTAACCGGTATACAGGATGTCAAAGTTTACAGTTAGTTTTCCAATTTTTGTAAATGACTTTGGAACAAGTTTAGTATTTGGGGGTTTCCTAGTACAAAAAATTTTAATTTCCCAAAAATATTCATTTTCAAGGGCGCGGTTGGCCACTGTTTGCTTATGTTCAAATAAAAAGTCACAACTTCTTTGCGCACTAGTGTATTCACGTTTCGTATGAAAATATTACTGCATATACAAGAGAGATGCGCTTACTGTTTCTTTGTTCAGTTAAAACAGAAGCTTATTATTACTACTCTTAATAGTATATTCTATAACAAGTAGGAAATGCTCTTTCATACGAGTTCTAGACAATACTTTCTCTAACACTGTTTTAAAAAAACGAAAAAAAATTATTAAAAAATATTTTTTTCTTTCCTTTCGATGTCAACTCCGTTTCCGAGCAACGGAGAAAGGGCGATGTGTATGCCACCTATCTTCTTAGTCGTAAACAGCAAGTAACCGCGGTAACAAGAGAAGAGCGACCCGACTTGCTATAGGAGATAGCGACGTCACACAGCGGTTTCCACGAGTCGATGTTCGTAAATTATTTTAAATGCTTTAGAATCGTCACAAAATTAAAATTTTTTGCAGTTTGCACTAAAATTTTAAAATCCTTCAGAAAATGTAACAAAAAAATTGCTAATAGACGCCATTGCAGGTAAATTGACAAGTAACTTAAATCCAGCTACCGACCCAAAAACGGATTTAAATAAGGTGTCAGTAAACAATTCGCTTTATTGTTTTCCTACAGATGTATATGAACTTAACAAAAAGTTCAGCTGGGGAAGTTGAGGTATCCATTAAAATATTCTTTAACGTGCCAGAAGCAGCGCTGAGGGTGTTGGTCGCGGCTATCAATATGTCTTGGGAGAATGGAAATTTTTCCTCGTGTTTGGAGAGTGCCAAAGGTATTTTCCTCTAAGGAGCCATCTAATTATCGCCCCATCTCTCTGTTATCCACGATATCGAAGATAATTGAAAAGATGGTTCAAAAACGCTTAATATCATTTATTGAGAATTAAGGTATTCTTAATATTAATCAGGTCGGATTCTAAGAAGATAAAAGTACCATTAATGCTATATTTCGTCTCTTGGAGGGTGTGTACGGCTATATGAATAGAGAGGGGGGTTGCCGCGGGAGTGTTTTGTGACTTATGAAAGGCCTTTGACTGCGTGAATCATGTGATACTGCTGCGGAAGCTCAGTTGCTATGGTTTCAGGGCAAAAACATTTAACTGGTTTTAATCCTATCTTGGGGACAGAAGTCGGAGAGTTTTCAAGGGTTCTTGTAATCTTGTAATCTTAATCTTGTAATGTTCCAATAGCAGGCGGTAAAAACCGATGAAGCTATTGCTTTGTCCGTAGCTTTGTTTGTCATTTCCGTTCACTTACGCACTGTAATGAATCATTCTAGTTGCACCACATTTTAGTTCTCTATCTAATCGGTTTTTAAACGCGTTTATAGTAGGAGCAGTTACTGTATTTTGGGACAAACCATTCCACGAATACACAACCCGGTTAGAAAGGTAGTTTTTTCGTTGGAGTTTTGCGGTTTTTTCCTTGTCTAGCTTTTTTGAGTGTCCTCGGAGTTGCTGGTTGTGGTCCTGAAGGAAGACACCCTGGATTGAACATCTATACCATCCACTTGTGATTTTATAAGTTTCGATCAGGTCCCCTCTGTGCCTTCGTTCTTTCAATGTTGTTCTCTGGAATCTCTCCAACCTTTCAGGGTATGACAAATTTCTTATCTCGGGAGGTATTTTAGTGACTCTTCTCTGGATCTTTTCCAGCCTTTCGATATCCTTGACATAGTAGGGGTTCCACACCGCGAATGCATACTCCAGTTTTGGCCTGATGTAAGTCCTGTACAGCATTGCCATCATTTCGACCGAGTGATCTCGGAATGCGTGTTTAATGAGATAGATAAAAGAATTTGCTTTTTTAGCTATTTTCGCAATGTGACTCTCCCATTTGAGGTCCGATGTGACAGTGACTCCAAGGTCGTTCTGCTCTGTCACAGACGACAAAACAGTGCTACCCAAGGGATACTCTTGATTTGGGTTGTTCGGGCCAATTCTCAACACTGTGCACTTCGACTCGTTCAGTTTCATCTCCCACAATCCGGACCACTTGTTGACATTTTTTAGATCCCCCTGGAGCTGTATTACGTTGAGGCTAGGGTTCGCATAGAGTTTACAGTCGTCGGCAAAACTCATTATTTTGGTTTCTATTTGGTCAACAAGGTCAAAGAGATAGGAGGTAAAGAGCAGCGGCCCAAGCACTGAGCCCTGTATAACCCCGCTGCTAACTAAATGCTTGTTTGACATTTCCTAGTTCACTCTCACCTGGTAGTATCGTTCCTTAAGCAGGTCAGCTATCAAAACCAGAAGTGGCCCTCGCACTCCATAGTGTTCCAATTTACTAAGCAACATGTCGTGTGGGACTTTATCAAAGGCCTTTTCATAATCCAAATAGATTACATCTGTAGGCTGCGAGTTGTCATGATTCACTGGCCAGTCATTCAAACACTCCAACAGGTTTGTCGTGGTTGAGCGTTTTGAGAGAAACCCATGCTGGGACAATGGTATTAAGTCGTTTGTTCTGAGAGTCATGTAGTTGACTGGGGAGTCCCTCAGGGTTCAGTGCTGGGACCAGTTCTCTTTCTGTTATACAGGGTCGTTGGTATGTATGGAAACGGTCGATTATTTCTTAAAGTAAAACAGTCAGTAAAAAATATTTTAGATAAAAGTTTTACGGTTTTTTAAGGTGTATTAGAATTTTTAAAAAATAAGTATACAGGTTGAGTCAGAAAACCGTAGAGGAACAAAGTTACTTTTTTTTAAATGGAACACCCTATATCTTAGAATATTTTTGGATTTTACATAAAATAGCAATTATTTTTCAATACATGCATTATACGTCTAAACTTAATAGTTTCCGAGATATCGACTTTTGAAAAACGAAATTTTTGAACTTTGACAGCTTCTAGCTTTCTAACGGTACGTCTTAGAGTAAAACGGTTTACATGTCCCTATCTTAGTTTCTTATTATCTTCCTAAATGTCTCAACTTCCGGTTAAACCGGATGTAACTCAAAAGCCGGAAATACAGTATTTCCGGTTTAACCGGAAGTTGATGTTTTTGGGAAGATAATAAAAAAGTAAGATAGGGACATGTAAGCCGTTTTACTCTAAAATGTATCGTTAGAAAGCTGGAAGCTGTCAAAATTCAAAAATTTCATTTTTCAAAAGTCGATATCTCGGAAACTATTAGGTTTAGACTTATAATGCGCTTATTAAAAAATAATTGCTATTTTATGTTAAATCCAAAAATATTCGAAGATATAGGGTGTTCCATTTAAAAAAAGGTAACTTTGCTTCCCTACGGTTTTCTGACTCATCCTGTAGATATACTTATTTTTTTAAAATTCTAATACACCTTAAAACACCCTAAAACTTTTATCTAAAATATTTTTTGCTAACTGTTATACTTTAAGAAATAATCGACCGTTTCCATACATACCAACGACCCTGTATATTAACGATTTGGCGTATATCGGCAATGGGAGCGAGTTCACACTTTTTGCTGACGATACTACAATATTATGGCACTTTAACAATGCCCTTATGTTAAAAGATATTATTACCTCAGATTTGGTTAAGGTCAAAGAATGGTGTGATTAGAACATGCTGTCTCTAAACGCCGAAAAAACAAATGTAATAAGTTTTAAGTATGGTATGGAGGGCTTGGTCATTGGTGACTTAGCCCTTGAGAATTGCCCTTGTACTAACTAAATTTCTGGGCCTTGTCATTGATAGTGGCCTTAAATTTGAGAAACATATCAGGGCACTGAGCAGGAAATTGTGATAATAGATTGTGGCTTTAGATATAAAAAAAATTAATAACCGAATGGCCATAATGGAGTCACAACGGATAGTTGGATTGCGGGTAGAATATTTACATGATATAAAAGAGTATCGGCAGTCGAAAAGATGTATAATATATTTGATGAGGCCTGGTTTGACACTCACAACGTGATTAAACATGGTTGGGTAAATACTTCAAAAAATTAGGTACGCCATGCTCAAGAGGCAAACGCATCATAATTCTTCATGCAGGCAGTAAAAACGGATTTGTGCCGAACGCATTGTTACTGTCCGCTAAAAATATAAATCAATCGTCTGCAGATTAACATGAGGGTATGACTGGCCAACCATTTGAAAGATAAATGACCAAACAACTGCTACCAAGCATTCCACCAAAATCAGTCCTTGTTATGGATAATGCCCCTTATCATTCACGGTTACTAGTCAAGACCCCCAACAGTAATATCAAGAAACTCCTGTATGTCAACTTATGAGAGATAAAAATGTAAAGATTCCCGAAAAAAACTCGAGAAAAAAAATATTGGATATAATAAAGTCAGTGAATTTTCAAAAAGAGTATGTAATAATGATATACTATATCAAAATCAAGGACATACTGTTTTGCGTTTGCCGCCTTACTATTATATTTTCAATGCTATGGAAATTATTTGGGGGATCACAAAAGAACAACTACGGAAAATAAATCAATCACCGACATTAACTAGAGCAGTCCTAGAGAACATACGCCAAGTTGTCAATATATTAGGTAATGAAGTGTGGAAAAACTGTGTTATCATGTTATCCAAAAAGAAACGCATACCAGTATCGCATCTCTCCTGGCGTCCCTCCAATCTTCATTTAACCCAACCTTGGCAGTGGCTAGTTTTGATGATGAGTACTGATAAATTACCGATATGAAACGTTTTGCTTTTTTGTGACTGTGTTTATGTTTTATTTGGTAAGTAATAATTTTAAAAGATTTTAAGGTCAACCACATTTTGCTCAAACTCCAATCATTCGAATTTTGCATTATGTATAAGGTTTCGTACAAGGTGTTAATTAAAAATTTTTGATAATCACCAGGAGATAGCTTAGGAAGAGCTTAATTTGTATCCATACTATATTACACCAAAATATATCACCCCATATACGTAAAAATCGTAGCATAAAAAATATTTTCTCTTACTTACAATAATAATCCGATACATTTTTGTTGTTCAATAAAAAATATGACGAGCGAAACATTTAAAAAGATTACCCTGTACGGAATAATATTAAAATGAATGAGTATTATAATAATTTTTTTAGTACTTCAAAAATATTATTTATATAAAAATAATTTAAATCAAACTAAAAAGGAATTTTACAGTTGTTAAACAAAAAAAAGAAACAATTAATAAACCCTTATGTTCCTCCTACACTTACGGAAACTTTGTAGAACTGGCTACACCCTGGCGATAGACCATCGAGACCCACTGGCAGCATAGAGCGCGAACTGTTTTTTTTGAGTGAGAAAATTCATAGAGCAGCATATAAATACAAGTTTATATGCTGTAGACAAGAACAGCAAATAGTTAAAGGTTCTGCCAATTGGGTGACCGCTTATCAGCTTTAAAATCGGTTAATGTTCGAGGTATGCGATATTGGGAATCGGACAGCGGCGTTACTGGTTGAAACAATTTGCTGTAATTTACATATTTCATTTTCTGCTATAACTGTGGGGTTTTAGACAAGTAAGTTGTTACTTACTGGTTGGGTTGATACGTGTGGTTGCCACGTTCTGCAACTCTCATTCGTAAACTTGCATTTCTGTGTTCAAGCACTTTGAGGTCCCTTACCTAAACGGCGAAACGCGTCCAAGGATTGGGTCTGACGGAAAGGATAAGGGACAACTCTATACACGAACTTATTTTAAGTTTGTGTTTTTCAAGTTTTTACGTGGTACCTATATTTTATCATATCAGTATGCCTTTTTGGCGACAATTTGAAACAGAAGGTCAAAGTTAAATATCTCAGGAATGTAATGAGTCGGTGCCAGAGTCGCCCATCGAAAGCGAAATAAGTCCGGAATTAGGAAACAGAGATTTACGTGTTTAATGGCAACGCATTATTTTAAATATGTAACTACGTGTGTTTAAAAAAAGAAAATCCGGGAAAAACTGAAAACGCGCTTTGTACAAGAATGTACTTGTAATGAATTACCATAACTTGGGTTTTATAAGAATTTATAACGTAATTAATTTGGGGACTGTAACCGGTCATTTCATAAAGCGCAAACCAATAAATCAAGAATTCAAAACGGCTGACAATACTACAAGGGAGTTTATTTTGCGAACTATATACAACTTTTTCAAGGATAATATAGTGCCAACTTTAGAACTGGTTCGTGATAAATTGCGAGGGTACCCTGATTATAAGTACCAATATTTAGAAACATTGGGTGATGTTTTATTAAAACGTGGCTTTTAACATAAAAAATTAGAAAATCTAATGGTTATAATGGAATTCCCGCGTATCATTGAACTACGACAGGATTATTTGCGCAAAATAAAGGAGTACCATGAATCCGATAAAAGTATAATTTATTTAGACGAAACCTGGTTTGATACTCATGATGTTGTTAAGTATGGTTTGGTAGACAGTACAGTCAGCAAAGAATATCACTCAATAATTAATCTCCAACTTTAGTGTAGTAGTCCTTGATAATATTCGGCAGGTAATAACAAAATGAGTAGCGATGTATGGAAAAATTGTGTAGCTTATGTTATAAAAACAGAAAATGGATATTCTGTATCACCACAGTCAGCGTCAGTAGTAATCCAACCTGGAAACGATTCTACTTCTGAAAGTTCTGACGATTACAGTCATTAAATTGTTTATGAATTTTAAATTAATTATGTTCCTTTAACACATACTTTAAAAACTCGTTATATTACAAAACGTTTACCGTGATTCTGCTGATGCGATCAATTTGTTATTAAAATATATATAGCAAATTTTAGCTACTAACTGTATATTCCAACTAACATAGTACCTGCCCCTATCCTTTCTTGGCCAGGAAAACTCATATCTCCTGGGGGTCCTGGCTGGACAAAGACAATTTTTTTAAATTGTTTTCGGCAAAATGAGCATTTTTTCTTACCGAAAGACCATTTTAAAAATAAATATTAAATACATGGGTTCTTTGCAGACAAAGTCACGGGTACAAACCTTTTATCGATATTAACTATACTTTAAATCTGTTTTTGGCAAAATTAGCATTTTTCTTTACAGAAAGATCAGTTTAAAAATATTCTCTGCAGGCGAAATCACGGGTACAAACCTTTAATTGATATAAACTATAATGAACAAGCTGTAATATATAATATTTAATAATATTAAAAATTTACAACTATCCGCATTTTAATTATTTGGTAGAAGCGACGCCTATGGTCAGGAGTTTAATGCTTTTTTATGTCATCAAATTAAGCTTGAAACAATTATACTTATTGAAAGGGGTTTGCTTTTTCCTTTTGCCAGAACCATCCTCAGACGCGTTTCGCTGTATAACAGCTCATCAGTGAGGCTATGGGTTCTGACAAAAGGAAAAAGCATCGGTGTCTGTTTTAAAACAGAAAAATCGGTATAATATAGAGAACGAAGCCAGATGGCTCCATCTCGTGGTGCTGGTAAATAACACCAATTTCTAAGCATACCTGCGCCCTCTGACATGGACTTATCAAGCCACAAATATCAGAGGAAAACCTGCAAAGACAGAACGTCACAATTGCAGGAGTCCTCGCTAGGCAGCGCTATACTTATACTGTTTCAGCTTTATTAATGCATCTAGGCTAAGAACAGCAGACAGCGTCCTCTGCAACCTACATCAAAATTTTTGGGAAATTGAAATTTTCTGTCCTTGAAACCCCCCAAAGTCCGGAAATGACGATGACAAATTTTAAGGTACGATTCTATATAAATATGGAAAAAAAAAGGTAATATTAATATAGATCTGCAAATGCTTATATGGTCGTAGTCGTCCGTTTTCTAGATAAAAGCAATTTAATGCTAAGAAACTTTTTTTAAATATTATTTCTATTAATAAATACCAACAAATCGATAAATGTAAATATTTTTTGATATTAAAAGTTTTCTAATAAGTGTTGAATAGCGAAAATACACTCGACAAAAAAAATACCTTAAATAACCCACCACCCGCTTGTTATCACGCCATTGCACTGGTTGCAATGTAGGTTACCCAATATTTTAAAAAAGTGACCGCCAATAACTTATACTTTAAAGTTCATTCCTGGATTGTAACTAGAGCCTAATAAATTAAAGAAAAAAAAACACTTTGATGTCACCATCTTCAAGGGCCTGTAGCTCCGTATGAAGACATTTGCGAACCTATGTTAATATGAATTTTTAAATTTTTTACGTAGAATCTTACCTTAAAATATTTCATCGTCATTTTCGGACACCCTGAATACCTAGTATAAGTTTAGAATTTAAAAAATTGTGAACTGTGGTTTGTATGCTAATGTTTTTCCCAAATAGTTTATGAGATTAATCTTAAGTTTATTACCACAAAAGCAATTTTTTTTAAGTTACAATGTAACATGTATTACGTATGCTGTATATATGAAATACTAATAATATAATAAAAATAATAAATAATAATTAATACAAAGTGAATGGCGGCTGGTCATAAAAAAAAATCACCTATTTAACTAAATGATATTTTTGTCGCCACATCGTTGTTAGAAATGTGCTACTAGGAACTAAAAAATTAAATTAAAATTCCAAATTGTCAGTAACGTGGTTTCGTGAGAAAAGGGACGATAATAAACTAATTTTATATAATTTTCTGGATCAATAAAAATGTACATATGTCACCATTAATACTTCATGTGTAATATCAGAATCGGTAAAGCTTTTGCAATTATTTCCAAAAAAAATATAAAATGAATGAATTAATTTTACTGCGTTACCAAACCGAAATATATTTTGACTTACATCTGGTCCAGTTATATAATTAGGATCATCTATGGTATTGATGATTTGATCTACAGTTTCTTGGGGAAGGTCTTCAAATGCTTCCTCTTGTGCTAGTTTTTTTCTTTTTATGTCTCTAGGTGTCGCGTCAGTAGGTCTAATGGCTTTACCTATTTAAAATTAAATTGTTAATAGAAATTAAATTCACTTTTTACTCACATTTTAGTACTGTCCCATCTAAACAAACCTAAACGATCGTTTTTTAGACAGAAACTTACATCATTTCTTCAATTTAATTCTTACATTTAGATTGTATGAGATAGTAAGCACCAACTTAAATTTTGATACAATATTTCCATGAGCTTTAAAAATGTAAACCAAAGATTTTTAACCTATCTAGGACTGAAATATTACAATTTATGGCGAGCTGACATTAAAAAGATAAATAATCCAAAAAAAAAATAGTAAGAAATGTAGAGCCCATATTTTTGAAATTCTTCAACAAACATTAGGATGATTAGGGAGTTTTTTTTTCTGTTATGTGATTTTTCTTTCTCGTCTTTTCATTTCTTGGCTAGGAATGTCGGATGTCTGGCCTTTATATGCATTTAATAATAACTATTGTTTGCAAAATTGTGTCTTTGCCACATACAGCTGTCAAATCAGCTACGTACAAAATAAATTACATTATTGCACGATATTATAAAGCTCAACGGACCATGAATCCATGGATCACTATCCCCCTACCCTCACCTACCACTAAATCATTCCCCTACCAAAGCTCCCCTTAGCAACCCTCCACATCTACCACTAATCATCCCTTCACACGTACCACCACATCCCACAAACCCCTATATTATTTTATATAAATTTAATAATTATTAAAATTTAATAATAAACGTCATCATGTCTGCATCAGTTCCACTTAACACCTCTTGTGATTTAGACCCTTGCAAAAGGTATAATCTGGAAGAATAAGTCAAAAATAATTGTATTCGACAAATACAACCAAACTTATCTAAAAAAGTCAAAAATAAATTTCAAGAAGCAGAAAGAAAGAGATTTCAAAAGTTAGACGCCTGAAGTAAAACATTTAACGATTATGTGTATGAAAAATTGATATAACGTAAACATTTAAAATTAGGCAAGTGTAATGGCTTGTGCTTCAGCAAATATTATGTTATCCTATATGAATGGCAAAAATTCAGCTAATAGATTTCACAGCTGAAAACTAAAAATGCTTCCTCTGGAATATTTCATTAACTATGGCGAACCAATCGAAATTTTGGAAATATGGTGCAGACTACCCATATTGTTCAGACTTCTGTACATTTATGTCGCTTTTGATTGTATAGTTTTCTATTACCTCTGGTATTTCGAAACACAGCGCCACCTACACGGGTGTGTGTGTCATTACCATTGGGGGCAGACTTGACGCTTGACGGTCGTCGAACGAGTCGGCATTTTTCAAAATGTTAAGATATCGTTACGGAATTAGGCAAGAATCACACTGAGCGACCATGATCGACCGTCCGCGACCGACCGTTAACGACCAAATTTCCAAGACGTACATTCTTACCACAAAGATCACACTGAACAATCGTCCTCGACCGTCCGCGACCGTTTTACGACGACCGTATTTGAAATTCCAACCTGCTGGAAATTTTGGTCGGTCGCGGACCATCCCATTTAATGCGCATGACAAAGTTTTAGTTATTTTTTATTTTACACCAAGTGAAACTAGTGGAAGTGGCGTGCGCGTCCTAACTCTAACCTAACTAAACTTTGTGACGCTGGTTTTGTTTTTAGCTAATAATTATTGATAAGATATTTTAATTACTAGTAATACTAGTATATTGTGTGTAAAATACACAGAACAATAAAGGTTAGTTTGTAAACATTTCTGTGAAATATACGTAACCTAAAATCTCAGGTATGACATTTTCATAACAGCGGTCGGTCGATCAGTGTGACTTAGCACAGTAAATTTTAACTATTTCAATTGTTGGTCGTAGCCGGTCGATCGCGTACGGTCGATCATGGTCGCTCAGTGTGATTCCTGACTTAGGGAGCTCCTATGATTGTGAGTTAAAAAGATTTTATTCAACTGAACAAAAATTAAATAAAAATTTTAATTTAAAATCTCAGTATCAAGCATTCATGCTGGAATATGAATCGTTTGGACACATGTCTAAAATTGAACCCAATGACACTGTTCATGATGTCAAGGAGTTTTACTTACCGCATCATTAACGGACATTGTCCTTCGATTTCGCACTCATAATTTCGCCTTTACAGCGGACATCGAGAAAATGTATAGGTGTGTCATGGTTGACAAGAATCAGCGTGATTTACAAAAAATTTTATGGCGTTATGACTTCCAAAGAAGTGGACCAGTATTAACTAAACACTGTCACATATGGCACCTCATGTGCTGCCTTTTTAGCTGTAAGATGTCTACAGCAAGCAGCTGTGGAAAATAAAGGCAAATTTCCTCATGCCTATGATATCATTACATCTTCCTTTTATGTAGGTCATTGAAGTTCTTCAAACTGCAGGTTTTAACTTGCGCAAATGGGTAGCGAGTGACAGTGCTCTTTTGAGTAACATTTCCATTGACGAGCACTCATCCAATCAAAAAATTATATCAGATGATAAAACTACCAAAACTCTTGGAATAACATGGAATTCAGAGGACGATGTTTTTCAATATGCTGTTCATGTTTCACAGGGCGATCGTGTCACGAAGCGTTCTATTCTTTCTGTAATAGCGCAGATATTTGACCCTTTAGGCTTGCTTGGGCCCTGTATCATCAAGGCTAAACTTATGCTTCAAATTTTGTGGCAGTTAGGTTTGGATTGGGATGAGAGCGTTCCAATCGAATTGCATCAGAGTTGGATCTCCTTTTGTAGTCAGATTCCAAGTCTCAATGACATTAAAATTTCGCGACGCATGCTCATTTTAAGTCCTGTTACTATAGATTTGCATGGTTTCAGCGATGCCTCGCAGAAGGCATATGGCGCTTGTTGCTATCGACGTTCTTGTGATGCTTCAGGCAACATTTCCGTTCAGGCAGCTCAAAAAATTCTTACATCACTCAAAATTAATATTAATCATTCTTTTTACTGGACAGGCTCAACTATAGTTTTGTCTTGGATTTCATGTCAGCCAAACCAACTTAGCACCTTTGTTGCTAAGAGGGTATGTGAAATTCAACAGTTTACTAAAACAGATCAATGGAAGCATATTTCATCTGAAAACAACCCCGCTGATGTAATTTCTAGGGGATTAGATCCAGATAAGCTTATTACCTGCCAGATTTGGTGGTCAGGACCCTCCTTTTTGTCACAAATTAAGGAACATTGGCCTTTAAATGCTATAGATTTACAGGATCCCCCCGAAATCAGGCGAACAAAATTGGTGTTGGTTGCACAAGTCAACAACACTAAGTTCTATGAAAAATACTCATCGTTTGTCAAATTACAAAGGATTACTGCCTTTTGCCTGCGATTTCTGCATAACGCGCGAATTAAGTCAAGCCAATCGCGTCTTGCTGGTTCTCTGTCAAGTTCAGAACTCAATAAAGTCACAGGCTCACTTTGTAAAATAATTCAGGCGCAGTATTTCCCTGAAGAAATAAGGCATCTTAAAAGTTCCACCCCGCTTTCGTCAAAAAGCCAGATTTTGCGTTTAAATCCGTTCATAGACAAAAATAACTTAATTCGTGTTGGCGGACGTCTCAAATGCTCTGATTTTTCGTTTCAACAGAAGCATCCCATTCTGTTGCCCAGTCAATCTAATTTTACAAAATTAATAGTTCTTTATGAGCATTCAAGAAATTTACATGCAGGTGCTCAAGCTACGCTTTCGGCCATTAGAATGACTTTCTGGCCTATTAATGGTCGCAACGCTGTACAAAAAATCCTACAAAATTGCGTAACCTGCTTTAAGGTAAATCCTACGGTTAGCTCATACCAGATGGGCAATTTACCAAGGTCACGGCTTATTCCCCAAAGACCATTTTATAGCACTGGCATTGACTTTGCAGGACCTTTTATGGTAAAGGATGGTAAATCAAAAAACAGAACGCTAGTAAAATGTTATATTTGCGTATTTGTTTGCTTCACCACAAAGGCTGTCCATCTTGAGCTGGCAGGCGATTTATCCTCGGAGGCTTTTTTAAATTGTCTAAAGAGATTTGTCTCACGCAGAGGTGTCTGTGCAAGCATTTACTCGGACAACGGTACAAATTTTGTCGGTGCTGAGAAAGAACTCAAGGAGGCTCTCAATCAAATAAAAAAGGACTCAAAATTTGCCGAATTCTTAACACTTAGTCACATTACGTGGCATTTTTCACCCCCTTATGGACCTAGCTTTGGTGGTTTGTGGGAGGCCTGCGTTAAATCGGCAAAATTCCACCTTAAAAGGATAATTGGAAACACTCATTTAACATATGAATCGCTATCTACGGTATTCATTCAAATCGAAGCTGTCTTGAATTCAAGACCATTGCTTCCGGAGACGTAGTTCTCTCCACCAATTTATTTAATTATGTATACAGCTCGTGCATGAGCAGATATTAAGGTTTTGAAGACCAGTTCTAGTGTACATTTTCTCTTAATTAATTTTCTTCCTAATTTATCGCTTAACAAGTCGAAATCTTCAGTAGAGTGCGTTTTGAGACATATTGCCCATTTACATAAGAACACACACTGCTTCTCTTTTTTTTCTTTGCACTTAACAGGACATGGAGACGTGAGCAAGCAACAGATCTAAATCGCCTAGAACCGCCATTGAGAAACGCTATCACAGAGGCAAGCACCTGGAGATACCTCTCCGTAAGTCGCCACATTTCACGACGTGAGGCAGGCAGAAGCGATCTAAGTAAGTCACGTTCTATGACTCCTGATTAACTTTGTCAGCAAATGTGAACAATTCTTGTACGAGGCAATATTATCAAAATAACTTGAAATTTTCATTTTTAACCATAATAGTAATTTTTACTAAAATTTGATAATTTTTATTTTTAAGTCGCGAAATGTCACGAGAAGCTTAGTGCTTCTAGTTACTGTAATAAATAGTATTTATTGATTTATATTATCGTTTTATTGTGCGGCAACAACAAACAAGGCTTAATTTAATTTCTACTTGCTCTTAATTACTTACATTTCATATTTTTAGTATTTTTCTAAAAAAATACTTGGCGCCCTACATTACTTTTTTTTCTTTCCTAAATAGTGGAAGGACAGGCTCAAATTAGACTTAAAATCATCTGAAGGGAACCCATTACCCTAAACGAACTGAGCTACCGTGGTAAGTGTGAATATTGCAAGGCTCTCTTATTGGACACATCAGTAAATATCCCATAAGACAGCATTTGTGGTTACAAGGAGAACCCTTAACAGCACTACCCCAAACCGACGTAACATACGCGCCGGAAAATCGGCTTTCTCATTATAAGCACCTCCAGCAACAGGTACAGCATTTCTGGCGGCGATGGTCTAAACATTATTTATCGGTTCTACAAGAGATCGAAATGGAACAAACATTTCCCAAATATAACTGTTGGGACATTAGTGATAATAAAGGAGGAAAATTCAGCCCCTTTATGCTGGAAAATGGGTCGAGTTGTCAACGTTTTTCCTGGCAGTGATAAAATTGTTCGCGTGGTGGACATTAAAACAAATAGTGGTGTAATAAAACGACCCGTTTCTAAAGTGTGCGCTCTACCCATAGATTCGTAAGCTCTAGACTCTAGACTATCATTACATTCGTAACATAATCCCTTTTTTATAATCTCTGCGAGATTATTAGTAGTATATTATGTCGTTTCTTTTTGTAACCATTTGTTTATGGTCTAACTTTTCGGTGCCTGAATGTTGTATAGTTTTCTATTACCCCTGGTACTTCGAAACACAGCGCCACCTACACGGGTGTGTGTGTCATTACCATTGGGGGCAGACTTGACGCTTGACGGTCGTCGAACGAGTCGGCATTTTTCAAAATGTTAAGATATAATTTTTAATCTAGTTTTATTTTAATTATGGTATGGCCATCGCCGTATTAATTGTTACGAGTTTATTAATTCACGATACCGGAATGTCGGTAAAGTAAAATTGTTTGTGCCAATTTAAGTTTAACCTGTGGTTAAACAAAATAAAAAAGTGATGCAGAAACGGTGTTTTCTTTGGCGCTAATTACGCCATATCAACAGAACAAAAACCAAGAAGTTGAGGGAGTGGAAAAGCCCACAGCCCCTAACACATATCATGCAAGAAATCTTCAAATTTCATTCACTATAACAATCCAAGTAAAAGAAATCATTTCGACGGATCACCTACATCACAAAATAAAGTGTTATTTTTGTAACAAAATGTTATTATCAAAAATATAGTATACAATAAAGTAATTATTTTAATTTTTTATTATTTCATATAGTATACCCCTGGTATTCTGATTTATTATAAATTATATAATAATTTTTTTCCCACAATGAATCCAGCATTAACTCACAAAATCTCAAAGCTGAATTTAGATAGATGCAATGATAGACATTGCATTCAAAAACTTTATTTCTCGAGCTGAAACCACTATTGCCACCGATCCTAAAATGTTTTGGTCATTTGTCAATTAAAGAAAGTCTTCCTCGGCGCTGCCTGTAACTTTTACACAGACAATACTCGGATCCCACTTCGGTCGTAAATGCATTCGCTACCTTTTTAGTAGCGTGTACACTCTTTCCGCTTGCAACCCAAAGGATCGGATCCGGAGTGTTACCAGCCTCAGTACACATTATACTTGCTCATCTATCAGAGGAATCTATAAGAAAGGCAGTCAAAAAAATAAAAAAACAAGACGACTTATGGCCCCGACAGCCCTTGTTCTTTCTTTTCAACCTCATTATTAAAACAAAAACTTTTCCCTACATTTGGAAAGAAGCCAGAATCAGTCTATTTTTAAAAAAGGCAATGCTGATGAAATCTCGAATTATAGGCCTGTGTCAATACTCTCCCCTTTTGCTAAGCTCTTTGAAATTTCAGCATGTGAGCACATCTTCTGGCAAGTTAAGCATATAATCTCTGAAAAGCAACATGGGTTCTTTAGCAATCGCAGTACCATAAATAACTTGTTTTATCCAATTTACTACTCAAGCATTAGACAACCGCCAACAAGTGGATGTACTTTATACTGATTTCTCGAAAGTCTTTGATCAAGTTGATCACTCAATTTTACTAAGCAAATTAGCAACATGGGATTCAGTTCCAATCTCACATTACTTTTAAAATCATACTGATGCAATAGGTTTCAATATGTGGAGATTAACGGCAATAAATCGAAAAAAATTGTGGCAACTAGCGGTGCCCCCCAAGGCAGCAACCTTGCCCGCTATTATTTTTCTTGTTTATGACATTACTAGCAATATTACGAGTAAATTCCTGCTTTTTGCGGACGATGTAAAGTTATTTAGAGTGATTCAAAACTATGGCGACTGCCTCGGACTTGAGAAGGAATTGAATCTATCAGTAACTGGTGCATTGTCAATCACTTAATGCGGACAAGTGCTTTGCGATGACATACGCAAATAAACAGAACATTACTAAATTTATTTACACTTTAAGGAATGATGAAATTAAACGGTGTGATATGTTCAAAGATCTTGGCATCACCTTTGATTTTAGGCTCTCTTTTGCAGCACATGTAAATCATGCTTGCAGCAGTGCTAACAGATCTGTTGGGTTCATCTTGCGGAATTCCATATTAAAACGTTAAAAATACTATATTATAGCTACATACGATCGAAGTTAGAGTATGGAGCGATTATATGGCATCCCATTTATAACACATATGCAATACCAATCAAAAACGTACAGCGCAGATTTGTTAAATGCCTGTGGTGACGGAGCTTTTCCTCTTAGAGGAACTGATAATGATGTTCTACTCAATAGACATCAGATAGCCTCTCTGGCTGACCGCAGAAAATATATGTTATGTCAGTTTATATTTAAATTATGTAGATCACTTATTTACTGTTCGGATCACTTATGCCAAGTTAACTTTAATATACCTTTTCGCTCAATTAGAGATCCTCTTGTGTTTCACATTCCTATCCCATCCACTAACTTCTTAGTGAAAATCCTACTCTTTCAGTCCATGAGCGTTTTTAATGCTACTTGCGATGACATTGATATGAATGGCTGCACCCATGATCAGTTTATAGCGGTAGTTAAAAATATATTAATATAATATTGTTCTTACTCCATATAATATATTATTATATCACTTTTACTTTGCTCATTATCATCATTATCTTTCGGCGATTGGCTAGGAATTTTATTATATTACCTTAATCCTAGGTTTCTTTTTTGTAGTTAGTAGTATTGCACTATTGTGCTGTGTCTTTAATATTTTGTTGTGCGTTATATAATAAGATTGTCTTATTAGTGGATGTAGATCTGTTAAACAATAAAGCTTATTATTATTATTATTAATTCTAAAACGGGACTAGCTAATTTTAATCAAGTTAACTGCTATATTTTTAATAGGTCTGGTAAAAGTTTGATTTTTTATGATAAAGCATTCAACTTCGGATAATCCGGGTTCAATTCAATAATAAAAGCATAAAGTTAAATTTTTCACGTTCGTCTTGGTTAATACAGACATATACTAGAGAATAACTACTATATACAGGTTTAATCGAATGACTTTATATATTATTTTAAATCGTTGTAAAATAAAGTTACATACTAATTTAAAATTAATTATGTATTCATGATTACATAATAGGTAGAATATTCTTGAAACCATAAACGTTGAAATTTACAGACACATCTCTAAATATTTCGCTTTGCTTCTATCAGCAACACAATAAACTATTATATATTATAATAGCGAAAAAAGGAGACAAGCTGACTTTACAAAACCTTTTCTCAATAATAATTACAAGAAATTCGAAAATTTAAAATATGTGCAAAATGTGCATTGCATGCCGTGTATAGCCAAAAAAAAATAAATTAAACGACTGGTTCATTGAACGGGCAATCAAGTATTGTATAAAAAAAAGTGGTCAAGACGCATTAAGTTCCAGTTTTGTTGCACTTTTATTAAAAATATTTTTCAATAATTATCTCCCTGATTTGTTTTATTTTATTTTATTTACTTATTTATTCAGTACATGCACTTACAGAGAACAAAACTTCAAATAGTACAGAAAAAAAAATTAATTAACCACAAGACAGCCAATACACTGATATACTATAACGCTGTACCATCAGTTCAAAACAGAATCTCTTTAATTTTACCCTTAAAAAACTGCACTAAATATATCTATGTCGCCAAAGTAGCTATTGTAAATGCCCATTAGCGTTGTTGAAAAACCCTGCGCTCCATAGTTTGTTCTGTGGTAAAAGTTATATAAGATATGTTTTCACCTTGTAGACCTCTGTGGTATTTAAAAACGTACCATAAACAAAAGTTGATGACATACTATTTTACCATCAATTAGTTCATGTAAAAAAAGGCACATGCATTTTTTCTACGGCGCTCAAGGCTTTCCAAGCCTGCCAATTGAAGGCGCATAGCATGTGGAAGACTATGGTATGGAAACCGTAATTTATACAAGAAAAATGTAATAAACTTATTTTGTATACTTTCTAAACGCCGAACATGGTAGTTGTATAAAGGACTTCACATAAAACAATTATATTCTAAAATACTACGCACAAGGCATTTATAAAGAATCTTAATGGATTCAATATCTCAAATATTTAAGCCATATATGCCAAGCTTTATATAGTCTATGTGTTTGCTAAAACTTAAGTCGTCACTAAAAATAACGCCCAGATCATTAAAATGTGTACAACTTCCAAACGGGCGCTACCAATACAATACTGGAATTCTAACGAAGCTCTACATTTATGAAATCTTAGAACCTATTATAAAGATACAAGGGCTTGCAAAAAGTTTGTTTCGTCGATTAAATTTACAACACTAAACATTTTGAGGCCATCCGCATAAAGTAAACATTCCACCTTTTGAAATACAGACGTGACGGTATTAATATACAATAAAAACAGAACGGGTCCCAAATGAGATTCTTGTGGCACACCAGAAGACACACACTGTGGATATTGTGGACTTTAATTCACAAGCAACATGTAAAGCATATACCACTGTACTTGTAATGTATATACCTACTGTACTTATTGTTTAATTGTTTTAAAATTGACTCAAAAAAATGTCACTCAAACCATTCATAAACCAAATGGCCAGATTAGTTGGTCAAGTCAATATAATACAAGACGTGATTATTGTTCCATCAGTCGAAGAATTGGTTGTTCTAGTTTCAGCTCCAATTCCAACAAAATATGCATTGGTAGTTCCAGTTCCAGTTGCAGCAAGAGGCGAGGTCGAAGAAGCCACAATTTATTTAATGCAAACTTAACTAATGAAAATAAAATGCAGAGTTTTATGGAGCAGCCGTTTATCTTGAATGACAACATCCAACAAACAAGCCCAATCTGGGAAACGAAATCCATGCAAACGTAGAAGCAATTGATGCTATAGAAGAGGAAGAAGACGAAAAAGAAAAAGTGCTAATAATGAATGACATAGAAATGCTCAACAACCAACCAACGATTGAAAGATTTAAGTTTAAATAAAGTTAAAGTAATAGTAACCTGAAGATAGTGAATGATTGAAACGAGCCATTAACTGTTCTCAATAGAAAAGAACAGTTAATTAGAGATCATTACCAGGCAATTAAATAGATTTGATACTAAAAATCATTAGGGAGTTTAGGGGATTTAGTGGTAGGTGTGGAGGGAGGATTAGTGGTAGGTGTGTAGTGTTGGTAGGGGGACAGTGATCCATGGAAGCCTGGTGTGTTGAGCTTTATATTACCCTACAACAATAATATAATTTTGTGCACCTAACTAATTTGACAGCTGTATGTCATATATACCCTACTATTATATGATTTGTATTGCTTTTAAAACATTGATAAATTAAAATTTTAGATCGAGTTTCTGTTTTAAAAATTAAAAACGCTTCCTTATCTATCAAATATCACATTTCTTTCAAAAAAATGAAAAAATTAATTTGTTGTCAAAATCATACATGATTTTGATGATTTTTTTTTAACTATTTTTTATATTCAATTATTCAAAATCAGAAGCATTAGTTATGGGGGGCAAAATGATCGCTGATTACAATTACATTGCCAATAAAAGGAGTTCTCTGAATTTTTTAAAATTATACTTAACAGGATACTTCATATCGCCCCTGTAGAGCAGCAAGGGGTCAAGAGTCAAACAAAAAATTGTTTAAGAGAACAGAAAACCCGGAATTTTCAAAATTATTATTTATTTGCACTTTTCCTGTCTACATAAGTATTTGTACAAATATCCATTGTTACATGAGCTATAGAGCTATATTTTCACATAATTTGTTTAAAAAGTAACACTAAAATTTCATTAGATGCACTTTTAATTTAATTGTCTATCAAATGAGTTAATCAGTGCCAAAAGTACCGGCAACTTTTTACACAAACATATTTACAACAAGGTGACCACCGCCCTTACTAGGCACTTTACGTGACGCTTGTCGCCTTTTTATACAACATTAGGTAGGGTTTAATATATTGATACAAAAGATATCTCAGGAGATTTGTCGCTTGATCCCTTATTGCCCTACAGGGTTACTTGTATGCTTATCAAAACTGTTGGTATGAATGTCATCATGAGTGATTCTTGGATTGGATTACATTATCATAATAAAGTTGAGCTATAGAAACATTTTCCAAAATATTAACTGAAATTTGAAAATAGAAACAATAGTTATCTTCTGACGTGTCAAAATATCTATTTATTCGGACGGAATACCGATGATCATTATGGTACAATTTTCTGAATCACTTATTATTTACAAATACTCGAGGCACCTTCAGCAAAAATATTATTATTATGACATGAATATAACGGGAACTTTGTTGTAGATTAAGGATTCGGATTATTTATATCAAAAAATAAAATTTAGATAGGACTCTCATGCGTTGGACCTTCGGAATAAATCTACTATCACTCCTCAGTTGCAAAAAAACACTGTGTTCGACAGATCATTCAGTTATTAAGTCTCCTTAATCTACAACAAAGTTCCCGTTCGTTTAAAATCTGCTCCAACTAATTTATTCAAAAATGCAATTCGTCCTCTTTATCAGACGAATATGTGCCGATACACAATAAACATCCACATATATGTTGCTGCCCCTCAGTGCCCTCCACCTTGCCAGCTATAGTTAACTTATTAACTTATATTTACTTATATAATTTCAATTAGGTAAATTACGTGTTATATTAATTTTAGAGCAAATTTTTTATTTAAACACTACAATACACTACAGAACAAAGTTCCAAATGGTATATTCTAAAAAAAAAGAAAGAGTAAACAAGAACTAACAGTACTTACTTAAAAAATGAGTTAAACAAAAAAAAAAAAAAAAAAACAATTCACACAATTAACAATAATTCAGAGAATCATAAATATAGTCTTCCCCTTTTTTGCCTCATGGGCCTAGCAGTAAGTAAAACCCCCACCAAGTATTCCAAATCCCTCAAACGGCCCTATCGTCAATAAAATGTCCAATTTTGTTTTTAAAAGAAAGCGTGGAACAATTGATATTAAAATCCCGTGGCACAAACAGGTTAAAATTGCCCATTATACGATTTGCAGGGCTATTCCTTCCGATGTCAGTACGGCTCTGATTCACAGAAAACAAATCGGCCTGTCTCGTCAAACGACATGGTACTCTAAAGTTAAGCAAAAACAAAAGTTCCGAGCAGTCCATCAAGTTGTTTAAGATTTTATGGCCGAATAACAGGGTGAGCCTTATTCTGCGTATCTCCAGGCTATCCAACCCTACAATGCTTAAGCGATCCCTATAAGATAGCGTAGAACGATCAATCCCCAGTCTATGCAACAGAAAGTTCATGAACCTCGATTGCACCCGCTCAATCCGTTTAATGTGGACCTGATATAGAGGAGCCCAGACCACACAACAATATTCTAGATGACTTCGAACCAAGGCATAGTATATTCTCTTTAAAGTCTCGACATTTTTAAACTGCCAGCATTGTCTCATGACAAAACCAGCCATCTTGAAGGCCTTTGCAATTATGTTATCAATGTGGCTGTTAAATCGTAGACTGCTATCAAATACAATACCCAAGTCATTAATCAGTTCAACTCTGTGAATTAGTGCTCCATTGATCCGATAAACAACATTCAGAGGTTGCCTCTTTCTTGAAAACGATATTACTTTGCACTTTTCGCTGTTTAGGGTCATGCTATTATTGAGACACCAATCATACAGTCTTGAGACTTCACTCTGTAAAAGGGCACAGTCGTTTTCATTCTCAATATGACGAAATATTTTCAAATCATCAGCAAAAAACAAATGATGGCACTGTTTGAAAACAAAGGATAGGTCATTAATGAAAATCAAAAATAATACAGGACCGAGGTGAGATCCCTGAGGGACACCGGAATGTGCAGTAATCTCCTTGGACAAAGTATGGTTAAATTTAACATATTGAATTCGATTGTGGAGATAGCTATCAAGCCAGGAAAGTAAAGGACCACCAATACCATAGAAACTCAATTTTTGCAGCAAAATATTATGATCAACTCGGTCGAAGGCCTTTCTAAAATCAAAATAAACACTGTCAATCTGCAAAGCGTCATCAAGAGCAGTAGAAATGAAGTCACTGTAAGTACATAAATTAGTTTGACAAGATCTACCGGAGAAAAAACCATGTTGATTTTCTGAGATGACACCTTTAAATGAAGCAAAGATTCTGTCTGTCACTATGGATTCCAGGATCTTAGCCATGCACGATAGTCCGGAAATAGGTCGATAATTATTTACGTCTGAACGCTTTCCATCTTTGAACAAAGGGGTTACGACGGAAAATTTCCATATTGTGGGAAATATACCGATATTTAGAGAAGTTTGATAGACAAAACTAAGTGGTAGAGATAAAGTCGGACTGCAATTTTTTAAAAATACGGGTGGAATTCTATCGAAGCCGGCTCCCTTACTAATGTCCAAGTCAACCAATTTGTCAAAAACTAGATCACTATCAATATTGATCATACATAGATTGATATTAGTTTCAGGAAGAAGTCTAATGTCACACAACGCCGACCCATCTCCCGATACATAAACAGACTGAAAAAAATCTGCAAACATATTAGCTATTTCATTGGGATTAGATGAAATGGAATCAGCGTAACACATTTCTTTAGGATAGCCTGCAATAACCCGTTTAGACATTGGATAAGTCCAAAACGACTTTACATTCTTTAGAATATTATTCTCGGAAGAAGATATAAAATTACTGTAATCGTCACTGATGGACTGCTTGGACCTTGCTCTCAGATTCCTATACTCACTTAATAAAGAATGACTTTTAGAAGATTTGAGTCTACCGTATACCCTATTTTTATCTTTGATGAGTTTAATCGTTTTCTGTGAATAATAAGTCGGAAATCTAAGTGCACTGTCGAGTTTTTTAGGTACAAACATATCAATGGCGACATATACAATTGAGTAAAAACACTCAACCATCCTGTCTATAGTTAAATTGCAGCCCAACAGCATATTCCAATCGACATGTTCAAAATAATTGTTTAATTTATTATAATCTGCTTTAAAAAAGTTGAATATGCTCTTGGGATCAGCACCAGTTTCGTTAAGGGCAAGATCACTAAAGTAAATAGATAAATCGAGAGGAGGATGGTGAATGTCAACCTCGGACAAAGGCGTTTCGCTCCTTTGCACGTAAGTGCAGGAATGATTTGAAAACATTAAATCCAATATAACATTATTCTGATTAGACACACTATTAAGCTGAACAAAATCATAAAAGCATACACAATCGTACAACAATCGACCACATTCATCATTAGAAACAAAAACAGTATTATTACTATTATTATTAAGAACATTTAAATAGGATAATGAATTAGCATGGGTATGTTCGTCTCTATTGTCTACAACTATATAAGAGTTACTATAATTAGGCAGGTTATAGTCACCAAAAATAAAAGCTTTTGTGTTTGGCATTCTGTCCATAATAGTGTTCACTGTATTTACGTGGTCTTCATAGATAGAAACTGAGGAATTCGGGGGAATGTAAACTGAACAGAAGATACATTGAATATTCCCAGAACACAAACCGACCCATACTTGCTCAACAAAAGTGTCGGGGACCGTGTAAGTAGTAGATTGATAATCGGACTTCACTGCAATCAACACGCCGCCACCCCGCTTTTTCCCGGTTAAGTCAGAATCTCTATCCTTCCTGTGTACCACATAATGACTAGGAAACAATTCCTCACTTAAAATTCCTGCACAAAGCCATGTCTCTGTAAGAACTATTATATCGTGGTCTGAGTTAACTATTTCATTGTAAAAAGAAACGGTCTTAGTACGCAGTCCACGAACATTTTGATAGAAAACATTTAGGCCTACCTCTGGAGATTTCGATGATGATATCCGTTTTTTGAGATGTTCTCCTGATCGGTCTGTAGAACATCCATACTGGGTTCATCCCCACTTCCCGAATTTTTCAGTTCATAAGACTGTGGAAACCATCTCGTTATTTGTCCACTGATAAATGCAATACAACGGTTTTTAGCTGAATAACATGTGTTAGCGTAAAGATTTTTATCACTTAAGGCGGTATAACTATCAAGACTTAAGAACAACGATTTATGATTACTGTCGGATACGTTCCTATAGATCTTGAGATTTTGATCATAAATAAAACCATTTAGTATTGGTCTATCCGAAGCAGAAGGTGGCGCGATGACTATCAGGTTCGTTTTTTTGGTCACCATAGACAGTTTAACCAGGCTACTGTTAGAAATGTTTAGTCCTCTGACCGTATTCTCTTTTCCAGTAAAGAAAAGTATAAAATCGTCCTTGGTGAAGTTACGTGAATATAGAGTTAAGGTATCCACCAACTCCTCGAAAAGTGACTGGTTTTTATATTGACAATTTATATCCATGTTTTTATTTAGATATTTTTTAATCAACACACCTATTCCCATGGCACAAGATTTATTGCCAACTACTAAGATTTGGGCCGGTTTTGTTGGAGTGATTGTCGGTGTTAAGGGTTCGGAATTCAAGTTTTGTGAACGATGGGTGGTTAAAGAATCATTATTACAATCCAAGCCTTTGAGGGTTGTTAATTCTTCCTTAAGTTTGAATACTTCGAGAGCACTTTTCTTTAAATCACTAGCATAAACATTGTTATCATTAGTAAGAGTTTCTATACTAGTAAGAAAATTTTGCTGTAGTGCCCTAAGCTCACTTAAATCTTTGGAAATACTGTTGTTTTTATCTTGCAAGTCCTCGAGATTCTTTAATAGGTTCTTATTCTTGTCCACCAAAGCTAAGATTTCATCATTTAGTCTCTTTTTTTCTTCTCTCATCTGTTTTATACCATCTGCGTCATCTTGATCAGCAGTGAGAACCTCATCTTCGACGTCTAGAGTTCGCCTTTTTAGTCCCTCTATATGTGTATTCAAATCGGCGTTATCCTTGGTTAAATTGGTTATTTTAGCCTCAAATTCACCCACCTTGTCTTCATAATTATCCTTAAGCTCAGCAATATAGCTATCTTTCCACTTGCATTCACTTTTAATTTTATCGAGTTGCTGGATAAGTTTTTGGAATCCAGCCAAATCAGTTAAGGCAGCTCTACAACTGGGACAATAGAATACATTTATTGTTAGTTTATGTCTTATAAATTCAATCAATTTATTGTTCCCTTAGTGATTACTACTTACGTCATAGTTTAGAATATTAGGTTAAGTAAGGAAGCTTTGCTTCAACGGCGTTTGTAATTATTTTTCTTTAATTACAATAAATACATAATATTAATAAATATAACAATATTTATTATAAATAAAATTTATTTATTTTAAAAAATAAACAACTCTATAACAGTTCCTTAGTAACTTGGACGCATCATAAAAACGCAGCCTCCGTAAATATCAATTTGAAGAATTACTACCTAGTATATTACCTAAGCATGTTAGAGCTATTATTTGCGAATAAAATACTCTACGTTTTATACAACCATGACCCCATTTTTAAGTATTTAAAACACTTCAGCGTGTTCCCATCGATAACCCACGAAATGTCGAACCACGTAATACTACATTGGAACAACTATTGAGCTATTATACCCTATGAATTAGATCTTAGAATTTTAACCTGTCAATTTTTAATTTTTTTAAACTGTTATGTACAAACTGAGATTCTATGTTTTAGTGATTTTTTTACATTATTACATTTTATGTCTTTTTAATGCTTTTGCATTTTTTACAATATTAGTATACAATTATATGATATATTCCAAGGCTGAAGGACCCGGGTCGATGGCCATTTAAATTGTATGATTATGATTTAATAAAGAACGTTAAGTAGTAGTAGTAGTAAAACACCCAATGTACTCTCACAAAAATAGCTTGACGTATAATTATTATTTCTAGATAATTCACCTACCACTGACCTAACTGATATTGGGTTTTCAAGGATATTAAACTAATCAAATTAATATTCGATCTTTTGTATTATTGATGGATTATTACATGCTCGTAAAATAACATACTATATTATTATTTTAAATTCACCAAATTTGACCGCGTATAAAACAACAAATCAACCTGACATCAGTTTCGATGTAAAAATTGCCATATTTGGAGTATTTACTATCATGTTTTCATTAGGGTCCTAGTACTAAATGGAATTAAAAAATGAATTCAAGTCTGATACTTAGCTAGTATTAGTGTTAGGTATATATTATATAGTAGTATATTCTATAGTATAAATACCTAATTTCCTAAAAGTTTTCTTATATGCAGAAAGAAAATTCTTGTAAGCGGTAAACTTAGTACTTTTATGTCTAATACATTATGTGATATTTAAAAACCACTGTTTCTGCAGGGAATGGGACTATTCAGCGCAGCCTTTTCAGCACTGCCGTTTCTGCGCCGCCGTTTCACCGCCAGGACGTTTTAGCGTTGCCCTTTTTAGCGCCGTTCATTTAAGCGCCAAAATTTTTTAATATTTTTAAAGGTTAATAATTTTATGATAATATTTACCATCTCTCATAACCATGGTTATTACTTGAAGTTATTTCAAAGGTAGTTGACTTATACGCCAACATATTATATATAGCTTATTTAAAAAGGTTTAACTATCTAACCTTTATAATGGAAGCTGCAATTTTTAGTTCAAGATTATATTTTATCTATTTTTAATTTTATTTAATAAATTCTATTTAGATCATTTTTATTATAAATATTTAATAATAAAATTTTGAGAAATAATTAAGCGCTGAAATGGGCCGGCGCTGAAATGTCCTAGCGATGAAACGGCGGCGCTGAAACGGCGGCTCTAAAACGGCGGCGCTGAAACGCCTGCGCTGAATAGTCCTAGACCCTTTCTGCAATCTCTGAAATGCTATAGCCTAGAAAATACCGTCTGTGATACACGTTGTAGAGGATTTTTGCTCTACATATTTATCAATTAAAATCATTATGTGTTTTGTTTGCGAAACAAGTCACAAAAACTACTCTTTGCAAATTTGAATGCGATGTAACTAGTAAAAAGTTGCTTTAGAAAATTGTAGGCATAAAAACGTTAGAAATATTATCTATCAATAATATTAAAGAACATTTGTAGCTCACCTGATGCAACCGTCACCGTAGTATATCCATCCTTGTCTATACTGCCCCCAGTAAGCCGTTCAAATTCCCCTTTTCTAGGCGTGGCAACACCTACTTAAGGAAATATAAAAAGTAATTTACAAAACTGGTGTTATAAGTAGAACATTATAATTTAATTAAAATTTAAAACTAAAAAAAACCTTTAGTTTGCTTGAATTGTAAACTTACTAATATTGTTAGTGGGCTTTATAGATTCACTTACCTCTGTTTCCTTTGACACTTTCCAAGGGAAATGTAATTGGTTGTGCTTTAAACTCTGGATCCCAAATGGGAGAATTTGGGGAATATATTTCTTCATCCAGCTGATTTAAAAATGGAGGAAAATTGTTTAAGAGCATAATTCTTCTTTCTGCGAACAAACCAATTTAACTACAGCGAATAAAAAATAAGAACATTGAATTTTGGTAACATTTCTTACGTTTCAAGTATAGTGAAAGAAAGTAAAATATTTGTTTACTCTGCCATTACACGTTTGGGCATGAAATTCCACCAAACATTTAAAGTAAAACTGATTAATTCTTGTAACATTTTACTCAGGAATTAAAACCAAGGGCAGTTATAATTTCACACAATAAGCTAATAAAATATAATAATTATTTTTATTTGTTGGAAATAGCTATATCCAACTTTAATGATGTCCCTTAAAACGGGAACACAATAAACTTTTAAAGTTGGCTAAAATATGCTACACCCTCATTTTTCCTTATGTACCTCTGGCGTCATAGTATCAGTACACAATAGGGATGGGCAAAAAACATCGATGTTTTTTTGATAACATCGACTTTTTTTGACAACATCGAAATAAATTCTTAATTCAACCTCCGCAGTATAGGTTTCAAGGCAATTGTAAAAATGGCGATATAGCTACGAGTTCAATCAGTATCATATTATCTTATTCGTAATTGTACGGGGTTTCCTCTGCTCGTTTTTTGGGGCTTCCCCTGTCGGCCTGTCCTATTTTTAAAAACGACCACTGACACTGAATCTTGGAACGTCGTACGAACAATACGCACTATTATAATAAATGTATGAAGTGATGGCGGTGTGGCGTGGGTTGTTTGTGGCATGAGGCGTAGTGGCTGGTGGTGAGCTGGTAAGTGAAGGTATTTGTTTTATCTATCTTAATATCGGGTTTGCTTATAAGATTGGTATTTGATTACTTAATATTTATTTTGAAAATCTTTTCCAGTCGACCAAACTTACCAGCAGGTTTCTTAACAGTAAGATTATACAATAATAATTGAGACTACATTGATTAGCTAGTATCGAAACTAAAAATTTCCCCAGATTCACACACAGTCGTGTTAGCCCGCGCTTTACTGACTTAATATATTTTTTTTATTACACCTAATTGAAACTATGTCTATTTCATGTGATTTATCTTCTCCAATATTCACCCTTAGACGACTAAAGATGTTTACCAGTTGAAACGTTGTGAGAAAAAATAAATAATGACAATAGAAGTCCAAAGCACGTTTATCATTCATTTTCTCCATGGTCTCCGAGAGAGCAATAAATTTAATAATATTAAAAAACAACGTAGTGTGTCACTGCATTTTACATTGTGCGACTGTTTTCGTATTTGTACATAAAAATATAAAAAAAAATGTTTTTTAAAACAAATGTGATTAAAATCGTAATTAAGAAAAACACATCTGATGACTAGTTTCGATGTTAAGATCGATGCTCAACATTAATGTTTTCTTCTCAATATGCCCATCCCTAGTACACAATGCTCACCTAACCTAACCTTTTTTATCCAATGGGTACCTGGTACGACCTTATAACCTAAGAATGTCGTTGGTGAATTCCTCGGCAAGTTGAATTGCAGGTAAAGACAAAAGGGGCGTAGCACATTTTAACTAACTTTAAAAATTGATTGTGAAGCCGTTTTAAGTAGGTCTGTTCCAACCATCAGTCCCTGACAGTGTCAAACTGTTAAATACAATCAACCAGTTGTAGGACTTAATGAGGCATCCTGGGGTCTACATGCAATATTCATCTGGTATACTCTACTTCTGATTAAAAACTAGTCCCGGAATTTGCTGGTTGAAACAAGCCTAGTGCTATATAATAAAATAATAATAAAAACCATTAAAAATTGTATATTCGCACTTGTCACCACCCACCCTTACCAAACTTATAAATATCTATATTAAAAATAACGTTTTTCCAGATTCTTTAAAAATGGTCACTGTTACTCCCATTTTCAAGGGAGGTGATCCTTCGCTACCAGAGAACTACAGGCCCATTTTACTCTTGCCAATTATCTCGAAGATATTTGAGAAGTGTATGGCGATTAGAATAGTGGAGTTTTTTGAGAGAAACAATCTGTTCTTGGAAGAACAATTTACATTCAGGAAGGGCCGGAATACTGTTCTCGGTATCCTGGATCTTGTCTCGGGTATATTAGAGCCTTGCCATAAAATGAAATACCACTCTGTCCTATTCTACGACTTGAGCAAGGTCTTAGACTGCGTGGACCATCATATCCTTCTGCGGAAACTAAAATACTATAATTTCAGTTAGAACTGTATCGACTTGCTCGAGTCATATTTGACGCATAGATGTCAAACTGTGGTGGCTGCTGGGGTGGCTTCAGCGAGGAGTGGGATCAGTGTCGGGGTCCCGCAGGGCTCGGCTCTAGGGCCTACACTATATTTAATTTATATAAACGATCTCCCCATCTCCCATGGCCCTGAGGGATATACCCTGTTTGCTGATGACATGACTATGTCATTTGCAGCTGACACTATAGAAGAATTGATAGGGGGTCCATAGCGGCGTTGGACAGGGCTGAAACCTGGTTCTGCTCCAACAGACTCCTGTTAAATGCCGATAAAACTAACAGGGTAACTTTCTCCATGAGAAAAATAGATGTTACCAACGATTCTAAGATCCGATTCTTGAGGGTGCTTCTTGACCCAAAATTGCAGTGGGACAAACATGTAGATACCCTGGCAAAAAAATTGAATAAAAGCCTCTATGTTCTCCGAGGTATTTCTCAATGCGTGTCGTTTGATGTGCTGCGAGCCGCCAATTTTGCGATCTTTCAGTCGCACATAGCGTACGCGACTCTCATCTGGGGACACTCGGAGGCGGCACATAAAGTATTTGCTCTCCAAAGGAAAGCAATTAGAATAATCTCTGGTCTGGGATACAGGGACGATTGTAGAGATGCGTTTATCAATCTCAGGGTGCTGACTATGCCTTGTCTATATATGTATGAATGTCTGATGTATGTTAAGCGGAGTGAGAGACTGTACCGGGCTCACCAGGATATTCATGGCTATAATACTCGGGCAAGACAGAATTTGGTTCCTGCGTATTGGTGTCTGCAGAGATGTCAGGGTGGCCCGGGGTACTGGCCATTAAGTTCTATAATATCTTACCATGGCATGTCAGGGAGTTACCATTGAGGGTTTTTGCGCAAAAAATTAAGAGTTTTAGTATCTAAAGCTTTCTATTCAATTGACGAATATTTTGTTTGTAATTTGAATACATTGTTAAAGTTAGTTTCCTTTTTCTTTTCTTGCCACTTGAAACATGTTAGTGTTTGTGTTACTTAATTTTAGCTTTAATTTTAAATCAATGTTGCTTTAGTTAAGTGTTTAAACATTTTTTAAAGTATTGATAGTGCATGTGAATTTTAATTTTATATTTTATATTTTAACTGATATATTTTAAGAGGATATCATTGCTACTTACTTGACGTGTGTAAAGAATTAGTATTGTAATAATATAAATAAATGATATGATTTGATTTGATTTCAATAATATTTGAATTGCTTGCATGGTTTATGGCTCTAAGGTAAACATTTTGGTTTATTGTGATTGGCTGCTCTTTATCATAATTTTCAGTGAAAAATTGGGTATACCAGTTGTTGACCAGTATAGAATTCTCGGTGTCATACTGAGGAAGGTTTCTTTTTCTTTGAATGCATTTTGAAAATGTTCGGCCATTATTTCGACTATTTTTTTGTCCTCGTCTATTATTTCTCCGATTCAGTTACCATCCAATCTTCAATTATTTATTATTCCATTATTTGCATATTTGTAAGAGAATTACTAAGCAGTGAGATTGAAGATGAGCTGTGATGTAGGGTTTCAGATAAAATTACAGTAATCGCCAAAAACAAATGCAGAAACGACTTGTTGTGCTGTATTAGATGTGGTGGGGTATATTTTGGTAACGATTGTGATAGTGAAATATTTACTTGTCCGAATTGCACAAAGATGAAGTATAATCCTCAACTAAACCATCATAGCACACGAGATGCGCAGTGTCCGATATATAAACGAAAACTTGCACAATACCAAAGTCATATAAACTACTTGTAGTCTTCTTTATAATGGAGGTAAAGGAAAACCATCACAAATACAAAGGGATAAAGAGTATAATTCATCAAAAGGTACAGTCCCTAGGAAATGCTGTCGATAGGATAAATAACATGTTACATAATCATACTGACTGCGAGATATTGTGTATCGACGGAGCATCAATGTTCTGTCGTGAAGATGGTGGTTCGGCAGTATATGTGGAAAAAAATGTAAAGTGCAAAGTTCGGGCAAAACTAAATACTTTCAGTGAGTGGGGTGTTTGAATGTGCTGCAGTAGAATGTGGAGTTAATAAGGTTTAACTGATAATTACATCAATATATGGACCACCTCCTGGTGATTTGAACATTTTTATGGAAAAAATGGAAGAACTTCTGGTAAACATATTTAATGGTAATAAACAAATTTTTATATTAGGGCACTTTAATATAGAAATGATGAAACCAAATAAAGCAAGTACCGAGCTTTTTTCAATAATGAATTGTTTTAATTTAATTTCAATCTTTTCCAAAAATACACGCATATTCAATAACAATGCCAGTTGCATAGATAACATTTTTACAAACTCTGCTGCATTTGAAAGTTCTGTGTCAGATCACACTGCACAGAAGATTATTTTTAAAAGTAAGTCGAAAATAAAAATCATTTTCTGTGTTCTTTGCGAGATAGAGGTATATGTGTTCAGAAAAATTATATAATTATTAAACAGTGTGAGGTGTTTCATGAATAATTTTATGTTGATATTTAATGACAATTTCCCTTTAACATTCGCAAGTAAAAGACGAACGTTTATAGCACCGGGGAACCCAGAGCTCATGGAATTTAAAAATAGATCAGATATTCTTTTGACATTATCAAAGAACAACCAAATGTATAAAGAATTGCATAAAAATGAAAAAAAAAAAATATATGGCCAAATTATGATTAAGTCGGGCGCAAAAAGCTATGAGGACAGGGTTAGAATTTCCGACAATAAAACAAAATATATGTGGGATATTTGCAAGGAAATAAATGGTAAAGATGGAATCTTTTCAGAAATTGAGTTGAAGGATTATTGCTAACAAATATAATCAGCACTTACTTTCTGCAATTCCAGATCTCTTAAATAACTTATCTGACAAACCTTTGAAGGCTATATTATGCTAATTTTGAATCGGTAATGCGGTATGGAGTTTTTTCTTTGGGGGGGGGGGGGGGGAAGCCACAGCTTAATTCAGAGCATTTTTGAAGTTCAGAAGCGGGTGATAAGAATTATGAGAAAAATAGAATACAATACAGGGAAAGTTGCAGAGGTGTTTTTAAGAATGTAGAGGTAATGATTGTTTATGCCATTTTTATATATGAACGTTTAATGTTTTTTTTTAAACATAGAGAGCTGTTCACCCTAAAATTAAATCATAAATATGGTACAAAAACTGGAGATGTTTCATATCAAGTGCATCGATTAACACCATCTGAAAAATTCCCCCACTATACAGGGTATTTCAGAAGTACGGTACGTAACTTAAGAGGGTGATTCCTTATGATATTCTAAGAAAAAAAGTTCATATGAACATGTGTCCGGAGTTGCCTCGGTTTTGATAAAAAAATCGTTTTTTTATAATTTCTTTAAATATCCTTTTCCCGATTTTATTGAAATTTGGTACCGGTAATAATAATGATAAGGAGCTTAATTAGCCGTAACTAGATTAAATTTATTAAGTCCAGTGGCGTCTCGGCGAGCACCTTAACGAATATTATGACAAAAAAATGTGCACCACTGACTTTTTTTAATTTTTTTTCGGATTTACCAACTAATAATACAACTTTTTTGTTCTCTGAATTGTTTTCGTATCTTTCTTCGTTTTCGAGAGATAAAATAAAAACCACTTTATTGCATGTACAGGGTGATTGTTTATATTTTACTAGATGGATATCTTGGTTGATATTGGTCTTACAAATGAGTTTAAATTTGCAATTTTGAAGTATTTTTAATTGGTGTTCAGACAGAATCCGTTATCAGAAAAAAACAAAAGCATCAGAAACTTAAAATTTTTAAGTTACCTGGTATTTTTTGAATGAAACACCCTGTATTTTATATTTCTAGTCGCTAGATATCGTTCTCCTGAGTTTAAATATACAGGGTGGCTGATTAGTGCGAGGAAGTCCAATATCTCCGTTGTTCTTAAAAATATCGAAATTTATTAAATACAAAGGTTCTAGGATAAACAAAAGCGCACATTTTAAAAATATTTTTGGATATATAGGATGCTCCAAAAAAGTGGGGTTTAGCAAAGATGTATTTTTTCAAAAGGAACACCCTATATGTTATATTATTTTTGGATGCTACATAAAATTACAGTTGTTTTTCAATAAGTGCATTGTAGTTCTAAACTTAATAGTTTTAGAGTTATCGACTTTTCCAAAATGATATTTTTGAACTTTGACAGCTTCTAATTTTCTAACGGTACTTCTTAGAGCAAAACGGCTTACATGTCCCTATCTTACTTTTTAATTGTCTTCCCAAAAATATTAATTTCCGGTTAAACCGGAAGTACTATATTTCCGACTTTCAAGTTACATCCGGTTTAACCGGAAATTGATATTTTTTTGAAGACAATTAAAAAGTAAGATAGGGACATGTAAGCCGTTTTGCTCTAAGAAGTACCGTTAGAAAACTAGAAGCTGTCAAAGTTCAAAAATGTCATTTTGGAAAAGTCGATAACTCGGAAACTATTAAGTTTAGACCTATAATGCACTTATTAAAAAATTACTATAATTTTATGTAGAATCCAAAAATAATATAACATATAGGGTGTTCCATTTGAAAAAATACATTTTTGCTAAACCCCACTTTTTTGGCGCATCCTGTATATCCAAAAATATTTTTAAAATTTGCGCTCTTGTTTATCCTAGAACCTTTGCATTTAATAAATTTCGATATTTTAAAGAACAACGGAGATATTGGACTTTCTCGCACTAATCAGCCACCCTGTATATAGGTTATTATGGTTATTTTTGTTAATTTTCGAAAAAATAGACTTTTTCGTATGAATCTAAGGCAGCGGTGGAAGCCTATACGACCATGCTGATTTGTTTTTATCAAAGTAGCCATGGATAATAAAACAAAGAAATTTATTTATTTTTAAACAACAACCATTTAATTTAAGAGTTGTTTTAAATTCTGAAGATACAATGATATATTCTGAGATAGAAAAAGTTAATATTATGTCAGTTTTTATAAAAAGTAATCAAAATCAACACTTGACGCGTCAAGAATATGGACGAATTTATCGTAACAGAAGAACTCCTGGTAAGAAAACATTTGTTAACTTATATAAGCGTTTTACAAATACCTGTTTGTTGAAGCGAAAATCGTTTTATTTTTTTTCTACAGACGTATATGAACTTAAGAGAACGTTCACGGAAATAATAAACAAAAATTCAGTTGGAGAAGATGAAATATCCATTAAAATATTCCTAAATTTGCCCGAAACAGCGCTGAGGGTGTTGGTTGAGGCAATCAATATGTCTTGGGAAACGGGAAATTTTTCCTCGTGTTTGAAGTGTGCCAATGTTATTTCCCTCCATAAGGGGGGTGACTCTAAGGAGCCATCTAATTATCGACCCTTTCAAAGATAATTGAAAAGATGGTTAAAAAACGCGTAATATCATTTATTGAAAATAACGGTATTCTTAAAATTAATCAGTTCGGATTCCAGCAGAATAAAAATACCAATGATGCTATATTTCGTCTTTTGGAGGGTGTTTACGGACATATAAATAGAGAGGGGGTTACCGCGGCAGTGTTTTGTGACTTATCAAAGGCTTTTGACTGCGTGAGTCATGGGATACTGCTGCGGAAGCTCAGTCGCTATGGTTTCAGGGGAAAAACATTTAACTGGTTTGAATCCTATCTTGGGGGCAGAAGTCAAAAGGTTTTCAGGGGTTCTGTTTGTTTTGAGAGCCGAGTGATTGACTGGGGAGTCCCTCAGGGTTCAGTGCTGGAACCAGTTCTCTTTCTTTTATATGTTAACGATTTGACGTCTATCGACATTGGGGGAGAGTTCACACTTTTCGCTGACGATACTACAATATTATGGCACTCTAACAATGCTCTCATGTTAAAAGATATTATTGCCTCAGATTTGGTTAAGGTCCAAGAATGGTTTGATTCAAACTTGCTGTCTCTAAACGTCGAAAAAACTAATGTAGTTGGTTTTAAGTGTACTATGGAGGGATTGGTCATTGGTGACTCATCCCTTGTGAATTGCCCTAGTACTAAGTTTTCGGATGTTGTTGGAGAAGGCTTAATATTGCCTGAGGGAATATTATTCCGATGTTCTCCGAGGGAAAAAAAGGAAAGAAGAAGAAAAATAATTACTATGTGTGACAGGTCATCTTAATCTTTGTCTAATTTTGTTTTTTTGTAATTATTTTTATTTTTGTTCTTAATATGCATGCTTCTTCATTGTAACGCCTAACCATGTATAGAACTACATATGTCTTATTTAATTTATGTTGTATTCAAGTGTTTAAATGTTGTTGTTGTTTTCTAGCTATGATTATAATCGTACTTACCTTTGTCAACAAGATTAAACTTCTTAAGATAATAAAGGATTTTTGAATTTGAAAAAATTTGAATTTGAAGAGTATGAAAAGACAAAATTTATAAACGAAGAAGAAACTTATGCATCGAACAAAGAGGTGGACATTTTGAACAGTTACTTTAATTTGCATTTGTGTTGTTATTAACAACCGAGTTAAAAGCGTTATTAGTCTTTTATTTAAATTTTTAGAGTTGCAGTCAATTACTTTACTTCTAGAGTTAATAATATATTTGCGCTATTATTGATGATATCAGTATGGGATTCAAACTAGCCTATATGACAAGGGTTTGCTTTTTCCTTCTGCCAGAATCATCCCCAGACGCGTTTCGCTGTATAACAGCCAGTCAGTGAGGCTATAGGTTCTGACAAAAGGAAAAAGCATAGGCGTGTGTTTTAAATGAAACAGAGAATGGAGCCATCTGGTTTCGTTGTCTGTTTAACCTGTATTGACCAGAGTTATTTCAAAAGAATGGTATATGCTAACACACTCATGACCAAAATTGTTAAAATTGTTGGTATAAATTTACTGAAAACAGCAGTGCTCTATTCTGTCACTCAACCAAGCACCCAACCTGTTTCCTGGGTGTCCGTCAGCGTGTTAAAAACATTAATTAAAATAACTGGATTAATAATTTTAATTTGTTATTAATTAAAATACTAAAGGTTAAGTTAAAAAAAAATATTCTTCACCCAAACCGTTTGCACTCCAAGCTTGTCAGAACAAGACTAAATTAAATTCATAGGCAAATAGGACAATACAGGACAAACAGAGCAAGTATACATACCGACAATTAAGTAATATGTATTATTTTATTTTTAAAAATATGAAAAACCTAGTAAGTTTACGTGCTATGTTTTGCAACTTGCTAAAAAACTAAAAATCTAGGTAGAAAAAATACTATTTAGGTGCGTTTAAGAGAGACAGAAAGATGTTCGAGTGGGTATTTGGCGCTCTTTTTAAAAATGAAGTAAATTTGCAAAACCTAGTAAGAGTAAGAATAATAACTCTATTGGTTCCTTTAGGCTGTTAAATAGATAGAAATATATAACATATACATGTAACATAAAGAACAATAATTATATCTGACAAAATTCAGTCGGGATTCAGACTCCCGAATTTATTAAGGCTGTAAAAGCTATGCCTATGCAAAAACCACTATAGCAAGGACTTAAACATGTCTAGAGTTCCGGCTTGCTTAATGAACATAGGTAAATAACTAAAGTAACAGGGTCCAGCGAGTTTAGGTGACTTTCTATAGTAAAGGTTATTAAATTTCTGGATCCAAAATTTTATATTCTCCATATTAACAATTTTTCCAAATTATATATTTTTCTCATATATTAGTATCAAGGTTTTCGAATCTATACATTCAAAATAAAAAAGGTTCATGTCGCTGGATACAGCTTTCAAGAAAAATTAATTTAAAAATTGCGCAGCACATCAGAATGATGTGAAATATTCGTTTTTTATTAAAATCAGGCCTAAAATATAATGTTTTCTTAACTTTCCTTGTCCTTGTTAGATTTTCATTCATATTTGTTATGTGGCGTAATTTTCAAATCCATTTTTCTCAAAAGAATGTGTACCTTAGCGACAGGGACCAAAAGTTCCTTTTTTAAAAAAAGTTATGACTTATTTGTTCTATGCCCCCGAAAACTTTTGACTCCAGAATTAGATTAAGCACATAAAGCTTACTATAATACTAAAATTTCAAGTTTCAACCTTGAATAGTTTCGTAGTTAACTGAAGTAAATCACCTTCAGGGTAGGAACACGATTTGTGCTACCTTCGCGTCCTTGGGAGGCCTTTCTTAAAATACGTTTATAGTGAAAAATATAATTATTTTGGAACGTAGATTACGCCCTGTAAGTATATCATCTTAATTTCTGGAAACCCTGTATAATCATAATATTAAAATGGTGGTTAATAGACATAAAAAAAATTACCTGGTGTCATAGTATCTCGTTCTTTATGAAATTGATCCATAATTTGTTGTCTAATATACTTAAAGACAGCTCTAAGTAACGTTCGGCCAAAAACCTGAGTAGTGTCATAGTGTGGTAAAGAGTCGCAAAATGTAGGAACATAGCAAAATACTAGCCATCTAAAAAACGGTATTAATTTCAAACTTGTGCTTGTACGAAAAAATACAAAAAAATAATGGGACTAATTTATAAAGGTATCATTTTAAAATTTATCCCGCCTCAAGATTCAACAAAATTAAAAACTCCACTAAACACATTTACGATCATTTTTATCTCTTCGTTTTATTATAAATTCAATATTGTTCAAGGATTCAACAATAAGCTTGGCTGCTTTAAAATTAAGTTTTAGCTCCACATATTTATAACAGCAAACTAATACGTTTTGTAAAGTATAAAAAAAATTATTTTACTTTTTATTATTACCGTGTATATTCAATATTATAGAGTGTTGCTTCCTCCTGGCTTACAATATACTTCTGGCTACTTGGACTCGGAAAATCCCAGGTATTCAAACAATGAAACAGTATTTTAACCAGCTCGTACATAGTCTTTAACTCTTGACCAATATGTGAATATTTATATACCAAAAGGTTGGTTACCGCCTTTTGAATGCTCGGTTTTTCAAAAGGAGGTTGTCCTAGAGGGCCCTCTACAACAGGTTTCTCCAGAGTTAGGACACAATTCCTTAATAACTAAAAATAAAACATTACCTTTTGCAAACAGTGTAGCACGTTATTAACTGACAGGAATACATAGTAATAAATGTTTTTTTTTCGGTAAAATGCCGATTAAATAATCTCGAGGGTTTAGAGATTTACACCAGTAAACCTAAGGTAAGAAAGAATTTTATTTATTATAAATATGTTACCTATTTCAAAATACTGTGAGCAGGAAAATTCGCGCTCCACATAGAAAACTTCCTTAGTATATAAATACTTTAACTAAATTAAAAAGTTAAAGAACTTTACTTTTGTGCTATTTTTATAATTTTGCATCTACCCTTGAATATTCTAATTTTTTGTTGATGGCCGATCTTAGTGTAAGGACATGGAGCAACTTTTATCACGAATACCATTTGCTAGGAAATCAATAATATAAAAAGTTTACCAAATGAGGCGCGAATTTTGACAGTCACTGTATAAGAAAAATAAGATGAACTATCATCTTAATTTACACGATTTAAACGATAACAAGAATAGTTTGTTCTACACATACTTTAAAAAGATATAAATAGACTTTCTTTGTATCTGGGTTGTCTTCCCTGGACATAGCAGTATACATGTTGTCAACGTCAACAACCATTCCTAATAACCAGTTAATGGTGTCATCTGATTTCACTCGTAGATGAGACACATGATTTTCTAAAAAAAATTGTTATAATCCATTATGGAATCAAACATAAAGAACCTGAACTAACCTAAATTACAGTTGAAAGCTTAAAAAAGTGTGACTAAAAAATATGCTACATTATATTGTTCCGATACACAATAAAAAGTTCACATATATGTTGCTGCCCCTCAGTGCCCTCCACTTTGCCAGCTATAGTTAACTTATATTATTTCAATTAGGTAAATTACGTGGTATTGCACATTAATTGTACATTTATTGTTAGTTTATGTCTTATAAATTCAATAAATTTATTGTTCTCTTAGTGATTACTACTGACGTCATAGTTTGGAATATTAAGTGAGGAAGCTTTGCTTCAACTTCGCCGTTTGTAATTTATTTTTCTTTAATTACAATAAAGACATAATAATAATAATAAAATAATCTTAGAAAAAATTGTGCAAAAAATTTGTTGTAATATACAAATATCGATAATTCAAACATTTAATAGATTTAATAAAATTTATTCTTACCCAAGGAATGGTCGCATCTGCAGGGGTCTTCAAAACTGGGACTTGGCAAAGGCATTTCAGATCTCTCCGCCCTTTTCCAACCTATACATTCACAACCTGTACCCTAAAAAAAATTTTATCCAAACATCAAATCTAAAGAAAAACAGAAAATGTAACAGAAGAAAGAAGAAGAGTAAATGAAGTTTCTATTTATACTACAAAATACAATTATGAACTAATTTTTAACTATTTAATGTCACAAAAATAGGTGTAGGTATAAATGTCTTATGTTATTGTTTAGAAATAAGCATTTTTTTTATTTGCAAATCAATCATAATAACACTACCAGGACAAACAATTTAAAATACCCGTTATACCGTTTTCAAATAACCGAAAAACAATCACAGTACAGAACATGTGTGTAAAACTATTTAATGCATTGCCAGCACGACCTAAAATAATGAAAGGGCAACGTCTGTTTAAGCGAGAAATCAAAAAAATGTTAATTGAACTTAAACCCTATAAACTGGAAGATTATCTCAACATGTAAATACATAGTAGCAATTACGTTTGTGTCTGAGATTTTTCTGTTTTTTGTGACGTTATTTTCGATTTGTTATATATCATGTAACAATTTTGAAATAATGAGAGTTATTATTATTATTATTATTATTATTAATTTAAATATTACTTGTTGACAATTCACCTGACACTGATATTGATTTTTCATGGCAGGCTAGTTCTGACTTACCTTTCTGTCACGGGAGAAACATACATACTTTTCACTCGTGGCAGGAAGATAACTATCAAAATTTTAAAAATGCTTATTTTTTGTTTTTATTTATTTTACGTCGCTTCAGTCTGTAGCTACGCGGTATCCGTAAGGTTATAGGTTAAGCTCCTTCAACAGGGATAAATCATGGGCGTGCCATTATCGCCTACACATTCTTTAAATAGTTGTGGTAGACACAGACTAAAATGACGGCCTATACTTAAATACTAAAAATTATTCTTATTAAAATAAAATAATAAATACAACACATTTTTTTTAAAGCTTGTTGAAAATATATATAATATACTAGCAACATGCTCTAAACTTATTTACAGGACCTACATTTCCAGAATTGAACGAGTTCAAATAAAATTTGCCAAATTTGTATAACTACCAATGAGAAACAGGATGGATAGCTCAATTTCTCATTTCTTACATCTTTCACTCTATGTAGCTTTTATATATTTCGCAAATTGTTGCTGATGTTATATTTTAGATTTAGGTATGTATGTACTATTTGGGCAGCTTTGCCTATTATGTGTTTTGATTAATAAATAAATATTTTTTTAAACATCACTAATTTTCTTAAACAGAATTTAGGTACCTGTGTATCAAAAAAAAATAATGGCTGTAAACAACACAGTAGGTACCTATACAAAACTAACCTGAACTACCTAATATCTTGACGAAAATGGTGAATTTAAAATTTGACAATACAAATGGTTAAATAAATTTTGGATTGTTTAGTATGAGTCTGCAAAAAATTTATACCATATCCCGAAAGGGTCTTGCAGGGCTCTCGAGCTTGCTTGGTCACCCTGCAAGATAACAACTTCCAGTCTTGACCAGTAAATAACTTTATCTATCCTTTATCAGACGAAATACGTGATAAAGATATACCTACTTATTAAAAGGTGGTGTTTATTAGAACCTTAGTGTCACATCATATTAGGAGTTTCTTACTCTTACGCACAGTAATCACTTAGTGAGTGTGAATGAGAACCACCCGATATGAAGTAGTGCTACTCAAGCGCTACGTTCTGCTGAACATTCTATAGTTATTGTCAGTAAATATCTTAAAATAAGATCGTTCATTCTTAGTATCATACTTTGCACATCTTTAGGGATTTAATAAACACTATATCTTAAGTAGCTACTTAATTAGTAAATAATGTTTTGATGTTTTGGTGCATACAAGTATTTTATTACTTACGCATTATCGAACATAGTGCAAATTAAAATAATTTTGAAACTAATATGTGTACTTAAATTATTAGGTACAGGTGATATTTTTATAATTTGGGAATATGCTGCACTTAGTATAAATTGTTTTGTATAATACATTATAAATACATATACCTAAAAGTCTGTAAAACAAGGCTGTAAAAATGCAGATTATTCAACACTGAATAGAAACTGACATTGAAATTATTAAACACTAGCTTCATTAACAGCAGCGAATAAACTTGATTTCTGAAATATCTTTATTATAAATTTTTTCGTTGTTTTTATTTATTCGGCATCGTAATCGTACATTTATTTGAGTCCTTAACCGTAATTGTAATCATAATCAAAAAATATGTAAAACAGTTTGCTCACACAAGAATTATGATAACATATAGATCAATATCTAGGTACATTTACTTAAGTGTTTTACTCGATTGACGATTTTCTTGCAGACTATAATAAAAAAACAAATTCCATTCTACTTAATGATTTTCGATAAGGAAGCCAAATTTAATATCAAAAAAGATATAGGTTCACAAGTTTGACAGATACGACGCCATTTTGAATTATTTTAAATGGCAACCCTCATAAATAACCACACGAGTGAATTGCATTTCTAGGTCCGATTTCAAGTTGATATTTATTTTCAGCCGTTTCGGAAATACGAGGGTTCCCAAATTGCCTTAATCGATTTTGTCTTTTAAGTGTCTCACCCCTTTAATAAATAGACCTTTTAAGCTGAAAACCTCAATTCTTTTCACAGTAACATAACCTTCCATGACCAAGCTATTTACGCTATAATCAAATCCGACAGATGTCAAAAAATGACAGCTAAGATGCTATTTAAATTTTTTTTTAAACGGCAACCCTCATCAGTAACCAGACAAGTAAATTGCATTTCGCAATCCGATTTCAAAAACATATAGTTGTTGATATTTATTTTGAGCCGTTTCGGAAATACGGGGGTTCCTAACTTCCTAAATTGCCTTCATCGATTTTGTCTTTTAAGTGTCCCACCTCTTTAATAAATAGACCTTTTAAGCTGAAAACTTCAATTTTTCTCACAGTAACATAGTTTCCCGGGGCCGAGCTACCTACGCTATAATCAAATACGACAGATCTCAAAAAGTAACAGATACGCCATTTTTAATTTTTTTTAAATAGCAACCCTCATCAATAACCAGACGAAAGAATTGTATTTCGCGATTCAATTTCAAAAACATATAGTTGTTGATATTTATTTTCAGCCGTTTCGGAAATACGGGGTTCCTAAATTGCCCTCATCGATATTGTCTTTTAAGTGTCTTACTCCTTTAATAAATAGACCTTTTAAGCTAACACCCCCAACTCTTTTCACAGTAACATAATTTCTCGTGGCCGAGTTACTTACGTTATTTATGAGGGTTGCCATTTAAAAAAATTCAAAATGGCGTCGTATCTGTCAGTTTTTGATTAAAAAAGCTTAAAAGGTCTATTTACTAAAGGAGTGAGACACTTAAAAGACAAAATTGATGGAGGCAAAGTAGGAACCCCCTATTTCCGAAACGGCTGAAAATAAGTATCAACAACTATATAGTTTTAGAATCGGGTAGCCAAATGCAATTCAATCGTGTAGTTATATATGAGGGTTGCCATTTAAAAAAATTCAAAATGGCGTCGTATTTGTCACTTTTTGATATTTGTCGGATTTGACCATAGCGTAGATCGCTTGCTCACGCGAAATTATGTCCTGTGAAAAAAATTAGGGTGTTCAGCTTAGAAGGTCTATTTATTAAAGGGGTGAGACACTTAAAAGACAAAATCGATGGAGGCAAATTAGGGACCCCGTATTTCCGAAACGGCTGAAAATAAGTATCAACAACTATATAGTTTTAGAATGGGATCGCCAAATGCAATTCAATCGTGTGGTTATTTATGGGGGTTGCCATTTAAGAAAATTCAAAATGGCGTCTCATCTGTCAAATTTGTAAATCTATGTATTTTTTGACATTAAATTCGGCTTCCTTATCGAAAATCATTGAGAAATATTCAATTTGTTTTTTATTATAGTCGGCAGGAAAATCGCCAATCGGGTGAGACACTTAAAAAAATGTCCCTGTACATAAGAAAGTTAACTTTCGCCAACGAAACAAAAACAACAAACTCTCAGTGAAAAATGAATTCGAGTATGCGGCTACAAAATGTGACTTACAAGGGGCTCAGTATATAATAGTATCTGTACATAGATCACCATTCCGAAATATCAGCAATTTTTTAGACAGCATTGAATGAAAGTGCTTTATTGTCCAAGAGGTATCATAATAGATAAATCTTATTGACAAAGCATAATAACTTATGCAACTGAGTTGCGACACATTACTTAAAAAGTTAGTAGTAAGACATCAATAATGAATACATAATAATAGAATAGGGTACAATTAAGACTTTATCACATGTTTTAACATCATAACGGAAGTGCAATTAATATTAAATATTATTTATGTTCACACTTCACACATGTAAAAAATTTTGATCTAAAATCGATAACAAAAGTACCAACATAACATACATATAACAGTTGCTATGAACTACAATTTAGAATAACAAATGTTAATCTAATAAAAACCATAATTAGAAATCTCAAAAAGTAAGATTATATATTATTTTGTTGAAAAAATTCGTCTATATTATAAAATGCTCTTGACAATAGCTTGGCCTTTAATTTCTTACGAAACAGTTTAAGGTTTTGGCTGTTTCTTATCTCCAGCTTAGGTGAATATGTTTATGCTATTATAAATGAAGGAGTCTCTAATGAAGCTCAGGCGAGGAATTGGTAGAGGTATATTATCCGCCTGTCTTGTAAAATGAATCTGCTGATGATTAAGAAAATGAGTTTTGTTTTTATGGATAAGGTATGCAGTTTCCAAGATAAATAATCATGCAAGGGTTAGTATATTGTTGGAGATAAAAAGTGGCTTGCAATGAGCTCTGGGATGTGCATTGCATAAGTAACTTATGGCTCTTTTCTGAAGAATGAAGTGATTACCTATCTCGATGTTATCCACCCTATAGTTAAACCAAATCATGTGAGTCTTCGAAAGACTTAGACAGAGACGATTTGAATCACACCATTCTTTAATATTAGAGAGATCAGACGATATATCAGTCAACAGTTGGTCTTCATTTCGATTTCCCCATGTCACAGACGCATCATCCGCGAAAGCCGAGATGGAGCCAGAAATGTCGAGTTGAAAAAGATCATTGATATAGATCAGAAATAAAGTTGAACACAGGACCGAACCCTGAGGCACGCCGCATGAGATACGTTGTTTACATGATGACACCCCGTTCAAAGAAACAAACTGATCGTGTTCCGAGAGAAAAGACTGAATCCATTCAGAAGCGATTCCGCGAAAGCCATAAACTGAGAGTTTCCGCAGTAGTATTTCATGGCTCATGCCATCCAAAGCCTTCGATAAGTCACAAAAGACTGCCGCCGAGGTCTCTCTTTTGTCGATACTCTAAAGTTAAAGTCTTATTATGTAGCATCAGTAGTAAAAATTAAAAAATCATAATTGCAGGTGACTTAAAATATAGATCAAAGAAAATAGTCATAAAACAAACATTTTGTCACTATTACAATCGTTTGATTTAAAGCAATCAGTATTTGTAAATACCAGAATAGCACAAAATTCAGCTTTCTGTATTGACAATGTGTTTTTAAATATGAAGTACTTGGACTGCAGGGATCTATGTAGATGTAGATACATATATTTCCAATCATACTGCCCAAATTGATACTTTTCAAATAATACAATCTCATCAAAATGTATTACTATACAGAAAAAGTTTTTATAAACAAATCAAGATATCTTTCCTAAATCAGTTAAAAGAACAGAATTGGCTTTAGGTATATGAGGCCGAATAATTCACTGTTAATGTACAATAGAATTTATTCATGAAAAATTTTACGAATATTTTTAATTCTTCTTTTCCATTCAAGTTAATCAAAACAAACAGAAAAGATAAAGCAGTTAATAATATTAATAAAAATATTGCAGTGTATTATAGACTAGATGTCCTTCTGACATTATCCAGATTCGATAATAGCTTCAAGGAACAAAAAAAGAATATGACAATCTACTACGGGCAATAAGGTCGGAAGAATATGAAAAACGATTAAGACTAGTGGACAATAAAACAAATGTGAAGAAGTAACTGGACAGACGGACAAAAACTGTGATATTGGCATTAAAGGAAACGCTGCGAACATACCAACAAATCAGTATTATGAGTACTTACTATAGATAATCCCTGAATTAGTGAAACAATTAGAAACCAGACAAACAAAATGTAATGTAAGTGAAAATGACAGGTCGTTGCTTTTAAGGCCAATATCCACAGATGAGATATGCGAACTTACTACTAAAATTAGAAACAAATACAGTTCTGGGGTGGATTAAATTCCTACAAGTATTACAAAAACTAGGTACAATTCCCGTGATTAAAAAAGTTTTTAGCTATCTCATAAATAACGCTTTTAGCCAGAGATTTTTCCAGAACAAATAAAAATAGCACTAATAAAACCTTTATTTAAGAAAGGAGATTGTAAACTTATGGAAAATTACAGACCTATAAGCCTTCTTCCAGCATTTTCGAAACTTTTTAAGCTTGCAATGTGTAATCATCTTATCAAATTTATGAACAACTGTAATCTCCTCAACGATATTTAACATAGACATATAGGGGAGCCTGGGGTAATAAGAACTTGGGGTAATAGGAACGGTCAAACATTTCAGCTGAAAAAAACTCCTAGAAATGGTTTTAAAAATATATAAAATAATTTATACAACGAAAGGCATCGTCAAAATAATTCATACGGCTTTATTGTATCATTTTGTATTTTTTTTTTGAAAATGTATTTTAGGCTGGTGTTTTCGGCTCTTGAGATTTCCGTAGCGGCTAATATAAAAATTTGTATTTTTAAGTTCTAACGTTCTGTGCCTTTTATTATGAACCTATCTCGAAGTTAAAGGTCTCAACTAAAGGGTTTTTTGTTACAAACTATTACAACTTGTTTTATTTCATTTTTTTTAGGTGAGTTCTTATTACCCGAAAAAAAAACGTTTTGGGGTAATAAGAACCTGGGGGTACATGGGTAATAAGAACTCAATAATATAATACTTGTCCCTTGTTGCAGATACTAATTTGATATTTTTAGGAAGATAATAAAAAAGTAAGATAGGGACATGTAAGCCGTTTTGCTCTAAGATATACCGTTAGAGAGCTAGAAGCTGTCAAAGTTCAAAAATGTAATTTTTCGAAAGTCGATATCTCAAAAACTATTAAGTTTAGACTTATAGTGTGCTTATTAAAAAATAATTGATATTTTATGTAGAATTCAAAAGTATTGTAAGATATAGGGCGTTTCATTTAAAAAAACGAAAGTTTTGTTTACCGTGACTGTTTGAGGCACGCTGTATAATTACAGGTGTCCTAGTTTTATAGATTTTTTTAAGGCCTACAACTTTTATACCGGAAGTTTTTTTATATTGTGCGCCATTTTGTAAATAATTGACCGGTCCGGGACTTTGTACACACACAGTGTATATAACTAATGTAAAAGTGAAATTCTTTAAAAATATTTATCTTAACATATGAAGATTTAAATAGTCACAACTTTTCTTCTTATAAACATATTTTAAAATTATCTATATCTTTAAAAATTACGACACTACCTGTATTCTCTCTAACACCAGTTTGCGGTCCATTGTTGCTACTTTTTGTTCAACAAATTGGTAAATTATTACTAACGAATACTACCGCATATTTTTTAAAAACTGCCGCGTTTCAAGTTGGTTTGTTCCACAGCAGTTATTTTGTCAGGGTAAAAAGAACAAACATGGATAAGTTCTTATTACCCTACGCACCTTCAAACAAGAGCCATTACACTCCATACACTATCAAGTTCTTATTACCCCAAACTGGGTAATAAGAACTTGGTAGTGGGGTAATAAGAACTCATTTTTTTTTCGTACAAAAAATAGGATTTAATATTCGTCAATTTTTCTTCTTAGCCACAAAAGGTCCACCACTAGGAATATTTAAAAAAAAGCGATATCATAGACGATTTTTTTATAATTTAGTTTCAAAGTCAAACCATTGATTTTTTTAACCTTATTACCCCAGGCTCCCCTACCTGGAAAATCGACACAAACAGCTATATTTCAATTTACGACAAAAATATTAGATTTTATAGAACAAGGTAGTTTGGCTCTAAGCATATGTCTGGATTTATCAAAAGCATATGATTGCATTGATCCAATGTTATTGTTGAGAAAATTAGAGTTGTATAGTATTAGGGGAAATGCTCTTAGATTGTTCAATTCATACTTGACAGACGAGACAACAGATATAGTAAACATAACAAAGAACGAACTAACTTGTATGTCCAATCTAAAGGAAAATAAACCAGGAATAGCACAGGGTAGCATTGCGGGACCAATTTCGTTTGTTGTATTTCTCAATGACTTAAGTTCAGTAGAGACACCAAATGACAACGTAACATGTTATGCTGACGATACCAATCTTATAACTGGTGGGAAAAATCCTCTGAAAAATCCTGCAGAATTAATGGCGATGGGGGTAACTTTATTTAACAAAGCTAACATGGTTCATGGAAAACAAACTAATATTTTAAACAAGAACAAAACAAATGTCCTTCTCTTTACGACAAAATTAGCAAAAGTGGAGACACCATCCAGTATATCTTTTGGAGAGTCAAATATAGATATTGCAACTGAAACTAAGTTTTTGGGATTATTTATTTATTTATTTATTTATTTATTTATCAAAAACATACATAACAGGCAAATAGTACATACATACCCAAATGTAAAATATAACAACAACAGTTTGCAAAATATATTATAAGTTACCGTAGAAGATGTAAGAATAAGAAAAGCAGCAATCCATTCTCTTGCATGTTGGTAGTTATTCAAACTTACAATAGTAACGAGATACTGCAATTTAAAACCGCAACAGGTCATCAGGAACAGTCTCAAACAGCCTATCGATTCTATTTTTAAAAGTAATAGATTTACAATCGAAATTAAAATTGTGTGGAATAAACCTATTGTGCCATGTCATAAACCTATTGAGAACTTGCCGACATCTGTTCGGTTGTGTAGCAGAGAAAATGTTTCGAGTAATCTTGTTGTTCTTGAAGGAACTCTAAAGTTTAATAGACCAAGTAGGTCAGGGCAGTCTATTTGGTTTGTGATAACTTTGTGGCCGAAAGAGAGAGTGTGTTTAATTCGGCGCCTTTCCAATGAATCCAGACCTAAAGTATTTAAACGCTCATTGTGTGTAAGTGTCGCTTTATCAATTTTCAATGTATAAAGTAAAAAGTTGGCAAACTTTATTTGAACTCGTTCAATTCTGACAATGTGGGTCCTATAAATAGGAGACCATACGATGCTGCAATAGTCGAGATGGCTTCTGACCAAGGAAAAGTATAGTGATTTAAGCACTTCGATATTTCTAAATTCGCCACATTGCCTCATGATAAAACCTGCCATTCTAAACGCCCTAGAAATCACCCAGTCAATATGCTGTATGAACCTCAGCTCACTATCGAACAAAACACCAAGATCATTTACTGTTGTTACGCGTGTTAAGTCACAGTTCCCAATTAAGTAGTTATGTAAGACTGGGACCCTTTTTTTGTAAATGAAATAACTTTGCACTTTTTAATGTTTAGTTGCATTTGATTGTTAGTACAACACAGATTTAGGCGCGTGATATCCGACTGCAAAAGAATACCATCATTGGCGTTATTGATTACCCGGTAAATTTTAAGATCATCTGCAAAAAAAAGAAAGCGACAATGTTGAAGGTTACTGCCCAGGTCGTTTATAAATAATAAAAACAAAACTGGACCCAAATGGGAACCTTGCGGTACTCCAGAGTGGGCAATGATCTTCTTCGACGTTACACTACCCATCTTGACAACTTGCGTACGACCTTCGAGGTAACTCTTAAACCAAGTGAGTAGTGGGGGGCAGACTCCATACAACTCTAACTTATAGAGTAACATTCGATGACTAACGCGATCGAATGCCTTCTGAAAATCAAAATATACTGTGTCGACCTATAGACTTGCATTTAGGGAGGAAGCCAGAAAATTTGAAAACAAACTTAGGTTAGTATGACAAGATCGACCTGGAAAAAAGCCATGTTGATATGGTGATATTTTGTTCTGGAAAGCTTTAAAGAAGACTTCGGTAACAATCTTTTCCAAGATCTTCGCCGCACAGCTCAGTCCAGATACGGGACGATAATTAGTTACATCATTTCGGTTACCACTCTTGAATAAAGCTGTAACATTTGCAAATTTCCACGAGGATCGGAAGACACCAGTAGTGAGTGATAAGTTATAAATATAACTAAGAGGCACTGCAAGGATAGGGCTGCAATTTAAAAGGAATATCGGAGGTATCATATCTGGCCCAGCACTCTTATTAACATCCAAACCAATCATCTTCTTGAAAACAATGCCACTATCAACACAGATCTTGTGAAGATTAATTTCGCTAATTACAGGAAGCTGTAGGTCTTGTTGAGTGTCGCCACATTGAACATAAACTGACTGAAAATATTCAGAGAACAAATCAACCAATTCAGTAGGGTTGTTAGAAAGAGTACCATTATAATTCATTTCCCTTGGATATCCCGCAACCTCGCGTTTTGACCTAATGTAGGACCACAGGGATTTAACGTTTCTTAAAATATTAAGCTGGGTACTGTTCATAAACCTATTATAGTCCGAGTTAATAGATGTTTTAGAGTTTCTTCTTAATTGTTTATACGTAGTCTCGTCTGTCGGGAGTTTAGTTCTATTGTATTTATTAAATGCAGTATTCTTTTTAGAGATCAGATTAATAGTTTTTTTTGAGAAATAAGATGGGTATTTTAAAGTGCTTACAGGTTTCCTTGGAACATACGTATCAATGGCGGTATAAATTATAGAGTAAAATATTTCAATAGCTAAATCGACGTTTAGACCACACAATCTCAAAACACCCCAGTCAATGCTTTCAAAATGGTCGTTAAATGAGTCATAGTCAGCTTTAAAAAAATTTAAATGTTCGATCCAGATATCGGCATAGGCATCCACTGAGGTGTTCTGCTCAATTCTTACATCTAATGGAGGGTGATGGGCGTCGACTGGCGCCAAAGGTACATCACACTCTTTTACAGAAATTTGTGATACTTTAGAAAAAACTAAATCCAGCGTGGTGTTGTTAAAATTGGAGATCTTATTAAGCTGGACTAGATCATACAAACAACAAGAGTCATATAAAGTTTTTTCACAGTCATTGTTAGATATTAAAACACTATCAGAGTTATCATTTAGTTCACTGAGATAATGCGAATTAACATTCACATAGTGATTGTCTTTAGCGTCTATGGTTACAATAGAATTTACAAAATTTGGCAGGTTATAATCCCCAATAAGTACCGTGATAGATTTGGGATAATTGTCACTTATTGACGCGATGCTGATTGCGTGATCCTCGTAAACGTGGACTGGAGATAGTGGTGGCATGTATACTGCGCAGAGAATATAATGTTTATCATTAAACATTACACCAACCCAGAGCTCTTCAACAGAATTAACAGGTACGTCGTAAACTACGGAGCGCCATGTAGCCTTCACTGCAATTAGTACACCTCCTCCGCGTCTCTTGCCTGTAATTTCAGGATTTCTATCTTTTCTGTAGACAACGTAACTGCTAGGAAACACTTCTTCGCTAGAGATTCCATCGTTTAACCACGTCTCACTCAAAACGATAATGTCGTAATTGAAATTCAACACTTCTCTGATGAATTGCGTGGTTTTTGTTCGAAGTCCTCTGATATTTTGGTAATAAAGAAGGATTGTCGCTATAGATTTTGCGGCGGATCTTGAAGTGGCGGAAAAATCCGGTCTGGATTTGTTTCCGATTGTTGCCTTGCAGCTGATTTAGATAAAGTAAAAATATCAGAGTTATTAGATGATTGCATAAGATTACGAGTTTCGCTGGACATCGGCTTATCCAATTTTTTGTCTTTAAGTTCGATGGGTTGAGATTGTTGAGAATGTCCATACAAAGCGCAGAGACTAATTTCATTTTATAAAAGTAACTATTCCTGTTAAGACTGAGAATAATAGGCTTTCTGCTGATGTTGTGCATATGTTTTTTGATAGACAGGTTAATATCATAAATAAAGTCGTTGAGGACAGGCCTGTTTAATTCGTAAGTAGGTCCAATTATAATCACATTTGTTCTACCAGCGACGCGAGCAATTTGTTCAAGACATTGGATGTTAATGTTTTTACCTGCAAGGGCATTTTCTTTGCCAACAAATATGACCACATAATCATCATTTCCAAAGCTATTGGATAAGTGCAAATAATTAGAAATTAAATCCTCTAAAAGCAGTCCTGATTGATATTGACAATTTATGTCAAATTTACTATATAGGTACTTTTTGAATAGCTGGGCCATACCCATAACATATGGTCGATTGCCAAAAACTAGCAACTGAGGTTTTCGATTACTGGATAATCTTGCATCTTCCTGCCTAACATTTCCCCTAATCAGACTGCTGCGCGATGTTGATATATCGTTCAGATATTTTATTACAGGCGTAGAATCGTGATCGCTGTCAATAACATATATTGGAGTATTTATTTCAGTAGGGATAGTTGCAGCGTTCCTTATTTTCTCATTCATAGTAAATAGTTTATAATTAGCTGTTTTTAGTTCAGAAGCGTACATCTCGTTTTCTTTTGATAGTACTTGTAAGCTTACTAACATATTGCTTTTTATTTTGGTCAGCTCAGTTAGTTCAATAGTTAAGTTTTTTATCTGGTTATTAAGCTCTTCTAATTCAGACATTAGTGATTGATTTTTTGCTTGTAATTCCAGAATTTCTCCATTTAGTTTTAGAGTATCTACTGCTTGCGATCGTTGGTCCTGCTCGCAATTATCTTCTGATTGATGAATATCTTTCACGTCGCTTTCCAATGTGTGTTTGGCAATTTAATCTTCAAGTTCATTAATTTTCTCCTTGTACTTATTTTCGAGTTTAAGGATACTTTCATCTTTCATCCGGAGATCTTTTTTTGCCTTGTCAAAAAGCCAGGAAAGTTCTTTAAGTTTGGTCTTGCACTGCTCACAATAAAACAACAAGGACCTTTGTGATAGCGAAACAGCATGAGCCTCTGTGGTATTTATTTCTGCGCAACTTTTGCAAAGGCAGACCAAACAGGAGTCGCATTCACAACCAAAAACCTCATCATCTTTGGGTCTAGGTTTAAACAGGCAGGATGTCTTGCATTTTGAACAAACTAATAAAGACATCCCTGAATTATTGCAGGATAAATCTGTTGTAGACTTGGCAACATAGAATAGAAATATTTCAGGTGGTTCGATTTTAATGTAAACAAAACTAAATAACGTTGGGTTGTTAAGTCATTTTTTTTTAAAACCAATCACTCCCGGGTTTAAAAAATTCGTTAATTATGCTACAGTTAGTCTTTTATAGAATTAATTTCCACTAAAACTTAGAAAAAATAGCAAGATACTCAACAATAATAAACAAACAACCATGCGATATTGCCGATATACTTGGATGAGTTTTTAAATTGGTCATAATATCATGTCACGTCAAGTCAAGTCAAGTCAAAATCCTCTTTATTCAAAAAATTATCCAAAATAAAGATATACACTTTTCCTAGACAATTGAGTGATATAGCGTCGATGATATAGTATGTTGCTAACCTATTTATATTTTAATAAAATTTATAAAAAACATTTACGCAGTACTCTTAATAAAATGAACACTAAAAACAAACACTAAAATTCACGTTTTCTACCAACAATAATAGTACAGAAACAAAATTTTTCAAGATCTAAAACCTATGCTGTATAAACTCCTCTACCGTATACGGTTCTATATCTAAAATTAATTTAAACATTTCTTTCTTGTAGATTTTAAAATCATTTTCCACTCTTATATGGTTGTGCAACCCATTAAAAAATTTAATACAAGAGTAGGTTGGACCCCTTTCTGTTGCAGTAAGTCTATGTATTGGTATGTTATATTGGGTAGACCTGGTGTTAAATGGGTGCCGCATCTTATACTGAACAAAGCTTTCCCTATTTTTGAAAATGTAGATCAAACATTGATACACATACAGACCTGACAAAGTAAGTATGCCCAGCTCCATGTCACGTTATTAATAAAAAAAACTAAGTTCGATTTAGAATAGAGTTGTTGGGAGGTACATGAACAAAAAATGCCTAAAAATAATATACCTATTTCGCTAATTTGGAGTCTGCTATGAAGTATGGAATCATTTTCTGGGGCAGAAATAGTTTACTAGACAAGGCATTTGTAGTTCAGAATCGAGCATTAAGAATTGTAATAAGAATGAGCTATAATGAAAGCTGTAGAAATGTTTTCAGGACATGTAGGCTCTTGACAGTTGATGTCGTATATGTTTTTGAGTGTTTGATGTTTTTCTTCAAAAACAAACAGATGTTTCAACAACAAACCTTTTAAGAATACAATACTAAAACTCTGAGTGTACATTACCCAATTCATAGATTAACTTTAACAGAGAAAAACCCAAGATATATGTGTTTGAAATTATTTAATAACAATCATAATATGTATAAATAGTCTAAAACTGTTTAAAACGTCTGTTAAGAAAATAACTAACTTAAGAATCATATTATTATTCTTTATAAGGGATTTCATCTTGTATGATTAAGTAGTTATTTTTTTGGATAACATTATTCTGCTTGTGACGCCATCTTCTTTTCTGTTTTTTGTGAACATGATTGAAAATAAAGATTATTATTATTATTATTATTATATTTATCTTACTATCTATAAATAAAGCCCAACTGTAATTTTATGAGTGCTTTTTTTTATATAAAAAAATAAACTAACCTGAACTACCCTAAACTAAACAATAAGAATGATAAGAGATGATAAGAGGCATAACTCAAAGAACAGGGTTTAATTAAAAATTGTGATGTAGTTCAACATTATTTTATTATCTATACCTATGTAAATAAAGACCATCAAGGGGTATAATTTTATGACTGCTTATTTTTATATAAATTGTAAAATGGAAATTATGGTTTTATAATAAATATTTAATTCCTCATTTAGTTCAATAAATGAATATTTAAATGAGTATTGTAAATATCGAGGTAAATATGCAGATACAGATGTTAAGTTATCTAGGTGCAATAGAAAAGTGTGTTCCCTGCCTTAAAATGCTTAAAATAAAGTTTTGAGGGTAGTTTAAAGTTAGTAAATAACAGTTTTGAGAAAAATAGTGTACTTAACACTCCCCAAAAATTTACAGAATTTACCTCGCACATTAAAATAGTAGTTTCTGTATTTGTTCCCTTTGTAACTAGCTGTTAACCAATAAGATGGTTTATGTACCTACCTATGTTACTTTACAATAGACCATTTAAGAACATATGATTTTGACAAGATGTATAACCTAAACTTGTGACTTTGCCCCCCAGCAAATATGGCCGTTGTCAAATATGTAATGGTAATTTCATGGCTTTGACATAAACTTTAACCTAAATTTGTCGAATTTGCCCCCCAGCGACGTCATCCTTAAATGGTCAATTATGGAAATAACCTCCGATTAAGGTTAAAGAAAAAGTCTGCTTATTTTCATTTAGTTGTTTTCAACATAAACTTACCTGACATTTTGAGTAGACTGCAAGCTTTTGCAACTTTCTACTCAATGGGAAAAGCAAAATTTGTTGTTTCTTCTGCTGTATTTTTTGTAGATTATTTAAACGACTAGCATATTCTTCAGACTTCTTCTCTTCTTGTGAGCCGTCGCCCCCATTTCCAGAATAAGCGGCTACTTCTTCTGTTTCCATTTTTTTAAATTCACTCTCTGTAGTTAGTTTGGGCCCAGAAAACCAATAGTTTATAGTTTTCTGTGGTTTGGGAATTTTTCAATAGGCTTCAAGACACCATAAGTAGGCACTACTAACCTGAACTAACGTAACTAGGAGTAGTTTTATTAATTTTTATAATATAAATTCGATTAGAAAACAAATTATAAAAATTAAACTACCTACATTCAAAGAGTTTGTCAAGTTTGTTTACCACTTGTTTACGTTTCATAAATTCGTCTTTGTCAAGTCAAACGTCGAAATCTAGCAGCTAGGCGCCAAACTTTTAGCCGAGAAGAACCACCCTAGGCTTTTAAGGCCTATTCAAGCATCTCTCTTGATTCGCATTTCAGTGTTCGCATCTAATGAACTAGTAGCCAAGTGCACCGCCGGTTTTAACCCCGGGTTAACGCTAATTCAAGGATTAACTAAAATTTTCTAGTGCACCGCGTTTTAATCTCTGGGTTAGTTAAAACCATATATTATGATATATGGTTAAAACGGTTAGAACCCTAACACCGGATCTAATTTAACTCGTCAAGAACGACGAGTTAAAAGCGAGTTAACAAATCGTTTGCTCGATTGTGGTTATGTTTAGCAGATATTCGCCCAAACTATTATTTATAAACAAATAGGAATCGATAAATTATTAAAGTATTTAAATAATTTGCTGCAGATCGAAGAGTACGAAGAGAAAGAATAGAGCATTTTCGAGGATAACAAGAAAATTTTACAGCTCGCTTCTGTTCAACGACGACAAACTTTTGTTTACTTGTTTACAATATTTTAATATAATGACAGAATAACATCCTAACAATATGTAAACTATAACAATATTTAAAATTATATCTCCATACGACAGGTCGATATTCATTTTTAGAAAAAATAGCCGTTATATATAATAATATGGTCCAATAATAGTACATTATTTAACGAGCGTGTAATGGCTATATTACACTCGAATCCTTAAAACACTCGCCTTCGGCTCGTGTTTTAAAATCTCGTGTAATATAGCCATTATACGCGAGTCAAATACTATACTTTATCTACGACTATTCAGTATTCAAGAAGTTAGAAAATGGATTCAGAGCAACACATTTTATTACAATAGGATTATTATTAATGGTATTTCTTAACTAAAAAATACAATTCAACGATGTTAACCATAATTAAACAAAATACAATTGCAGCCCGAATTTCTGGAGGGGTACTTTGGATTTCGTTTTCGTCATCCGAAATCATGATATTTTACTTTGAAATCAACAACAAAATGTCACAGCGAAACTTAAATGACTGAGGAAAAAAATGATTCGTTTACTTCTCAATCGGTTGCTATGGTATTAATACCATTCACGCCTGCTTAAACTAGATCTGGTGCGTTTTTATCGTAATTCAGGTAACTTTGTTTTGTTGGGACCGTGGAATATGAAATCTCATATTCCACGGCTGTGGAATATGAGTAACTATGGTAATATGAACCACATTATATAATATGTACTAACAAACACATTATGCTTCTATTATTGAATAGTCGTAGATAAACCAATTATCATTAGTCACGCTTAGTTTTTTTATAGCTGTTTTACTTTTCCAACTGGTTTACAGTTAATGCAGCTTTGTTTATGTTCTGGAGGAGGGCCTGCTATATAATATGTATGGGCAAACTTCGACCAATATAGAATAAATAGCGAGGTCCACTCTTACGATAGTGTTTAAAACGACCTTATTAAAGTCATGCTAAAAAGAAAAACGGTGCCAAGATGAATTATCATTGCTGTACGGGCCCTCTACAACGAAAACAATTCAAAGATAGGATAAGGAAGTTTTTGATAAGTACGTAACTTGTTTTATACTTTTAATAAATACTTCAGTTGTGGTTATAATATTGCAGTTAAGTATAAAGTTTATCTTATTTTAGCCTATATGTTCTTGTATTCAGTGGCGTAACTAGCCCTCTGACCTGGGGGTGGCCTAGGGTGGGCGTTTTATTGTGACTTGTAGTGGTGACTCGTGTAGATGCGGGTCGGCGGAGAGCCCACACGAGAGGACCACGCCCAAATTTTAACAAATTTGGTCAATCAACAGAGGTACCTACCTAATATCACAAGACCTCGTTTTTTTATCGGTTAGATTTTTCAGCTGTCATGAAAACTTTTTTTGGAAATTTTTCGAGTTGAATTTGGATATGTTTACTCTGATTAGATCCCGAGAGCGAAGCTCGAGGGATTTAATTTTTGAATAAACAAGCCCAAAGTTCAACGAGAATCGGATCGGGTCGATCGGGATCGCCGCGCATGTACGTTCATTATTGTTATGTGAAAATTGATGCTATATTTGCGAGGCGAGTAGCGAGCTTACAAAGTCAGCCTTTTTCTGGGGGGGGGGGGGGGCCTAGCGACGTCTTGGGGGGGCCGGCCCCCCTAGGCCCTCTGTAGTTATCTAATCTTTTTTTGGTATTTTTTTCGAAAGGCTGTAATCCTTATATAATATAGGTTAGGTACGGGCAACACAGCGTTCCCACTACACTAAACTAGAAATTTTCCTAAATTTTGCGATGTTGTCATGATAAAATTATATTAACCTCGGATTAGGTAACTTTAGCGCGGTGCACTGAAATTAAAATTAATCACGAGTTAAATTTAACTCTCGGGTTATGTATTACTAGAGTTAAAGCAAGTCGGTGCACTTGGTTATAGGAGTCTAATCTCTCAAAATCCGTGTGCCCATTTCTATGTTCGTGGCCCATTCTTGTTCTAATAACGCGAAGTTAGAGACGAAACTTTCCCGCCAAGTTTAGGGCAAAGCTAACCTACAAAAGTTTTAATTTTTAAGCTTGCATCCTTTGTTGTATAATTGTTTCATTTTATGAATTTGCCGACTTATTTGTGTGATTATTATGTGTTAATTAAATAATTCTAAATATTAGAATTAGGTAACAATTGATAAAATGAGTAGAAGAAGGCTTCGATCCGCTGTAACTCCTGAAGAGAGGGAACTTAATTTAAAACGTCGAAAACTAGAAGAACAACAGAAACTAAATAGACCATTTTTAAAATACTATGGAAAAATTAATTACGTAACAACCCTCAACGACTGTGCACTCGCCTGTGATAATTTATTGAATATGGCCAATACCTGCTCTGAGGAATGTTTGGTAGTAGGATTCGATATGGAGTGGCCTTTCAACTTTCAAACAGGTCCAGGAAAAACTGCATTAATTCAAATAAGTCCAAATTTAGAGATATGTCATTTGCTGCATGTACCAAATTTAAAAAAACTACCACAGGGTCTAATTGAGTTTTTACAACATCCAAAAGTACAAATGACCGGAGTAAATATTAAAAATGACATTAGGAAACTATGTAGAGATTTTGGTGGATTTGACGTGGATATGCTTTTGGCAAACTGCTTAGACTCTGGAGTATTTGCTAATACTGTTCTCCCAGTGACACAAAGATGGAGTATGGAAAAATTAGTAGATTATGTGCTGAAAAAGAAAATCAACAAAGACAAAAAAGTAAGAATGAGCAAGTGGCATGTTATACCTCTCAAAAATCATCAGCGTGTGTATGCTGCTATTGATGGATATGCGTCACTGTTACTTTACCAAGAGCTTAAGAAAATTGAGGTGGAGCTTAATAAAGAGCAGGACCAAAATACTCTGAATCAGTATATTATAAAATAACTTGAGGGTAGTTTTGTACTTTTAATTCTTGATTAGCATGACTAATGCTTTTATATAAAAAGCACTTTGGTTACATATACTATGTAGAAGGTTAACCTGCTTATATCAGTTATATTTAATAGTTGTTGAAGTTAAAATTATTGACACTTGATATATTTTTTCTAAATAATTTTTCACTGGGTTTTTTTACTACTGCCCAGGAAACAAACTCCATTTACAATATCATACAAGCAAATTCATTCAGTTACACTATCCATAGAAATGATTTCTTTTACTAGAAGATGCCATTAGTCTATCCTTGATTCGGGAAAATTTTGATTTTAAAAGTAATTTAAAAATTTTTTAATTTTTTTGTACATTTGGAATAAGATTATTTTTTGGCATGCCTTTCCATGTTCACCAAAATCCCTAAGTTTCTTCTAATGCTGGTATTCCACTATCGAGGATATTTGACCTTTATCTATCCATGTATCTCGACATATAAAAATGAATTGTCTACCCTCTCTCCTTATAACACACGACTAAAAAAATCTTACAATTTTGTGTGAGGAAGTTTAGGAGACGAACCAAAACATTATTATTAAAAAAGGTATATTACACTCTTGATGAATATTATAATGATGCATTCAATTAATCCTGGAAATTTTACAACTTGACTATTATCTCTTACTTCTTAATTATAACTCCTAACCATGTGTAGACTATATATCTGATTTAATTATATGTATTTAAGTGTTTTGAGGTTGTATATATACTTACATAGACAATGATCCAATGGAGACGTAAGTGCGTTTACTGGGTGCATTTTAAAACTATAATTTAGGTAGCAAGGGAAACATTATTTTTGGAAGAAGCTAGAGCTTTTGTTTCCGATTTTCCGAGCGATTTTCATTCAGAAATGCATGATAATTTCTGTATTTCTTTACAGCATTTTCAAAAAAAAAATTAATTTCAAGGGCAGGCATTATGTAATGTTTATCCATTTTTTTATTAAAAAAGATCTTTTTATAGTTTTAAAAAATAAAAAATATAAGTAGATAGGTACTGCACTTATAATATGTATAGGCCTGCATTTTTAATAGGTTATTTTAAATATAGGTAGTAGGTAGGAATTTTAGTTTTACAGAAATATAGTACTTATTAAATTTTATATTCAAGGATTTTCAAGACGCTTATAGCTATATAATTAAGTTTTTTTTATGTGTTAATATTAAGTACCTACCTAATTAAGTTTATAAACTAATTCTTTTCTTCCTTGAGTGGTACAGAATAGAATACTTAGTGACTTATACTTTAAGGAATGGGTGTGTATAACCATGGAGCGCAAGTACTGGTTGTGTGACAGATGCTCCATTAAACCACTTGAAATACGTAGACGTAAAATTTTGTGTCCTCTGCTTGTATCGGATTGATGGTAAATGGGTTTTCTTGTTTCAATATTCAAATTTATGAAGAATCGTTAATAGCTCAAAAACTGTTTAATTTAGACATAGTACATGTTATACAAAATTGTCTTAGAAGTAATCAAGAAATCCAATAAAGATGTCATAATATTCATAGGTACCTACCTATACATTTCTATGGTGCCTAGGCGTTCTATTTTAAAAAAAGTATATTTAATAAACCAAAAATATTTGGGGCACCCTATAATTCGAAATAAATTTAAATTGTAAACCTTATGCCCCCTAGAACCTTGTTTTTAAAAAATATTGCAAAGTTGAGCAGTTTAGATGCTATGGAATCCCGCGTTGAGAGAAGGCAACCCTGTATATATTATAAAAAATCAGTTTAATCGCAAATTCTTTAATTTTTTTGTAGTGTATCGTAATTATATTTTGTAAGAGTATTGCTTTATGTAAAGAGTCTGTAAAGTGCATTAAATAAATACATACCTAAAATTTGAGATTATATAATAAATTACCTACCTACCATAGGGGTGTCAATCCCGGCGGGATTCCGAGGGAAAATCAATCTTCGAGAATTTGGGGATAAATAATTATATTTTTATCCGATTGTGTCAAAAAATGACGTTTTATAGATCAGATATTTGGACGAAAAGGTAACCTTTTCAATAAGGTATTGATTATTGCGCTGGTAGCTAGGCAACCTTTGTCGTCCTAGTCCGAAAAACATTTTGTCGGACGCTAAAATATTTTCAACAGTTTATTTTATTCAATTATTTACAATATTTATATTAAATGTACAATTAGAACAATTTTGAACAATAACGGGGTGATGTAAATTTGATTTTGAGGATGTGTTATTATTTTTGGTCTCCGTTATGATATTATTCTCCAATGTTGAACTCGATTGGGAGACGGATTGCGACACCTGAGTCGAGACTGACTGCAGGTCAGATTGTGGAATGTTGAATATTTTCTTGGTCAGCTCTAACTTATTACTTAAGGAATCATCTATGTAGCCCTCGGCTACTCCCGAAGACTTCCAGCCTCCATGCCGTTTTAGAGATGTTATTATGTCTGCTCCCGCATCTACAAGTAATGTGGCCGATGTTCTTCTGAAACAATGTCCCGTGAATTCCTTGGCATTCGGCAGTTTTAAGTAAGATGCTATTTCCTGAGGTATAGAGCCAAATTTGTGTATACCGACAACTTGCTTATGGCATTTTCCATTGCGATAAGACACAAAAAATCGCCCATCACTCATATTTGTTGGACGTAAAGCCAGATAATTTCTATAATACTTTAGATATTCTCCAGTCAACGTAAATGATCTCGGTTTGTTTGTTTTATTATAGGGAATTTTTATTAACAAAGCCGTTCCCAAATCTTGTATGTCATCAATTTCCATATGAGCCAGTTCTTCTCGACGACATGCGCCCGCGATTCCAAAAATAAAAGCAACCTGTAATTAAGAAAATTGTTAGTCAGAAATTTAAAATACTATTATATAGTTACATTTACCTTCAACATTAAGTATTTGTCATCTGGAGCATGGCAAAGGAATTTGTGAACCTCTTCTCTAGTTAGGATCCTTGATTTCTTTGGACAATATCCAACACTTTTTTGTTTCAACAATGCTCGTAATCTCATGTATTTAGATATATCAATATTCTGTTTTACATTTACCACTGCACGTAGCATAGAATACTGCGACCACAGAGTAGATGACTTCATAGTTTTCGATAATTCCGCCATATAGACCAAGAAGACGTTTTCGGAGAACGACTGTATATTTTTTTCTTGCCGGTAATCCATAAATTTTTTATAAGCTCTTTCATATATTTCCTTAGATTTTTGTGGCAACAAATGTAACATTACTTCCTTGGCAGTTTCTTGAATGTCAGGTGGTGTACCTTCTATAAGATCATCGCCTATTTCCATTTTTAATTGTGTTTTTCAGGTTTTAAAACTAGCAGAACACGAAAGATTAGTTAAAACTATCGCCTGATTGATAAAACGTCAGTTGATAATATTAATTTAATTATTTGTTAGATCCATGGATACGCATATTACAGGTTTCATTGTTCAAACATTCAAGGGACAAAAAATTACAATGCAAGATGAAATATATTGGTTTTCTTAATTTTTACATTATTTTATAATCCGAGCAAAAACACAATCGGATAAAAAATAACGTATGTTATACGGACGAAAAATGTATTTCGGACTATGCGGGTTACTGGCCTCGGCTTTGCCTCGTCCAGTAATCTCCCGCAATACGTCCGAAATCCTGCATTTTTCGTCCTTGTAACATAATATACTATTATATAAGACCCACACGAAAAGAGCTTATTACATTACTCATTTTTAATCAAACTATGATTTTTTTGGTTCCGTCAGTCACTGTCACTTTTTGTGTAATATCACTGCATAAATATGAAAACTATTTTGAATACATAAAAAAATCATAAAAAGCCAAAATTCTGGGTCTTATATAAAATGTTGTGTATATCACACGTACTGTAAGGCTCATTACAGCACTCTTGTGGACCTTGTGGTTACACTCGTGTGGTTACTACGAGATCGCCGTGCCAATATTCCCCACTTGTTACTGTAATGAAGCTCATACCGTACTATACTACCATTTTATTTTGAATTATATTCTATTTAAAGCTCCTTGGCAACATTTATTTAATAAACAGAAATATATAATTTTTTTTAAAACTTGTGTTCATTTTTTTGGAAGTTATGGGTGGGTTACTCTATGGCTTTGTTTATAGTCAGGGACGCTTTAAGGCATGAGCCGCATGGGCCCAGAAGCCTTGGCGTCAATGTATATAGTCAATTATAAGTTGTGTTCGAATTTAAATAAGTATCTACGGTCTATATTACAATATTGTAATAGTGACAAAAACGAAATTTGGGAGTGGTTTCAAAAAAAAAATGTTTCGCCTATTCGTACTCCGCGCAACAGAGGGCCCCTCTTGCTTTGCATATGGGCCCAGGGCCTCGAGAAGTCTTAAGACGTCTCTGGTTATAGTCCCGGGATTATACCGGCGGTTATCCATTAGTGTGCCGATAAACGATATGTGTGGTACCCAGGGATTAAAATAATTTATAAGCAATAAAGCAATTAATTATTAAAGTTTCTGTATTTTTAAGTTAGGTAATAAAATAAATGTGCCTTCGATTCATTTTCAATAAGTAAGTCAAAAAGTTTAAATAAATAAAACCGCTTAAATAAATAAAATAAAATTCGCTTCACGAATAAAAAGTTAAGTCAGGCTATTAAAAAATAAATTAAATTCTATTGAATTGATCGAAATGACATTATTTTGGGATTATTATAATTAAATCTTCATAATAATTACTATTTTCCAAGAAATAATTAAAATTTGCTGAAGTGCGGGATGGTATGTTCTACTTTATTTTAAATAAGTAGTTGTGCTTTTCACTTTTAGTTTGTTTCTCATTGTGTGTGAATTAAAATCAGTTATTAAGCAAAGTTATGGAAAATGTTCAGCAAGGTGGCACATCGCCTAGAAGGCATTTATCTCAAGGTGAACGCCGTTTGGTATTACAAGTGGAACGTTATTTTACTTTAGAAAAAGATAACTCGGGCCCGATAGAGTCTGTTTTGGCAGTGCAAAAACGAACGTCTGATGCTTGCGGCATTTCAGAGAAGACATTAAGAAGACTTTGAAAAAAGAGTGAAGAGGATTTGGACAGACCATATAAAAGGGTTCGACTCCATTCAAAAACCTTGGATTTATCCCAAGGGATAAAACTCTCTATTAGGAATATTGTTTATGATATGTATAAAGCCAAGGAATATGTTACCCTCAAAGCTATTCTTGAAAAGATAAAGCAGAAAAAACTTTGCGATATTGGAACTAACAGTTTGTCCATCATCTTAAAACATATGGGTTTCAAATATAAAAAAACGAACAACAGAAAACTGCTTTGCGAGCTGTCCAATGTTGTTTCGAAAAGATGGCAATTTTTAAGGGATTATTTAAACAACGAAAAATCGGAATTGTCAAGACAAGTTGTTTTTCTTGACGAAACATGGGTATTTGCAAACGGAACTTCAACAAAAACGTCTTGGCAGGATGACTCAAAGCATTGTTATTCAAGTACCCGTGCAAGTAATGGAAAAAGGTATATTATATTACATGCTGGTAATGAAGAAGGTTTTGTTTTAAATGCCAGTTTGATATTTTCATCAACAAAAAAAACTGATGATTATCACGGCAATATGGATGCTGAAATTTTTGAGCATTGGTTTGAGGAAAAACTTTTAAAAAGTTTAGAAAAACCTTCCTTAATTGTTTTAGACAATGCCTCTTACCATATGAGACTCGAAGAGAAATTCCCTACAAGCAGCTGGAAAAAGGAAGAAATAAAAGAGTGGTTGTCAAAGAAAAACATAAACCATGAAAATTTATATTTAAAAAGTGAACTTTTAAGCAAGTGTAAAGAGCAGTCATTTAAAAAAAAGTATGTTGTTGACGAATTAGCCCTCAAATATGGACATCAAGTTTTGAGATTGCCGCCCTACCATTGTCATTACAACGCAATTGAATTGGTATGGGGTATTAGCAAGAACTATTATGACAAACATGCCTGTAAAAATATCGGTAAGCCTATAGCGTTATAAAGTTATGGGAGGAGGCGCTTAGCCAAGCGGGCAAAGAAGAATGGCGGAAATGCATTGAACACACAGAAAAAATTATTTTTGAATCTTATGAGACAGAACAGGTTATAGACGAAGTAAGACCGTTAATTATTACGAATGATGATGATGATGATGACGATTATGTTGATTCTGATGAGTCTGAAAGCATGGGTGAAATTTCAAATGCAGAGGAAGACTACTTTTAGTAGTACCTATCTACAAGTAGGTACGTTCTGTCGCAAGACTACACAATCGTTTTTTTTTAGAACCAAAACTTTATAAAAAAGAATTCGTAAAACTAATTTGTCTGAATACTACAAAAGCTAAAAAATTATTATTTTTCTTTACCTAAACTAATTTTTTATTTACTTTAAATTATTTTAATTAGAAAATGTAATTCATCAACATCCAAAATTACCTTCAATATAATTTATTGTTTGAGAGCCACCGACATAATGCTCAAGAGGTTTTATGGCTTAGCGGACTTCTTAAAACGCACAGACTTTATGGCTATTACTCTGAATATCTTGAAGCAACAACAGAGATAGAAGATCCAGAGTAATTTCGACTTGTACGCATACGCCGTAAGGGTATTGCCAAATATACTTTTATTTCTTTAGAACAGGGCAGAAGAGTGAGCCTCCGAAAATTAGAGCAATGATAAAATTACCAAAAATCTTGCTAAAAAATTGTAAAATAAGCATTAAGTCTGTACTTCCAAGTGCCTTCAAATTATTTGTTTCCATTTCTATACTAAAACGGGTTAAATAACAATTTCATATAACTGGAAGGTGACAACGTGACGCAACGTCTCATTTTTACTCGACATAACCTCGAAATCTTTAGCAAATGTTAATTTGTTGTGCGTGTGAAGTGTGATAATTTTGTGACGATGCCGAGGCAAAACAGAATATTTTACATTATTTTAAACAGGCGTATAAACTTAAACAAGGATTTATCGTTCTACAGGTATGTACCTAGACCGGATGTTTCTTCCTTTTAACTTACCAACTGTTATATATTTACTTTACCTTGGACACTACCAGTTACCGTTACCTTATTAATTTCATACCTTAGTTAGTAAATATTAGCTATCAATGTCAATCACTACCTATTTGTATTCTGAGTTTATTAAAGCCTTTATTCTCGAGGTTCTCTTTACTTCAATTTAATAAACTCATTTTAATAAGACTCTACTAATTACGAAGATCATATGGACAAGTTACTGAAACCTGAACGACTGGATATTGAATCTTCCGCCACAAATACTGCTTACCTATGGTCACATTGGAGTCGTACTTTTATCAACTTTCTAGAAGCTACTAAAGTAACTGAAGATAAGGAAAAACTAAACATACTTATACATTTTGTGAGCCCAGCGGTTTTTGAACATATAAATGAATGTAAAACCTATGAAGAAGCAATTGACGTTTTAAAAACCCTATACATAAAGCCGCAGAATGAAATATTTGCTAGACATTCTTTATCTTTAAGAAAGCAGGAAGTTGGTGAGTCTATTGATCAATATTTGCAAATATTAAAACAAATGAGCAAGGACTGTAATTTTAAAGCCGTTAGTGCAGATCAAAATAGAGAAGATTTTATCAGAGATTCATTTATAGCTGGACTAAACTCTTCACACATTAGACAGAGACTTTTAGAACAAAGTACCTTAACTTTATCGCAGACATTTGATTCGGCAAGAGCACTTGAAATGGCTCAACGCCACTCTGAGTCTTACCTTACACCATTCACCTCTCATGCTAATGCTGTTACCTCAAGAAACTTGGAATCAGAGTCTCAGTCTTATAGTATATGTACGGTCTGAAAATGATTCTACAATAGCAGCAACACTCCCTAAATGTTATTTTTGTGGTCAAAGCAGACATCCCCGAAGCAATTGTCCGGCCAGAAATATTTTCTGCCATTCTTGTGGTAAAATGGGTCATTTTACGAAAGTTTGTAAATCAAAAAGTCAAAAACCTGTCAATACTTTAAGTAAATCTGCTGCTGGTATACTTGGAATGATGGCTACCACGTCTCCCGCGTGTCTTTCAAAATCATTAATTAGAATAAAAATTAATGAAACAAACCTTGAAGCTTTGATAGATACTGGTAGCTCTGATAGTTATATTTCCAATAAAGTGGCATATCAAGAAAATATAGAAATATTTCCAAGCAAATTGAATGTTACAATGGCTTCGTCGGCTCTTAGTTCTCCGGTAGTTGGATTTTGTATTGTTACACCAAGAATACTTAATCATACTTATAATAGAATTAAACTTTACGTTTTAGAAGAACTATGTGCTGATGTTATTATAGGACATGATTTATTAAGACATCATTCAAAAGTACAAATTGATTTTGGTGGGCCTAAATCACCTACCTATATCAATATGTAACCTGGCATTAGCACAGGTAAAACCTTATCCATTATTTGCACATTTAACAGATAACTGTAAACCTATAGCAGTGAAGTCTCGCAGATACTCTTTTGCTGATTTAGAATTTATTGAAACTGAAATACAAAATCTTCTGAAAGAAAATATTATCGAGCCTAGTAATTCACCTTGGAGAGCACAGGTACTTGTTACAAATAATGAAAATCATAAAAGACGAATGGTTGTAGACTACTCATTAACAATAAACAAATTTACATCACTGGACGCATATCCATTACCGAAAATTGAAGAACTAGTTCATAAAATTTCTCAGTACGAATATTTTAGTTCCATTGATCTCCGCAGTGCTTATCACCAAATACCAATTCTGGAACATGAAAGAATTTATACTGGATTTGAAGCGTGTGGAAATCTATACCAGTTTACTAGAATCCCATTTGGTGTTACTAATGGTGTTGCATGTTTTCAGCGAATAATGAATAATATCATTCAAAAGGAGGGTTTACAGGACGTTTATGCATTTTTGGATGACGTAACTATTCGCGGAAAAAGCAAAGAAAATCATGACCAAAATCTGCAAAAATTTCTAAACGTTGCTGAAAAGTATAGTTTGACTCTTAATAAAGAAAAATGCAAATTTGGAATGACAATAATAAACATATTGGGGTATACAATTGAAAGAAAGAGTATAAAACCAGATGCTAATAGACTAAGACCCCTTATTCATTTGCCTTTGCCTAAAGATACAGCTTCTCTAAGAAGGATTCAGGGTATGTTCGCCCATTATTCAAAATTTATTTACAAATTCTCTGAGAAAATACAACCCGTTATCGACGTTAAACAATTTCCACTACAAGACCATCAAGTCGCTGCATTTCATCAATTAAAAAATGACTTAATAAACGCCGTTGTCGCCTCAGTTAATGACGAGGCTACTTTTACAGTAGAAACCGACGCATCAGAATATGCTATTGCTGCACAATTAACTCAATTGGGAAGACCAGTTGCATTCTTTTCAAGGACTTTATCTAAATCGGAGCGGAGACATTCTTCCGTGGAAAAAGAAGCTTACGCTATCGTGGAAGCTTGGAAATGGAGACATTTTCTGATTGGGCGCCATTTTCAGCTAATAACTGATCAAAGATCCGTAGCATTTATGTTTGATAACAAATCTTCCTCAAAAATAAAGAATGAGAAAATAATGCGTTGGAGACTGGAACTATCATGCTACAAGTATGACATTATATACAGACCAGGGAATCAAAATATTGTGGCAGACGCACTTTCGAGAATTTCTTCAGCAATAATGCCTGTTACGAGTGATAAAACTTTATACAATCTACATGACGTTTTATGCCACCCAGGTATAACTAGATTGTATCATTGGATTCGTTGTAAAAATTTACCATACTCTTTAGAAGACATAAAGAGAATCACATCTTCTTGTCCGGTATGTGCAGAGATCAAACCAAGATTTTACAAGAATCAAGGAACACTTATAAAAGCCACAGCTCCGTTTGAAAGACTAAATTTGGATTTTAAAGGGCTTTTGCCTTCAGTAAATCACAATCACTATATGTTAACTATAGTAGATGAGTATTCACGATTTCCATTTGCCTTTGCATGTTCTGACATAAATTCATCTACTATAATCAATTGTCTGACACACCTCTTTTCTGTGTTTGGTACACCATCATATATAGGTACATACTGATAGAGAAACATCATTCATGTCTAGAGATCTGAAGATATTTTTAACAAACCATGGAATAGCGACAAGTCGTACCACTCCTTACAATCCACAAGGAAATGGTCAATGCGAACGCTATAATGGAATTATCTGGAAAACAATTCAGTTGGCTTTAAAATCCAAGAATAGGAAAATAACTCAATGGCAAGAGGTACTCTTGGATTCCCTACATTCTATCAGATCTCTGTTATGTACTGCAATAAATTGTTATCCGCATGAACGTATGTTTAATCATCCACGCAGATCTTCAAATGGTGCATCAATGCCTAGCTGGTTAAGTGTTTTTGGTCCAGTATATCTTAAAAAGCACGTGAGACAAAACAAATACGAACCTTTGGTGGAAGAGGTTGAACTTCTAGAAGCTAATACTGATTATGCTCATATTAGATTAGCAAATGGCAATGAAACTACTGTTTCCACACGTCATCTAGCACCCATCGGAGATAATAAGATTTACGAAGAACCGACAATTCATGAAAGTATTAATGAAGAAAATTCAGATAATTTGGATCAAAGCGTTATTGATACAGATCAAATTCAGGATTCATGTCTAACACCTGATCTACAAATATCAAGTGAAAGTAATAATGTGGAAAACCGTCCAAGTCGCAAAAAGAAGTCTCCTGCTTACTTGGAAGATTACATAAGAAAATGAGCGGGGATGAATGTTATATATTTACTTTACCTTGGACACTACCAGTTACCGTTACCTTATTAATTTCATACCTTAGTTAGTAAATATTAGCTATCAATGTCAATCACTACCTATTTGTATTCTGAGTTTATTAAAGCCTTTATTCTCGAGGTTCTCTTTACTTCACCTACGTTAATTTCGTGAGGGAACAATAACTAGGCAGTCTGTTTCCTAAAGATTAGTTTCCTTTGCTGCTGTTGATATACTTAGGTAGGTATACCTACCTATTTTTACCGAAAATTGCATAAAGAATCCTACAAAAACCTATTATTTTACTTGTTAAACTCTAAGAATAATTGTAAAATATCTAATAAAAGTTTCATTAATATGTTTACCTGTGTTCTTTTTCTTTTCTCAATCGAAATAATATACAAAATCTTAAACAAATCAAGAACTTTAATGTTTGTTTACAAATTTCGGTCCAGTTGTCAAAGTCAAATGTGATAACCTCATTTTTTTCCGTTAAAACAAACGTCTAATTTCTTTTTCTCGCGCATGCGCACTGCGCGAAATGACCCTGACGGAACAAGGAACCTCGGCTTCACTACGTTTACATTGGTTAAATGGGCAAGGCGCCATATAGTACTAATACATATAGGCATCAAACCACCAAAAATTTCAAGTATTCTAATGCTTTCCACAAAAAATGAGATCATCTCGAACCAAGATTACTCAACTCCGAAATAGAAGCTTAAAACGGAAGACGGTTATAAAAATTAATCGTTTTACCTACAATTTTATTACATTTCACATTAAATTCTTAGAAAAGAATTCGTAACTGATGACCGCATACCACCTTAGTCAATAAGTAGAAGGGACATTTCAATCCACCTCTTGAAGGCGGAGTTTGACTTAGAAATTTTTCTTACTTACTCGGATGAGATGGTCAAGATTCCCATTTTACACCTACGCAAATTTAGAGAAGCTATAAAAACGCTAACTCGCCTAGAAAAAGTTAGTTCCCCAGAGTTCACAAGAGTTCCCAACAGTTCAGTCAGTTCACAACAGTCCAGAAGAAGTCAGTGCAGTTCAAAGTAAAGAGTTCAAGACAGTGCAGTTCAGTTCCATACAAAAAAATTGAAAACAAAGAAAACCTATCTACGCCACCCAGTACAGTCAAAGTATTAAAAAGTAAGAGACACTTTCAATAAAGTATAACCAAGTATACTGCCGCGACCCAAGTCAAAATTAGTCAAAACATACACCGCTTCTCGCAAAAGTTTAGTAACCAAGTCCCCGAGAGAACGATTATAAATATTCTTTTAAGACCCCGGTTTAACCATTCTAAATTAAAATTAGAATTACAGTATTTTAAAAACAGTTAATTACCAAAAACATACTCAGTTCGAGATTAATATTTACAGTGAATCTTTTCTCATAAACCTACAAACTTTACAGTGAAGAATAGACTTAAAATATTCGCAAGCGAAACTTATCTAAATCTCTAGCCAATTCTCAGAAAAAGGGATTCTTTACGTGAAAGTAGAGTCAACGACCCATATTTCAGCCCAAATGTTTAGGTGTGGGTTAATAACCGAGCTGTACAGAGCGAATAAACCTAGAACCATCGAGTGTGAGAGAGAAATGCTAGCTTACATAATTGTGATTAACTGTTGTAAGTAAAAGTTGAATTAACCCATTTATTTTATGCATATTTTGTATTGAACCATATTTACTAAATGTATTTTGTCAGAGACTTTGAATAATTGCTGAAATCTGCCATATTTAACATTGTGATTTGCTGTTACCATAATTTCGTTTAACTTAGATTGGAAATATAATATTTTTGAACATCCTTTTGTAGAGTTTTTCTTATCTCTAAGGAACCCGAATAACATTAAGCACCGCGCCACCGTAGGCCTCAAACTACTTTACCGTATACCACGCTTGCAAACCGCTCCGTTTCATTACCTGTTTTACCATCAAGCTGCGGGGTATAACAATGGTGTCAGGTCTGTGAGGTCTTATGCGCATGTGTAATTTAAACTGTACCAAATTATGACGGTACCACCGATATTGAAGAATTTATCGAGCATATAAACACAACTGGTCTTATTGCAAAATGGACAGACGAACAAAAAGTAGCCGTTGCTGCGCTCAAAATAAAAGGCTTAGCGAAGCAATATTTTCATTCAAATAACGATTTAAAAATCATTAAGGATTGAACAAATTTTATTACCCAGTTTAAGGATCAATTTAGGAAAAAATCAGTACCAGGTCAAGAATTAAAAGATTTTGTGGAATGCAGACAGAGAAACGGAGAATCTTGTAGGGAATTCTTAACTAGGATAAAAATAGCAGGAAATAAAATAAGGGTAACTTCCCCCGATAAAACAGCTGCTGCTGCATTAGATCTACAATTCGAAAAAGACTTGTTAAGGCATTTTGTGTCAGGTCTGTTACCAACCATAAGAGATAAGGTATTATCGGCACAAGCAAAGACAATTTCGGAGGCCTTGTATACAGCAGAATTGCAGGAAATGATAGACAATCTAAATAAATTAAAAATTAAACATCCGTACGAAAAATATTGCAATCTTCTCAATTAAGGGGAGATGATAACGAAAACTGTAGAAAAGTAAAAGAACAGTCGAGAAATCCATATCGCCCTTTTTGTAAAATAACGGGACATACTATCGAAAACTAAAGAAAAATAAAAAAACCAGCCATACCAGAATAAATTCTGCAGTTTCTGTAAAATAACGGGGCATAACTTCGAAGAATGCAAAAAATATAGGAACCAACCATACGAAAATATATTTTGCAGTTTCTGTAAAATAAAGGGCCATAATTTTGAAGAATGTAGGAAAAGATTACACACTGGGTTCATAAATAAATACTGTACACACTGTAATATGAAAGGACATGATATAGACAGTTGTAGAAGAAAAAATCAAAACGATATTAGGCGTTATTTTAATTGCAACGAACCGGGTCATTTCAAAATAAATTGCCCAAGAGTAGCGCCAGTCCACCAACGAAGAAATGAAATGGATACACGGCTACCAAGAGATAGGGTACGATCCTATGAGTTACCACGACGAGAGAACCCACAACACGAGTTTCCGCAACAAGAAAATCAAAGAAACTCATTTGGCAACAATAATGAAAGACAGACACCTTATACAAATTGTACCATTCGTGATTATCCAAAAGATAACTGTGTGAATCGTGATACCCCGAGACAAAATAATGAAATTTTAAATGTCAACGTAGTCACATTGCAACCCCAAAATGCGGCTGCCAACGAGTCCCAATGGTAATTCCAAAAGATGACGTAAGGATACTGTGTGAATGTAAACAAGCAAATAAAAATACAATTACTATAGAAATAAATAACAATGAAGTACGGGCATTCATAGACAGTGGCGCCTCAGTATGCCTCCTCACGTCTGAAATTGCCCAAGGTTTAATATAAATACGAAAATAGATGGTAACTTGAAAGATATCCAAGGAAAGACAATACCTCAATATGGCAGTGTTTACATTCCTGTAAAAATAGAGACTCATACTACAGTTATGCAAAGATTCTTGATAACCGAGTCTGTTAGTTTTGACGCTGACATATTACTAGGGTTAGATTTCCTAGCGAACCACAGTGTAAAGATAGATTGGGGAGAGAATTTAATGTACATATTTAATGAAGTTATCGCTCTAGAAGAAGAAATTGACCATAACCTAGCTATTACCACAGTAAAACAAGACATACATAGAGAAAAGATGCACCAAGATGCGGAAAACAGTATTGAAAAAGAAGCAAAGCTACTTAGAAATGAAGTAAAGGAAGTCCTTACTTTATTCAAAGAAAATATGCAATGTTATTTTGACATGGAAACAGCGTTGTCAGAAAACACGTGTACAAAAAGTTCTTTATTACGGCTAGTAACGACGCACTTAGGAAGTCAGATGGTTGGCCGCAATCTTGATTTTCAGGAACGAATAGACCAGTATACGACAAGTGAGTCAGACAAAGAAAAGGAAGCTGCAGATTCCCAAAACATGCCAAAAAAACATAGGAAAAACCAGGAACACACAGGAGTTTTACAAAAAAAAAACAGAGAAGAAAAAGAAAAAAGTTTCACAAAAGAAAACTACAAAATTGTTGTTCCACAACAAAGAAGTACAGAAGTTAGTAGGTAGTATAAGGGCTATCCGTCGCCCGATTTACATGCATTTAACATAGGGAGATTTCCGCCGCTGCTTTAACATGGGGGTTTCTCCGCCGCCGCCCTTGCATATCTTTTACATGGTGGGCTATCCGCCGCTACTTTTACATGCATTTAACATAGGGAGATTTCCGCCGATACTTTTATATGGGGGGGCTATTCGCCGCTGCTTTTACATGCATTTAACATAGGGTGTTTTTCGCCGCTACTTTAACATGGAGAGCTATCCGCCGCTGGTTTTGCAGGTATTATACATAGGATGTTTTCCGCAAGAGAGAGAGAGAGAGAGAGAGAACACAGACAGAACAGACAGAACAGACAAAACAGAACAGAACAGAACAGAACAGAACAGAACAGAACAGAACAAAACAGGACAGAACAGAACAGAACAGACAGACAGACAGACAGACAGACAGATAGTCAGATAGACAGACCGTCGAAACTTTCCAGGAACTTGACGGAAAAACAAAACAAAAAAAATTAGTAACAGTTTTTATAATTATATAATAATTTTACATTTGCCACAGCGCCATGCCAACAATTTAGATTTTTATGGAAATAACATTCAGGAATTTTCTTAAATTTACTTATCTTTGGATCTTGACCAATAGGAATACTGCAAATAGTTTCTTCATCAAAGAACTTCCTTAGAAAATTTGCCTTTTCATTTCCTTTCACATATATCTTGGGTGCCCGATAGCAATTTACTACATGGTTTAAAATACTATTAATTTCATGGAGACTTATATACCTTTGGTCCCATTCAAGACCGTGATATTCTTCGGCCCAAGTCACAGTTTTCAAATTTTCAGCACTTAACAAATTTTTCTTAAATGGAGATTTAAATAGATAGTTTGAACAACGAATCCCATCATAAATCGACAATTCTTTTGGAATGTAACCAAAGGAGCAGTGATATCCTTGAATGTCCACAAAAAGAGCGGTGCCACCTTCAGCCATGACAAGACAGTAAAGGATGTATGAAAGTTAAATGGTACCTACACCACTTACCCCCGCTCAAATGTTATCTAACCTTCCGAGCAAACATTAAAGTATGGATGGAGATTTTGCTTTAAAACGAGACTTGCCAGACTACAACATTTAGTTATCGTCTATAATGGATTCTTCAAATAGTGCATTAAACCAGCATGTTAAGAAATTATACAAGAGCTTTTGCGAGAGGGTTAATGAGCAATATTATTTAGCTATGCACAGTCGCCCACAATGGAGTAACTTCTGTCAAGACCAAGCAGAGCCTTATGGGGGAGGTGCAGACGCCTGTGTAGATTTTTTTGAAACTTTCAACTTAATGAATCTGGTGTATGAATTCAACAGAGATGTTTTTTTTTACGGAACTAATAAGTTTAAAGGCCTATGTTGCCGACCCTACAGTATTGGATGCAATCAATATGATCGATAAGGAACTTGCAGAACCCATTAACATGTCGACTTAATGTACTAATGGTAGTAGATACTAGAGTTACAAATTAAAAAGTAAATAAAATTAATATTCTTTTATTCCTTCATAAAAAGTTTTTATACAGATAAAATACATTCGAAAACGCACAAACAGATGGCGATTTTGAATGATAAATACACTTCGGTGTTGTTGGAAGCAAAGCTGGTTCTTTATCTAGTTCAATTATGGGTTTGGAAGAATATTTTCTTAGAAACTCTGCCTTTTCTGCTCCCTTGACATAAACACATTGGACGTCTTCAGTAATTTTCATAACAATATCATCAAAATGATGAAGAGGGGTAGATCCTAGGTTCCAGTTTATACAATGATGATTATTCATTCACCAATTAGCTTGCTGGTACAGTTTTGGGGCAAGTAATTTTATTACAAAGGGCTGTTTGAAAGCATAGTGGCATATCTTGTCACCATCAAAGGCTGCTAATTCCTTAGGAATAAATTTATTATCTTCATCCTTAAATCCTTGTATATCCATAACAATTTTGGAACACATCCTAATTAATCTTTAAAGCAGAAAAATGTTTAAACATAGAAAACTTTTTAGAATGGTTTTTAATATCCTTTTTAAGTATATTGAACTTATAAATAAAAGCGTATAATCGTTCAGAGAACTCTTTTTCTTACGGCATGCTAACAACTACTAAGCTTCTTAAATAATTAAATGCATTTTTTATATCAATCGTAAGTAAGTGTGGTAGGGGATTTAAAGTTGCTTTACTATTTTTGTTAGTGGATTGTCACTGAATATTTTATCATGGAAAATGAGACAATACGCAGCGGTTTTGGCAGGTATTTTTTCCTTTGTTTCAAATTCAATCCTCATAGTTACTGGACCAGTTTGTAACAAATCTCTTTGGTGTGATCAATTTATGTAGGAAATAGGCGCATTACTCTTAAACTCGGTAGGACTAAAAACTGGTTCCGTTGGTGAGTTATAACATACTTGACGAAAATGACAAAACATTTCATAGAGTGTAGCGAATTTGTTGTTTTTAAAATCGAGTTGAAGGTCATTATAGGGATATCTTTCAGAGTTTAAAAATACATTTATATTTCTTAATTCACAGTGATCAAATTTACTCATATCCATTTTTATATTGCCACGCCTATTCTTTTGGAAAGCGATTAAAACATGACGGGGTGTTTCAACCTTGGTAGAAGTTTTTACAGGCCAATTATGCCTTGTAGTTTCTAGTAATTCAGGATATTCAACTAGCTCCCAACTTCGAAAAGTAATTAGTATGCCACTGTTTTTCTCGACAAGTTTCGTTAATGCCAATTCTTGGGGGATTGCCGGAGTAAGATGTGGAACCCTCCAACAAAGCCTTGTGATTACAATTTTTGCTGTTTCCTCAGCCTCGATAGTGCGCAGTAACGAATCAACAGAATCATTACTTCTAATAATTAAGATAAGCTCTTGTTGAGAATTCAGAATAATTTTATTGTAATCTTCAAAGAACCCTGAATACATCTTTAATGGAATGCACAAAGAGACTTTTCCTTTGTTATCTGTCATAATTTTATCAGTTGCTTTCGCTTTTGGATACCAGCCGGCATTTTCCAATTTTGCGCTTTCGTTTTGGTTAAACGACGTATAACCCTTAAGTGTAGAAGTGATGCCGAGATCTCTAACAGAGTCAATAGTAACACCGTTTAAAACATAACGCATTTCTTTAAACAAGAAGGCTGGGGCATTGTTGACTAAAACAGTGTTTGCTAACGGTGCACCATCCTCTTTGGTAACTTGTAATTCCAAATATATTTTACTTTTGCAGGGCAAGGGATACTTCCCGGTCTGCTGCAAGGCAATACGAATTTCATCATTTATTGGTCCAAGTTTTGTTGGATTAAAGGGATCGAAGGAAAATACCTCCCAACTTAATATTGAATCATCGACAAGAACATTTTCTTTGACGTTTAGATACTCCATATTTTATTTCATTTTAAAACCTAAACTTATAAGAAACTGACGATTTAACGGTCTTTGCGAGTTCTATTTATTACTGAGAAAATTACGATTGTTTTCTTTCTTATTAAGCTTTCCACTAAAATAATGATTTTTCCTGTTATAAATAATCACCATCGTTCATCTAATTTTTTAAGATGTAGTCTTTTTCTTTTCTAAAATTAACACGTTCTCCCTCTTGGTCTAATAATTTAATAATGATTTTATCTATTACCTTGGCAGTAACTGGGAAGTATATAACGTTTTGGGGTGATTCTATTACTTTAAAACCAGGAGCCACACTGGGGAAAAATTGATGTATTATGTGAACTGGATTACCATTTAAGTATGAACCTTCAGCGATACTGCAGTCGATATTTATTGAGTTTACTTTAATTATTTCTGCAGGTCGTTCAGAAATATGAATTTCTCTCGAATCTAGTATTTGATTTTGAAATCCCAACAATGTGCCTATAGAGCCGTCTCGAAAAATAATAGTTTCGGAGCATTTAATTACTGAACGCAACGTATTATTATTAGCGTGAAGATAAAATGAAATTTGTTTTTCTTCTAATTTGTCTTGCAGTAATTTGTTGATATTATCAATTTCATAACTTCCTGGCGGAATAGTTATAAATTCACCAGTTTCACCGTAAAAGAAACGATTATTACTCTCATCAATGTTTGTTTTGCATTAAATGTTTCAAAATTTACAAGTCTAATAACATAATCAATATTTTCTTCTAGATATATGGGAGGGTGAAATTCAGTAGTTAAGATGGCTGAATTGCCGCTAATAACAAAACTATAGGACATGACCCTTTAATATTTCGCAAATGAATAAATCTTTATTGGGTATCATGTGTTATTATAAAGAAATATTAGACACAACTGTCCACAATTTGTAGCGTTAAAATCTTGAAACCTGTTATAATTATAATTTATAACATTTTTATTTTTATCGCTGAAGAAATATGTTATTAATTCAGCGGGTGGTCGCAGATTACCATAACTATCAAAATATATTATTTGTTTTTCTATTTTATGTATGCTGTCCAATGAGTTCCATCACCACTATAACCATCTAGATTATTAATACCACTTTCAGTCTTCTTAATTTTTTTAGGATGCTTATTTCTCATAAATATACCTCTAAACTTGAGCATTTGTAGAAATTTTATGTATTTTAGTAAATCATAATTAGTAAGAGTCTTTAGGGGTATATGTTTTTAGCAGTTTTTTTAATAGGGTTTCAAAATACAAATCACATCCAGTTTAATATGGTTTTAAATACAGCCCGCTTCCTTTTTGTCCTATTGCTATAGCCTCCATCGTTTGATTGTGTCTTTTATCTTCTTCTAATTTTTGTTTCGCTGCTCTAGTATCATTTATGGCTTTTGCTGCTCCTGCGGCACCTCCTCCTAGGGCACCTAAAGCTGACAGGCCCGCAAATAATGGTATAAGTGGTAAAAATTCACCACTCTTTGGAATAGGCATTACTCTTCTTTTAGATATTCGAATATATATATTATATATAAATATATATATATACCACTTTTTTTACCTGATTTCCCAGCTGTTTTAATACCCTCATGTAAACTTTTAAACTGCTTTCCCTTAAGTCCTTTTCTAGCTTGTGCAATAGCTTGATGCAAGGTTATTCCTTTTCCCTTGGTCTTTTTTCTTTTTAGACCCATCCCAACTTTCTTTTAACATTCATAGTGCCACTAATGCCTAACGCTGCCACTTTTTCTCCAAAACTAGCGTCCTTTGCTCTGAATCGGGCTATTGCTTTCTCAGACAGTAATTTATCGGCAATGTTCCTTCTGTTTATATTGTTTGATTGCGAATATGCAATGTAGTGCTCTTTGCAAGCCTCGTCTAATAAATTTATTCCCTTGTCACCTCTTGATAATCTTTTTTCTAATTTTGTCCCAGGTCCACAGAAATTGTAACCAGGAAGATGTAATTCAAAGGGCAATTTATTGATAAGAGTGTTTAGTAAACCAGATCCTCTTTGCTTGTCGTTCGATTTGTAAGTAACACGTTTGTTGTGTGATTGAAACATTATATAGTTAAAGTCTTAACATAGAATTATTAGTTTTAGTTTGACAGTGACTTGAGTACTTTTATATAATATGAGAGTTGAAAAGCAACCATACTCTGTAATAATTAAGAATCATGATACATCAACAAATATATTAAGAAAACATGGAAGACTGTTCGAAGGAAGTAGCAAAAGATGTTTGATTATCGGTCCGTCAGGTTGTGGTAAAACGAATGTTGTAATCGGCTTAATTGAAGATCTCAACGGTTTACGATTTGAAAATTTATATATTTATTCAAAATCTTTGTATCAGCCCAAGTATGAATATTTAAGAACACTTTTTAAGCCAATAAAGGAAATTGGTTATTACGAATCCGAGGATGAAGAAAATATAATTTCACCCCAAGAAGTAATGCCAAACGCAATAATAATTTTTGACGATATAGTTTGTTGTAATCAGACAATTGTAAAGGATTACTTTTGTTTTGGAAGGTATAGAAATACCGATTGTTTCTACTTATGTCAAACATATTCTTCTATTCCTAAGCAGCTAATTCGTGACAATGCAAATTTAATTGTTATTTTTTAACAAGATAATACAAATTTAAAACATGTTTATAATGATCACGTAAACGTTGATATGACATTTAATCAGTTTAAAGAAATGTGTTTATTGTGTTGGCGAGAGAAATTTGGATTCATGGTAATAGATAAAGATTCCGGTATAAATTCAGGTAGATATCGAGAAGGTTTCGATTCATACATTTACTTATAAAAACAACATCACTAGACAAAAACAGCTATTTCAAAATATACAGTCATGAATGAACAATTAGCAAGACAACTTGTTAAATCAAGGAAGGCAGTTAAGAAAAAATATCAAGCTTTAAAAAATGCGGAATTTGAGTCCCATTCGAGGCTGGAAGAAACTTATAAACCAATAACACAACCTTTGCAAGAATTAATTTCAACCATCGCATTGGTAAAATTGAACCTGTTGTCATAAAAGACGAGGAGCCGTCATTTACAAGATTTTATAAAACATCAACCCCCCAAAGAACAAAAAACATAAGAAAAACTGGGAAAACCACAGTTCTGCCAACAGAAATACCCTCCTTTTTTGATACGAGCGTTGCTTCAGTGAGTCATATCCCAACCATACAAGAAACGAGCGTTATAGCTGAGACAGAGCCATTATCTTCATCATCCGATTCAACGATAGGGAATCTTTCAGATCTATTGGAACAAACTAGACAAACAATCCAGACTTATGTTGGTACACCTGGGTATCAAGATTGGCTAAATGACTTTCACAACTTACCTCGTAAATACATTGATGAAGGTGTTAAGGATTTAGAACATACGTTTGATCACCATTATGGTATAGTTCATGATTTGGAAACTGAAAATTTTTTTTTGGGACTAACACAAGAACCTGTAGAAATTATTGGGAAATATAATAAAGTAAAAGAGATTACCTATCAAGGCACCCCCGGTTTATATGAATTAATATTTAAAAAAGATCCAAAAGGTTATAGTGCTAAAGACTTGGATAATTATATGGATATTCTAGCACGAACTAATGCATATCGTAGGAATAATAGTCCTGACGAGCAAGTTCAAGGAAATGGGTCGCGTAAATATGTAACAATAATTGGACCATACTTACAAAAAAAAGGAATAACAAAAACAAGAGCTCTTAATCCTGCAGCCGAAAGATTTATCTCAACATTCACAAGACGTAAGGCTCCATATAGAGTTCAAAGAACAACTTTAAATACAGAAGGATCAGGTTTAACTCTAAAAGTTAATAAAAATAATACTGATTATGTATATTGGGATAATGTTAACGAGCTTGTTGACAGACTTCGTTTATTGGTGGCCTCAACGAATGCTGGCCATACCGGTCATAATAATGAAGCAATATCAATCATTGAGGAGCTCAAGGAGGCAAACGTTATCATATAAGAGAATGTTACACCTGTTTCAGAACACTTACAAAGTGACTATCGACAAATTTGGTCGCCACATTTCAAAACAGTTCAAAACAAATAGTATAGAAATTAAAGATCTCGTTAAAAAAGTTGAAAATAAAGTATCCAATAATATTTAAAAAAATCTAAATTATATTGAAAACAAGCTAGTTGAACACTTTAAATATGAATTGCAACAAAATCACTTGGAAACTTCGAATTTTAAAAAAGAATTAACGATGCAAAATAAACGATCACTTGAAAATGTTGAAAATATTAGCAATGTGACGAAAAAGCTAAAATTTTGTGAAGATCAAGTACTAACATTAGAGCAAAAATATACACAGGAAGAAAATTCCAGCAAGGAAACTATAAAAAATATCAACAAGTGAATATTAAATTCTGAGGTTAAGGTAGGTCTTGTAGAGAAACAAATAAGTGCCCTTGATAGTTTACAACAAGAAACTCAGAAGATACTAGTTAAATTGCAAACTAATATAAAGGATGTCATAAATATCGACGACATTTAAAAAAAGTTAACAAGTGATCTTATAACAATGTTTGAAAAATTTTCAAGTGCTGTTTACGATAGGATTTCTATGGAGGTGGGAAATTTCAAAGATGTTTATGATGGAATGAATAAGAATACAAAAACTATTGAAAGAACTTTGAATTTACACTTAATGGTTCACAAAAAGGATGATGAAAAATTAGTAGTGTTAAAAGAACAATTCAACATTATGTTACAACTAATTTCAGAACTAAAATCCATAGAATATTTAACTAAGGAAGAAATAGAAAATATTAGAATAACTTTACAAAAGAATAACAATATCTCATTAAAAATTTCTGATATTGAAAAAAAGTTGATAAAATAAAGAACTTGGGTACAGATTTGAATATGAATGTAAATCTTAATAAAATTATTCAAGATATTAAATTATTGGAAGAACTCGTTACAAGTGAAAATATAACTTTGAAAGCGAATATTGAAAAAATTAATCAGATAATGGGAACAAAAATTAAGGAAGAAGTATTTTTCAATGCAAAGGGAAAAATTAAAGCCTTTAGAAGAAATGTTGAAAATCTAAATACAACTAAAGCAGAAATAGTGGATAGTTTTCTTAATAGTTGACAAATTTATGAGCTGCCTTTATCAGAAAGGCGGATTGTCACTAGTATTCATTCTGTCTTGCAAAGTATCATTAAAAAGTTAACTGAGGAACTGAATAAGATCGATCAAGGGATGGGTGAACTAGACACTATACTTAATGCTACATCACTAAAATATTTAAACACTGAAATTAAAGATAATCTTGATGATGTAAGCAAAAATATTGATAAAATTGTGGAATATTTTAAAGAAGAGGATAAAGTAATTTTAAGTGAAAAGCTTAAAAAAGAATGGGATAACACATATAAAAGCTATTGGGATAGTTATTATCTTAAAACATAATGTCTCTCGCTAAGGAAACAGTTGTCGACGAATTATATAAACCTGTTAGGAAAAATTACAAAAGGAGAAGAGTAATTATCAAAGGGTTGAACGACTTGTGGCAGGCTGATTTGGTAGAAATGCTTCCCTATGCTAAATTAAACAGAGGATATCAATATATTTTGATAGTAATAAACACATTTTCAAAATACGTCTGGGCTCAACCCCTTAAAAGTAAGCAAGGAAAAGAGGTTACTCGAGCTATTAAAACCATATTAGATAAAAACAATACACCAACAGACTGATTTAGGCAAGGAGTTCTACAATAAAGATTTTCAACAGCTTATGAACGAGTTTAAAATCAATCATTATTGCACTTTTTCCAACCTGAAAGCCAGTATAGTTGAGCGCGTTAATCGAACTCTTAAAAATATTATGTGGAAATATTTTAGTAATCAAGGTAGTTATAAATGGTATACAGCGTTGCCAAGTATCATTGAAAAATATAATAATACCACTCATAGCACTATAGGATATAAACATGTTGACGTTATTCCAGGAAATGAAAAAACGATATTACAAAATTCTTTCACTTTTAAAAAAATAGTCGATTTGGATCATAGAAAGTTTAAAGTTGAAGACTTTGTTCGCATTTCGAAGCAAAGAGAGTTGTTTGCAAAAGGTTATACGCCCAATTGATCGACTGAAATTTTTCAAATACGAAAAGTAAACCTGACAAACCCCACCACGACATATCTCCTGAAAGATGAGAAAAATGAAAATATTGAAGGCGGATTTTATCAAGAGAAGTTGCAAAAAGTTCAACATCCAGACGTATATTTAGTTGAAAAAATATTAACAAAAAAAAGGAAGTCAAGTATTTGTTAAATGGTTAGGTCTTGACAAATCTCACAATTCCTGGATTCCCAAAAAAGATGTTTTGTAATATATAAATCGAGAAATAAAACAATTAATTATGTTAATGAAATGTATTTTTATTGTTAATTAAATTTAAACATATCATCATATATTATAATTCTACGTTTTTCATTTAAAACAAAGAAAGTTCAATTTCACATTGTTAAATTCGTCTTTTGAATCGTAGTTGGTCCAGATATTGGCTTCTAAAATTGCTCTTTCGAGCATTCCTATAGGCAAAAGACCATACCACGAGCATCAGTTTGCTCACTGAAAGTCACTGTTTTCTTCGTATTTTCTTTTTGGTCCATTTTTCGTCATCAAATTTTGCAACTCGTTCGGAAATATTGTCACTAACTCTAACATGGTGCATACATTTTCGCTGTTTGGATTTTGGTTTGGATTTAAAACATTATATATATTTGTAAGAAAGTCCCCTGATTGTTTTAGATTAGTTTTAAACACATTGAAATATTGTGGAAACTCCTGTCTTTATTATTATATACAATTATTTGAATCCTATAATTAATTAGTTCCTTAAGAGTCGATAAGTTATCCATGGATTCACAAGCAAGAGTCACATAATAGCCATCACTTTTTTTAATTTTTATTACGGGCTGTTGCTGATACATTTCAAAATAAATTGTGAAGTTTTCAAATTTTACTGGAGTCGTGTCATCATTAAACGAATAAAAATAGCTGGTTAGAACGCCTTGATAAATAAGCAAGCTTTTCCACTCTTCTTTGGTCAGAAATATTTTGAAACCATTATGGCCGCCATTAACTACTTTGGGGGAAAAATTCTCCAAATTTAACCCAACACTTATAAATTTTGTTGAGGATTTGTTCAAGTAATAAATTTTAGCATTTAAAATTTTTTCATTAAATTTATTTTCGTGGCTAACCTCACTTTTGTTTGTGGAATATCCCCAACCTTGATTAAATGTTGAATACATCTTGTTAGTGAAACTCTTGACTGAATAATAACACAAGAATTACTTCATATTATAGCTGCTACCCCACCAACGTTCTTCAGTTTCAAAGGTTATTTTAAGTAATTAAAACACACTTTAATATTTTTATATGTTTATTCTACAGGAAAACAAATATGTATAAACATGGATAGTGAAAATACAAGAATAATTAATTATAGACAATGGTACTAATATTTTGCAATTATTTTGGTTTTCTTGTAATATTTTGCCTTTCATTTTATAAAAAACATTCGATTAGATCACAGTTGTTATGAAACTTATAATATTCCTCAATAGGGCAGTCCTCATATCTCCAATCAAATATTTCTATTCCACAATAATAGCAAACGCACACATCTTCGATCGTCAGATAATAAAATCCGCAGACTGCTAATATTTCAGGCGACAATTTTCCTTTCCATCTTTTAAACGATCGTAGTCTTTGATCATATGTTCTATAAGATATGTTCTCAATTTGTTTATCGAAAGATTCTAAACACATTATTAATTAGTTAAGACTGAAGTATTTCATAGCTGTGAACCTACAATTGAGGCGGGGATTACTAATCTTCTTGATTCCTAACCCACTCATATAGTGGGATATTCTGGTGACCCCATGCAAGACAATCAAAAGAGTTTGAAATCTTATAGCGTTTGTCATCTGTTGAACTTAGAGCTAGTTTATTTACTATCTCCGTAAAAATAGTATGTGCTCTAGATCTGAAGAAATACATATTACAAAAAATTTTAGAGTTATTTTCAACAACATCCTTATAATGAATTAAATTTAACTGCTTATTAATGCTACTTTTTTTTAACTCCTTTTGCTTTTTTAACTACAGTATTTGAAGTTTTAACGCAATAAGCTTGTTTCTATGAGTTCACCAGCATATTCATCTTTAAATTTACCTACTATGGATTTCGTTATGGGCACGTTATGCATATTATTAGATTTATAATTTGAGGTGTCAAATGCATCGATATGGCATTTGATATCCTCATATACATTTTCCGTTTCTTTTTCCAAGATAAAAGAGTCAGTATCTGTGTACAGTAATTTCACCTTTTCTTGATATAATGGTTTTAAAAAATCATAAAAGAAACTATACATTACCGTTTTAGATATGTCCAGCATAGAGAATCCTGCATACACCGGCTTATCATATTCGATCAAAATTTTCTGCATTTGAATAGCAGCCAAATTTTCATTATATACAAAGGAATCTTTAAAATATGGTTTTGCAATGAGGTTCTCCGCACCATCTTTTCTCCCATTTTTTGCCAACTCTGTAACCAACCTTATGTCCATTCTTTTTTCCACATTTTCCATGGTTTTCCCGTATATACTATTATTTGCCAATTTATAGGTATTTCTTTCAAATTCGTTTTTAGATTCGTTTCTTAATTTTGTGTTTAAATCTATATATTTTTTTAGCCATAGCGATTGAGTAAACTCTAAGATTCTGTGAATTTTAGTTCATTTTAGTCTATTTTGAAGACATTGTTTAAGCAACGTGTAATGAATTACATATTTTTCCTTGTTTCTTAAATTTGGAATTAATTTTGAACATTTAGAATAGGGTGGTTCGTAATTTTCAGGGCAAAAAGGAAATTCGTTGTGAAAATCGTGTAAATCGACCGGATAAGTTAAATCAACTTCTAAAACATACCCCTTATCAGATGTATCGGAAATGTCTAGGACATTGAAATTTTCAATTTTCTCTGGAGATACCCAAGCAAAGTTACTTTCAGGAAGTGGTTGAGCCATCGCGAAACCATACAAATTTGTTGCGTCGACGTACAATATATACTTATCTGGTTTAGAGACATCATAAGTTGGCATGAATTTATTATTTGCTTCCGATTTTCTACAAACACAGGTACTGACCCCTCCTCTTACACTATTTTTAAAAAAATGCCAAAAACATGTCAACATCCGTCAATAGTTCTAAATTCGTTTCAGTACATTTTAAAAAACAATCAAAACTATAACTAGGAAAACTTAGATACGCCACTGGTTCAAGATTATATGTATTGAGACAAGTTTTCCTAAAATTTTGAAAGACATCAGCTAAAAGTAAAACATCAGATTTTAAATAAACATCAGAATATTCACCAAGGGATTTACACTCAAACAAATTCCATATATCTTTTGCTCGATCATAGTCTTGGTCACTAATATGTTCATCTACCAAGTCATGATAAAACTGTTCTTTTTCGGGTAAGGCATCATTGCATAATTTTGCATAACTATCGAGATATGTGTAGGGGAAAACACCTTTTTGACGAATCAAATTTTTCCTTGTCCTTAAAATACTTTGATATTTCTATGCATTGATCGTCTTTTAAAGTTTCTGCTAGTTTTGATATGGTAAAAATTGAAAGGAGTCTATAAAGCGAATGCTTAAATATTTTTTTTTCTGCTTTCCGCTTTTTTTATCAAAATAAGAGTCTACTTCAATAAATTTCTCAAATGTTATATACTTTTCCTTATTTTGTGCAATTACCTTCAACAGTTCTTTTTTTTTGGCAGAGATTTTTAATAAATAGGTGGGCATCGTAATTTTTTAGGTTATGTAATATGACAGGAATGAAACTTGGTATCTTAAAATTTAAATTACACACCGAATGCGCAGGTCCCCTATAATTCCCCGTTAGATGACAATGATCAGCAACTTTCTCGTCACCCGTTTTGATTATTTTTTTACAAATGTGGCATTCGTTTGTATAATTATGACGTAATTTTTCCAATTCGCTTAAAGGGTGCATGGGTTTCGTATGTTGTAAATATTTGTTATAAATATCGTGTATATCTCTTTCGACCAAATTTATAAATATATTAGAACAATCCATACCTCGGTAGAGTTCACATTTGGAAGCCTTATTGTTAAAAGAACATTTGACGTAGTATGCAAAGGAGTACGGAATATGTTCGTATTGTTTCAACGTGTAAGGTTGGTTAGTTTTCAGATCGTTGGGCATATTATTTAAAGGCTTAAGGATACATTCGAAATCTGCGTAAATGACAAAGGGAAGTTCCATTTGTTTTTCAATATTTGTAAATTTCAAAATATTTTCAGGTATTGAGTTGCCAAATTTATCTGTTTTGTTTTCTGTTGTTGGTAAATTAATACGAATATGATCGCAGTCATACATAGTATGTCTATTTAATTCTTCAATGGTTGAAAAATATATTAGACATCCGTCGCAGAAATGCTTTTTCTCGTGATGTATTGTTATTTGTCTAGAAACTAATCTAGACAAATCAGAAATTAAACAATAATGGAAATTCCCATCTTCATCGCTTATTAACAATAAATTAACATGATTAATTTGTTTGATCTTGGTATAATGTAAAGGTCCAATCACTTCATGCTTAGACTTAATATCATTTTTTAGTTTTTCTAAGCCATATACAATAATTGAGATATTATTTTGTAATTCAAATTTTGAGATGTTCCTAATATTTACGGATGTATCGATACCTGTGACATCTAATACTGTCGTAAAGTGTGGATATGAACTTGTCTCAAACTCCAATACTGTAGGGGGGTGTAAGGCTGCCACAATTGACCAGAAAAAACAAAATTGGTAATTTTTCCTTATATTGACGATGGCTCCCTTCATCTGAATATCCCTGGGCAGTTCAATATGCGAGGAAGCTTTGAGTGGGTTATACTTATTAATGTTAACTTCCAAATGCAAAATGTTGACCAAGCTCCATCCTGTAAAAAAAGAAAAAACTTTTGTACTATTTTCGAAAATTTAACCCAAGCAATAGAGTCATATTATCAAGATATAGTAATTAACTAATTTTTTATACCTGAATCTCTTTCTGCCATATCATCAGCTTTAACCTCGATTATTATCTTACACATATCATCAATATATAGGGTTAGGTCAGAAGCCTGACAGAGTACTTTAAATTGTGTGTTGAAAGACTTCACACTATGAATTCCATTCACAGGGTTTATATATAATCCAAATAATTCCAAATTAGTTTTCGTGCAGTTGTGTTTTTGAATCGCTACTTCTAATAAGTCCCTTAGTTTCTGAAAAATGTCCCCAAAAAATTGCTTGACATTGATATGAAATCCTTTAGACTTGATTTTGTATGATATTATTCTTTCTTTAAATGCTGATTTGATGCTTTCAATTCCATTTGACAGTACGGCCGCAATATTTTTATGTTCATTTGAACGTAGATGACTTGTAAATAACATTTTAGGAAACATCTTTTTACAATCGACACAATATTTCGTTGCTGGTTCTAAAACAAAAAATAAATAACATATTAAAGATAACATATTATGGAAGACGTGTGGCATTCGCATTTTGTTTTTTTTTACGATTGTTAGTAGTATTAGTACAATTAATATAAAATATTGGTATTACCTGTTTTCTTAGAAGTTTTCGGTCTGTTTCCTTTCATATCAGGTATTTGCTGTTTGTTTCGGCTCATATCACAGGACTTTCGCAAATGACGTAGTAAACTGTCTTTTCTACTAAACGATTTCTTGCAAGTTTTGCACTCGAATGCCATTTTCTCTGTTTTAAAATTTGTGTTAAACTTTGTCATGCAACCTTTGACTAACCAGTTCCAATTGAATATTATTTCACACAAATTTACTTTTAATAAGGAAAAAAAAATTTTTGGGAGGAATTTAAACTACAATAACAAAATACTAAGAAAAATTTTGAGCTATAACGTTAACACTTGTTCCAAATACTTCCATAACTTTAGCCCATTTTTGTCTTTCACTACCTGTAAAAGTTTTTGAATGGAATGGATGTTGTAAAAGTCATTTAAACCGAATTGCAAGCTCATTAAAGTCGCTTTAGTTTTACGTTTATTTCTTTGTTTATCTAATACAGATTTTTGAATACTTAACTCATTTTTACTTTCTTCCGTTTGCGTTTGTGCGTTCAAACGCGTATTACTTGATGTGTTGAAATTGAACTAAATTGTTTAGGAGTATTAATTATTGACCCTATATTAGATTGTGATGACACGTTACAATGAATTAATTCATTATTAAGCACATCAAAATCATTTACAATATTGTTTTCTGCTGAATCCAAACCACCTTGATCTATAAATACTTCTGGTTTAGAAGCAACCTTTGATAAATCTGATAATTCTAAAGGGTCATCTCTAAAAAGTTCAAAATTATTTTCAAAGCTTTCCTCTAAATTTGACGATACTACGTTATCTTGGAAAAGGGTTCCTTGAATAATTTGATCAATTTTCGAGGTAAAACATAAATCTTGATCAAAAACACTCTTGAGCGTTTAACTGAGGCGAAAAACAACTAAATTCCTTGTTTATACAAATACCATCACTCACTTTTTCTGTCGGAATTAGAATATTTTGGAATATATTAATGTGTGGTTTCACAGAGTCACTAGACGAGGTATTCATTACACAAACGTTTAAGTAAAGAACACAACGCGAATTGCTTATTTATAGTATTACTAACTGATCCTGTTCCATCGTTTAATATTGAAAGGTCACTTGCGCGATTGTCCGAGACCAGTATATTAAATAACATGTTTTAATTTTTTGAAATTTAGCAAATGTCATGGAAATAAATCCGGTGTTGTTGTTTAAAAATAAAAGGTTACTTGTGATCGCTCGAGGCTAATATTTTAAATTTCGTAAATGTCACGTAGTTAAATAGAAATTATATCTACTAATTATTCTTGTTAAATATAAAGTAAAATGTTTTCTTATTAGATTCTTATTGCTATTAATTATGAATAATGTTTCAAAGTGTTTCTAATGTACTACCACTTTTTTTGTAACATTTCTTTTAGTAACTATTTGTGTTTGTCTTCAAGTGTGGAAATCACCCTTCTTCCTATTTGGTTTCTTTATTGTCTCTATAGATATGACCCATATTTAGCATTTATCATATCTTTTCTTTTTCTGTATAGCAAAATTGTTTTTCTTTGTATCTTTGGGTCGTCGCGTTAAGAGAAAGTTGATTTGTTAAGGCAGATTTAAAAATAAGACAGAAAGGGTAAATGTTAAGGGCTACGGTTGTGGACGGTACATAGCAGAAAATGAATTGTGAGTTTATTTATGGTCCTATGGATTTCAAATTTGGAATGGTATATAGGTAAATATTAATAAACGCCGATGCGTTGTCACTTTTTTTTTAGACGTTCTAGGGCCGACGTTCTCAGTTTTTTATTCATAAACTATTAAAAAAATTTAAAAAACGTTCCGCATCGGCATGGCTATTACCATTTTCTTTACGATCAAACAAAACGAATTTAAAAAAAAAGATTGTAAGTTTGTCTAAATCATTTTCCCTCCGTTTTCAAAATACGGCCGTGGGCTACCGACCTCTTGCGGATTTCAAGGCGAAACCACAAGAATAAATAACAACCAGAAGGATAACAGAAAGAGAGATCCGATGCGATCTTCTATGACCTTGGCAGCGCGTGATTTATGAAAAACCGGGGCCGGTCTCAGGTATATTACCAAATATTTCAACGTTGCCTGACAGGACCGTCTTTGGGTTATAATTATGGTCAAATAATACATAATATTAGATGATTAAATATTATTTATTCACAGATTTGGTTAGAAATGGTTAATTTTAGATTATGAACAATGGCGCATTATTATACATATTCCTACTATTTATACACAATAGTACATACTAAAACATATACACTACCTACATATATATGTTTATAAATGTCCCCAAACTATTAATTTATTTTTATTAATATTTTTAAAGTTTCTATTTATATATTTTAAAGTGTAAAACAATTATTTAACTCTCATAAATAAGTCAACAATAATATATTCTTTGGGGAAATGTGGACAAGGGTGAATGTAATTTACGTTTTTACCTATTTCAACAAGACGTTTTACAATATTTGGGTTGGTCGAAAATTCTTCAAAATTGGCAATAAATATTGTATCCAAATTGAAAACAAAATTGTCGTTGGGCATCATGAGGTTTCCGAACAAGTCCGAGTTTCCATTTTCATAGGCTTTTAAATGACAAAAAATTGAAGTACTGCCAATATCTTTGTGCGCATTTGCGTAACTTTCGCAAATTTCACAATTACCCTTTACTAGAGATTTTCTAATTAGATATCCGCTAATGTATAGTTTTAAATTTTTTTCTAAATGATTATCTGTTTGATAGTCTTTTTGAGAAACATTTTTTACTTCTGAATTTTCAGATTCAATGAATTTATTGTCAATGTGGTTTCCCGAGAGAGTGATATCTGTAATTTTTAAAAGTAAATTGTCACCATCCCCCGCACAATTCTCTGTCCCCGAATGAAACAAATTTAAGCACAACAGTTTTTTAAAGGCTCTTTGGAATTGTATAGGTGATGGGTTCCGGCAATTGCCACTTGGTTGTCGAATAACACCAAAATGATTTTCCAAAAAATTTTGATTTAATCTACAAGTAAATAGAAATTTAAATCTTATGGAACTTAGACTGTTCCAAATTTGAAGCAACCCATTTATTGTAACTTTTAAAGAATTTATACATTTTACTTTTTTTGTAACATTAATATTTCCGTTAAAACCCTGCACCCGATTAAAGAAATCTATTCACTCGTTTAAAAACGATATTTGATAGTCTAATTCTTTGAAAGCCCGATTAAACGTTTTTGAGGCTGATGTATGTGATGAATTGATGAAGTTATGCGTCTTTTTAAGATCGGTTAACAATTCCTCTCTTTGGCAGGCAATATCTCAATACTTAGCTCTACAACGAATAAAAAAGCAAAGTTAATTTAAAATTGTGTCACATCGAAAGAATATTTAAGGGATGCGTGACATGTAATGTGGGAACTTTTATTTACATAGATTACTATTGAGCAATTTTGTGTCTACGTACAGTTGCGTTGATTAAGATTTTAACATCAATTTGACATTTTATGACATTTATGTGTAATTTAGTAAGTTAAGCTTTTGCCATTTATTATATGTGGTATAATTATTAAAAATATGAGTGACAGAGTGAAATTGCCACTTTTTGGTTTATTTTCTGTATATTTATAATTAAGACAACACAAAGGTATGAATGGTTCCGTAGGAACGTATACCTTCGAAAATTGAACACACTTAATACACTTATAATGTAGATAATTAATAGGCAGAAAAGTAATAGGTTCAATATAACGAAATGCTGTCCGGAATTTAATTTCCGCACTATACCTCTAAATATAAAATTATCCTTACCTTTTGGGGACACTTGGTAATCTGAAAAAACTTAGATTGGGGGAATTGTAACTTTTATTATCACAATTCTTCACACAACAAACATTGTGGGATTTGGATTTATTCTCCATATTTTGAAAAGTTTTAATAAAATACTACGGCACTGGCAGAATAACTTATCGCTACACTAGTCGTCGCGGCACTGGCCGATAAGTTCTTCCAATTTCTTCCAAAGCCCGAGCGGCAAAATCTACCTGAATATCGGATCTCTCTTTCTGTTATCCTTCTGGTTGTTATTTATTCTTGTGGCGAAACTTACCGCAATCGCACGTTTTACGCTGGAAGGCGGGGCCAACTAGTGCAGACGGACTCGGGGATTTTGGAGCGTTTATTAATTATTATTTTATGCTGAAACCTTAATGTAATTTTCGATGGTTAGTCGCGTTTGCAGCTTAAAAACGTGTTTAATAATAATTTTAATGATGCTTCGAAAATTAGCAGTATCATAGGGTTTGTCAATGCCTACATGTTGCAGGTTTTGTTTTAATTGTATGTATAAATAGATAAATAAATAGACATAATGTATATTTTTCTAATTTTGTCTCGAAAAATAGATATTTCGAACGCGCTAGCGAGTTCGAAATATATCCATTTCGAACTCCGAATTTTATTTTTTAAAAGTTGGCATTGGTTATATTTAAATGTTTTATTCTGTTGACGTCTGACGTTTCCTGTTATTGTTATCCATGAGAAAAGAAAGTTTTCGGGATTTCTCTGGTAAAAGTTGATTTATCGTTTTATTAGCAATATCCCTTAACTCAGGGGGAGTTGAACTTAGATTATCATGCTCCATATTTTTTTAATTATAATTATGAACAACTCTATGAAATATTAAATCACAAATTTCGTGACAATGACACAAAGAAAATATTATTTATTGTCAAGGCTACTATGATAAAAAGAAATTTAGAGTATTACCAACATAGAATTTAGACACACAAATTTACAAAATTTGAAGGGTTGATTTTCTTTTTAAATATGTATTTTCTTATTGAAAAAAATACAAAATAGAAAAAATAGTATAAAGTACGTGTTTTATAAAGCAGTTAGAGCACTTGTCCCGTTAAAAAACTCGCCGCAAGCGGCTCGTTTTTTAACATGGACGCGTGCTATAAGATGATGCTTTATAAAACATGTACTTTAATATACTATTTTATCATAATAATGTGGTATTATATTCCACTTAAATTATGCAGGTTGGTGGCCAAACTTGATCAAAGGAAGGGTAATTTTTCACGATGAACACGATGTTCGGGGTCCCGGCTCGATTTGAGTGGGGAGTTCACCCCTTAAAAGTCATAAACACCCTTTTAAGGGGTGTTTTCGAGCAAATAATTGCCTATAAACTCGCGGATGTTTCTGCTGATGTAAGTTTGGAAGGGTGTATGGGGTGTTGCCTCAATGGTTTGGTGGTTCTGTTTAAAATGTTACTAATCTTTATATGCATTTATCTCCTATATTGTGTTACATTAAAGAAATCTTAACATCAATATTTTAGTTTCGATCTTTTTTTTTATATCATCGATGTTTATTTTAAACATCGATAAATCGAAATAAAGTCTCAGCTTCCGAACGGTGTAGTAGGTATCAAGTCTGAAGACAATTCTAATCGACCTCAGTAGCCGGGTGGGAACGATTTTGCCTCGCTATCGAGAGGTCCCGGGTTCGAATCCCGGCTGGACATGGGACGTTTTTAGGTGTTTGTTAAATATTTGATTGTAATTATATTATATTATTAAATAAAATCGGCTGAGTGACTGAATAGCCAAAGGCAATTTTAAAAAATAAAGAAAAGGTAATTCTGGAAATGGCGCTACAAGTTCAGTCAGTGTCAGTATTCTTATTCGTGTACGGCGTTTCCCCTGTTCGTTTTTTTTTGGGGTTCCCCTGTCGGCCTGTTCTATTTTTAAAATTGGCGACAGTGAACTGTTAAACTGTAGTTGAACGGTTAGAATGTTGTAGACGAATTACAAAAAGGAATAATACGCATTAGTATAATAAATAAATAAATTTAGGTGTAGTGGCTTGTGGTGAGTGAAGGTATTTTAATTTGTTTTATTAATACCTTCCCTTTCTTTCAAATTGTGAAAAATTTTAAAAATGCCTTGGCATTCCCTAATAGTTTTTTTTTGCAAAAGTAAGGGAAAAAAGGTTTACAGTTTGCTTCGAAAATCTATTCAAATCGACCAAATTTACCAGCAGATTTTTTGACAGTGATATTACATTATCCAGTATAGAAACTAAAGTCCCCAGATTCACACACAGAGTCGTATTATAGCACACTCTTTACTGACTTGGCATATACTTTCTTACGCCTAATACTTAGAAAAGAGAGCATTACATTTAATAATATTAAACAACAACGTAGATTGTGCCCCTGCATTTTATATTGTGTGACTGGCCTGTAGGTACATAAAGATAAAAATAAATATTTTTAAAATAAATGTGACTAAAATCTTAATTAAGAAAAAAACATAGATGTTATCGAACATCAATGCTTTAGGATCGATGTTTTTTCTACACTACGAGAACTCCAGAAATTGAAGAAGTAGTTTTAAGTTTAATTGATGAAAATTCGGAACTAGAAACATTGGAAATAACTTGCACATCTCGCACATTCTAGTCTGGAGAATTCTTTACTATTCTCTTTTATACCCGTACCACATTCAACGAGACAAAACCTAACTTCCATGAGATTTTCCCCTGCGAATCATCTTTTCTCAATGGTTTTTGAAGAATATTGTGCAAACCCGGTGTTTGACTGTAAAATAATGTTCATAGGCGAAACTTCCCAAGAAATGCTATCAGAAATTTCCACAATATTCATGTTTGGACAAAAGACCCGCATGTTATTGTGGAATCTAGCCATCAAGAGCAATTTTCGTTAAATGTCTGAGTTGGAATTGTTAAAAACAACTTAATTGTTCCTTTTTTTGGCCAGAAAGTCTAAATTACCATAACTATCGCCGGTTTCTAAAGGGCGATTTCCCCATATTGGTTGAAGAAGTGCCAATTATAATTATAAATATAGAATGTGGTTCATGTAAGCAAGAGAATATTTAAATCGAACATTTTATCACCACGTGTAGGTCGTGGTGGACCCCAGCATTTGCCCTTAAGGTTCCCAGTCTGTAGAACAACAGAACTGAGAAATCGCATAAGAGCTTTTTGTAATGTAATAAGGCATATTAAAAGCATTATTGAAAGAGTGCGCACTAATATAAGAACAACAGCTAAAGCATGTGCCCATGGAGGTGGAGGGCATTTTCAACAACTTATTTAATTTTTCTTTAGTTTTAGAAAAATGTTATTGGTTTGTTAACAGTCAATTAAAATCATTAACTAATTTAATCAGAAATGGGTATTAGTAATCTAGTAGTTAAAAAGTTATATCAAGAAAAACTGTAAAAATGTGTAAAAATACGTTATCTTTTAGGTATAGATTATTGTTATTCTCTATTCCTTTACTGTAAGATACGAAAAAAAGACGAGAGATCTTTTAATAAAATTATTTTACTTTTTAAAAGAACAGTGGTGTAATAATTTTATAAAAATATCTAATGTAGTTTTTGAGTTATTAAAAAAAACAATTTTTCAAAATAAACTTTCATCACCGTGTATTATGGTAACAAAGCAAAACGGATAAATTAAGTTTATATAACCTTTTTGCCTTAAAATCATACACAGATTAAGCACCTTCAACATTGACATACATAGGTACTTTCATAGTTTTTTGTTGGACTAAAATCAAAAGAAATTGAACAATGCCACATATTATTGTATATTTAAATTAAATTGACATTAATTTGTTTAGTCATAAATATGAAACTATACTAACTCACTAAGTATAATTGATGTATTTTTACTATAATATTATGTCAATAAAAACAAGTAACAGAAAAATTCGCAGTATTTAGGTACCTGCCTAATTAACTAAACAACAACCCTGTTTATTTGCAAAACCCCCCTTCCTTTAAAGAACAAACCTTTTTCCATATTGCAAGTAGTTAGTAGTGCCGAGACTCATAGTACAAAAAATATGTACCATGGTGCCGCCGTCTATTTTCTCATATCGATGCATTCGCATCCGTAACCATAAGATGACTAATAAGCACTAAGCGTAATCGCGCCTCGCAACCATCCAGGGCATCAAGCCAAATTCAAACAGCGGCCCTGGAAAAATATTGTTACCGCCTACTCCTCGACGAGCAGCTTCCCCTCGCCGCGACCGTCCAAGTAAACCTACCGAGAGTCGTAGCCCTTAATGTCTGTTTTTATCCTGTTTATATATAGCCGAGAGAGACCGAATGGTCAAATAAATCCTGGCGGAACAGACACTGAGTGACAGGAACATTTACTAATATTAAAATAAATTAATATTTTCTATTACTTTATTGTTTGTTCTTTTTCCCCCTAGGTAAAATATATGGATTGTAATAAAACATTTGTGTACATACTACTTACTCTTTATTATGCATATAGTTTTGAATTATTGAAATATTATCTTTTATGCCTAATATTCTAAATTCTAGCATTAATTTTAACAAATTTTTAGTTTCCAAAAATTCCTTACACGCAGCGGCTCCTTTTTTACATAGATCTGCATGCTCTGTTTCTGTGATATACAAATCCATATCTTGTGCCTCGGTGTCGTTACCAGTTCGAGCATAGAACCGTGAATATGATTCAGATATTAGAAAGTCCTCATACATTTCACTAATTAATATGTTAGGCATAATTGCAATCTTGCATTAACATTTGTTAGAGAACACTTCTGTGTTATATAGAGTATATTTAGGAACGTACTCTTATTAGTATATTGGCAGCACTTTTGGTTGAAAAGCGTAATATAACTAGGTGTAACTAACCTAGTAGAGTAGTTCGACTCGATCAGAAATGGCGTCTAGTTGTTCCGGTTTTAAAATTAAAAGTTTAATGTAATGTACGGATTGGGTTTACTTAAAAGAATAAATACACAATTAATCAAGCTTCACGTGTTAATTATTTGGCCACTTCATCACGCAATCGAATAGGTTATGGGCCCAGTAACCTGGAATAAAGTGGCTTGAAGTTTGTAAATTGGAAAAATTGGATCTTGTTGTGTAGTGGAAAAAGAAAATGGCTACCAATAATTTGTTGAACAATTTGAAACCGTTTGATGGAAATAATTATTCAAACTGGGAATTTAGAATTAAATTGGCGTTAGAGCAAGCTGGCGTGTTAGATGTCTTAAGCAAAGATCCACCAACTAATGAGACGGAATTGGCCGCATTCAATAAAAACGATGTTAAAGCGAGAAACATTATTGTCCAGTGCCTAGCGGACAACATGTTAGAAACTATTAAGTCGAAGAAAACAGCTAAAAGCATAATGGAAGGTTTGCAAGGCATTTTTATAAAAAGGGGTATTGCAACACAGGTACAAATGCAGCAAAAATTGCGTTCATTGAGATTTACCGAGCAAACCTTGCTTACCACGTTTTTTTTGGAATTTGATCAGGCTGTTTGTGCATTGAGAGCAGCGGGAGGGGAAGTGAAAGATAATGAACTAATCTGTCAGCTGTTAAGTGCTATGCCAGAGACTTACTTAGCAGTAACCACGGCTATAGATGTTCTATTTGATCAAAATCAGTCTGCAGTAAGCCTAGATTTTGTAAAAAATAAGCTGCTACTGGAAGAGTCAAGAAAGTCCAAGAAAAATGAAGAAGAGAGTAAAAATATGGCATTTGCAGGTTTTAAAAATAAAAAATGGATTAAGAGAACAGGAAATACACAAGGTAATTACTCAGGAAATACACGAGGCAATTACTTAGGAAATACAGGAAGTAATCACTCAGGAAATTTTCCATTTAGATGTCATTTTTGTAAAGAAGTAGGACACATGAGGAAAAATTGTCCGAAGAATAAATACCGAGATAAATACCAAACAGATAATAGTGGAAGACAAGCAAATGTAACAGAAAATAGTGACTTAAAAGAAGACGAGGGAATATCCTTCTTGACAGAAGAATCTGAACATTTTGCTGTGAGAAACTTCGACACCCTTATCTCGAAGAGTGTTCTTAACGAAATAAAGTTTGTTGTAGACAGCGGTGCAACTCATCATTTGCTGAAAATAGACAATCAAGATGCAGTCACAAACCAAAAACTGGTTAATCATCAAGTTAACGTTGCCAAGAAAGGTCAAAATTTGGTTGTAGTACAGGAAGGCGATCTGAATGTGATCAGTGATGAGGGAAAGAAAATATCAGTCAAAAATGTATGGGTATGTAAAGAGCTATCACACAACCTACTGTCAGTTCGGAAGTTAGAAGAAGCTGGGTTTGAAGTGACATTTAAAAATAAAGAGGTACTAATTTTAAAAGAAAATAATGTGATCTTGAAAGGAAGGAAATATGGAAATTTGTATTTTGTAAACTTTAAAATTGCACCTTTAGAAAGTATAAATTTAACAGATCAAGAAAACCAGATACTTTTACATAGAAAAATGGGACATTCAAGTAAGTACCCAATATCTGAAATTTGTGAAGTATGTCTGAAAAGTAAGCAAGCTAGATTACCATTCAGATTGTTGGAAGAAGAAAGAAAATCAAAAAGAGTGTTAGAGGTTATCTCTACCGACGTATGTGGCCCGATAAAACCTACTACACATGATGGGAAAAAATACTTTCTAACGTTTGTAGACCATTATTCACATTTTACTGTATGCTACCCACTAAACACAAACACCTTCATAGCACATGCTAAGAACATTACTCTAGTAGGTTGGAACATTCTAAGAGTATTCTATAAAAGGTCTATGCACATTCATAGAACATGCTATAGTTAGATTACCGCAAGGTGTTTTCACGTGATATGAATGTGCTTGGAATATGAAATCGTATATTCTTAGTAAGCGCTTATCATATTTTTTGGAGAAATTCCTGGCATATTCCTCATATGTACGAGATAATGTTTTAATGAACGTACCAAAGAATATTCTAGGAACATCCCTCAGAACCAGTAGGGATCCTTATAGGAACAAAAATATTCCTACTGCATTTTAAGAGCAATATTCTGGGGAAGAATCAGGAATATTCATAGAATAGTCTATGAATATTTAGGCTTATGTTTTAATAAGAGCATTCCTGCAGATGTGCTACAGAGTGTTAACGATCCCAGATAACATGGAACGCGATACAGGCGGAATGTGAGAAAAATCGATTAGTTATAAAAACACAAAAATATATTAAAATACAATAAAGTTTAGGTACATTAACTATAACATTCTTTAGCACATATGAGTTAAATGATAAATCTTTTTTTTTGTAAGTAAAGCAGCTATAAAAATACAACGATATAAGGTAAAAACATATTTATTTTTAAAATTGAGACAAATGACATTAAAGCTTTCAATCCCACTAAGCAAGGTAAGGTTGTATTAAGTTTGCAACTTTCCTTGCATCAAGTTTCCTGCAAGTATGTTGCAAACAGCAAATCTTCCCCTAATCGTCGTTTTGTTTGCAAGTCTACTACATATTATAGTACCTAACTAATGTTAACTTAGGTACAGCAAACACTAATTATTAACAACAAGTATAAATTTATAAAAGTTTATTTAAAGATTGTGGTGACTTGCAATACAGTTGTTAATATTACCTTGTCAGATGCAAGCATTTAAAAGTGTCTATCTGATTGATGCAAACATGAGTAACTTACCGCGAGGGTTTAGTGAGATAAGTAACAAAAAATTATATTCACAAATATGATTATAATATGTGACATTTCAACTTCATTTCACTTGTGGTTCTGGCATTGTGCCGACAAACTAATCGTCAGGTAATTTTGACTTCCTGATTTTTCTTTCCTTCGCTTGTAACTGTAATTATATCATTTTCCATTGCCTGGAAGTGCATCTTAACTGCATCTAAAAATAATTAAAATAAAGAGAATTTTGTAGTACTCGCAAGTTTTTATCAGTAGAGTAGAACAAGAGTGGATGGTAAACAAGACTTTTAGGAAAATATTGACACACTGAGGGAGTGAGAGCATCATTGGAGCACTTAAAGGTTATCAAGTAAACAAATATAAGGGTCGACAGGGTCAATGCCTCTTTCATATCACATCACCATAATTCATATTTTAAGCATTACAAATTCCAAGTCCGAGGAAATTTTTTTAAACTTACCCCTTAACAGTCGCTTTAAACCAATTCACAAAAATTTCGCAATCTATTCAATGTAACAAGAAATTCGGAAATCGACGTTTCCCAGCAAAATCACGAAGCACAGGTTCCACGCTTAACACGCCAAACAAAACAAACCAAAATGGTGTCATTGGAGAACGCCAAACTGTCAAAATGCAAATGACATACGTTGAAATAAGTTGCGCGCCAAATTCAAATGTGAGCAAGATATTATGGTAACTCCGTTGTTAGTCCCTGACTTGTAAGGGAGCACGATTAGCCAAAATTGACATTGACACATTTTGCGCGGCAAATTCAAATCAGGATGCGTTTCGCGATTTAGGCAAGAGGCCTGATTTATTCGTTTATTGAATATGCTAATAGAAAGTTTCCAAGAATATTCCGCAAGGACATTTCCAAGGATATTCTATTTAGATTCTATGAAAGTATATTTATTTTGAACATTCCTAGAACATTCTAAGAACATTATCAAAAAGAATATTCATGCAATAGATGTATAAAGAATATTCTAATAGAAATATTCCAAGAATATTCCACAAGAACAGTTCCAAGGATATTCTATTTATATACTGCGAAAGTACATTTAATTTGAATATTTCTAGAATATTCTAAGAATATCATGAAAAGAATATGCGTGCTCTGAATATACTTAGAATGTTTATCACTTTATGGGCATATTAGGGAACATTCTAAGAATGGTAATGTTCTCCTTGTGTTTACTGGGTACTTAGTTGCTAATAAAAGCGAAGTATATGAAAAATCTATGGAATACATCAAGTATGTTGAAGCAAAATTTAATTCAAAAATATCAAGAATAAGGTGTGACAATGGAGGGGAGTACTGTTCACAAGAACTAAAAGAACTCTACAGAAAGCACGGTATTAGAGTGGAGTATACCGTTCCAAGAAACCCCGAACAAAATGGAGTAGCAGAAAGGCACAATAGAACAATTATGGAAAAGGCAAGATGCCTTATATTTGATTCAAAGCTTGATAGGGAATTTTGGGGCGAAGCTGTCAGAACAGCAATTTACTTGATAAATAGAACTGAAACTTCGACGTTGCCTGAAAAGAAGTTGCCTGCTGAAATCTGGTATGGTTATAAACCAAATTTGGATAAAGTAAAGTTGTTCGGTTGTGTAGCATACAATTTTATACCTAAGGAAGATAGAAACTCTAAATTGGATAGTAGAAGCCAAAAAATGATAATGATTGGATATGCAGATAACGGTTATAGACTATGGAATCCAGTTGACAAAAAGGTAGTTCATAGAAGAAACGTAATATTTAATGAAGCAAAAACTAAAGAAGATATGGTCACTGTTGAAACGGAAGAACCACAAAGTGACATAGACACAAAGAAAGAGGAAGAATCAAGTGAAGAAAGTAGGAAAGAAAATATAAATTTGAGAAAAGGTGAAAGATTAAAGAATGTGCCTAAATATCTACAAGATTATGAATTGGACGATAAATATGATGAGGTAAATCTAATAACAGCACTCTCAGCGGGAAACTTACCCATGGAAGTACCACAAAATTACGATGATGCAATAAAAAATGAAGGATGGAAGAGGGCAATACAGGACGAGTTAGACTCTCTCAAAGAAAACAACACATGGGACTTAGTGGAACTTCCTGAAAATGTGGAAGTGATAGACTCTAAGTGGGTGTTTAAAGAAAAAGAAATAAATAGTGTCATTGTGAAAAAGGCTCGGTTAGTGGCTCGTGGGTTTCGACAGTGCGTGCTAAGTGAAGACGTTTATGCACCTGTGGCTCGTATGGTTACAATAAGGGTATTACTATCATTGTATTTGGAAGAAAATCTTTATGTGCAGCAACTAGATATTAAGTCAGCATTCTTGTATGGAACGTTGGATCAACCCATTTATATGTACCAGCCTGAAGGGCTTGAAAGTAACAAATCAAATATGGTATGTAAAGTTTTAAAATCTTTATATGGATTAAAACAAGCTCCTAAATGTTGGAACTCATTATTTCATGTTTTTTTAATTTCTCTATGGTTCCATAGATCCATAAAAGATCCTTGTTTATATTTTAAAGAAAATTCAACCTATTTATTAATGTATGTTGACGATTTGATTTTGTTTTCGAAAAACATTAAAACTTTGGACTGTATAAAAATGAATATTTCTGAACGCTTTAAAATTAAGGAATATACAAATAAAAAGTTAACATTTTTGGGTTTGGAAATTGAAAAAGTAGAGAATGAGCTCTTTATAAGTCAGGTTAGTTTAATTAACAAAGTTTTGAATAAATTTGATATGGATAATGCTAAACCTTCAGAAATACCATTGCAGCCTAAAGTTCAGACGCTTTTAGGTACTGCAAGTGAACCTAAAAATGATAAGTTACCCTATAAAGAACTGATCGGGTGTCTAATGTATATCATGCTGGGATCCAGACCGGATTTAAGTTTTTGTATTTCGTACTTCAGTCAATACCAAAATAATTACACAGATGTACATTGGACATATCTTAAAAATGTTTTAAGATATTTGAGCTTAACAGCTGATTATGGTCTTAAATTTGTTAAAAGTAATAATTCTGATATTAAGTTGATTTCGTATGTTGATTCGGATTTTGCAAGTGATCCCACTGATAGAAAGAGTGTAACAGGATTTTTAATTAAAGTAAATGATAATATTGTACAGTGGAAAACTAGAAAACAAAATGTTGTGTCACTCTCAAGTGCAGAAGCCGAGTATATAGCTCTGTCCACTTGCATAACTGAAAACCTATTTTTGGCTCAGATGTTGAATGAGATTTTGAAAATAAATATGTACCCTATAACAGTATATGAGGATAATCAATCCTGTATAAAGATGGCATCAACACTTGAGACAAAAAGAAGTAAACATATAGATATTAAACATTATTTTGTAACAGATTGTGTAAGAGAAGGTAAAATTGTTTTAAAATATGTTAGTACACATCTACAACAAGCAGATATGTTAACAAAACCTTTAGCAAGTACAAAATTCAAACTGTTCAGAGAACTGATGAATGTAAAACAGATTTAGGTTTATTTGTTTTTTTTTGAGTAGGATGTTTTGAGATGTTTTTTATTTTTTTATTTTCTGTTGGAGTGAACACAGAATTGCAAGGGGATGTTAGAGAACACTTCTGTGTTATATAGAGTATATTTAGGAACGTACTCTTATTAGTATATTGGCAGCACTTTTGGTTGAAAAGCGTAATATAACTAGGTGTAACTAACCTAGTAGAGTAGTTCGACTCGATCAGAAATGGCGTCTAGTTGTTCCGGTTTTAAAATTAAAAGTTTAATGTAATGTACGGATTGGGTTTACTTAAAAGAATAAATACACAATTAATCAAGCTTCACGTGTTAATTATTTGGCCACTTCATCACGCAATCGAATAACATTCTACTCGATATTCGATTCTTTTTATCCTACTTCACTTAAGTGGGGATTAAGAATTTATTAAGGAATAATCTTATAGTATATAGTATATTATAGTATATAGTACTAATTATAATGCGATGCGGTGGCTTTATGTAAATGCTTGTAAAAGCAGCGGCGGAGAGCCCTCCACGTTAAAGTATCGGCATAAATCTCCATATGTTAAATGCATGTAAAAGCAGCGGCGGATAGCCCACTATGTAAAAGATATGCAAGAGCGGCGGCGGAGAGCCCCCCATGTTAAAGCAGCGGCGGAAATCTCCCTATGTTAAATGCATGTAAATCGGGCGGCGGATAGCCCTCCATGTTAAATCAACGGTGGTGTGGCGGATAGCCCTTATACTACCTACTGAAGTTTTACAAAAGACAACACTTCAGGAGGGTATAGGAGTTTCACGGGAGAAAACAAAAAATTCCTAGAAGAATACAGTTTCCCAACATACCACAGGACAGAAAGATAACAAAATTTTCCAAAACAAATCAGAAAAAATAAACAAGAGAAACGAAAACTCTACGGATAGAAATTCGTTGACACAAACGCCAGACAATGACGTCAGGATAGATGACCTTCCTATTCGTAGATGCGCTTATATGGAAGTATAAAGTTACCTTCACGAACTCAAGGGCTTTGTCGAGCTTTAATCCACAAGCACAGGGCCGGAGTAAAGAAATATCGTAATAGAACCAGATGACGAGAATCCATCAGGAATTTTAATTGCCAGAATAGCATGTACAAATAAAAAGGAAGAACCTGTTAGGATTATGAATACAAATCTGTATGAAGTAACCTTACCAAAGAAAACTATCGTAGCTACGCATACGCAGCTGAAACAGAACATACACCACCAAACGAAAAGCATATACATAGAATAGCAAAAATAAGTACGCAAGACAATAATGAAATATTGGAAAACCTACACTTATTGACACCTACTACACCGGGTGAATGGAAGCCTAAGGGCCTTAGTCCAAGAGTACATTGACGTTTTTAAAGCTACAAATCAGAAATTATCCTGTACAACTAAAATAAAACATCGAATAATAACAGAGGATGTGCCACCCATTTGTATGAAACCCTATAGAATTCCTTTCCATCGCAAAAAGATTCTAGACAATGAGTTACGAAAGTTAGAATTAGACGGAATAATAGAAGAATCTGAAAGTGGTTGGGGAGCCCCTGTTATATTAGTAGAAAAACACTTACACCCTGGAGAAGAGCCGCAATACAGGATTGTAGTAGATTATCGTCAGCTAAATTATATCACGAAACCGATTTATTGGCCCCTCCCGAACATACAAGAGACCCTAGACAGTCTCACCGGATCAAGTTTATTCTCTACCCTCGATATGGCAAGTGGGTACTTTCAAATAGAACTAGATGAGAGAGACAGGGAAAAAAGTGCTTTCGTTACACCTGAAAAAACCTATCAATTCAAAAGACTTCCCATGGGTTTGGCAAATAGTCCCAGTACATACCAACGCTTTGTCTCATTTTTTCGGGTTTAATAGGCACCGACATACTAGTCTACCTAGATGACATTATAATCTACTCAAAAGATTCAATACCAGACACCTATCAAAATTAAGAAAAGTTTTTGAGATAATGCGACAAAGCAACCTACAATTCAAACCAACAAAATGTAATTTTTTGAAGAGAGAGACAAAATATCTGGGGCATGTAATAAATGAAAAAGGATGTAGTGCTGATCCTGAAAAAAACAAAATAGTTGAGACCTATCCTGTACCAAGTCAAGGAGATTCGAGCATTCTTAGGCTTATGCGGGTTCTATAGACGTTTTGTACCCCGATTCTCAGAAATTTCACAGCCTTTGAAAGCTTCAACAAAGAAAAATTCACGATTTATTTGGACAGACAAACAACAAGAAGCTTTTGAAACGTTAAAGACAGCTTTAATAACACTACCCATATTAAAATATCCCGATTTTAATCGACCATTTATTCTTTGCAGAGACGCAAGCAATACTAGCATATCAGTAATATTATGTCAAAAATATGATGACATGGAACACCCTATATATTACCATAGTAAATCACTCTTGAGTGCTGAAAGAAGATATTCTGTCATCGAAAGGGAATGCCTTGCTATCATAGAAGGTGTGAAAAAATTCAGATACTATATAACAGGCACACATTTTTTTATATATAGTGACCATAAACCACTTAAATACATTCTGAATATAAAAGATAGCAGTTCACGTTTATCAAAATGGGCCATGTTTCTAATGGAATACAGTTTTACAATTGATTACCGCCCTGGAAAGAGGAATGCAAACGCAGACGCACTTACCAGATTACGTGGGAGTACCAATGAGGAATCCACACTGGAGATAAACAAGGACAAACCACCAGGAAAAATAGCGAGAGTAGAATTTCACAACGAAGGTAGTCCTATGACCAGCGTAATATGGACACGCACGGATATATTACGACAACAACAAGAGGACAAAAAATTACAGGAAATTAGTAAAAGTTTACCTGATGATTCTGGATATGATTACCTGGACAATGATGGAATACTCTATGCTACCAGGAAGGATTTTGAAAGGACCGATAAAGTCGTTGCGCCTCGAAGCATGATACCTGGAATTTTGGATTTATATCATAACTCACCAATGGTTTGTCATGGAGGACAGAAAAGGACTTTAGAACTAATAAGACGAGATTTTGTATGGGACGGAATGACAAGCGATATCAAACGATTCTGTCAACAATGCCATTCTTGTAGTATAAACAAAAAGACGTATCAACCACCCGATGAATTACAAAAAATACCAGTACCATATGTAACCTTCGGAAGAATTAGCTTAGACTTAGTGGGTCCCTTAAATAGGACAATATCTGGAAATAAATATATACCGACTTGTATGGTCTATCTTACCAGATTTGCTGAAGCTGTTGCATTGCCTGATACACACGCCAGAACAGTAGCACGAGCCTTCGTAGAAACCATTATTACTAGACACGGAGTGCCAAGACAAATTTTGACAGATCAAGGAAAACAATTCGTAGGACAATTATTCGCTGAAATATGTAAAATACTAAATGTAGATAAGATCAATACAACTGCCTTCCACCCTCAATCGAATGGAGCCCTGGAGCGTTCACATGCAACTTTGAAGGCAAGTTTACGACACTATGTTACCAACGAAAACCATTCTTAGGACGAATACTTACCATTTGCTCTTATGGCTTACCGAAATAATGTTCACGAATCCACCAAAGAAAGTCCGTTTTATCTCATGTATGGCAGAGATATGAAACTACCACAACACCTAAGTCTTAAACCAAAACGCTGTAAATACGATCTAGGTGAAAATTATGCCACTGAAATGCGACAAAAGATGACATATGCCCTTAATCAAGCCAAAGAAAATCTGGAAATTACCGCTGAAAAACAATGTAAGCTACAACAAGAAAATGAAGCCAAGGCAATATAAAGAAGGAGACCGAGTATATCTTTATACTACTGCAATATCAGGAAAACCAAACCTAGCAACAAAACTACGACCTTACTATACAGGACCGCATCGAGTAATAAAAGTAAAAGGACCCGTTACTTATAAAATTAAATAAGTAAATGGAAAAAGAGAACAAGTGGTTCATTCAAATAGACTAAAAATATGCAGATGTCCAGAAAAACATTTCGAGCAACTTTTAGAACAAACTGAAGATGAACCAAAAGCCGAAACGAGTAAAACCACAGAACTATATTATTCTCACTTGTATTGCATTATACCAAGTCCGACAAAACTGCCCACCAAAATAACAAAAGAAGAAAAACAAGAACAAAACCCTGATGGCGTTCAAAAGGACGAAACACCCGAACAAGATCCGGTAGAACCCCCTATCACCGAAGCACAAGAACAAAATCCTGACGATAATGATTTATTTGACATCGAACTAGAAAACAGCATAAATCAATAAATGGAAGATGAAGTACCTCCGGACACAATGGATTACGAAAGTGAAAGTGAGGACGAAGTACCCCCTCCGTCATGGACTTTGACTCCGAATCTGAAATTGAAAGTGATGATACTTCAACAGAGGAACCATTACTACTCACTCGAAGCGGACGAGTAATACGCAAACCTGATTATTACAGCAAATACTTCTAAACCAAAATAAGAAAAATTGTATATAATATAAATAAAATAAATAATCAGCTTAGACTAATTAAGGAAAACATATACGCTTAGACATACATATAACTCATAAGTTAAGAAGAAAACTCCAGGAAAATCAAAGAAAAAAAAAGAAACTTACCAGTAACATCCACTCACCCTGTATATGGTATGTAAGAACGAAGCAAAAATAGGAAGGTGAAAGAACCACCACCTACAGAGAAAAAGGTACCAACGCAGAGAGAAAAATCTATTTTCAGAAAATTAATAGTTAACAAAAATCTAAAAACACTGTAACCACCTAAAACGACGAAAAATTTCATGAGAAATCTTCAAGAATGCGGCCTAATAAAAAGGACAACGCACTTCAATTACAAGAACAAGGTACCTGTTTACGTAATAGGCCGACGAGGGATGACGCCAAGGCGGAGAATCCGGGAGACAAGCCGACGGCATAGAAATAGCTGGGATAGACAAAACAGAGACCATAAGATGATTAAAAGGACGACGAACTTTCCATGTTAATTTCAAGGTTGCTGGCATGATCAAAGTATCCGCAATATATTTTAAAATTAACCAAAAAGTACAAGGAAGTAGCTGAAAAACAAATAAGGCACCAACACACATAGCTTAAATAACAACAGGCTTCATGTCTTCCATAATTTCGACTGATTATGATTATTTTAAAATGCGAGGTACATTACGGAAGTAAGAAATATGTGTAATTAAAAACCACCCACACCCTAACATAGCAGAACAAAGAAATAGAGCAACTTTTCTGTTCTAGTCAAATATGAACTGTCATTAGAAGCTAACGGATTTATTGCATATGATTGCGAAAATACCAAGACTAACATAACAGCCATCTCATTAAAAGATGTAGTACCATGCCCAGATCAGGATTCAGGTTATAGCAGTACAAATATAGAAATTCAAGTGTTAGAAAGAAAGAATATAGAAACTGTAATGGTACAAACCTGCGAAATACAGGTCCATCGTGTTATTAGCTATTGTGGGATGCACTCCCATGCTTTTAAGAATGCCTTGGATGTTGCTGCGTTGAGTGCGCACTAAAAATACATGTATACACACTTGCCTTCTTTAGAATAATTTTAACCCAATTTGACAATGTTTGTTTCGATAAAGATTTGCTTGAATCCCTTGTTGATAGAAATAAATACAAAGCATCAGTGCGACTTAATGCTGTTCTTTCTATATATTCTAATAGGATGGATGCCGCACACAATCTAGGATTTTCAACAAAGAATGGAATGAAAAGACAAGGTTGCTCAGACTTTGGTCCTGACGTTTGAATGGAATTTGTTACCAAGATTTGGGCACCTTGTACTTCAAAGTAAACATTTTCTACGTTAATTAGAGAGAGTGTTTGTAATCTGTGTCCAGTTATTAACGTCATGATAGTCATTAGTTTCATTCCTAGATCTCGTTAACTAAGTTTTTCATGTGGGTATTGTTTTTCTAAGTATTGCAAAACAATATTTCGGTCCTATATAAAATTGTACTTGGATTTGCATGGTTTCTTTTTTGACACACCTCTTAGAAATCTTCTTATGTTTATATCTTTACAAATATCCCCAGGTAGGATAAGAGATAGGGCTGAACGACAAGAATTAAACATTCCATAAGACCAACTTTTTTCTTTAAACATTTCTTGAAAAAATGTTAAAATGTCCGATACCTTTGGTGAATATACATTGGTTTTTGTTTTAGAACAGAACACCCACCATGCATAATATGCTGTGTTATATTGCTTCAGTGTACCTGGGGTCACAGATTCTAAGAATGTTGGCAAGGTGTCCTCTGGAATTTCCCTTGTCATGCATAAGTGCTTTGCTGACAAAAGCCCTGCAACCAGGGTAAGGGACATTGGGTATTGGGTGCTGTGTCCTAAAAGGAGAATAAAGTAAATTAGGATTTGGATGAAAACTTAATGGATTTTTCACTAATAAATCTTTAAATATAGGGCACCACGGTTATTGACTATGCCAATCAGGTACAACTAAAATACCCTCAGTCCTGTCAGTAATAATTTTATTTAGGGTTCTTAAAATCAAAGAAAAAGGGGGAAATGCATAAAATTTGAGGTCTGCCCAACCACTGCCGTCTCGAAATTTCGAGACGGCAGTGCCCCAACACACAGTGAATGCATCTACCGATTCAGAGTATGGATCTCTTTGTCATGAAAAATACTTTGTACATTTTGCATTTGTTCTTGATGCAAATAAATCAATATCAGGCATGCCCAGGTGTTTAACTATTTCAGAATATGCGTAATTTGCTAATTCCCATTCGGTCTCTCCGACACATTGCGAGAATGTTTATCAGTCTCATTTCTATGAGAAGGTATATATGAAGCGAATACCCATAGAGATCTCTTAGCTCATACCACTTTCAAATGTTTTGCGCGATTGAATTTAGTTCACAGTATTGAATGCTGCCCATCTTATTAACGCATGATACAGCCGTGGTGTTATCTACTCTTAATAAAATCTTTTTCAATTTTGATTTCTTGTAAAACATTTTAAAGCAAAATAAACAGCCTTAAGTTCTTACACATTGATATGTAAACTTGCTTCCTTAATATCCCACTATCCATGGGTACTATTTTCCTCGCTTACTGCCCCCCACCCAGTCTTGCTTGCATCAGTGAAAATTTCTAAGTCAAAAACTTTATTACTAATATTGTTAGAGCATGTTGTAATATTATCTTCCCACCATTTTAATTATATTTTTAAATCATCAGAAATATGCCATATGGCATCATAATTAATTCTACAATCTTTCAGGGCCAAAAATTTTTCTCTTTCGATTAGTTTTGTATATAATTTTCCGTACTTAACTGCTGGACATGCCGATACTAGTAAACCCGCAACATGAGCAAGAAATCTAATTTTACAAAAGTTTTTACTTCGCAATTTTTTAATAGTCTCCTTTATCTTGTATTTCTTTTCCTCAGTGAATTCAATGCTCATTTTTTGACTATTAAATATAAAGCCCAAAAACAAACATGGCTTTGAACAACTTTTTTCATAGTTAATCATAAAACCTAAATTTGTTAATATATTGCAGGTCAACTTGGTATCTGCAATGGCTTGTTCTTCATTATTGCTAAATAAAATAAAATCATCAATATAAGCAACACAGAGAATACTCTTTCCCTTAAATGTTTTAAAACAGGTTTTAACAATTTTGTAAAAATAAAAGGGGCTATAGAAAGGCCAAACGGCAAAGAAATAAACTGATATAACGTTTCATTATACTCAAAACATAAAAATTTATAGTGATCCTTATTAATTGGTACCGAATAATAAGCATATTTTAAATCAATTTTTGTCATATAACATATTTACTGATTAGTTTCAAAACGGTCCTACAGTTTTCCATTTTAAAATGAGGGGGTTCTATAAACATATTTAGGTTTTTAAGGTTAAGAATAAACCTCTTTTTACCATTTGACTTGTCAACTAAAAAATATGAAGATAAGAATTGCCCCTTGTGGGGGTTACACTGCTTAATGACACCTTAACTGAGAAGGTGATCAATTTCCTTTTCCATATGGACTTGCTCAATAAATGATAATTTCTTTATGGCAGGTATTTTCTTCTGTAAAGGAGGTGCAACAAAGAAGGATTTTTAGTCCCCGTAACCACCCTAAAATCGTTTTACTTGCCCCAAGTTGTTCCCAGTTTTGCAAATATTGGCTTAGTCTGCCAGCTATGGGAAGACATACCTTTAAGTTTGTTTTCTCTGTTGGAAGCGATCCACTCTTCAAGGAACATTCCTGTTCCTGTAACTTGTCTGTCTAGCTACTGGATACCCTGAAGTAGACGGCCTACTGGGTTGCATTGTTTTTGGTTGATTATTTTTAATTTCACGATTTATACCTTTAGCAGTTTTTATTGCTGTTATCTGACTTCCAAAATCTTTACCATAAAGCATAGTGTCTACTGGTGTTGAGAACGCCAATTCTGCTACCGGCTTGTGTAGGGTTGGATTTATAAAATGATCTTCGTTGTACAGATAACCTGTGCTGTAGATCACAAAAAATATTTGTGGAATCACACACTAAAAGAAGCAATGTCTTTTTCACATTCTCTGGTGTATCTTCCTGGAATAGAAATTGGAATGCTTGACCAAGGATCTCCAGACCTCGTCCTAACTGATCCTGAAAATATGTTTGGTAATTATCCTTTCTAAGTTCCTTCGCAGTCATTCCCGCAGAAAGTTCTGGGTTTAGCAGAGGAGCACACCCAACGTTATATCCTTAATGGTAGGGTGCCTGGCATATATTTTATTCTTTATTTCAGTTTTTAAACCATTAGCCAATATATGGCGCCACCTTTGGCTTACAACCTTGTGCGTGCAACTCAAATGATAATGGCTGATTGCCCTTAGGGTCTTTTCCCAAAAGTTCCAAAATCTCTTTAGATAAGGGGGGTTGTGTTTCCTCATCTTCAGCAGAATTCTTTCCCAAATTAAAGGCCTCGTTTGTATTGAGACTCTCTAAGCTACCTCTCTCAACCTCATAATCGATAATAACTGTCCGGTCTCGCAGACGTGGAACATTCCTTGAATCTTTTAGAGTCCTATCTTGCAGACTAGGAACACCCATGTCAGTCTCCATGGGAGAAGGTGTTCTATCTCGCAGATTAGAAACACCGCTGACTGATATTGATGAAGATGATGGAGTAGTATTTTGGGAGCTTGAAGCCCCTGAATTATCTGTTGACCTTGACATGCTTCGTTTAATTAGCTGGATTTCCTTCTGAAGTTGCTGCAATTCTTTTTTATAATTTCTTTTTAGGAGTGTGAGGTGACGGAGATCGATCCCTTGATCTCTTTTCTTAAGCTTGCCCATTTTTTCGAATACTATCCTAAAAAATTCATTACTTTTGTTATAAAGCCTAAATTTCACGTGGCAAAAGTTTTGCGCCAAAAACAGAAAGACATATTTGGGGGGAACAAGTTTACTTTAAGGACTTTATCGCAATAAAAATATGAATTTGTGAAAAAATGCAACCGAAAAAACTTTTGCTGTAGAACCATATTTACATATGTCTGAAACGTTACAACTTTTTCTATATTTCGATTTCCAAAGGGTGACTAAGATTCATGGGGGGGGGGGGGTTAGTTCAGGTTAACGGGGGGGGGGGGCTCGAATAAAACGAATCTTCGCTTGTGCAACTGAACACCCGCTTTGAAAACGTTCCCCGCCCGGCCCCTGGTCTCTTTTAAATTTCGCTGTAGTTTTTTATTAATCTCGTATTTTAATAATTGTGTTCGTACGTATAACACTTACAATTTACAATGTCTAGAAGCGGGCCGCTCCGCGGGTCCCCTTGAGCCATGCGCAAATGCATCGTCTGCGTCACCTTAGAACCGCCCCTGCTAAACTTAATATAGTTATCAAGATATGGATTATTAAGTTTAGATTTACAAAATGCACTTTATTAAAAAATAATTGTAATTTTATGCAGAATCCACCGGAAGCAGGTTTTCCGCTTACCGGTAGTCCTCGGTGCGCTCGGCCCCCATTGCCTTTTAAAAAAATACACTAAAATCAGGAAAACATATTGGCATTACACTATTAAAACAACAGGAAAACACCTGTTTTGACGTTGGAGTTAATGCAGTTTTAGCCGCTTGCGTGTGTTCGTACACTACACCGTTCCGGTTTCGAAACAATTTAAACTCGGTTTGAACCAGCTTTGAACGGTATCTACCATAAAAAATATCCGAAAACGACCGCATTGAAACAATTTTTAATAGTTTTGATCTAGTTTTATGCCGAAAAATTAGTATATATTTATTTTGGATTCAAGTGTACTTGAAGAATATTTCTTCCGGTTTGGTTCTTATCGTCCGGTCCATGTCCGGTCCAATGAAAACCAACGATATCTCTTCCGGTTTGGTTCTTATCGTCCGGCCTATGTCCGGCCAATGATGAAAGCGTCCGGTCCGGGTCGGCTGCAATGTCACAGAACTCAAAACTGGCATAGGCAGGTCTCTTTTTTTTGTTGTCCACAGAACTCAAGACGGCCAAGAATGAAGCAATTTGATTTTGATAAATTCGTGCAAACAGGAAATAGTCTTATAACAAATTCAACAGTGCAGTTTATTTAAATATTTAAAAATATCAACTATTTTACCAGTAGTTTGTCAAATTTTTTTATTATTTATTGTGATTTATTGAGTACATATATAAAGCAATTTTACACATGCCCCAAAGGGCCATCGACCTAAGTCCTTCAGCCCATGGAGGTTCTACATTATAATAGCTAATTCTAGGTTCTGTTTGTTGAAGAGTTATATAAAACTTGTTTGAAAAAAAAAAAAAAAAAAAGAAAAAAAAAGAGTTTATGTATCGGTTAATTTAGTTCATAGATATTAAAATTTCAAATAATGTTTGGTTTGGATATTTTCTTCTTGGCCTTTGGTTGTGGTCTCGTTCAATGCACAGGTCTTGGATCAGCGGTAAAGTTTCGGCTTTGGTTGCAAATCTCCGTGTCAGATCTGCAATTCTGTCCGTTATCGGCTGGATGTTTGTTAGCTGCAGTAGATTCTCGTTGGATGGGTTGTGTAGAGGATTACTTGGAGTTTGTCAAATATTCCACAATATATAACGAAATTTACACAAAAAATAATTATGCAGCTGAATGTTAAAATGACGAGTGGTCATTGGAATTTAGAAATAATCTATTGTGTGGTTAAAGGTCGCCTATAGGTGCCACACGGTGATACAAGAGAAGAGGAATGAATAACTAACCTTTTCTTTGTAGTAAAAAAGAGCAAAAAAGCTTTTTGTTGGGAAGCCGGTTAAGGTTAAAATAGTTCTTTTAAGTTATTGTATAGGGAAAACTATGGGCGAAAAACAATTATCTGCAGTAGAAGCTGAATTATATGATCGGCAAATTCGTCTATGGGGCATTGAATCTCAGGAACGGTATGTGACCACTACATAATAATATAGCTTCAATAGGGAATTAAATTTAGTAATAATATTTCCTATTTTTTCTTATAGATTAAGAGCTGCCAATGCTCTCCTTATAGGCGTTAGGGGCTTGGGATCAGAAATTGCCAAAAATATTTTACTCTCGGGAATCAATTCATTAGTAATTTTGGATAATGGTACTGTAACTGAGGAAGAACAACAAAAGAATTTTCTTGTCAATAGAGATGGGATTGGTAAAAAGGTAGAGTGTAGAGTAATTCCTTTAAAAAAGTCATAACTTTTTTATCAATTGTATAAGGTATAGGTATTGTACCTACTTGTACCGAGCATTAGCAAAACTCTTTGCAGTTGATGTAGGGACTTCCACAGCCCTTACAGGACTTCTGCAGTAGTTCTGCAAGACTTAAATGTTTGTATTCTAGGTAGTTTCTGCAGTAGCTCTAGAAATTTTGTTGACTTACAAACTTGATATAGGATTTAAGTGGTAGGTAGATACCACTAAGGTTAAACACATAATAAATAATAAAAATACCAAAGCAGTGATGAAAGTGGAGAGTGTTAAATGCTTGGTCAAATGTTTGTAATAGAAAGAATGAGGTGAGCCTCTGCTCTGGATCAACAGCAATTTAAATAATCATCTATTACAAAATAAAAATCTGCTGCAGTGATTGACATACAGTACTTTAACTTTTATTTATTTATTTACAAACTACAGATTATACATCCAATTACAGAGTAGGGGACTAGACCTAATGGGCTCGTTTGATCAAACCTCAAATTACACTCTTTAATAAGTTTTATGAAGCATTTATAAGGTATGGTCAGCCCTGAAAATTTGAAATCAATCCGATAACTAGTTTTCAAAATATACGAGATCAAAATGAAATAAAACGCTCGCGAGGCGATGACGTCATCAAGTCCCACAGTTCGTCCGCTTTGAACTTGTGCAACCAACGACTTGTGTTAAGTCGATGTGTGCAACGGTCTTTCCTGTGCATATACAAAGGAGATGTGCTTACTGTTTCTTTGTTTAGTTATACCAGAAGCTTATTATTACTTTTAATAGTATATTCTATAACAAGTAAGTCAAAGGCAAAGTCAAAAAATGCTTTATTGTAGAGAGAATCAGTTTTCTTACTTACAAAGCTTTTTAATGATAAAGTATCTTAAATATAAGTCAAAGATTCTGTTTAAAAATATCTTGAATATAATAATATGTCGATATATAAAAAAAAAATAAAAAAATAAAATAATAAGCCTAGTTTAACACAATAAATACAAAGGTACAACAAGTAGATATACAGAAAACAACATAATATAAAAGTACAGACTTAACAAACAACCGTATATGAAACAGTGTTCCTGGTAACGAGATTACTTCAAATTCAAATTCAAATTACTTTATTAAATGTTATTCCAATATACTATATTGTTTACACACGTCAAAACAAAAAAGAAAAAAAAATATTAAAATATCCATCAATCCTACACACTAATATATTAAGTAGTCAACAATTAAGTAAGTATTCAAAGAAAATAAAAATTTAAAAACAATTTCAAATTTATCTGGAGAGAGTACAATATAATGCAGATTCACTCCTATGCTATGCACAAATAGTTTACGCTGGCAGAAGGAAAATATAAACAATATACAGACACATTAAAAAAATTTAAAAATCAGATCATTAAAAATATTTGACGTTTACAATTTATAACAAATTAAAACTCGATTTAAAATATTCCTCTGTGCTGTAAAATGCGCTTTTTTCTAAAAATGATTTTTTGAACTTTGGTAGAGGGAACTCTCTCACTGTTTGCGGTAACTTATTCAGTAACTTTATTGCCATAAATTCCGGTCTGCTCTGACACCTTCTCAATCTACAATGCAGTGGAACGTAATCTGTCCGGTTTCGTGTGTTGTGATCATGGATATCCCGATGTGTCAACAGACCATACTTCTGCCTCACAAGCAACAACGATTCCAGAATGTACACGGAGGGAAAAGTAAGGATCCCCAGAGCGACAAACGCGCCCCTGCAATCCTCCCTATATCCCAACCCACTGATCAGCCCGATTGCCTTTCGCTGTAACCTGAAAACTCTAGCAGCATGACAGGAATGTCCCCACACGGTCACACCATAAGACATGACGCTATGAAAAATTGCATAGTAGGCAGTTTTCATTGTTTCCTCTGAAACACAGCCGCGCAAGTTTCGCAGGACAAACGCACTGCTCCCAAGTCTGCTACATACATTCTCCACATGTACATCCCACTTCAAGCCCGTGTCCAACCATACTCCCAGGAACCTAACCGAAGACAGAGTACGCTCAGTGTCAGTGTGTCTTAGTGTAAACATCAAATTTTGGGTTTTTTCTTGGTTCAATACAAGTTTATTTGACAAAAACCATTCCTCCACTACCATCCTTGCCTCACTCAACCCTTGAATGGCAGCATTCTCTGTCTTACTGTATGTGAAGATTGTGGTGTCGTCAGCAAACAGCACACAGTTATTCAATTTTTGACAGAGAGGTAGATCGTTTATAAATATTAGAAATAGAAGTGGTCCTAGGATTGATCCTTGTGGGACTCCAATGTCTACCGTTGCTGGTGCTGACGACACTCCATTTGCCCTTACTATTTGACACCGATTCCGCAGATATGAGTGGATTAGACTGATACTATTCTTACTTAAGTTATAATATTTTAATTTTTCAAGCAGTAGGTCATGCGACACACAATCAAAAGCCTTACTTCAATCGCAAAATAAGGCAGAGAAGTACAACTGATTTTCAAAACAATCCATTATGCTGCCTAGGAGATCCAGGACAGCATCGATGGTATTCCTCTGTTGTCTGAAACCGTACTGATATTTTGAGAAGAGATTGTTCACCTCAAAGAAGTTTGTTAACTGAGTCGCCATTGCTTTTTCAAATATTTTTGAGATTATTGGCAATAAAGAGATAGGTCTGTAATTATTTACAAGATCTGCATTACCTTTTTTAAAAACTGGCGTGATTATAGCTCTTTTAAGAGTGTCTGGAAAATTATGCTCTTGAATGCATAGATTAATAAGCTTTGTGAGAGGTATAATAATTAAGTTTTTTATAGATTTAATGATTGTTATAGTCAAACCATAAATATCGGAGCTTTTTTTGTTTTTCAACGAGTTAATAGTGTCCCTAACGTTATTATAGCTCACTTGCTTAAAATTGAATTCCTCACAGAGGATGGGTTTTTGTCTAAGATAATGGCAGGGATCTAAATCTGTTGTGTGGAGATCCTTTATCAGGTTCTCTGCTACGTCTGAGAAAAAGTCAATAAATTCCTGGGCCGTCACATGACCACTCGGTTTGTTTTTTTGGTTGCTCCTTTTTTTGTTAATAATATTCCACATACATTTTATGGGATTCCTTGCGCTACCTATAGCCCTATCATTTGACAATCTCTTTGCATCCCTTATGGCAGTTTTAGGTATATTGTTTTTTAAATTTCACATATTCTAACCGATCATTCGCTCTATGATATTTCTTACATACCTCATTTAAAAAATTCAAATGCTCTCTCATTCCTTTTAAATCATCATTAAACCAGCCCACCTCACTGGGTCGATTTGAGTGGCCTGTATACGTTTTCTCAGGAAAAGACTGCTGATATGCCCTCTCCAGCATGGACATGAAGATGTCAAACCTTCTGTCAGTGCTGTATGTGTGGTCGTCAATAAAGTCCCAAGAAAAGCTCTCCACAGTATTGAAAAAGACACCCAATTCTTTTTGTGTTGTTGGTCGGAAAGTAGTTTTAGTTGTTTCAACCTTTTCCCCGACAACATTAAAGCAAACAATTTGACCAGAGTGATCCGAGATATTATAATCCACTACGCGAGCCAGAAAGGAGTCATGAGCAAAGTTTGCAAAAACATTGTCTAGGCAGGCCTCTCCACGCGTTGTTTCAGATATTAGCGGTTTAAAACCATAGGACCCCAGGAGGTCAAGCAGACCAAGAGAATTCTGACAACCCGCTCCAAAGGACACATTAAAATCACCGGCAAGTACAATCCTCTTTTGGTGTCCTATATGGTTAATCAACCTCTCAATCGTTCTTAGAAAGGTGTCAAAGCATCCAGTTGGCGTTCTGTAAATACAAACGATAAAGATATTCAAGTTATTTAAGAATACATCACAGAGTTCTATACATTTTTCAATGCTAAAACCATTCATATTTGGAGTAGGTGTAGATTCAAGTGTCTCGTTTTGAAGTATTATTGTTCCCCCACCTCGTGATTGGGAACGACATGTAAAATTTGCAACATTGTACCCTGGTAGACTAAATGCACTCATCTCCTCACTTGTCAGCCAATGCTCGGTAAAACATAGGATGTTTAAATTTTCGTCCATTAGTGCAGCTTCAATTTCATGTACTTTGTTTCTTATTGATCTAACATTGTAGTGGAGAAGAGCAATGTTTACAGTTGATTGCTCGGTTGATTGATTGGAAGTGTCCTCATGCGACTCTGACGATTTAAAAAATGGTTCACAATGACACCGTGGGGCCAGAGATCTGACGACAGATATTTGTTTCGGTTCGAGTGTTGCACCGCAAGTTTAAATGATGCCTGGTATTTATCTCTTGTATGGATTCGCTCGCATGAACAACCTTTTTCCAACTCATTTTGTTTCAGAAATTCCAGAATTTCGTTATTTGTTACCTCATTGTTGTTTTGTGAATCGGAATCGTTGGTTATGTTGTTGAACTTGTTGACTTTGACGTCGGATTTGACAGATTTGTCATCACCGTTGCTTTTGCAAATGTTGCAATTTTCCTGTGTACAGTTTTTAGGCTTTACAGTGTTATCAGTAGCATTTGGACTTTTGAAATTTACTGTTTAATCTGAAAAGGCTAGATTCTTTATACAGACGTCAACAACAAATAAATATCTGTAAATGTGCAACATTCAAATCGAAAATGCGTCAAAAGTTAGCAAGTTCTGGTTAAATAGGTATTTATAGAACTGAATTGAAGATCAAACCCCGTTTTTTATGAGTTTAAAATGAGGCAAAAGTCAGAGACAATGAGATAAACTATTATTACATAATATAAAGGCATCTTTATTTATTTATTTATTTATAAACAATGAAATAAATTGAGGGTGCAAATGAAACAATATACGCAACAAAGAAACCCTAAACAAGGAGAGAAAAGGCAGAAGACTTATTCCTCAAAGCTGTCCTCAAAGTAATTCCCCAGTGAATAGTATGCTCTTTTCAACAGTAAAGACTTTACGACCCGTCTAAATCTTCTGAATGGCTTTATTGATCTTATGCTACCTGGCAAATGATTATACATCTTTCTGGCATTATAAAGTATTGAATTTTTTATCTGTGTTGAGTGGGGTATTGGTAATGGTATGTTTCCTATTTGTCGGGTGTTATAGTAGGTATTTGCATGTTCAGCAGAACTAAATTTTTTGTAAAGCAAACAAACTGTTTCTAGAATGAAGATACCGGTTAGAGTTAATATTTTGTGTCTTATGAATAAAGGTTTACAGGAATCTCTGATTTTTGCCTTGCACATATATCGTAGTGCACGTTTTTGAAGGACAAAGACCGCATTTAGTAGATCCTGGCCAGAATTTCCCCAAAATGGTATACCGTACCTTAAGCGTGTGGTCTATGGCGTGATTCAACAAGTGCAAAGTACATTGTTCTTATTGTTCCAAAATCCAACTCTCGCGATGCAACCCTAAGGGCATAACAGCTGGATTCTATTTTGCTGCACAGACCTAAAATGTGCTGCTTAAAGGACAATCGATTATCAATGTAGATACCCAAAAATTTAGCACATGTTTTGTTTAAGATAATGTTGCTGTGTAGACTGATATCACCCATGGAACAGTTAAAATGCAAGATATTTGTCTTGGAGATGTTAAACGACAGATAATTAGTATCACACCATTGTTTAATTCTAATAACATCTCTCGAGATCGTATTATATAATTCATTTGAGTTCCTGTTGTGCCAAAGTATTGTTGTATCATCCGCGAACCTAATGAACCGCCAATATCCAGAGAGGCAACATCATTTATGTATAACGGGAAAAGAATGGGGCCCAGAACAGAACCCTGTGGAACACCACAACCAATCCTTAGCTCATCAGACTCGGATTCCTGGACTCGCACCTTCTGGGTTCGGTCGGTCAAGTAAGATCGAAACCAGTCAAGAGTTACCCCTCTAAAACCATATAGCTCCAATTTCCGCAACAGTATTCCATGATCAACGCAATCAAAAGCTTTTGACAGATCACAGAACACTGCCGCAGCCACCTCCCCATCATTAATTTTAAAATAAAGTTTTTCCAAAAACGAGAAAACAGCATCGTCCGTGTTCTTTCCGCTCCGAAATCCAAACTGGCAAATGTTCAGAATATTGTTCCTGTTTAGAAAAGATATGACCCTCTCCTTTACCACCCTTTCGATCACTTTAGAGAGTGTTGAGATTAATGATATAGGTCTAAAGCCAAAGAAATAATAAGGGGCTCTACAGTGTTTTCTACCATGTTATCAGCTTCCCACATTCTTCTATTTCAATCACATGTTCGACGTACTTACTCCAGTTTTCACAATCCACTGTCTTTATTTCCTCTTGTAAGAGGTTTCCAGCGTCTCTCATTTTAAAAGTGGTGTTATGCCTTGCTACAAACCCTTTTACTTGCGCTCACACCAATTCTATGGGGTTTAATTTACAGTGATATGGCGAAGGGCGAAGTAGCGTTATATTTCGTTTTGAAATGATTTCGTCGAGAACAAGCTTCGTACAAAGAGGTTTATTTAACTTTACAATCTCCAGTAGCTCCGTTTTTAGCATATCTTTATGAAATGGCTTCCTATTTACAGTAATCCAATGAATGATGTCATTTTTTTTGCAAGAAGACGTTGGAATTTTTTCGGATTTTCTTAAGTGGTAGCTGGCATTATCCATGACCCAGGAGGAGTAAGATCCAGCATTTGCTGGAAGTATTCATGTCTTTATGATAGTCTCCAGTTCGTTTTGATTTAAATGCTAGTAAGCTGCCATCGACAAATCCATGTTTGCTGAGTTGGTGGCGAAGAGCGTTGAACACATTGAGAATAATAATTTTTTCAGTTTTAAAAAGCGCAGTTTTACTAATCCGTTTCTCAGCAACAAATTCAGAAACACTAGCCATTTTCAAGAACTAAGTTTTCCAACAACTGCCGGAAAGTAACTAAACATTTCAAATTTTTGAAACAGTGAGGCACAGGTAAGTAACCTACCTGTGCCTGTACCTACCCGATCTCGGGACCCCTGACAATAAACCTAATTAAATAATAATATTTGGACTACACCTATGGAATACGGCTAAGACCACTGGGTTTTATAGTTCAATAATGATTTATTAGGTGATTTTTTTTTATTGGGATAAAAGGGAAAAAAGTGTGTCCAACAAATATTTTCTTAAACAGGTATTTTATTAGCGCCATTACTTTTTATAAGGTCTTCTCTTTTGCAATTTAAGAAAAGTTCAACAACTTTTTGTTAAGTTTTATATTGATTATCAGTTTACAATACCAATGTCTAACAAATTGTCCAGTCCGCAACGACTATAAATAAAGAGTTTTTAAATAAAAAAACAATTAATGCAATGACCTCCTTTAGTATTTTATCAATGAACAATACAACATTTGGTTGATTAACAGCATAAAAAACAAAACTTTAACCTGGATATAAATTATAATGGGTTTTCAAATATCACAAGTTAAAACATTTTCAAGAGTAGAGTATAAAATGTTAGCTTATGTCAAGAAGAAGGAGACAAGAAGTTGTAAAACCATTTTTTTTTACTTAGCCTTTTAACATTTTTAATTTAAAACTACGATTAAGGACGGCAAGGAATCGTTGGTTATATTTTTATAGGGAGAAACCTATATGTTGTGGACTGGACAGTAGGGTTGCGGACCGGACAATAAAGTCACAAACTAAATTAACAAGTAAACTAAAACTAGTAATTTCCAAAATAAGTTTAAAATTTGAATTTTAATGTTAACTGATCACAAAACTCCAAAATATATGTGAAACAGATGCTCCTTAGCATGATTCTATTGAATCAAATAGTTTATTTATGCTTTCCTCATTGGGAATGAAATATAGATCTTTTCTGGTTTTTGATACACTTCTAGGTGCAGACTCCAATTCACATAGAACTTCTTTAAAATTTAAAATTTGCGTATCAGTTTTGGCAGGCCAACCAAAATTTTTTCCTCTGCGCTCTAGGAACTTTACAGTTACCATTTCCTTCTCAACGTATAAAATCGTTCCTACAAATTCAAATATTTTATCAATTAACCCTAAAGTATATAACCGACAGTTATATCCTTGTGGGCAAGGAATTACCTGGATACCAATTATTTCCATAGATTGCAACGACCCATGACCCTACAGTGGGGGTTTTCGTTAAACCATGATTATAGGTAGGGCACGGCATTTTGGCAGTGTTTGATGTCTATAAAAAATATTAAGGAAAACCATAGAATATCTATGCAATAAGGTGCTGAAACTTGCAGTAAATCCTTCTATAAGATTTTTTATACTACCCTATAAAAATAAAAGTTTGCCATTGACGCTGGTACTTATTATAAAAAGGATACATCTCCATCACCATCAAGTGCAAAGTGACTGCAGTTTTCGTCAAATGCACAGGTCGTGCAACTTAGAGATCTTGTATAAAATTGCTGTCCTTTTGGTCCCCAGGTAATTTGGTAAGCGAGAGTAATTTTTTTGATACCTGAAATTGAATGGTCTACGTTTCTTCGTGTCGTCAGCGCAAACCGCTTTCAGAAAGTCTTGTGAACATGTTATGTCATGACCTTGTAGAACACGTCGATCAGCCATTCTCTTAACTGTGCCACCAATTCCATCCATTGGGCCTTTGCCATGACCAGGTGCACTGAAATTCCAGGATATCTTGGCATGTGGAAAAAAGTCGTTTAAAGAATTAGCTGCTAAATTTATGTTAAATTTGTTACGGTACTGAGAAGTGGGACCATCTGAAAAGATGTATATATTTTTTAAATTTTGTTTTGTTTCTGTTGCTAAAAAGTTTAAAATTGGTTTCATATGGCACCATACGGCTGGTGCTTGATGGTCAATATTATCGGAGATTGTAGCAAATGATCGCGTTTGTTTATGGGTTCCCTGAATAAAGTAGGCCACTCCAGTATGAATTGAAATTTGCTTCTTATTTGCCCAAAAATGCATAGTTTGGATTTCGTTGCTCAATTTTGCAATATAATTTTCGGAAAAGTCTATTCGAATTGCCAACTCATCTTCTTTTAAATTGTCAATTGCCGAACGCAGTTACTTCATTTGATGTGTCATGAAATTTATGTGTGCTCTAAAAATAGGCAGCTGTGTCTGAAACAAATTTTTCAGTTCATTTTTACTCATTTCAAGTAACATCTTAGATGTTACTTCTATCTTCTTGATTTCGTTTCTTATTTCCTTTTCCACAGTATTTGTTTTCCACTGGTTAATTTTAATATTATTATTGCCATCAGGGACATCGAAAAATTTAAAATTATCATTTGCTATTTTATCCAAATCTAAAGAATTCATCATTTTTTCCATGTACATTTCTCTTACAATAAAGGTAAAATTTTCATGTTTTACGCATGCACAGGTCTCACGATCTTTAAATCGAGGCTGAACTACCCAAAATGGTTTGTTTCTGTAAAATGTCGTAAACGATATACGGTGGCCACACTTTTCCTTAAATAGTTCCCAACATTTTTTAAGGCTGTAAAACAGAATTCGCTTTTGTTTTTTGATTTTAAACCGGACAATAACGTCATATTTTCCCGGGCACATTCGTGATATTTCGTCACCTTCGAAAAATCTCTTTATTTGTCCCTTTGTTTCATTGGTGAGACAGGTGCGACTTTTACGGTCATATTGTAGTAGTTTTGTCATTTTCCCAGCAAATTTTGTGTTTTCTTTATATGGCAAGACAGTCTTGATTCTTGTATGCAAGTTGTACTTTTTTAATAAGTTTCCAGATAAGACTTTTCTAACCACTTGCTTTTCTTGTCTATCTAACAAACTTTCCTTACTGCTTGTTACATTTATTTCGATTTGGTCTTTTAGTGCTACTCCAAAAATTAACTGCTTCTCCAAAAATTAACTGCTTCTTAATATCTTGTGGTACAACTCTTCCATCAAGCATATTATTCACCTTTGTGTTCGGCGATTCTGCTTAAGTGATATATTGAAATTACTATCAATTCTGTTTGTTTGCTTCTTTCGTCGGGATAGTCTCTTTTTATATCTTTGTTTGTCACGATTTAATTTCTTAATAGTTTCCCTATTTTTCTTAAGTTCTTCTTCCAGTTTCTCTATTCTTCTATAAACCTTTCTCATATTATTCTTTTTCCGTTTTTTAGCGGTTTCACGTTGATAACTGGGTGTGGTCGTAGACGATTGTTGCCTAGTTTGAATTTATTCTGTTTTAACTCCGGATGTCGAAGGAATAGAAGATAGACGTATGTCCTATAAGATTTTTATTTTGGGTACTAAATTTTCCTCAGTGTGTTGCGGTTTCTTTATTGAGTTGGATATTTCAATTTCATTAGGTTCAAATGTATCATCTGAATCGGAACAGGGCGGCGTGTTGTTAACAATAGTATCCAAAGATTTATGTTTTAACCTGTAGTTTCTTTTTGTAATCCTCCAATATTTCCTTTGAACTTTCTTTTCTTTTTTTGACAGATCTCCAATCTTCAAAATTTGTTTTTCCTCTCTGGCTCTTCTTTTTCTTTCTCTGTCTTTTGCTCGAATTACAGTTTTTTGTTCTTCTGTCAACTTAGCTTTAAAAATTCTTGACCTTTCTGTGCTGCTTAAAATTCCTTACCCTTCTGTGCTGCTTAATTTCTTTTTTTTTAACTCATCGCCAAATATGTTTCCCTTAAGTTGATTTAAATTACTATTTTGAACATTATTTAAACCAGTTCTATCAAGCAGTTTTATTTTTGGAAATTTAAAAGATTTCTTGCTATTTTCCCCTGTTGTATTTACCATACTCGCGCTACTAGTTGTTAAATCAGGCATTTTTTCTATCTCCTTTTTTCTCATCTCCTTTTTTCTCATATTTTTCTCTTTTGTGTCTTCCAAGTTTGTCGAATTATCCATAATCTTAAATATTAAACAAAAACACACTCTTGGTTATCTAAAATCAAGTTAAAACCGCTAAGATAAGAAATCTGCTTAAATCTGTCCAGTTCCACAACGTAATGTCCAGTCCAGGACGTACGAATATTGTTGTGGATCGGACGTCCTGGACCGGACAAATTAAGTAATTTTGAATTTCGCGCCGCAACTATCATCAGTTAGCCGGCGATTTTGAGGTTACATGACAAGATTAGTTTATTCTTGCTATGGAATCAAATTTTATGTTACTATCCAGAACCTAAAATAATTGGTATGCGTTCCAGACTGGACCTACTAAAAAAGCGCGTTTTCAGTTTTATTCAAGTAGGTACTTTTTTTTCTAAGATTAGACCAGAAAAAATTAAATAACTTACCTGTTAGTTTGACGATGCACAACACAAAAATGGCGTCGCGTAGAGGCTGACGAACAGGGTTGCCATTTACCGGTAGCTTACTGCAGTACAAACACGTGTTCCGGACCGGACATTTATTTTGGGAGACATTGTATTAAATTTAATTAAATAGAGCCCAACGTTACTATTGTTATAAATATAATTTCAAATTGTTACCTTACTCACTGCAGTATAAAATACTAAATCTATATAAAAAAGACAAGTTTTAAGCGACTATGTAAATAGGTGATGGGCGGGTGACCGTTGCGGACGTGGACATATTCACTATATCTTTTTCCCTACATCTTATGTAGTTTTTCTAAATTGACAAAATATAGTGGGATTAAGTGTATCAGCCTTTGAGTTATAATAAAAAAAATTTAAAATGGATAAAAGTAAAGACGAATATTTACAAACAACTGGGGACATGGAATTTTTCGATTTGGCCTAATAAAAAAAATCACCATTACTATTAAGCAACAGACTTATAAGTTATTTTTTTTGTCTAGTATCATGATGGCGGTCTTTTTCTATTACCCCCGAAAAGTTCAGAATTTTCCTTAATAAAATTTACTGCCTCTAAGATATAGATATATAGAAATCAGGGTTAGAATTTTATAGTTGAGAAAAATTGGTCTACAGCTCTCCATCTGAGTCATGTTATAGATCGTTTTTAAGCATCTCTTTTGCAGTAAAACTCTCTGAGCCTCTGCACTGCTGCTCCAGAATACAACTTAGACTGCACACGTCGCAGTTAGTGCCGCCTCTACACTGATATTTGAGTCCAGTCCTTTTGATATAACGTTAAAATTGATTTTTTTTCTCTGCATTAAAATTTTTTTTTAACATGAAAGCAATATGTTGTTGCAACGCTTTGAGTTGGAATGTAATAATTGATATTAATAATAATAAAATGATAATAATAAATATCTTTATTTCAGATCATGATCACAATGAAAAATAAATGAAATGACGTCAAAAATAGAGTTCAACACAATTTTACCCAATTACAAATCAAGAAAAATACCTAAACTGTAAGGTTCCATATTATTTAACATTCTCTTAACTTCCGATTTGGATATATTTTGGAAGTTAATTTTTTTAATTCCATTTGACAAAGCATTGAACAATTTTAAACACAGTTAATGTGGGCATTTTTTAGTCAATGTTAGACGATGTATAGGATATGAAACACCCTTTATTCTTGTCATATAATCGTGACTTACTCTTGGATTAAAAAGTTCCCTGTGCTTGAAGAAAAGCATTGGACATTCATAAATATACACTCCATATAAAGTCATTATATTTAGCTTTTTAAATACACCTCTACAGCTTTCCCTGTATTCCATTTTTCTCAAGATTGTAACTGTTCGCTTTCGAGACACTCATTCTGCATCAAACTGTGTCCTCCCCAAAAAACAATTTCGTACCTTTATACCGCTTAAAAATTAGCATGATACAACAACTTAAGGGTCTTCTTCCCCACATATCTACCAACGACCGGTATTCCATAAGACACAGAGTTCAGTTTTTTTTCCAAAGAATTTATGTGGTATGTCATGTCCAATCAAAGTATTCGTTAATATAGATACCTAAAAATTTTACATCTTCTGAAAAGCTTAGTTCTTTATTATCTATTTCTATAACTGGTGGTTTGTCTAAGTTGTTTTATTCTATATAACATCATGTTTGTCTTGTCTTTGTTTAAAATTAGTTTATTTTTAAAAAATCAGTCTCTTGTATGTGCAAGAAAAGCATATGCTTTTGAGAAAAGATCTCCTAAATCTTTACTACTAACATAGACCAACACTAACAATTAAATTAGTATCGTCCGCATATATATGATAATGTGTTCATGTTGCCAGTTATACAAGCCAGGTCATTGATAAATATTATGAAAATAATTGGGCCCTAAATACTTCCCTACACTATTCCTACGTTATTACATAAAAAGTCTGACTTGAAAATTTTTTTACTCTTTGTAATTGACACCGCCTGTTTTCTTGCATTTATGTACGATACAAGCCATTTTTTAGCATTTCCCCTGATTCCATGCTTTTCAAATTTTTTACTTAGAATTTCCCTATCTAGACAGTCGTATGCCTTTGATAAATCTAAAAACATCCCAAGTGCTAGTTCTCCTTTTTTAAGATGCTCTACAATAAATTATGTAAATTGGAAAATAGCAGTCTGTGTGGAGTTTCCCTGAATAAAACCATGCTGGAATTTTGTAATTGAGTTACATTCCTTTAAAATATTAATTATTCTCGTACTCATGGCTAATTCGAAAATTTTTGAAAATCTGGGTAACAAACCTATAGATTTATAGTTGTCTCGTTTTTCTGGGTCTGCCTTCTTATACAGGGTGTTTCAGATGTAGGGTACGTAACTTAAGGGGGTGTGACATGTGTCCGGAGTTGCCCCGTTTTTGATATACAGGTTTTTAAAAAAATAGTTTTGTTTATAATATCCTTTTCCCAATTTTATTGAAATTTGGTATCGTTATAAGGGGCTTTATTAGCCCTAACTAGATTAAATTTATTAAGTTCAGTGGCGTCCCGGGGAGCACCATAACGAATAATATTGACAAGAAAATGTACGCCACTGACTTTTTTCAGATTTACCAACTAATAATACAACTTTTTTGTTCCCTGAATTGTTTTCGTATCCTGCTTCGTCTTCGAGAGAAAAAATAAAAACCACTTTATTGCATGTACAGGGTTATCCAACCAAGACTGGACAAGGCGATTTTTTGACTTTTCCTGTACTTTTATAAAAAAACTGAAATAGCCATCTTAAGTCATTTTCTCCCGCGAATTCGAATATCTTCAGCAAAAAACAATTGAACATCAAACAAAAGTACTAGGGGTCACTTTGATATTTTTTTAAATGGGATGCCGTATTTTTAATGAGCTTATCCGATTTCTCATATAAATTTTGATCTAAAATGTTGGATTTTTAATTCAAAAACGCCTTTTTTCTTCAGTTTTAAATTCGGAAAATGTTCGTCTACCGTAAGATTAATACCTGATAGATGGATACCCGTTTCACCTGTTCACCCTTTAACCTGCTTTAAAGCGTCCGTCAGTTAGACAAAATAATCAAGTTTCAAATTTCTATATATTTTTCACGAATTAATTACAAATTTTTGCAAATCTATTATTGCTTACGTATAAAAAAAGTATGACATATTAGAAAAAACTATAAACTAAAGTGAATAACTTTAATCTCAATAATATAATTGTTCTATGTGTCCTCCATTATTTTCAAAACATGACCGATGCCCCCTTTTCAATCTCTCCAAAGAATCTCTTACAATATTTTGGTCCTGGTTAAGTCTATTAATTTCATTTATAATTTTTTGCTGAATGTCCTCCAGACTTCTGTTGGGTCGTTGATAAACTACATTTTTTAAATGACCCCATAAAAATGTATCCATTGCGTGATATCGGGGCTATTTGGTGGCCAATGAATTGTTCCGTTACGGCCAATCCACTGATTGTAACGCTCGTTTAGGTATGTTACCACTTCTCGAACTGCATGAGGCGGAGCACCATCCTGCTGCCAAATGATATTGTTGTAGGCTTGCAATGGCAACCTTTCCAAGAAATCCCCGATATCGTTATGAAGAAAATGGAGGTATCTTTGGCCTGTTAAAAAGCCACGATAAAATAGTGGTCCAATAATTCGATTTTCTAACATCCCACACCAAACATTAAGTGAGCTCCAACCTTGAAACTTTATCATTTCATATCTATGAGGGTTAACTGCTGCCCAGTATCTTGTATTTTTCCGATTGTATACCCCCGATGTTGTAAATGACGCTTCGTCACTCCATAGAATTTTATTATATAAATTATAATCTTCGTCTAGCTCTCTCATCAGCATTGAAGCAACAAATCGAAATCGCAGTTCTTTTTGAAGCTGTGTTAAGTATTGAACGGGAAGGATGCAATATGGTTTTAGACCAAATTTTTTTAAAGTTCTGTGAACTGTTCCATAGCTTACTCTCCGGAGCCCTGGACCATACCTTACTTCTCGTACCGCTTGCGGAATAGAACTCTTCGGATTTATAGTAAAATATTGAACAATAGCTCGATCCCTTATATTCCGTCTTTTCATCTTTCTTGGCTTATCATTCAATGTCTTACTTTCTTCAAATAGGGTCTTAATTCTGAGAATTGTATCCACTGAAATGTGTCTCTGGAAACTCTCAAAAAATGTTCTTTGTGTTTGTCGAGCATTCTCTCCACTTTTGTAATATAATTTTATTACATTTAGCCGTTCTTCTAAAGAATATTTCATTATTTGTAATTAATTCGTGAAAAATATATAGAAATTTGAAACTTGATTATTTTGTCTAACTGACGGACGCTTTAAAGCAGGTTAAAGGGTGAACAGGTGAAACGGGTATCCATCTATCAGGTATTAATCTTACGGTAGACGAACATTTTCCGAATTTAAAACTGAAGAAAAAAGGCGTTTTTGAATTAAAAATCCAACATTTTAGATCAAAATTTATATGAGAAATCGGATAAGCTCATTAAAAATACGGCATCCCATTTAAAAAAATATCAAAGTGACCCCTAGTACTTTTGTTTGATGTTCAATTGTTTTTTGCTGAAGATATTCGAATTCGCGGGAGAAAATGACTTAAGATGGCTATTTCAGTTTTTTTATAAAAGTACAGGAAAAGTCAAAAAATCGCCTTGTCCAGTCTTGGTTGGATAACCCTGTACAAAAAAAAATACCTATGTATTTCAAAGTTAATTAAAACATTTAAATGATACAAAAAAAAATGCAATAAGAGTACCAAATTTCAATAAAATCGGGAAAAGGATATTTAAAGAAATTGCAAAAAAACGATTTTTTTAAAGAAACTTTAACACCCTGTATACCTTGATCTTGCAAAGAGGTGAGTAAACTATTTTCATTTTCTTTTGTATTGCAATTCGTTCTTTTTTTTGTTGTTCTATGTTAAAAATAATTTTTTATGGCAGTGTGATCTGAAAACTTTCAAATGTAAACGCGTCTGAAAATTTAGAGTTTGTAAAGATGTTATCTATGGTGCTACTGTTGGTTATGCACGTATTCTCAAAAATGGTTGGCTTTAAATTAAAATAGTTCATTATAGCAAATAGCTGAGTTTTTGTTTTATTTGGTTTTAGCATTTCAATGTTGAAATCCTCTAGTAAAACAATTAGTTTATTTTCACTAAAAGCTTTTATAAGAAATTCTTCAATTTTTTCCGTAAAAATGTTTCATTAGATTGTTAATGTTTTTTCCACACTTGTCTATGCAACGGAGCCCTACGGACCAAACGTGCCAGTGGTGAGCAAAAACGCTTTCAGGCATTATCATTATATGTAGTTTCTAAGCCTGTCATGACAGAGGGCCAATCGATTTTTGTCAACTTTGGGAGAATTATTCTTATCTTAAAAAAATTCGAGGTGTCTACAATAAATATTATAGGGCACTATCTATGCTTAATGTTAGATTTTAAGATGAAGTAAGAAATTTTTTTTGATACCTACTTATAATTCAATTTCATACAGCAATACTTTTTTTACATTTTAAAAATTTCGTATTGACTAATTTGAAAATTAATAAAATTATTTGTCTTTACATAAATGTTAGGATTTTGAAGCAATATTTATAAATTTTAGTTGTAACATTGTATTTTTAATTCAATGTAACGCATAATTAAACGTCGTTACAGGAAAAGGTTATTCATGAACATGTGCACATGTTCTATTATGGTTCAATCAACTGCATAAATTTAAGAATAAATTTAAACCTAATCTAAATTACATTTGGGCATTTGTTTATTTTCATGGTGCTTTTATTTGTTAAATTATTTAATTGTATTAAAATCGAATATGTTTAAAATAATCGAAACGTAAGGAAAGGGTAGAGAAATTCTTTGATGTGTAATGTTAAAAGAAACTTTTTGGTATCTTCGGATCACCTACTGTATAGTCCGCATTTATCTTAGTCTGACTTTTTTATTCAAGTTAAAATTAATTTTTGTAAAAATAGAGCACATATGTCGTTGATTTGCAGTTTATAAGCAATTGAAAAAAGAAGTTATGATGCCTATTGTGAAGGCAAAAGCAGCAAATATATGAAATATTATGAAATCAAGTCCTGACAGTGCGTTGAAGTTGAGATTAGTTGTTAGTTAAAAATGCGATAGGTATATAGCTTCGGGGACGACAGTACACTTGTTTCCTCTTTTATTTTGGATGATCAATCATCGGCTGTCAATGTACGTCTTTACAGACTACAAGAAAATTTACATCTCAACAAAGACCTGGAAGAAATTCTATCTTGGGGTAGGGGCCGTTTATATATTACGTCAAACTTACACAGGGGAAAGGGAGATTTACACAAGTGTGACAAAGTGTTACATGAGGAGACTAAGACGTCACATTGTCTAAAAAATGCAAACGATATTTTTTATTAACACGCTCTCAATATTTCACTCGAAATTCCCATGATCCTGGTTAACCTTTCAGTACTAACATGATTTTTCTAACATAAATACTAACATCGGTCTCTCAGACCTGTGGATAATTTTTAAATAATATATTTCATATATTCTTTAAATAAAAACTATCACTAGGTAATAAAAAACTTATATTCTCTTAAATATATCTAAAATACAACGAAAATACATTATTAGAATTATTAAAAACATGAGAATGGGCCAAAAATAAATTTGCTATTAGTCGGCGATGTAAGCATTAAAACTAGATATTATTACAAATACAGCGAAATTGAAAGTAAGTAAAACTATTCGGTATTGTCATTATCCCGGTCTTCGATGCACTCTCTGCACATTACTACCATGTCGTGTTCCAGGCATAAAAACTTTTTGCAAGCGACACATTTATACTTTGTTTTGCTACTCTTCTTTGACCTGCAGGTTGAACATCTTTCATAAATTTGTTCTTGTTCTTGAACAACAATTTCAGGTTCCATTTTACAAATTTCTCTTATTCGCAATCGTGACACTCTTGGAATTTGTTGAATTGTGGCACGCCTTTTCAAATGGCCCATAACTAAATCAAATGAAAGTTGTTCCAGAAAACTTCGTCGTAACATTACTGTATCTGGATTTTTCTTTCTAAAAATGTCGAACGCATTTATACCAGCAATGTTTAATATACGATAAAAAATAACCATGGGCCATTCTCTAGTACTTCTAGCACAATTATAGGTAGCACATAATTTATCGACAACGTCGACACCACTTTTTGTCTCGTTGTACATGATAATAATTTCTGGTTTGCCGGTAACATTATCAATACTGTCATCGTCATGCATTGTGGAAAATAAAAGCACATTTTTTCCTTTTCGTGGAATATATGAAACTAATGTCCCATTTTTATGAAAGCCAAACATACTGGAGCTGTCAGGTCGATTTTTGTCAGCTTCTTTTCTAACAAGCTTTGGCATAATGGTAAACTAGTAAACCAGTTATCCATTGTAACGTTTCTTCCAGTATTAACCATCGGTTCTATGAGACGTTCGACAACTGCTTTCCCGGTATTTTCCACAGCAAATGGCCCCTCCGGCTGTTTGCCGACATATACTTCCATGTTTGAAGTGTAAAATGTCTTAGCATCAACTAGGGCGAATATTTTGATGCCATATTTATTAGGATTGCTTGGAATGTACTGCCGAAAATTGCATCTTCCCCGAAACGCTGCCAGCATTTCATCGACAGTTGTGTATTCCGAAGTGGCATAATTATTTTTGCAGTTTTAAACAAATAATCCAAATAACTCTCGAATTGCTGCCAGTTTGTCTGCTTGTTGCCTTTCAGCTCGCGTGGCTTTACTGTCAAACCTTACATGTCTTAGCAAAAAGCAAAATCGTTCTAATGACATTGTAAGCCTAAACATTTCAATGGAGGTACCATTAGTTTTCCACAAGTCCTGAGCGTTTAAATGGTTGATTTTTAGAACGGCACAAAGGTATAATAGCCCAAATAATGCTTTAATCTCTATAACATCTGTTGTAGTGGCGGTTCTATAATCTTCAGAATATGCATGTTCAGATATAGATAGGTTTGTGTTATCAACAATCAAATTTAATACTTGAGGTGGAAACATGACCAAATATCCAATATGCCATTTGAGGCCTGTCGCGCTGCTCCTTTTAGACCTGGTAAATGAATCACAATATTTTTAGAACGAGTTCTGACATTTTGTGAAGGCTTGTGTTTGTTCCACTTGGTTACATTGTCTTTTCCAATAAATACAGAATCTCTATAATATTTTATCTTTTTTCGAGGTGGTTCATCTACAGGCTCAGACTCAGAATCCAAATCTTGTTCTGACTCGGAATCTTCTTGTCTTTCTTCAACGTGGTCTTCTTCATCTGAATCTTCCTGGTCGTCCATCTCTTGTGGAAGAGGCTCTTCGCCTAACTCCTCCCATAACTTTGTTAGATAAGTTTGATCACGTTCGTAACTCATTTCTAAAACAAAAGCGCATGTTTACTATCACTCAGTTCGACCATAATAATGTATTGTACTGTAATATTGGCGTGGTGCACTAAACTTCGAATAATACTTATTCTGAACCATGTTTGTAACTTAATTATAAAACAAAACATACAAACCTTGTTCTTTTTTTTATAAATCAAACAGTACCATTTACACTAACATCGGTCTGGTACACCGAAGTACGAATAAAACTTCAAAAAGGATAAGTACACACTTTCCGCTGCAGAGACCAAAGGGCAACTACTAAACCTAAAGCTATTGAGACGCACAGTCGATTACTATTGCGCGTTTGCCAGATTTATGGATAAAAGTAGGCTGTCGGTCTATGGGACGGCATGTTAGTACTGAAAGGTTAAGAAGCACATTTCTGCTCAAGTTGTACCAGGTCCCGTCAATTGTGCCCACATTAAAGGGACGTTCATTCAATACGATTGAAAAGTGTACACCCAGGATTGGTTTACTGTAGTTTGTCGGTAGATTTCACAGGCAACTGCTTACAGAAAATTTTTGGTAATAAGAATCGAACAATTATAAGGGGCGACTTAAACTCGAAAAACTGGGCTTGGGGATCGAGCCACAAACCAAAGTCGTTGCACCCTATATGAGTTTTTAGAAGCTTTAAATTATTACGTTTTACCGCCGGAGGAGCACACGCATTGCGTTGAGCGAGGTCTTCCTGAAATCTTAGATATTTTTATGGTAAAAAATGCCGTTCAATTTTCACACCCATCCGTCATATGCGACCTGAGTTCTGATCACATACCAGTCATTCTAGAAGTGGGCAGCCCGCTTGAAAGAGGTAGAGTTTTTGTTATCCGCACCTTAACGAACGGGCAAAGGTACAGTCAGATGATGAGTACACTGTAGGGGCGTTACAGAATCTACAAAGGTCATTAGATATTGACAACGCAGGTCACTAAGGACATAAATGCAGCCCACGTCCCAAGCACCACAAAGACGTCCAGGTTTTTAATATACTTGACTGATGGAATTAAACATCTAAATTCAACTTAAAAACCGGTTAAAGATCAGTGCGTATTGTACTGGAGATCCTCGCATCAAAGCGGAGGCCAATCGGGCGGCCCAGGTAGTCGGGGAATTATTGATCGAACGCCAATTGATCCTGTGTATAATGACAGGGCCCAAATTTTTCCTATGGAGGATAATTCTATCTATAGAATGACGAGGATTTTGACAAGGAGTACGCGAACACCCATGTCCCAGCTAAAAAATCAGGAAATAAGTGTTATCCTAATCGATGCCAAGGATAAAGCTGAATGACTCGCCGACAAACTCTGTGATCAATTCAGCGAAAACCCAACAAATGACGCGTTTCATCCAATTCCACAAGTCACCTTAAACGAGGTAAAGACCCTAGTTAGCGTTTTGAATCTTAGAAAAGCCCCGGGGTTTGACGGTTTAAAAAACGCGGCGTTGCGAAATCTACCCGACCAAGTTAATATAGTAAGCATATCCCAGTCGATTATCAAAGAAGGCCATTTCTCGCGCTCCTGGAAGCATGCAAAAGTAATTTTTATAAGAAGACAGAAGAACTGCAAAAAATTTTAATTTTCTGACTAGTCTTAAAGCCTTTAAAATAATTTGCGAACATTGACTCGTGGAAACCGCTGGGTGACGTCACTATTTCCTATATCAAGTCGGGTCACGCTCGCTGCCGTGGTTACTTGCTGTTTACGACTAAGAAGACAGATGGTCATTTACATCGCCCTTTCTCCGTTTCTGGGTAACGGAGTTGACATCGACAGGAGAGAAAAAAATAATTTTTAATAATCTCTTTTTTTTTCTAAAATAGTGTTAGAGAAAGTATAGTCTAGAACTCGCACGAAATGGCATTTCCTACTTGTTATAGAATATACGTAGTAATAATAATAGGCTTCTGCTTTAACTGAACAAAGAAACAAAAGTTCATCTCCCTTGTATATGCATAGAAAGGCCGTTGCACAAGTTCAAATCGGACGACTTGTGGGAGGTAATGACGTCACCGCTTCGCGAGCGTTTTATTTGATTTTGATCTTGTATATTTCGAGAACTACTTATCAGATTGACTTCAAATTTTTAGGGTTGGCCATACCCTATAAATGCTTCATAAAAATTAGGTAAAGAGTTGAATTCAAGGTTAGACGAAATGGGGCAGGAAGGGGTCTAAAAATCACTAAATTTGTATGACGTAGTATATGTAGTAACAGTAAACAAGTAGAATTTTATGCTACAAAAACTCGGGCGGCATTTATTTCTGAAAAAGTTATTGTTAAATAACTAGATTATAAGAGTTGCATAATTTTTACCGTGGGGCCGTTCAAGTATTACGTAAGCAGATTTTTTGCAATTATTAACCCCTCTCCTCCTCGTCAGCAAAAGTAAGCAAAGCTCCTCCCCCCCCCCCTCCCATGCTTACGTAAACATTGGTACATGCATTTTTCAATGCGTTCTGGTTTCTTTATTGATTCATGAGCAGCAGTTATAAGTCTAGAAATAAGGAATAGGCTTGGAATAGAGGACTTTAACGCACATAATATTTATTTAAGCAAATTTTATTGACATGGTATTCAGTTATTATAATCTTAATATACAGGGTGTTAATTAATGTCATGCAGATATTTCAGGGGGTGATAGTACTCATCAAAATAAAAAAAAATGCAAATATATGCATGGTCTAAAACGCGTTATTTTTGTTATACAGAGTGGCAAAGTTTCAATTTTTTTTTCGTATTTTGCGTTTTCTCTCTTATATTCTGTGATAATTGTTTCAAATTTGGAACATCAACCATTTTCTAGAATCTCTACAATAAAGTATTAAAATTGTCGGTCGCAGTATACAGGGTGTTACATTTTCTTGAATCGGCTACAATTTTATCTTTCAGAACTTTTTTTTGGAGCTCCCTGTATGAATACCGGTATGAAATTTGAACTATCTGTTCCTTTGTTTAGCGTTCTAGTCTCCTGCACTATTCTCGTATCTGTGACCGTTTTCGATTTATTTGCAAAAATAGCCATCGATAGAAATTAAGTGTAGGCGAAATAAAGCAGAGTAAAAAGCTGTTTTTATTTGTATGTATTCTAAGTAATTATTTTCATTTTTATTTTAGATGAACCGACAGGATTATTAACAATCAGATAAAAACATTACAAATTAAAAATAAACTAAAACAAAACAATTAATTAGTTAATCAAATAAAAATAAAACAAAATTATAAAAACTGTTGAAAATGTCCGCGTATTGCGAATGATGTCGCATGAAGCTATTATTCTGTCTCTTAAATCCTCTTCTGTCTGGACTGGGGTCTGATACACTAATGCTTTCAGGTGCCCCCAGAGAAAGAAATCCAGGCTATTCAGGTCTGGGGATCTAGGGGACCATGGCTGAGGTCCCCCTCGACCTATCCAACGGTTGTTAAAAATTTGATTGAGAAAGTTTCTCACCTCTATGCTGAAGTGCGGTGGTGCACCATCGTGCATGAACCACATTTGGTTTCTGACAAGAATTGGTACCTCTTCTAGCAGCCCTGGAAGTTCCTCTTCAAGAAATTGACGATAATAGTGTCCGTTTAGCCTTGCTGGTAGGAAAAATGGTCCTATCAAATAATCTCCAATAATGCCGGCCCACACATTTACTGAAAACTGTTCTTGGAAATTATTTTCGCGTATCAAATTTCAATTCTCTTCTGCCCAAAAATGGTTGTTGTGCAAATTGTTTATGGCATTCCTTGAGAAATTTGCTTCATCGCTAAATAAAATCGTGTTTTCAAATAACGGATTTTGGGCTAGCATTTGTAGGAACCATTGGCAAAAATTAAAACGTAGTGGAAAGTCACGTGGGAGAAGAGCTTGAAGCCTTTGGATGTGGTAAGGATACATTAAGTTGTCTATTAAAATTTTCCAGACAAGCACAAATGAAATGTTAGGTGTTGCGGCAATTTTTCTCGTACTAGTAGCAGGATCATTTTCTACTGCATTTAGGACTGCTTCCTCGACTTCAGGAGTCCTAACCGTTCTGTTTGCTCCTGCTAAATGAGTGGATTTCTTAAACGATCCATTTTTACATAGTCGATTATGTAGATTTGCGAATGTCCGTTGGTCAGGCAGTATTTGATTTGGATACCTTTGTGCATACAGTCATCTGGCTTCATTTATTTCACTGAAAATAATAAAAAAGATTTTTAGATGAGCAAGATTGGAAAAATGTTTTTGAAATTGAAAAAAGTAATGTAAATCTACAGTGGGAAACGTTTATGAATATCTATAAAAACATTTTTAATCACTGTTTTCCTCGGGTAATTTCATATAATAACAAGAAAAACAATGTATTGGCTTCTGATGAAGTGACAAAATGTAAAAGCAAATTAGACATATTGTTGGTTGCTTCTCAGCATAATGTAAAACACAAGCCTGCATATATTAAAATGAAGAGGCAGTATGATAATTTGCTTAGGTCAGAAAAAATGAAGGGCTACCAGCAAAGGATTAATGACAGTGACAACAAAATAAAATGCATGTGCAGTATAACTAATGAAATAAACGGAAAATTAAAATGCGCAGAAAATAATTTTGATAATAACCTGCAAGAAATTGCTAACGATTTTAATGAACATCTGGTAAGATCAGTGACAAAACTACTTAAAAATCAAAAACATGTAGATTTTAAATGTAACATTGTTGCTAACAACCAATCGTTGTACCTCAAACCGGTCACTAAAGATGAATTATTAGATGTATCTCGTAGTTTAAAAAATAAGTACAGTAGCGGGTAAGACGAAATTCCAACAAACATTGTTAAATTGTCAATATGTAAAATTACAGATGTCTTAAAATATATCCTGAATAATTCAATAAAGTTTGGAATATATCCCAATCAACTTAAGCTTGCAAATATTTTATTTAAGTATTTATTTCAGGTTAGTTATATATAAAAAAAGGGGATCAGTGGATGACTTAGATAGCTATTGACCAATCAGCCTGCTCCCAAGTTTTTCGAAAGTATTTGAAATAATTGTATGCTCGAGACTTTTGGAATTTGCAAAAAAACCGACATATGTGCAAGTAATCAGCACGCGTATTTAAATGGTCGCTCAACAGCAACTGCAACATTTCAATTTAATCAAGTTATTTTGAAACACTTGGAACACAGAGACTTAGCACTAGGGTTATTTTTAGATTTAAGCAAAGCCTATGACTGTATAGATCATAAGTTACTATTAACTAAATTAAATATGTATGGGATTGGAGGCAACGCAATAGCATGGCTTCAATCCTGTCTCGCGGAAAGAACCCAGAGAGTCACAATAAATAATGTAAAATCTAATATTAGGCAGAACAACATGGGAATACCACAAGGAAGTATACTAGGTCCCATTTTATTTATATTATTTCTTAACGATTTTAGTAAACTAGAAAATAATTTTTTAATTACTAATTATGCGGACGACACTAACTTGTTGGTTCCAGACATGAATATACAGCATATTGTGAACAATTCAGAATCTGCACTTAAGATCACCAAAAATTGGTTTAATCAAAATAAATTAATAATAAATTAAAATAAAACCAACCTAATTCTGTTTAAAACGAAACAAAGTAAAATAATAAAACCAGAACAAATAAAATTAACGGGCCAAAGCTTTATTCTGAAAAGTTAAACCAAATTCTTAGGTTTGATAATTGATGAATGCCTATCCTGGGATTAACAAGTTGATAGTTTATGCTTAAAATTGGGTAAAATTGGATATGGAATAAGTATTGTGTCTAGATTTGCAAATACTATTTCGTCAAGAATATTATACTGTGCAAACTTTGAATCAGTAATGAGATATGGGATTATTTTTTGGGGTTGTTCATCAGATGTACAGAAAGTTTTTGTTGTACAAAAAAGGATAGTTCGTGTTATCAGAATGTTGGACTTTATGCGTACATGTCGGGGTAGTTTTAAGGCTCTAAAGATTATAACAGTCTTTGGTTTGTATATATTTGAATGTTTGATGTTTTTGTTTAAGCATATGGATAGATTTATTGATCAAAATGTAAATAATCAAAGATATGGCACCAGAAATCGACATTTTGTACCCAGCACACAGGTTAACCCTAACCGAAAAAAGCCCTTATTATATGTGCATCAAATTGTTCAATAAATTGCCCAACAGATTTGAAGATATTGCCAGTATAACATTATTAAAAAAAAAAAAAATAATAATATTTCTGTTAGAGCTAGAGCCATATAACCTGAATGATTTTTTGAATTATAGTTTTTAAGATATGTTATTTTTTTGTTTGACGTCATTTCATTTTATGCATGTATGATTGTGTAACAATTGTATTTATGTAATCTGAAATAAAGGAGTTTTTTCATTCATAACAATTGCCATTGGCAAGTCCATAGATTAAATGCATCTCTGCAAATTATTGATTTGTGAATTCAACCATCATTAAACAGTTCAAAACAACTCCGGAAACGTCAAACAAAAAAAATATTTGTTACAAAATGTCAGAAGGACAATAAACAGAATTAACAATTGCCTATCCCAGCCTACTATTTTTTTCTCATATTTATTATTGCGCTATTTCGCCTACACTTAATTTCCATCGATGGCTATTTTTGCAAATAAATCAAAAACAGTCACAGATACGAGAATAGTACAAGAGACCAGAACGCTAAACAAAGGAACAGAGAGTTCAAATTTCATAGCGGAATTCATACAGGGAGCTTCAAAAAAAAGTTCTAAAAGATAAAATTGTAGCCGATTCAAGAAAATGTAACACCCTGTATACTGCGACCAACAATTTTTATACTTGATTGTAGAGATTCTAAAAAATGGTTGATGTTCCAAATTTGAAACAATTATCAAAGAATATAAGAGAGAAAACGCAAAATACGAGAAAAAAATTGAAACTTTGCCACCCTGTATAACGGAAATAACGCGTTTTAGACCATGCATATATTTGCATTTTTTTCTTATTTTGACGAGTACTATCACCCCCTGAAATATCTGCATGACGTTAATTAACACCCTGTATTAACGAACAAAACAAACTTCTTTTAAAATTTTAGTATGTTAATTCAAATTAACAGTCCTCAGTCCATGACACAGGAATCCATGACTCTAAGTCTTCGATGACATTGGATGTTTGCTGCTCAATGTTGTGTGTCTGCTCACTTTCGTGTGATTTTGGAATATCGACATCGTTCTCTTCGAGCCATTCAACATCTTGGTGCTCGTCTAAATTTTGTATTATGCACATCAATTCGTTAGCACGACGAGCAGCCACTCTTAAAGGTCTTACTCTCGTTTCGGTGTGCGTGTTTACTTTTTTATGGATCTTCTCGATGTGACGATTTAATGACTTGACGGAAGCATGATAAAGGCCACACATTCTGCATGTTCGACTTGATAACTTCAGTTTTACCGTTTGACAAAAATAATCGAAGGGCATTTGCAGAAAATCTTTGAGTGAAGAATTCAGGTGAAGAGCTAAATTGACTGAAATATTGAGAAATTGCCCTCCATCATCCAAAACCAAGTCATCAACTGTTTGTTTTACTTTTACTGGTGGTGGGAGAAACCTGTGGTCTAGTAATCTAAATAAGCCACTTCTTGGACGACAGCATTCTGTGTTTCTACATTTTACAATTTGAAGCAAGCAGTGGATCAATGGTAAAACAAACATTAACTTACAACACGTCAAATTGTCAATCGTACCGAAACGAGACAATAGATTGGCGGAAGAAATTTAGACAAGTGAATAGCGCGCGGTAATTCCCCTACTTGGTTCTTTTACTCGGTTCTAAGCGAGTAAATATCCATTATTTTAGAGAATCCCTGCAAATGCGTTTCATTTTTTAAGCATAGACAAGTAGGGTTGCCATATTATGTGTTCAAACCAAAATCGACTAAATTTTGTAGAAAACCCGAAAAAGTAAAAAAATAAATACTGCTGACGTAATCACCATCCAGAGCCCCCCATCCCCCATGTCATCAAAAATAAGCAAAGCAAAGACCCCCCGCCCCGCTATAGTGCTTACTTAATACTTGAATGACCCCCGTGCTATATTTTAAACTTATCAAAAAAAAACATAGGCGCATTACAAAGTTGAAAAGCATTTGCAAGTTTTCCTTTTTAAATGGGACACCCTATATGTTTTCATCAGGACGAAAGATCTCTTTCCCCTGATTTCAAAAATATATAACATATCAACGTTTAGTTCAGCTGTTTTTGGAATATTTGAGTTTACAATGTTGATAAACTAAATTCATAATAATCGAGTTATCGAGGCGTTCCGCATACTTTAACGCGGCATATTTGTCGCTTTACTTTAAATTGAAATTTATATTTTATAATTTATGACATAAACTGAAGTAAATGACTATATGTTTTCTGTGTATCCGCCACGACTTTGGACACATTTTCTAATATATGATCTGCATGAATCATGAATATTCTATCCTCATACTGTCTCAACACTTGTATATTTTGAGGTCTGTCATAATAAATTCGATTTTTTAGAAATCCCCACAGAAAATTATCTAACCGACTTAGGTCAGGGTTATTAGCCGGCCATTCTTACTGAATGCGTCAATTTAACGTAAAGCGACAAATATGTTACGTTGAAGTATGCGGAACGCCTCGACAACTCGATTATCATCACTTCAATTTATCAAAATTTTAAACTCAAATTTCAAAAACGGTTGAACTAAATGTTAACATAAAATTATATATTTTTGAAATCAGGGGAAAGAAATCTTTCGTCTTGGTGAAAAATATTTAGGGTGTCCCATTTAAAAAAAGGAAACTTGCAATTGTTTTTCAACTTTGCGATGCACCAATGTTTTTTTTTGACAAGTTCAAAAAAAAAAACACGGGAAAAATTATGCACTTTGCTTTGTCGTCATTGACAGATGTACATCAGTGTACGACAGAGATACCTATTGTAATTTCTACTGCGCACCCGTAGGTCTATATTGCTCAACCTGTACTTTAGTTTTTCTCATTGCTAGTTTTATTAATTATAGTTAAATCGTTATAATACCCTCAAAAGATACATTCTCTCTAATTTAACCGATCTCGTAGCTCTCACCGTATCAGAGATAGCAATTATGGTACGACTTAAATTAGGTACACAGAGAGTACTACCTACAGCCGAGTTTTAGACTTATTAATTAGGTATATATAAATATTATTTTTAGATTGCTGAAGAGGTACTTATTAAAGCTCAAGCTCTTAATCCGCTGGTAAAAATATCAGCTGATACCTCAGATCCAACCACAAAAGATGCGAAATTCTTTGAAAGTTTCACCATGATCATAGCGACAGGTATTAGAACAGACCTTTTGTTGAAAATTGATAAGATTTGCAGAGCAAGTAAAGTTAAATTAATTTTTGGCGATGTCTTTGGATCTTTTGGCTATTCAGTTTCTGATTTTCAAGATCACGAGTATTATGAGTAAGTAAACATATATTTTATTATGTAGACGCAAGTTAAAAATATCCTGATCAATAATTGTATCCAGTGGCGCAGCCACGGGGGTGTTTTGGGGTTAAATCCCCCCGAGGCCAAATAAATGTTCCCAAACTTTTACTCGCTTTCTAATCTTTGTTTTAAACCCCTCCCCACCGAACCTATTCCTGGTTGCGCCACTGATTATATTCATTACTTACCTAATGCTATTAACTTTTACTATTATGAGCCATTTATTATTCAAATATCATCAGCCACTAGCCTTTTTTTGTTTAGAGATTTTTGTACTTTTATCATTACCCTAATAAAAAATAGTTGCTTGTATTCTACAATTTCTCTTCACGTGTCATGTCACACAAAATGTTTTTAAAAAATATTTGTCACACAAAATACATACATTTAATTTAAAGGCCGCGGTCGCATTACAGTTAAAGCCGTATTACAGTCATGCAACTCGATGCAAGTCCATGCAAAACGCAATAAGAATTACCCAAAGGCATGCGCAGTCGAAGCTCAGCTGATCCCTTGGTGCCACTAAGTTGCACGGAAAATTTATCGGTCTGGCGCGATTTTTATTGCATTGCTCGTGCAAGTCTGGGGAGAAAGTTAGTTACTTTTGTGTTACCAACAGTATTAATGGTGCATAATGATGCAGCGATTACTTTTCTCCCCTTTAATTTATTTATTTTGTTTATTTATTTCATTTCAAACAAAGAATATTTCACAAACACCAGAAAGTCACAAAATAAAACAATAACAATAACAAGTTTGAGGTTGTTGAGGATGTTCTCGAACATCGATGTTTTTCATTCGATGTTTTTTCAACATCGATGACTAGTTTCGATGTTAGCATCGATGTTCAACTTCGATGTTTTTTTTCGATGTGCCCATCCCTGTTTCTTAAACTGTGTTCCGCGGAACCCTGGGGTTCCGTGAAGATCATTTAAGGGTTCCGCGGACCCAACGTGATTTTTTACTAATGCCTCGACGAAATTAAAAAAACAGTGAACTATCGAAAGAAATAATCGTTTATTCAAAATACTATGTAAGGACATAGGAAGTGTACATACATATCTCTTCTTTTACATACTGAGATCAGATGGTTATCTCGTGGAAAGATACTAACACGTATTTTTAAGCTAAGAGACGAGGTGCGTGCTTTTTTTAGAACAGAATTTCGAATTGAAAGTTAAATTATTTGATAGAAATTGGCTTCTTAAAATTGCCTATTTAGGCGACATTACTAAGATCAATGAACTGAATTTAACCTTTCAGGGCAAACAAGTAAATGTATTTACTGCCCACGAGAAAATTGTTGCTTTCAAGAAAAAGATAGAATTTTGGAAAAGTTCTATGCGGTCCAATAAGTTAGATTGCTTCCCAACAATAAAAGGTTTTTCAGAAGAAGAAGGGGTTAAAATAGGGGAGACATTTATTGAAGAAATTATTCAGCACCTGACAGGTTTGAGTGAAGCTTTTAATCAGTATTTTCCAAATGAAGAGCAGATTAAAAATCAAAATGAATTGTGGATTAAAAACCCATTTATTGCCAATGCACGACCTTCCACCATGTCAGCAGAAGATTACGAAACTTTTATTGAAATGACAGCTGATTCATCGTTGCAAGAAAACTTTAAATTAATGCCGTTAGTGGAGATCTGGTGCAGTTTAAAAAATGAATATCTACAATTGTCGCAAAAGGTCGTGTTGACGTTACTACCATTTGCAACTACATATATGTGCGAAACAGGGTTCTCAGCTTATGTGTCGACAAAAAATATATACCGCCACAGACTTGATGCCGAATCTGATATGAGAATTCAACTTTCATCCATAAAGCCTAATATTAAGTATATCTGCGATAATAAGAAGCAGTCCCACTCATCTCATTAAAATTGAAACTTAAGAGTTCTGCAAATACGTTATTTTATAAATCTTTGAAATAATTTTTAAATGACTTTTTGAAGCTAATAGATATTATTTGAAATAATTGTCTTTTTTGTTGCAAATAATCCCCTTACAGAATGATGCAATAAAACCTTACTATTGAGTCAAACCAGGGGTTCCACGATAAAAGTGGACATTAAAAAGGGTTCCACGTATCAAAAAGATTAAGAAACGCTGCCCTAAGGTATAGGTCATGCATTCTAGCTTGAGCTTTAAGATGCGTAGCTGATAGAAAAGGACAGTCAGTGTACGACATAGATACCTATTTACCTATTTACTGCGCACCCGAATGTCAGAGCTCATGCCATATTGCTCGACCTGTATTTTATTTTTGGCCGATACTTGCTGGTAATCTGTAACGGAAGGGTTTTGGAACAATTTAAACAACTTTTACAAGCTTTTCCAGTATATTCCAATAATATAATGACATGTTTCGCCACACTGTAGCTTCTTGTAAAAATTCCAAAAACGTTCCGAGACGGTACAACGCTCTTTACGACGGCTGTTAGAAAAAGTTCTGCATTTTTTTTCCAGCAAATGGTGAGGTAAACCAAATTTACAAATATTTGCATCAACTTCTTATCCGCCCTGCCACCTGTGCAGTGTCCGCCTTTGCCCCTGTTCATAGTCATACTTATCCAAAATCCATTAAATATTTTTCAAATTACACGGCCACAAAGTGATGCAAAATTTTATATTCAATTGTTGCCTAGTTTTGATTTTTTATTTAATCCTGCAAAAAGGAAAATGGTAATATCTAAGAGATAAGTATAGGATATTAAATTATAAAGGCTATTCAGATTCTAACGTTGAATTTTAAAATCTAAAAATAGACGGGATGTGGAATTACTCAGCCCCTGCGCCGGTGTAGACTCCTCTGTGACCAAAAATATGGCGAAAATTACTACAGCCACTTTAAACGTTAAAATCAAAGCATTTTCGCAAGTCAAGTTTTCAAATAGGTATCGAGGTAAAAAAATTGTTTATTATTTTAACATGATAAAATTATAACATTTGTAGCATTTTCAGTTTACCTGCTTTGAGTTTGCTCGAAATAAAAATGTGACGTCATAAATTCATGGGAGATCGCTTTTTCTCCGATATCAAGCACTGATCGCTTTTAAGCATGCATTCATGCCAGGTCGTCGTTGCGCAAGCGCTGCATCGCTGCTCCCTTAATTTTTTTTAAGATCAACCGGGAGCACTTGCCAAAAGAATTTCAGAGCGAGAAGTTTGTAAACTTAACGTAAAACTCCGAGCGTCAGCTGTCAATTTTCATTACTGAACATGCAGATCTTTTGAGAGCGATCTCGGATTGCCCCAGAGCAGTAAACTGAAAACGCAGTTAAATTTACATTTGTAATTTGTGTTAAAGTTCCATATATGCGAAAAATAACGTAATTTCGTATACTGTGTGTATCAAAGATTAATTGATTTAAATTAATAAATATTTTTTTTACTTGGATCTTCCTGTGAACATGCGTTGATTTCAACGTTTAAGATGACCTTAATTTTTTAAGGATGCACTTTTCGAAATTTTTGGAAAATTGATTTTTGTCTTGTTTTTGGTCGTAGAGGTAACCTTCGGCGGCTGAGACATTCTTTTTGGAGCACCCTGTATAAACATTTTATTTTTAGAGATCAGCTAAAATTAGTGGCCAAAAAGCGAGCTCATGACGGAACAGAAACAAAAGCGGAGAAAGAGACGGTAAAAGTCAAGGGTCAAATTAATTATCCAGAATTAAACAAAGTAATAATCTTGCCGAATACAAAGCAGAGTGTTGACTCTATTAAAAAAGTTACAAGGAGAAATGAATATTTTTTTCTAATGCTCAGTAAGTATCTGTACCCATTATACTAAAACATATTAATGTTCTGAATAATGACAACATTATGGTAATTTTTCCTTGGAAACTATAGTAAATTTAAAACAGATCTGACAACACAGCATGATTTTTAATAGTTAATGTAGAGTATAGAAGAGGTGGCTTTGCAATAATTTTTTTGGCAGAATATGCCAATATTTTGTTTATGAGTATACTATGTAGTTTAATATTTATAGGAGGGGGGTTAGTCTCTTTAATTTTACTTGCATTGTCAGGATAAATTAGTTTGCGTCATCGAATGAACTAAAAGGTGCTAAAAGTTAGGGAAATTGAGATAGACCAGTTTAAAACATGCCCCATGAAATAAAATCCAATCATATTATGTACAGGGTTATTAGTTATAAATGTCACCCCATTTTAGCCTCTTCATTTTTTAAGATAGAAAGCTGATTTTTTTACTGAATTGTAGGGCATTGTCTGAATTTCTTTAACGATAATAGAAATATAATACAGGGTGTTCCACAAAAACGCACCGAATCAAATTTATATATTTTTTAATAGAACGCCCTATATATTATTGCATATTCGAATTTTGCATAAAATTCTGATCATAACTTATGTAACATGTCCTATACCTAAATGTAACTGTTTTCCAACTAAAAGCAATTGAAAATTGGCTATTTATTTTTTTTATGAAATCACTAGTAATCTATCCGGTATAGTTTTTGAAAATTTTAAAGTTTAAAAGTAATAAAAACAAAATTATTGAATTAAATGTTCCACATGCTCCCCATGTTGCTCAATGCATTTCCTATAAATTCTCTTCTGTCTTTCGATAGCTGCCAAAATAATTCCCTGATTGCGACGGTTTAGTGTTTCAACTTGTTGGGTTATTCTTTCTCTTATAATAATAACGGTTAGCGGACATCTTTTTTCGCCCAACTTTCCTTTTAAAAAACCCCACAGAAAGGAATCCATTACGGTCAACTCTGGGCTATTTGGTGGCCACCTCATCTGGCCAAACCTGCCTATCCAAAATGGAAAATTTTCGTTTAAAAATTCCGTAACGGCAGCAATGTTGTGGACTGGATAGCCATCTTGTTGCCAAAATACAGTGTGGCCCAAATTGGGCCTACATGTATGGGGATCTTGGAAACTATAGAAGATAGAGAAACGGTTAAATGGGGAAAGTTTTTGACAATTATATTTCTAACTGAAAACCGTTTAGTACGCGGCCCTATCTTTTTTGGTTTTTGAAATATGTTGAAAAAACCAAAAAGATGTATTTTCGAAAATATGCTGTAGATTTCTTATTATTCACTATTTTGGCAATCTGTAAAAACATTTTTAAAGCAACTTTTTAAGTAGATTTCAGTTCTGCAATTTAATTTTGAACACGACGTTTCATTTATTTTATAACATCATCAGGTTCATTTTTTCTTATGGGCGTCATATTGTATTTTATACTTAAAAGGTAGCTTATGACGTCAGCTTTTCAACGATGTATTATTTGTTGGAAAATAAATGAAATTGACTTGAAAAATAAAGAAAATTAATTTTCGCAACACGTCAAATTTGAGAAGAACACATTAGGCAGGGTTAAATTTGTTTAAAATATCATAATATTATAATACATTATTTTATTTTTTCCTTATGGTTAAAAATCTCATATTAACATTTCAAATAAAGAAAACTAAAAACGCAATGAATAATAATTATTGTTTTGAAAAGAAAATAAGAAAAAATATCTAACTTGCTATACTTATTCGAAATGTTGGCCGTTTTTATTAATACATTTTTGACACTTTTTTAACACAGTATTGATGACCCTGCAAAGCGTGTTGCCATTTATGCTCGTAAACACATTCCTCACTCTCTCTTCTAATTCTTGTACAGATTCCGGGGGTTCAAACTCATATACTTCATTTTTTACATAACCCCATAAATAAAAATCGAGAGGAGTTATATCAGGGGATCTAGCAGGCCAATTAACTGGTCCGCCGTTTGAAATTAATTTGTCATCAAATATCTGTCTTAAGAGAGTTTGAACTTCCCGAACATTATGTGCGGGACAACCGTCTTGCTGAAACCAAATATTATTCAATTGATCTTGAGGAACTCTTGCTCTAATTGCCGGTAATATTTGATCTTCTAACAGCTCCAAGTATCTTTGGCCATTCAACGTATGATTATAAAAGAATGGTCCTATAAGTCTGTTGTCTAAAATGTAAGGAGAAAAGTAAAGCTGGGTTACTTAATACCTGCTATGTATTTAGCAAGCTAGGTGACATTACTTACCATACATACCACACCATACATTAAAACCAAATCGGGATTGCAGTCTTCGTTGAGCCAATTGGTGAGGGTTTTCTGTTGCCCAAAAATGATGGTTATGTCTATTAAATACCCCGCAGTTGGTAAAATGTGATTCATCGGTCCAAATTACAAGACGACTGAAATCATGATTTTGTTCGCATTGATTCACATACCAATTTGAAAACTGCATTCTTCTTGGATAATCCGTTTCTCGTAAACCCTGAACTATAGTTGGCTTGTATGGTCGATATTTATTTTCCTTAAGGACTCTTTGTATGGTACTTCGCGGGGTTGGTAAGTCTCTTGCCGACGCTCTTGTAGATGATGTCGGAGCGGCATTAAAATAGGCTCTGACATTTTCGTCACGCTCGTTATTACCTGCTTTTTCGTAACTCTGGGACCGCGGTTTTTCAAAACTTCCATGGTTTCTCAGGTTCATAACAATTTTTGGAAAAAGTCTGACACTTGGCTGCGGTCTTTCAGGAAAATTTTCAAAATACCTTTCTAATGCAAGGTTTGCATTTCTGTTGCAATGAATGTAACATTCTAGCAAATCAAATTTTTCTTCGTGAGAAAAACGCAATGCCATTTTCTTTTAAATTCAGAATACACAAATAAATCGTTATTATTAGATAATAATAATAAAAACTATTATACTTTTACTCGTTCTGACAAGTAATATTTTTGTTTCATTTTCAAACGGTAGTGGTTGGTCATAGGCTACTGGATTTTATTTTTGATTCATAGGTTATTGTAAGGTCATAGGCTACTGGATTTTATTTTTGATTCATAGGTTATTGTAATATTGTTGATTGAAACAATGCAAGCAGTGTTTTGTGAATACTACAAAATGTAAACCTTTTAATTGGTATTCAATTTAGGGAGTTATAGTGCAGTTGTCAAATTTGACGTGTTGCGAAAATTAATTTTCTTTATTTTTGAAGTCAATTTCATTTATTTTCCAACAAATAATACATCGTTGAAAAGCTGAGGTCATAAGCTACCTTTTAAGTATAAAATACAATATGGCGCCCATAAGAAAAAATGAACCTGATGATGGTATAAAATAAATGAAACGTCGTGTTCAAAATTAAATTACAGAACTGAAATCTACTTAAAAAGTTGCTTTAAAAATGTTTTTACAGATTGCCAAAATAGTGAATAATAAGAAATCTACAGCATATTTTCGAAAATACATCTTTTTGGTTTTTTCAACATATTTCAAAAACCAAAAAAGATAGGGCCGCGTACTAAACGGTTTTCAGTTAGAAATATAATTGTCAAAAACTTTCCCCATTTAACCGTTTCTCTATCTTCTATAGTTTCCAAGATCCCCATACATGTAGGCCCAATTTGGGCCACACTGTATATCATTTAATGTTCAACCAAATTTTGAATTACTGGTCTTATTAACTCTAAATAATTACGCCCGTTTAGATTTCCATTATAAAATATTAGCCCTAAAATTTGATTGTTAAGAATCCCACACCATACGTGCGTGAAGCTTTTTGATAGACTCTTAAAAATGTTTTATTGGTAGGAATTCTCCTTATGCCTTCATAAAGACTTCGATATTCCCGTACGGCAAGTTTGGCATTATAACCATTTTTGATATAAAGTTCGAAAATTTCGCGTTTTTCATTATCTGAATAAGACATTTAAGTATACTATATTTTTATACTTATACTCACATAAGCAAATTTAATTGAGAATAACGTCAGTGTCAGTATCTTTGCTTTATTTAAAATCATGGCCAACTTAGACAAATTATAATATAGGGTAAAAGGAGTGTGATTGAGGTAATTTTAAAGCCAATTTTTGATTGCTTTTAGTTGGAAAACAGTTACATTTAGGTATAGGACATGTTACATGAGTTATGATCAGAATTTGACAGAATGTGACATTTATAACCAATAACCCTGTACAGTGCGAGTTTGTAACTTGGAATAAATTCAGTAAGTCCAGTGTGGTTTTTTTTTTGGAAAGATGTTCGGACACAGGTATTCATATTTTAAGGTGTGATATTTTTTATTTAAGAAATATTGATGCAGCGTGTCCCAAATTAGAGATATGACGTCATCGAGAATTTTTTTAAGTGGCAACTCTAGTATTTGATTTACTATTTTTAAATATCATATTAAGTCACACCTAACTGCCAAATTTCAAATTTTTATTCTTTGTCATTTATAAGATATTTATTTATTTATTTATCGTAATTAAAGAAAAAATAATTACAAAAGGCGAAGTTGAAGCAAAGCTTTCTCACTTAACCTAATACTATAAACTATGACGTAAGTATTAATCACTTAGGGAACAACAATAAATTGACTGAATCTATAAGATATAAACTAACAAATGTACAATTAATGTGCAATAACACGTAATTTACCTAATTCAAATAATATAAGTAAGTATAAGTTAACTATAGCAAGATGGAGGGCACTGAGAGGCAGCAACATACAGACTGTTTATTGTGTATCGGAACATATTTGTCTAATAAGAGGACGAATTGCATTTTTAAATGAATTAGTTGGGGCAGATTTTAAACTAACGGGAACTTTGTTGTAGATTAAAGAGACTTGAAAATTGAATGATCTCTCGAACAGAGTGTTTTTGCGCAACGGAGGAGTGATACTAGATTTATGCCGAATGTCCTAGGCATGAGAGTCATATCTAAATTTTATATTTGGATATAAATAATCCGAGCATTTTTTAACGATTATTTTATTAAACACTATTAGGCTATGAAACATTTTTCTCTCTATCATGTTAAGCCATCCTATTTCTCTCATTGTAGCACTCATTCCTCTATCATACTTTCTTATTCCACCTATCATACGTATACAGCAGTTCTGAATCATCTGAATACGTCTGGCATCCCTTCAAGAGGTACGGGTCGTACAATCTATCACAAAAGGTGAATTGAGATAAGACCAGGCTATCACATAACGATTTTCTGAGATCAGGATTTAGCAGGTGCCTTTGGTAGTATATAAGTTTTAGATTGACAAATGCCTTTTTTATATAGTTATTGACATGCTCAGGTTTACGTCAAGTAGCAATCCAAGGTTTCTAGCAATGGTTGAACAGGATAAGGTTTGACCACCAGGAACAACGCGAAATATATTTCGACATTGCTTCCTGCTCTAAATAAGAGCAAACAGAAGTAACCGACACTTTTTAGGATTTAGTTCGAGACAATGTTACGTAGAGATTTTTAGCAGACGATCTAGGTCAGCCGATAGCCTGTCAATAGCCTAAAGAATGTTTTCAGGGCGAAAGGATAAGTACAGCTGGGTATCATCCGCATACATGTGCGCAGTGGCATATCCCAAACTACCGATAAACACCACATGACACCACCACACGGCTTATAGTTCCGAGTTGAGCTTTACAGACTGTTTCCTTCTTGTAAGGTAACTTTGGATTAGTTAACATGCACCATCATCATGGCTAAGAAATCTCAGGATAGCCAATAGAAGCTGATGGTTTAGTCTGTCAAAGGCCTTAGAGTAGTGAAGCAAAGCCAAAGCAGTAAGTTCACTGCGATCAGCCGCGTCCAGAACATCATTAGTGACCTTAAAAAGAGTTGTGGCGCAACTATGATCTCTATGAAAGCCAGACTGGACATCCGGCAATAACCTGTGCCTGTGTGTTTGAATATACGCAACACCCTTTAAGCCGGCTACGGACGATGAGCTATAATATAATATATATTATAGCTCACATATTATAAAAATATCGCTTTGCATTAAGAAGTGCAAGTCGCCGCGCATTGATGCTATAATATATATCTATATCCCGACTATACCAAGCGATATATTTCATGTCAGAACGAATATGCTTTCCGAGCGATTTTTAGGATATATATTTCCCCCCTCTTGCGTCGCGCTGCCCGCCAAGAAAGCAAACCGGCGTTGTTTACATGTTTTCACGTGTTTTGATAAGATGTGGTTAGATTACCAGAATCTTGGTGTGTTTCTTTTTGGTTACTAACCATAATTGGTAATAGATTGTCGCTTTCAGCATCTGATTCATCTTCTGATGAGCTATCAATGGTATCTAGCAATAACGAGTCATTAAACTTCACTTTCGCCATTTTCGCACCTACACCATATAGTTCACTGGATCAGTCTACTATTTTGAAAAATAAAAAATATATATATTTTAGTCCGCTGCAGTAATAATATAATATAATATTATAGCTCACTGCCGAGCTATAATATATATTATATTATCGCTCGTCGTCCGTAGCTGGCTTTACAAGACCTTCGACAGTGTAGGTAGTATGCTTATAGGTCTGAGGTCCTTTAAGTCATTGGGGACCGAAACTTTAGGTAAGGAAAGTACAAAAAAACTTTTCGAGATTTCAGGGAAAGAGGACGTCTGTCTCTATGCAGGAATTGACAATATGTAAAATAAACGGGAGAATGAGCGGACAGCAACGGCATAGCATAGGTCTGTCTCTATGCAGGAATTGACAATATGTAAAATAAACGGGAGAATGAGCGGACAGCAACGGCATAGCATAAGGAATCCGATTCCATCAGTACCCACAGCCTGAGACCTAATAGAGAACAGAGTTGCTCGTATCTCGTCAAGAGTTACGAGTCTGAATTGAAAAGTGCCAGTATCTTGCTTTTCGAAACTTGGACGACCAGGCTATTCGGCCGCAAAGGCATTCAGACCCATCAGTCTGATGTCGTTCGTACTCAAAACACTTGAAAAACTGTTAGATAGGCATATAAAGGATGCCATTGGAACACAGACCATTTCATTAAGACCAGCACGCATACAGAACAGGAAAATAAATAGAATCTGCTCTTCACCAGCTAGTCAGCAAGGTGGAGAAGGCTTTAGAAAAGAGTGATGTTCTACTTGGAGCTTTTCTGGACATAGAAGGAGCATTTAACAACACATCCTTCGCATCAATCACTATGGCCACCACGGTTGTCGGACTGAAGGAAACTTGCTGCAGGTGGATAGAAGGTATGCTTCAAGGCAGAATTATCCGGATCTGCTTGGTGAGACTTTGGTAGTGCGGGTGACAGAGGGGAGCCCGCAGGTGGCTCTCTCCTCTGTTCTGAAACTTCGTTATGGACGGGCTGCTACGGTCAGTCAGAGAGAGGGATATTATATCGTGGATTATGCGGACGACCTGACGAATGACCCAATACGACAGTAACAGAGAGAATGCAAGGGGCCCTTAATATCGTGGAAAAATGGGTAGGGCAGGAAGTCCTCAAAAGACGGTCATAATCCTCTTTACAAGACGCAGAAAAATGGAGGGATTAGGACCCCTAACCCTACAAGGTGTAAACATTCCACTGTCTGAAGAGGTTAATACCTGAGAGTAACTTTGGACTCCAGACTAACCTAGAACAAACACGTGGAAAAAAACAATCCCGAAGTCTGGAGTAACCTTTGCAGTTACTAGACGGATGTACGGAGAAATACCTAAGCTGGTGCATTGGTTGTACACCAGGGTGGTGAGATCTGCAATCACGTATGCAGCACTGGTCTGGTGGTCAAAGGCACAGCAGAAAACCACAATATCAAAGCTAAGCAATCTACAAAGACTGGCCTGCTTGAGCATCACAGGGACCATGAAATCGACCCCCACATCCACAATGGAGAACATCTTAGACCTTCCTCCACTTTATTTGGTGATTAAAGCAGAGACAAGAATGGGACTATACAAATTACAGAGTTCTAGTTTTGGAGGGCATAGAACTGGACACGCACTCCTATGTGAACCTGAGTTAGAAATGAGATCAAACCACACAAACCCTACATATCGCTATGACATACCATTCAGGACCGTAATCGACGAACGGGATGCCTGGAACAATAAAACATCAGATACTCCTGGGGCAATACTCTGGTACACAGACGGCTCAAAAACCAAAGATGGTACCGGAGCAGAGATACACGGAGTAAGACCGAAGAGTGATGCTTATTTCTTTCTGGGTAAGTCTCATAGGATGTTCCAAGCGGAAACTTACGCCATGCTACAGTGTGCGTATGAAAACAATAGGAGGAGTTATCCTAATAAGCGGATCCGCATATACTCCGACAGCCAAATAGCCCTTAGAGCGGTAGCATGCAACAAGGGGAAATCAAGACTGGTATGGGAATGCCAAGAGAACTAGTGTCCCTGCAAAAGCTAACAAAGTATTACTACAATAAGTACCAGGACATGAAGATATTATAGAAAACAAAAGGGCTGACGAACTTGCAAGAAATGTCATAGGTCCAGGACAGTCCGAAGGTGTACAGTACGAGTTGTCATAAAACGACGGACCAACACAAAATGTACTGGGACAACACACATCTATAGCAAATCTTTCATTGGGGACCCAGACCCGAAACTAACGAAACAGCTACTTCACACAATGTCTCTTAAATTTGTAACTAACCTCTTAAAAATTGATCAATTTGGTTGACGCCGTGCATGACTCTCTAAGTAACAACTAATCATGTCAAATCTTTCTTCGTGAGAATATTACTCCATTTTTTAAATTTTACTACACAATACAATAGTTAACACGTATAATAATAATTACCAACTTTAAAACTGACAGTTCTGCCTGTGATGCTAAATTTATATGGTATGTTATGTTCTCGGTTATGTTCGAATAAGATGCGTTTTCTGAAAATAATTCACATTACAAAAATGTGAGATTTTTAGATAAGCTTCTATAATTTCTAAAGAGTTCATACGTTTTTAATGGTTTCTTATTAGTTTCTTTTTATTATGTGCCATCATATTTAATATTTATGCATTTGAAAATTAATGTAATGTTATTGTAAATAATGTAAAATTGTTTTCAATTAAAGAATTTAAATGCAACAAGAGAGACAAAAAAAATAAGGTGCTCATTTGCATTGATGATGAGTTTTTTGGTTCGAAATATCTAACAAAAAATAAGAGTGGTATGTCGTTGGATTCAAAATAAAAAGGAGAGTATATAATAAAATGTTTGGACTATTTAAAAAAATAAAGTTGATGATGGTTGCGAAAAAGGGGAAACGTCGGATTGAAAATATAATTAAAGCTTGTCGTAGAAGATTAAAGGTGGCAATAAGTATGTAAAATTTATTTTGACTTATAAGGTATTCAGTAAATCAAAGATTTGTGCCTGTAGACCTGCTTAAGAGACATGACAGGCGACTATTTCACAAAAATTTTGACAAAGTATTTTCAGCGGACTGACGTATCCTTAAATCCATTAAATACAAACTCACATATAAACTCACGCAACAAGAAAGATACAAGTATCCTAAAGACTGGCTGCCGCCTTAACACTGTACAGAACAAGATAGAAGCAGTTCTAAGAAAATCAGTATCTTCTAAACTATAATTCCCATAAATCAACAAACCTAAAACAATTTTACCAATTTCCAATCAAATAATGCATTTCAAAAAGAATTGAAAGAAAAGTAAAACACACTGTTTACTAATTCCACTATATTAGAAACTTACAAAAGTTACAAAATTGAACTAGTTTCGCTAGCACGGTAGCTTTTTCAAGAATGAGTAATTACATCTAAAGTACTCGCACCTTATTGTACTTTAAATGGAATTGCTCGTACAGACTATTGGCAAAAAGCTCTACTTTTTTCGCCGGATCTGTGAGAATTTCATTATTCACCAGATCGCTAACAAAAGACATTGGCCTTCTGGCACCCCTTGTTAAAGACCTGATGAACCTGGATACTAATTTGTCACCAATTTCCAAATTTTCAATTTTGTCTTGCCAAATTTGAAAATCTTTCTCTTTCAGCATTCGTTCTATTTCAGCGGTTTGAGAGCCATTGCAGGGTATTTAACATAAGTGAACCTTTGTGTATCTATCGCATTCCGCAGTTCTGTAAGTTTTGAAGTGGTGCAATTTTACTTAGACCGACGGAAAATAACATACTACTGCAAACGTCAAAGTGTGGCTGGATAATACGATTATACACGGTGGCCCTTAAATAGGTGGAATGTAAAGTTTTTAAAAACATCCTCTATCTTACAAACAACTACGACTAGAAAAAATATAATTTCGGCATCTTTTGTTTCATAAAAAAGGAACACAGTGATTTGCAAACCGCATCCTCCTACCTTTACTAAGAATGGAGTAAAACCATTAAATAATGGTCACCCTGTACAGTGCGAGTCTGTAACTTGGAATAAATTCAGTACCTAGAACTATAGTCTGTTGCTTAATGCGAGAGAGTAATACATTATTTTTGAACTATAAAACCCAGTGGTCATCGGTGTATTCCATAGGTGTAGTCCAATTTTTATTATTTAATTATGTTTATTGTCAGGGGTCCCGAGATCGGGTAAGTGGAGGCACAGGTTTCTGATATGGTAAAGCAAGAATATGGGTGGATAGAGGAGAAAAAAGTAGGATTGGATAGTGAAAGCCTCATTGCTATAAAGAGACAAACAGCACTATTTGTTTTGGTCCCAAACTACTTGGCTTTTCTATAAAATCCAAACTAGTGTCAAAATAGGTGAACTTGTGAAGCGTCATAAGTCAAAAGCTATTGAGTTTAGAAATAGGACATATTACATAAGAAATGTTAAGAATTTCTTGTAAAATTAAAAAATGTAATAAAATACAGGGGTGGTAATTTAAAATTAAAAAGTTGTGGGCGTTTTTGGTGAAACAGAAAGTGGTTGTCAATTATTTTTGTCGTTTAAAATATGCACATTACTTAACCCTTTCTATGACCAAAATTTCAAATTTTTATCCGAAGCCATATTAAAGTGGTGGCCTGGATAGTAGTTTCGTTGTCACCTCGTATATTAGTTTTATTTTTCATTTTTAGTTCTTCTAGAATTCAGAAATCGTCAAAATCGTAATCCAAAAGTCTCGCATAAAGAAAAGGATACCAAACTACTACAACACATTAAAAGTGAAGTGCTCGACTTATACAGTGTAGACCACAACAAACTCAGTGATGAACTGTTTGAGCTCATTTTTGGAGAAGTCGTCCCCGTATGTGCAGTATTAGGAGGCGTTATTGCCCAGGAGGTGATAAAGGGCGTATCACAAAAGGAGGTGCCCATTAATAATGTATTCTTATTTAATCCGGTAACGTATTGCGGAAAAGAGGAAACTGTAGGCTAAGAAATAGAATTTTAAAAAATATGAGGTCAAAATTTTCCTTCTAATTTAAGTTAATTAATAAGTTAAAGCGAATTAATGTATTATTTTTGTATACTTTTCCATTTTGTAATGATATAATGTAATAAGATTTGGTGGAATATACTCATTTGAAATGAAGCCTTTATTCTTTAATTTTACGTCGTTTCCGGAGTGCGAGCAGTCGACATCGTTTACATTCCATGTAATAATTATTGTTTCCCCTGAGAATTATAAGTAAGGCTGCGCAAAGAAGTATTGTCTGGTAGACAGGTTGCCCATGTTAACTGTGCTGCAAGCGCGTTTGTGACTTTTTTTTAAATGCTTGTGGCAAGCTCTTGCAGGCACGATAACTAACCATACTTAACGTATTAGCAAAGACTCGCATTAGATACCGCGCGCAATATAATAGGGATGTAACGGGTAGCCCTTTTTAGGATCCGGCCAAACCGGGTACCCGGTCAATTAAGACCCGGCAAAACCGGGTACCCGGTTTTGGCCGGGTACCCGTTACATCTCTAGTGTTTACCAGTATTGCCAACAGGCGAGATACAAATAGAAAATCATCTGCTTAAGCACCAAACATACAACAGGACGTGGAGGTTGAAATAAGTTCATATTTGGCCTTGCCGTTAATTGATAGACAATTAAGCCCATTTCCGTGGTGGAAAATAAATTCAGAGAGATTCCCTAATCTAGCAAAGCTTGCTAAAAAGTTTCTTTCAGCACCTGCCTCAACAATATTTAGTGAAGGGTTGTTTTCAGAAGCGGGTAATATTTATGAAGAAGCCCGAAACCGACTATCCTCTGAGAATGGTGAAATGTTAATTTATCTTCATCACAATTTGCCATTAATTGATTTTAGATATTAAATGTTTTATTTAACAAAGTTTGTTGTTATAACCTTTTAAAATCTGTTTTTTTTATGTATTTTTTATCATCACAAAAATACACTGTTTCAGTTCTTTTATGTTTTATTTTACCGAAAACAGAAAACAAAATAAAAACCCGGGTAGCCGCAGTGGCGGATCCAGGATTTTGCTGAGGGGCGGGCGACTCGAGCTCAGTGGCGGCTCGTGGGTGTATAAAGGGGTGAGGCTAGAAAATAGCGCCGCAGGCGAAAATTTTTCGCGATTTCAAGGTCATTGGCTTAAAATGAATAGTTAGGAATTCAACCAGCAATATAATTATTTTGAAATACTAGGTTTCACGAGAAAAATATTCAATTTGCAAGGTCAGGGTCAATTTCTCTCGGTGCATCCGCTATTGTGTCTCTATTTTGCTCTTGTAAGAACTACTACAGAAAAAACGAAATATATCAGTGATATAGTTTAATAGTCAAATTACTTATGTACGAATAGGCTCAAACATCGACAAATACAAATCTTAAGGCGTACCCGACGAATGTCTAACAAAAACTGCCGTTTCTAACGGAACGGTTTTTAAAATTAATGTTGAATGGGGTGCGCGCTGAATTTAAAAGATAATATGTTGAACTTTGATGGTAATTCAATGTTCTATTGTTTTGATACTTTTAATGATTGGAAATTAGTTAAAAAACGTTTTATATTTAAATAAATAATGTATTAACTTTACATGTGAGGCCCGGCCTCAGTTGCTTTATACGACGAGCCGCCACTGCTCGAGCTTATCGTCAATCATCTATCAAATTCATATTTTTTGAAAAACCTCGCATACGACATACGACTGCAAAATTTTGACATTGACTTTCATTTTAACTTTTAGACTATGCAGAAACAAACGTTTAATGAAAAATAACTTTTTTCTTAAAATTAATAATAAGAAAGTTTTCCATGCGATTCGAGCTTACGTAGACACACTGAATAAAAACAATTAAAATGTACTTACAGTTTCAACTGGTTTACTACCATCATGCTTATTTTCAAAATTTTTCATTCGTTTAAAAAAGCTGTCAATTGCCCCTGCCTTTCTTTTTTTATTTTCATTAGCACTCATTATGAGGTAATTGTGAAACTTCACATCCAAACAATAACTTACTCACTCGACACCAATAAATTAATAAAATAATAGAGCTACAATTAAGAAATAAAAATTCCAACAGCTTTACTAACGCGAGTAACGCCTGTTTACGTGTTTTACTCTTCCACGGGTGGCCGGGGGTTCCCGGCGGGCTGGAATTTGCAGTGTTTCTCAGTATTCGGCGAGTTAAAAATACGCGGATCCTGCTCCTTTGATCCATTCCGGCGGCATCGGCACTCGGCAGTTATCAATACAATACATATGTACCGCGGTAACACAATGTTGAGATTTGTTAATTTTTAAAAGCAATAATACCTAATACATAACAATAGATTTGTTTATATTAGGTATTGGCTTGTTTTATATTATATTAATAATTAAGTATGTAAAATTGACTGACTATAAGCCTTTCCTTATATTTATTTCTCTGGAATTTCTGGTCTCAGAAAGCGTATGTCGTATAACGGTTTGCGACTTAAGCCGCGATTAAGGCTCAGGGGGGGGGGCCAAACCCCATTCGCCCCCCCCCTGAATCCGCCGCTGGGTACCCGGCCGGGTAACCTGATACCCGGTTTTGGCCGGGTAGACCGGGTACCCGTTACATCCCTACAATATAACTCGTCTTAAATATTTCATGCTCGCAGTGACGGGTGACAGTTTAGGTTTGTAGTTAGATACTTCGCAATGAATAACAGAAGACAAGATAATGGTCTCGTGACGATGCTACGAAGTTACCAGATCTTTATGAATACAATCCTTGCTTGTGGCATGCCGCAATGTAGATTATAAAAACAGATTAAAGAGAACCGCTGTATTTACTGGTATTAAATAAACTGCCAGACTCAAGGGCTTGTGTGATTCTTTGAGTGATTCTAACACGAAAAGTTTATATAAACATAGGTCCGGTAATGCTTGGTTTTCGGGATACAGGGTGTCTAACTTTAAAAAAAAAACAGATTTTTCGTACCTAAATATCTTAATCCTTTAGCCGATTTTGTTGAAATTTGGCAGTGTTATTTAGGGTAGTAAGCGGCGAATTTAGCTGTAACCAGATCAAAATGTTTAAGTCCAGTGGCAGTTGCATGTCCCTGGACAACAATAAAAATTGTTTTTAATTGTTTATAAAATACTAAAAAATTTTTATTGATTGCAATACAGTGATTTTTATGTTCTTTCTCAAGAATGAAGCAAGATACGAAAAAAATGCCAAAAATAAAAAAGTTGTAGTTTTAGTTGCCTAATGCGAAAAAAATACAAAAATTGCAAAAAAATCAGTGGCGCACATTTTTTTTGTCAAAAATCTTAGTTAAGGTGTCTTCCAGGACACCATTGGACCTAAAAATTTTAAACTAGTTAGGGCTAAATTAGCTCCTTACTACCCCAAAAGAGACTGCCAAATTTCAACAAAATCGGCTAAAGGATTATTAAGATATTTACGAAAAAACTATTTTTTTTTTAAAGTTTGACACCCTGTATCTCGAAAACGAAGCATTACCGGCGGACCTATGTTTATATACACTTTTCGTCTTAGAATCACTCAAAGAATCATCTCTTGAAGTTTGGCAACGTACTTAAATACCACCGTGTATTATAGGTCCCTGTCAGAAAAGTACCAATCCCTAATACAGTGTCACCATTAAACTCCGCACCATATGGAACTGTTTATTATTAATGAGGTTAGTTCAAATTAAATAACGGCAATCGTTTTTGCTTCAAATTATACTCAAAATTATATTATTATATCGCCGTTGACCTCGCAATACCTCCTATCTGCCATTTCGGGCAAAAATGAGTTAATGGTACATTTTGATTCGGCATTTAATTCTGCGTCGTTATTTAAAACTTCCTAAATGAAGATAAATCATAATATAGTTAAAAAGGCTGATTGCAAATTCTCCTACCTGATAGGCCGCGAAAGAATAGATGCAACAAGTCCTCTCTCGTCAGTTATCATAGTGTCGCCATAAGAGTACAGACGCGTGGGACCCGCTTGTGGTTTATCGTCAGAAAAGGTAGTTTTTGGTAAGCTTACAAACTAATTTAATAATAAATCGTTAGTATATGCTATCAATAGGGTTTTACATCGCGATTTTGAAATTCCTACCTTAAACGAATTTTATAACAAAATTATTGCTAATTACTTCAGACGTACTGACGTCGCGACTAACCCACTGATCATACAGACTCATGTACAATCTCCGCTAGGCTCCACCTATAAATACCCGAAGAATTGGCTTCCTCCAGTCGTAGTGGGGAGGCACTGAACTGGAGGGCTCGACATGAAGGAGAAATAAGAAATTCAGATTTTGACAAAAAAAAAAAAAAAAAAAAGCAACATGAACAAGCTTAAATGCGCTCTCGAATCACTCCCAACTAACTAAGGCTTTGCCCAACCCAAATTGTTAATACGAAGTTCGGCCGATTAAAGCCACCGAATAAAGAAAGGGAGTTAAAGGCTGATGCCTGACTCAAAGCCAAGGAGGATCCCAAGTAAATCGTTAGTCACATTGTTGTAGAATATAATTTTGTATATTTATTTTATAGAATAAACATTGTAATAATAAAATTCATTTTAGTAATATTTTCAGATAGGATATTTTGCATCAAGGCCATAACCGTTTAAAAAATTAGATAGGAGAAATTGCGCCCGTTCTTGCCCTAGTTCAGCAGTAAGTTTTATAGTCTTTTGCAATTTCATTAACTAAATAAATATAAAAGTATGTAAAACTGTAAGTATTATATATTATACAAGGTGTCCGAAAACATGAATAAAACTTGCATTATCAATAACTAAAAACGGAAATAGAAAGTAAAAAACGAAAATAAAAAGTAATAGGTGGGAATGAGGGCGACTAGTTATTGAGTTTAAATAATGGTGTGTACATAAAGTTTATTTAAAAAACAGTTTAAAATTTTACTTTGCACAAAAAAATATAAAATATAAATCTTTCTGACACAAAAGTATAATATACAAAGTGTTTTAAGAGTTTTTGTTTGGTAGCTAAGTATACGCAAGTTTTTTTCGTCAAATTTATTCGGGAAGCATGTTGTCATGTGGTTTCTCTTTTTAGGATTTATGTTGCTAACAGTATCTTGCACGCATAATGTCTAAAAGAACATTACACATACTATCTTTGGCACGAAAAGGAAATATTGTGAACCATGAAGAGGAAACTGAAAACAAGCTGTGCAGAAATTGAGAAGATTGAAGGAGAAAACTCCTATCCTAGATCACCCCCTTTGAATATATTTGATTTAGAAAATGCGCCTATAGTATTTTTACCAGAAGATTATATTTCTTTTTCCTTGTTAGAAAATAATAATTTGGATTTACAGGAATATTTTATTTAGAACCAAACTAATGGCTGAAACTCAAAAGACTGCTTAATGGATAAAAGCCATATACCAAATAGCACAAACAGTAACAGCTGTGATAAAAGTAATTGCGTAATAAATATTAGCTGTAATGAATCTTGCAAAATAAATGAAAATGTATTAGGTAATGAGAGCATATCAAACCAAACAGTTTCGTTGGAAGCAAAATATGCGAAAATAAAATGTCTTGTTCCCTATGAGTGTTCCAGTGATGAAGATGAAACCTTTGGTGAAACCCATCAGCATTTTGCTACAAGTAGTAGTTTGGGTAGCTGTTTTAGAGATAAAGATGAAACTCTAGATGAGACTCAGACGCTAGTACTAGTCCGGATAGCTGTGAAGATGATACAGAAACCAGGTCAGATGAGACCGAATTAGAAGAAGCCATGGTAAATCAAGACGATATAAACAGCGTAAGGAAACGAAAGAAAAAAGCAGTCGAAGGCGAATGGATAAGAAATAAAAATAAAATACTTAGAATGAAAGGCGAGGCTTATTTAGGATTTAGTAAAAAGAAAGGAGAAAAGATCAAGCAAAACCGCCAAAGAAATGCAAGAACGTTAAAGGCGACTTGCAACTCAAAAAAATGCCTAAAATCTAAACTGAGATATTGTATGCAATTTACAGAAAATTGCCGAAAGGAAATATTTAAAAAATTCTGGAGTCTGAACTGGGATCAACGCAAGACCTTTGTGACTTCACACGTACTAAAAACACTAACTTTTTGAAGAGCAGTCAAGAAGGTTAGGCACTTACACATACTATCTAAATGATGGAAAAGAGAAATTACAGGTATGCCGAACTATGTTTATAAACACGTTAGATCTTGGATATAAGACCATTCAATATTGGGTAGATAATAGTGAATGAAATGTCTGAAGGGACTTCTGAAAGCAATTTAACGAAGGATGTGGTAAAGAGAAGATACGCTTAAAGTTACAAATGCTTAGATCAGTTTCTTGATGGTTTACCTAAGCTCCCATCACATTATTGCCGCCTTGATACACTAAAATTATATTTAGAATACTCTTCTCATAGTATGACACAGTTATATCGAGTATACGTCAATAATTTTCGTCAGGGTAAAGAGCCAAGGTGTTTAAAAATAAAAACTTAGCATTATATGCACCAAAAAATGATCAGTGCAATGTGTGTTTTGCTTATAAATATGGCAATGTAACTGAAGAAGAATGTCAGGCTTATAATCAGAGAAAGGAAACTGCAAGAAAATCAAAGTCAAGTGATAAAATAAAAGCAGAAAGAGGGGAAATTATAGCACCTACAATGGATTTACAGGCTGTTAAACTGTGTCCTTATTTGCCAGCTAATAAAATATATTTTAAAACTAAGTTATGTTTTCATAACTTTACTGTATTTGACCTAAACACTCGAGACGTAATGTGTTACTGGTTTTCCGAAAATGAGAATAATCGGTCGAAAGCTTCTACGTTTGTGTCGTGTATCATAAACTATCTATAGGAAAACTGTGCAACAGCTTCAAAAATCCCTATTGTCATTTATTCTGACGGTTGCGGTTACCAAAACCGCAATAATGTCCTTTCTAACGCACTGTTAAATTTTACCGTAAAGTACGAAGTCTTAGACATCGGGAAATCCATCTACCCAGTGATTATGCTTCTGTGACTATCGAGGCCAGAAAGACCCCTAAGCCATATGGTGTTAAACTTTTGGATTACAAATTTTTTCAAGATTTTTCCTTATCCAATCATCTAAGGTATTCTTCTATACGACCCGGTAGAAGAGCTACTAATCCTGTAATAACTGATATTAAATGCATTAAATATGATCCAAATGGAACGATGGAAGTTAAACTAGATTTGAATAAGAATGATGATCTCATCCAACTCGCGATAAGGCCAAGAACGATTCCGGTAATTTTAAATTATCCATCGTTGTTTTCTGCTCCACCTAAAATTAAAACTGAAAAGTGGCAGCATTTACAGGAAATAAAGTCTGTTCTTCCAAAGGATACCCATGGATTTTATGACAGTATTTTACATTCTTAGTAGATGTTAGAGAAGAAGAACTTTATTTCGTATTTTGTGAACTGTTTTCTTATTTGTAAAAAATAGCCAGATTCGTTTGGCTCTTTAGAAATATAAAGCTTTATTTGATATAGGATTTAAATGTTTGTTTAGATTTTGCCCGATGTTTTAATATAATTTGTGTATAGATAAGGCTACTTTTATTCTGCATCTTATTTTCTTACCAGTTTTAGTAAGTTTGAAAATTGAAAAAATAATTCGAAAACACCAAGTAAATATGTTTAGCCGGTTTTTTACGTCTCCTGGAAAATGTGGGTAAAATGACATAGGAGCTATTGCCAGGTCATCGACGATATTTAAAGCTGGATTTATAAACTCTCGCTGGCGTCGGCGCCAGCGTTCGTCGTAGACAAGCATAGTGGGCATTTATAAACTTGGCGTTCGCGTTCACAGTGTTGACAAACAAAAACATAATCTGACACTTCTGACATTTTAGTTCAGGTGGTATTTTCCCTAGCCAGTTATTACAACAAAAAGAAAGAGTTAAATAAACGGATTTAGCAAGGAAGAAGAAGTTACTTGGTGTCTTAGCGGCAGTAAAATTAAAATGACGATTGGCCATTGACAGATTGGCAGATGCCAAACATGACTTGATAGAAATGCTAAAATCCCATTGGTTATGACGCGGCGCTACGGATTTTTTACGAACGCCGGCGCCGGTGCTGGAAGGATAAAGATGGTTTATGTCGAACGCCGGCGAAGTTTATAATTCACTCAATTACGATTCACTTGTTTAACTTCCAGCGCCCATGCGAGCGCCGACGCCGGCTTCGAGTTTATAAATCCAGCTTAATTGTCACCATCTGTCATTCGGCATCTGTCAAGAATGACATTTTTGTCAAAAAATGCTGAAAAATGGCATTGTTTAACCGAATTTCAAAAAATGCCACCAGAAAAGGTTGTTTCTAGTATAATTATGTACCAAGTTTCAGATGTCTAGCGCAAAGTTGAATTTTCTGCCATTTTTTCGAATTAACATGTTTTTTTTTATAATGTAAGTTGACTTAATGGATATTAAACTATTTGCTGATACCATACTCAATATTTTATTCAGTTTGTATGCTAGTTTTTTTACTAGAATGTCTTTTTTTTCTTCGAAATATAAAATTAGAGGCAAGAAAATTTGACACGGGTGGTGCAAAGTTATCATAATTTAACAATTTTAATAGATAGAAGTCAGATGTTCCATTTTTTTTATAGTAAAAACACGTACAAAGTTAAAAAAGCTTATAATAAAGTTCGCAGATATCAGATTAGTTCACAATTTAAACGCATTTTCTTGTTATCCACAATAAAACATCAAGGCAATTTCGAATTTATAAGTAGGCTATGGAAAAAAAGGAATTAAGAGTGCCGAATACATAAAAGAAATATCATAAGTTGGAATATTTTCGCAAGTTATAGTTCTCACTGTTATCTTCAATGTTGTCCATTCAAGAAAAAATAGAAATTGTCTTAATTTGTGGAGAAAATATATGCCTCACCGGCAAGTATCTGACATTTTTAATGAGAGGCATCCAGAAAGATCCAGAGAAATTTGCAGCATAGCACCGTTTCAAGAATAATGTCAAAGTTTAGAGAAACTGGATCTGTTCAAAATAATTCTAAAAAACCTCACGCAGCAAGTAAATACGATGAAGAAGCACAATTTGATGTTTGTAAGTGTTATTGACCACGGTCAAACTAGTATAACCAAGATAAGTGATTCAACAGGGTACATTAAGAGGGAAAGTGTTAGAAAAATTCTTTAGAAAAGTCGATTTCGGCCATATAAACACATTGAAAGAACGCGATTTTGATATCCGTCTAGATTTTTCGTTTTGGTGTGTGCGGTATGCGTTCGGAGTTATTTTAAACAATGAAAATATCGACATACTTTAATGGCGCCATCAAGTATTTGAACTTAATCTGATCACATATTACAATATCGACATATCTGTGGTTCAGGACGGTAGTGTTTAGGGTTTAGGAATTCTGTAATTCCGCTGCGATCGACCGGATCGACGACTGTTGATGTTGCTTGTTTTGTTGTAAAGTGTGGCGTGGTTTGTTGTTTGTTTTTGTGTTTAATCTTTAAATTTAAAGAAATAAAATAAACTATAGAATATAGAGCATCTGTTCCTATTCTATTAATGTTTATGTAATTTAAAAAAATTTCATCATCAAGCCAAATTGCCGTTATTGGGCTCAAGAGAATCCTCGGGACATTCATCAGCGACCATTAGTTTGCCCTAAAGCAACGTATGGTGTGTCACTTCATCGTCTAGAATAATTGGGCTCTATTTTTTTGAAGAGAATGGTTAAACGGTAACCGTTACCGCTACGCGCGCTATGTTCAAAAGACCTGACAAGTTTCATCCAAAACTCTTGCACAGTTGAGTAGGTAGTTGAATGTCCTTTGCAACGATGAATTACTTGATAGGTTCTATTTGACACTTAAAAGTGTGGTTAGTGAGTTATTAACATTACCCAGTTTGATGCGAAATCTTCTCAAAATCAATTGGGGTGGTTCATTTTCAAATAAAAACACTCTGTATATTATTGCAAAGGAGTTTTCGACTACTATCGCAGGAATGGCAAGAAAATTGTCTGAGGCATCTAACTAGAGTGTTGTTTTAGTTTGTTAGTTCACTTCACTTTACGCAGACAAATTGCTATCTGACAGTCTTGCCAGACATTCCACGCCTGTGTATTCTCGGACTTATAGAGAGCTAAAGGATTACAGGAAAGTATTCAATTGTAACTAAAATCTCGATGGTGTGCTTTAGTGTTTTGACGACTTGGCTTTTTCTAGGGCTTTGAAAATTGATATATTGGAAAATCCTAAACTATTGGAGTCAGATGCGTGGCGTTATTAAGAATATTTACTTGGTGGCCCATCTTTTCCAAAATGGAAGTTTTCAATCTTTCACCCCCCATATTGAGCCAATATATAGGGATAGAATAGAAGAAGAGGAAAGAAAGAGGTACAATCGGCTGAGGCGGCGTGAAGTTGCTTTTTGAACTAACGTGCCCGGTGCCGTCGCTGTGCCGATGTATGATGATGCAAGGCCAAAACGCTCCGTAGCTAAACTCGCCCCCTGATCGGATTTTCGGGTGGGGGCTGGTTCTGGCGCCTCATCAAGCAAAGTTATTTTAACATCCACCGTTTCCGACAGTGAAGCAGGCCTTTCGAATAATACTCACAATCGAAAGGGTGTGTGTGATACGTAGAGTTGTTAAAAGACCCAAAATTAACTTCCAAATTGACTCCTGCAATATAAGAGGACTGAATTCGAACATAAATGCAGTCCTTCAACATTTGCAATCTGCCGAACAGCATGCATTCTCACTAACCCTAACAAAAGTCAGATCATTGGTAAGTACGTTCAGCTATTTATATCCTGGATACGACTTCCTTTATCGTTTTTGACGTAACTTTGGCCTTTGTATCTTGGTACGCATACATTCCAGAGACTTTTCTCAGTACTAGCTAATCTATCGACTTTTTTGGCAAACCCTCCATCCCAATTCCGAGGTTCTCATCCTTGGCGACTTTGGCGTTCAACTGGCTCAAATACTCAACTACAAACGACGAGCTCAAGCGAAGCTGAATCCTTTGCCATCAGAGCTCTGGTCTCACTCAACTCATAAGTGAACCAACTCTGATTCCAGACCGAGATGGTGATTTTGCTAGTTTGTTGGATCTTTTCCTAAGTTCAAATATCGACCTATACATAATCACCTTAAAATTTCCCTTAGGACCGTCTGTGCTAAGGAAGTGTCGGATCTCATCCCGTTATTCCTACTGAACTGTGGCCTTCATCCCTTCTTTTTTTTTTAAAGTGCTCCTCGAACGGCAAGCTGTGATTTAACAAAAGTTGCGAGCGAACTGTCATCAAAAGACTATTTCAACTGACAGTGACGTCAACACCCTACCGCTGAAAATGGTATCATCTTTGTTAAAGCTCGATACCAAAACAAAGAAGCATACAACCAGAGGATCGAAGACAAACTTCTTGAAAGTTTTAACGGATCAAGATCATTTTAGTAGGTAACTACGGCCCAGGTCAGACCTTTACCAAGTCAACCATTCCACCTCTAACACGTTCTAATGACACCACGGCCGCAGCTGAGGAAAAAAGCAAACGGGGATCTAATGGTTAATTTACAGTGCTGAGGATAGCACACTCTTTTAACTTTGGATGCTCAAACATCTGCTGCCAAAGCATATCTTTATGGGTAGCAAGAAGTCTCACATCTCAACAAATACTTGGAAGAAATTCTGTTTTGGGGTAACAGTAAACAAGTAAAATTTAATGCTATAGACCCCAGGCGGAAATTTTTTCTACGATCCATATGTAGTCATGGCGTCATTCAGACCTTCCTGGCTTCATCAGTTAATTTATTGAGCTTTAATTTGGATGGTCGCGTTGAGCTAGGGGTCCTATATTATCGAACTAAAAACCTTTATACACCCCAGCAGCTCTTACTGCTGTATAAAGCCCGATTCGATCATCGCTGTTCACACATTTGGGGCTAAACATACTCCGAGACTACTATATTTCGGTTCGAAGAAGAGCCATTCTCTTTTGATCGGTGACCATGATTTGACAAACAACCTTAAGTGCCTAGAATATCGAAAACAGGTTGGTGACTTATTGAGCCTCCTTTACAGATAATTTCATGGCAAGTCTTCAACTGATGTTGCCCGCTTGAATGCACCCAGAGCTAACCACTGCAGCCCAACCGTAAGTGGTTCAGCTTAGTGTTCCTCTAATGGCACTGCTCAAAAAAAAATTCTTCACCTGCAAAACGAACTCCCTGAGGTCGTTTTAAATGAGTATAATCTCCAAAGATTCAACACCAACGTGAATCGCTTCGTGCGTTAACGTAGCGCTCGCAGAGCGACGCAATGGATTTCCTGCAGTAAGGAAGTTGTTGAGCAGAGCGCGGTAAAATAAAACACTTGTTCATACTTCAACTGTTCGATCTCGACTCGTTTATTCTATTTTAACAGGAAACGGAAATTCAGACATATATTACATTGTTGCCAATACAAATTAAGAGGAACAATGTTGTCAAACATATTATGGCAAATGGTATAGCAACTAGATTATTTTGATGTATAAAAAACAACACCCCCACTACATCAAAACCGATATCAAATCTAACTAGTTTCGTACAAGCCCATATAACTTACAAACTTATTATGTTTACAGACACTTAAACTTTTTGTCATTATATCCGCTGTCATTTCATCAGTTGGAACATAAGACAATTCAACATTTTTATTTCTCTGATAAAATGATGGCGTATATCGATATGCTTTGAACGTTTATGATACATTGGGTTTAAGGCAAGTTTCTGGGCACTCAAATTATCATTATACAATTTTACACTAAAATAGTTTGATTTACCCATTAATTCACATATGAGGTTCTTGAGGTAAATAGCCTCCTTAGCTGCTTCTGAAATTGCCATATATTCCGCCTCTGTGCTTGATAGAGCTACAGTTCTTTGTTTACGGCTTTCCCAAGATATAACATTTTCAGACAATCTAAACACAAACCCTGTATATGATTTTCTATCTTGTTTATCACCTGCCCAATCGGCATCTACAAATCCTTCAATACTACAATCATTATTTGATTTTTTAAAAACCAAACCAAATTTTTTAGTACCCTGCAAGTATTTAAAAATTCTTTTTATACATTTCCAATGTGTCTCCGTATAGTTATTATTAAATTGGCTCATAAAACTTACTGTATAACAAATGTCAGGCCTGGTAAGCACTGCCAAGTACATTAAACTACCAATTGCCTGCTGATATGGAATATCTTTATTGGAAATTTCAACTTGTAAACCAAAATCTAAATCCGTTTCTAACGGTGTAGACACCGCTTTACAATTACTCATACTAAACCTTTTTAGAATCTTGTTTATGTATTCGGTCTGATCCAAAGTTATAATACCCTTTTCCTTATTTCGAACCACTCTCATACCTAAACATTCCTTAGCCTCGCCCAAATCTTTCAATTTCAAACAATTCATTTTAATAATTCTGTTTCTACAGAGTCGTTCGAAAAAACAAAAAAATCATCTACATATAGAGCCACGATTGTTAATTTATTTTCATTAGCTTTAACATAAACACAATGCTCTAATTCAGATCTTTTATAGTTAATTTCTTTAAGAACTGTGTCTACTTTTTCGTACCATACTCTGGACGACTGTTTTAGTCCATAAATGGCCTTTTTAAGTTTACATGCTTTATTTTTATGATCAGAATTCTTAAAACCTTCTGGCTGCCTCATGTACAAAGTTTCATGTAAATTACCATTTAAAAACGCTGTCATAATATCATAATGATGAATATTTAAATCTAATTCTACTGACAAAGCAAATAAAAGTCTTAAAGTACTATGCCTTACCACTGGCAAAAAAGTTTCTTCATAGTCAACGCCCGGTTTCTGTGTATAACCTTTAGCCACGAGCCTTGCACGAAAACGGTCGCTACCGTCACTATTTTTCTTTTTCTTCCCACTTACAGTCCACAATATTAGCACCATCTGGAACATCTACAAGCTCCCATGGCATCATTGTCCATAAATGACTGGTATTCTTCTCTCATTGCTTGTCGCCACTGCACACTTTCTGTTCCTGATAATGCCTCGTTTACACTAATTGGATCGACGTCCAATTCACCAGACGCGCACATATAGGTTACAAAATCCTCAAATATCTTAGGTTTAGGCACTCGATTTGATTGACGCACCGTTTCATCTAAGTTGATGTCAACATTCGGCACAAAATCACTGTCGTTGGTGTCACTTATTTCATTTGCTATTACCTCATGCTCACTCTCATCCCTCACTGATTCTGAACTGGTATCAGTACTATAGGGGATGCTAGCTTCAGTGCTATCTTCAGTAATATTTTTGATTTCCCCCACTGGCTCTGAGCTTATCGTAATTGGAACTTCTACAGCCTTTTCCATTACCACAACGTCCCTGCTAGTCATAATAGAACCATCATCTGGGTTATAGACTCGGTAGCCCTTGGTATTTTCGCCAAAACCAATCAAAATCATTTTTCTAGATTTTTTCTCTAATTTGGTTCTATTTTCTTTTGGTATGTGGACCATGGCTGTACTGCCAAAAATCCTAATGTTTTCAATATTAGGTCTTCTGCCATTCCAAATTTCATATGGTGTTTTTTCTCCTAGTCCTGCAGCGACTGATCTGTTTTTCAAATAAACTGCTGTATTTGCAGCTTCTGCCCAAAACTTTTTACCCAAATCAGCATCAAATAATAAGCACTTTGCTTTTTCAAATATGGAACGGTTCATTCTTTCTAGAACACCATTCTGTTCCGGCGTATGAGGGTTGGTTTTTTGGTGCACAATTCCATTTTTTATCAAAAATTTTTCAAAATCTTTACTGCAAAATTCTCCACCATTGTCAGATCTTAGAATCTTAATCTTGCTGTTCTTTTGATTCTCCACCATAGCCTTAAACTCTTGGAATTTCTCAAAAACTTCGGACTTAAACTTCAAAAAATAAATGAAAACCATTTTACTGTAATCGTCTTCGAAAGGTAAAAAATATCTTGAGCCCCCGATTGATTTATTCTCCATTGGGCCACAAACATCTGCATGCACAAGCTCTAACAAAGCATTTGCTCTTGTGCCCTGATGCTTAAAAGTATTTCTTGACTGTTTGCCTTCACAACAAACAACACATGCATTTGTACTGTCCTTTTTAGCTTTAAGAATCATACCTTCAACAATGCCTGCCTGCATCTTGCACAGATCCTTGTAGTTGATGTGCCCTAGTCGACGATGCCAAATTTCACTGCTGGCACTTGCTGCTGATGATGTTAACCAACACTGGTTCTCATTTTGAAAGCTTCTGACTCTCAACTTATAAACACTGTTGACCAAATCTGCTATAGCTACCAACACATTCTGCTTGTTGTAGATTTTACAGCATTCCTGCTCAAATTTCACTGTATTTCCATTGCTGATCAATTGACTAACTGACAGGAGATTTGTTGTTAATCCAGGAACATACATAGCTTTAAATATAGTTATATTATAGCTATCAGTGTTCACTTCAGTCACAATATTTACGTCGCCTACACACGACACTGGAAGTCTTTGTTTGTTGGCTGTTACAATGTCCTGTAACTTAACATCTTTCGAGACATTCACTAACCAATCCTGATTCACAGTAAGATGCCCACTCGCGCCTGAATCGACATACCAATCGTCTTTATTGAATTGTATACTTAATTATTTATTTATAATTGTAACAAAGAATAACTGTAAAACCTATAGGACCTTAAAAATTAAAAAAGGGAACGAATGGATTAATCAAAATATATTAGATAATATTAAATTGCGAGATCAAGCGTATAGTAAAAAAATTAAATGTCCACAAATTCAAAGGTTTGATATAGAGTTTAAGCACTACAAAAATCGGGTAAATAATCTAATAAAATCTGCAAAAAATTTATACTTCCGACAAAAATGGGAATCGGCGGGTACTGATACCAAAAAGCAGTGGAGGTTTATTAATAACTTCTTTGGTAAACAAACAGGGACAACGGTGTAACAATCTTTTTGTGCTTGTTATGCCCGGTTTTACAAAGTCGGGTTACCCCTGCCCCGAGAGTTAATCCAGAGTTAAGCAGATGGTGGTCGTTTTATAAACCGAAGTATGAGTTAACCCTGCCCCGGCATTGGGCTAGGGGTAACTCTAGAGTTAATAAATGGGGTTATATTAGTAGGTGTTTAGTTGTATAATTTGTTATTTTTTATATAAAAAAAGCTCAACAAAACAAATTATATTCTAGCATCGTGTACCTTTACTTTTCAACGAATGTAGTCAACGCAGACACTTCGTCATCTGAGAAGTTACCACCTCTTTTGTTACTCATGATGCCTTAAACAAACTATGAATCTAAAAATAAACGACCAAACCACATTTCAGCCACCAAAACAACTTACAAAAATAAAACTGTAAGGTTAATAACCAAATTCTTTTCTTTTCTTCTTTTATTGATACAGTCTTTGCAAATTGACTCTAGTGTTAACTCTTGGGGTAACTCTAATGGTAACTCGAGAATTAGCATTATTTTTATAAAACCGGGCCTTACAACGTTAATGGATGGCCCGAGTTTTATCAAATTTTGACCAATTTAAATAATTAAATTTTTTAAAAATTTTTGAATACGCCCCTGTCTAAAAGGTTCTAGACTCAGACTGGTCTTCTTAAAATAATAACCTACGTATAGGCAACCCGTAATATGACGATATGCATGACTAGCTGTCGGAATATCACTTGCACACCCAGATGGTATAATGCGATCTTTTACATTTTTGGGGATGACTGTCGTTTATTCGACGTTACCTAACCTAGTATTTTGGATGCATTTAGTTTCGGGTCAAACGTGCATCTATTTTCATGGCTTTTTTGGTTAAAATGAGTAGATTCCCGTTTTCAAGTTCAAAGTGCCCTCCAGCTTTACTTGTCATTTCCGGAAGTCACATGGGTTTTCGAAGCAGTACGAGTCACGAGTGGGAAGTTGTTTTTTTGATAGGAAAGTCTATTTAAGGACTTTACGGCGTAGTGCCTAGGTCTGTTCGTTCTATATACCGGTCCAGAAGACTTGAACAGCAGGTGACGAAGATATAAAAATTATGGTTTTGTGTTGAAATATTCACATTTTATATGTGGCGGCAATGGCCGGATCGGAATTTAACACAGAAGCTGTCTTTTGAGCCTTAAATGGGATTGTTTCGTCACCTAGACCGTAGGAAGCCCGACCATCTGGTGAGTAGTATTTTTGGGTTTCACAAAATGGCGTCCTAATGTTCACGTTTTGTTTTAGGCTTCATTATTTATTATCTTTCATTATTTATTATCTTTCATTATTTATTATCTTTCATTATTTATTATCTTTCATTATTTATTATCCTTTATTACCCTTCATTATTCTTCATTTTTCGACTACTTTATTATCCTTCATTATTCATCATTTTTCTTTTGTCAACTTCTTTTTCTACTTCCTTTATCTACTTCGATTACCGTCTATTTTTCTTTTATCTTCTGGTTCTTTTAACTCCTACATCTTTTATCTTCTACCTTTATTACCTTCTACTTCTATTTTCTACGTTTTACATGGATTTAGCCATGTGTTGAAAGTGCTTTAGTCAGTACTCGTAACCTGGAGTCTTCCTCTTAATTCTTTACCCTGCTATGGATCCCATGTCTGGAATGGAGGATGTATGTCTTAGAGAGGCCAAGACGAGTGGGGGTGTCATTTTGGATGAAGTTCCTGTTTCGGTGCATGTGCCGGTCACCCCGACGTGCTGTATGGTCAACCGTCCACATTGATCTGATGTTGGAGATTGACGCATAATCCGTCGTGCCTGTCTGCTAGAGTCCTGCCTTACATGAGCTAAGTAGCATATTTTTTCTCCTTGTTTACTGTACTAACACCACTTCCGACTAATTTTTATTAAATTTCATAAGATATAATACCAAAAAACCCTTCTTTCGAGTTTGAATAAGTAAATTTCATGTGTCCAATAATTCAGGATAATTTCACCTCTGTACTTCAGTTAAATCACTCGTAATGTACTATTAATGGGCCTAGAGCCACCTTTTTAAGGTAATATTGCTAAAATACCTCTTTTTTATTCACTTGTAACGTTTTGACTGGCACAATGCCACACTTACCGGACTTAACCTTTTTATTTGATGACTGATAGCCACTAAAAGTCAATTTGTTAACCCTTAACTTAATTTCCTATGTTATAAACCTTTTATGTGGTGATTTGGTAGACTGTATTATATTTGTATATTCTTCCCTCTGTATATTTTTATGTATAGTGTATAATTACCCTAGCTTCGCTTAAGACTGTTGTAAATTCTTGTAGATTTCGCTTAAAGTGGATGGGTCACTCCAGTAATGTATATATTGCCTAAACTACCTATCTTGTATCATACGAAAACTTAGTTTTCAATTTAAAACCGAAACCTCCCTCGTCAAGGAATGCTTGAGTGGTTGGTCTATTTATTGTAAATTCATTTGCATATTAATCCCTAGTAGGTTTTATGCTTACCTAGCTGGAACAGGCTAGTTTTGATTTATGAAACTAACTTTTACTCGTCAAGGAGTATAAGATGGTTATTTTATTTATCTTAAATTGAGATTTACATTAAACAAAAAACGTAAGTCTTACTTTCTAACAGAAGTAGCGGTTAAATGTTTAATTTTTAAGTATTATTCTAGAACTTCCTCAGGAAGTATGCATTTTCCCTCTAATTAATTTTGGGTAATGAATTTTAAATCTTTCCTAAGCTATATTGGAGTTATTATCTCCTGTAAAGTTATTGAGATATTATATCTGTAATTTCTTTATTTTTGCTTAATGTTATTAAGATATCCCTATAGAGTATTGAGTTATTTCTATAGCTGTAATTTTCTCTATTTTGACTTAATTTTATTAAGATATCCCTATGAATTTGTTGAGATATTCCTATATCGGTAACCTCTTCATTGGACTTAACCTTGTAAGGGATGTATCTATATCTGTTTTGAGCGGGTTAATAAGAGACTGATAATCTCGGTTTTGAATGCATTACTTACTGACCCAGATATTTTAGCTACCATCAGTATGTATTTTTTGTCATTCTAGGTTTTGGTTATATCTATTAGTTAGACTTAGCTAGATAATCTTTATCTTCACCCCTAAGCCTTTTTTTGCTGGGAACATAACTAAAGTTTTAAGTTTCCCAATTCTATTTTGGAATAGGGCATGGTAAATGTTTTTATTAATATAACCTGGAAGTGATATTACTATTTATGAATTTGATTCTAAATTCTAACTCACTTTAAATTCTGGCGTAGGGAATGCTATATATATATGTATATGACTTTATATTAACTTTACCCTAAATGCTGCTTTACTTTGAATTTTGGGCAAAAGGGTAAATGTCTTTAATTACATAACCTTGAAGTTATCATAAATTTCTCAAGGGATCTTAACCAAATTTTGGGGCATCGTAAGTGCTTCAATTGACCTTTCATTGACTTTACTATAAAGAATATTTTATTTTCAATTTTGGCATAATGAATGCTATAATTTGATTTAGTTTACATTAAAGGTAAATTCTGTTTTATTTTGGTCACTACCTTTAAAGTAATTACACTTTAATTATGTTCAAAGCTTTTAGTTAGTATTTGACTCCTATTATTGGGTGTTTAGAAAGAATCCTCACTTCTTATTCTGTTTGATTTCCTACGATCTAATATATCTTTTAGTGGAGCTGTCTAGCTCATGTCATATCTTTTTCTATGTTATTTTTTTATATCTTCTTTCTCTGATTTAGTTGCTTAGCCTTTTATTCAAATTCTTTTTCTATGTTATGTTTATTTCTTCCTAAATGAATAAAATGGGTGTTAGTTGGAAAATATTATTCTTTTAATTAATAAAATAGGAATTGATTAAAATAATTGTTTTATTCATACTGCTTTCTCTTTCAGGGCTAGGGAACTAAATATTCTATTTACTCTTTTCTTTATAATCTTTTTCAACCCCTTTGGTTGATGGCGCCCAAAAATCTTATCTGAATTAAATCTACGACCTTAGCTCTCAAGCGAATTAAAAAACTGAGTGGCCGTGGTGACCCAAGTAATTAATTAATAAACATATAACAAGAACAATCATAAAGTGAATAAAGTAGAGAAGAATCTTTTTTATCTTTTTTTTTATTTTTTCAAATTTTTTATTTTTTATTAATTATTACAAATGACGCTCTAACGTGGGGCCAGGAATAACATTTTGTGGGTAGCTCAGTCGTATGTAACAAGTAAAATTTTTAACAACATTTCAGATAAAAATCTTCATTTTTCCTTGCAGTGATATCTTTCTAAACACATAAAATTCTATATTTTTGGCTTGGCCAGAGATATTATTTTGACCATTTTTTGATTGTATTTGGAATTTTTTAGGTACATTTTGGTATAGAGAAAAATGTCTAAAATGAACCCTACCTACCTGTGGAAAGATGAGTTGGTTTGGGAACTCTGCGTCAGAGGAATCCAGGCTGATCCAGGATCAAAAGTCAACATCCTCAAATCCTTATTGAGACAGCTACAGAAAGCTGAGAAAGATGATTCTATCGTGCCTCATCCGGCGATATCGATGGATTTTCAACAGGAAACACAAATATGCCAAAGAAAACTCGTGATATTACAAGGATTGGTAACCATTTTTAATTCCAATAAAGAACATAATGATTATAAAAGAGCTATGTCACGTTTACTACATGTTAAACGTAGATTAGAGTATATCTCTTCTGGTAACCCAGAAGAAGATAATTTCAAATCCGAACTTATAACGGAAACAACCTCTCTTATTGCCAATTTAAAGGCAAAAGCTCAAAATAATGACGTCAATCTTTTGCATTTCAAGGACACAGATGAAAGTTCTTCAGAGACCTCGTATGAGAGCGATTCTGAAACTCCTGAAATTGTAAATTCTCGTAGAGTATCTTTTGCGACCGACGAACAAAAAGTAAATCCAGGAGAAAATCCTAAAATAATTATTCATTCTGACGTTCTTGTTCGTGGGCCAGCACAGGAGGCTTCGCAATTAAATTCCGTATCTCAACATATGAGTAACAATAATGATTTTGAAGGCTCTATTTAACCAACCTGTTCTCATACATTACAGCCTAAAACCTTGTTTAGTAGGGACATACAAGAAAACATCAACTTGTATAGACGACAATTTAATTTAAACTCAATATCTCAAAATAAAGTTGATAATGGCGAAAATTTAATTGATAATGACTTTGAAAGCTGGGTTCAACCAAATTGTTCCCGCACACCAAATCTTGCAACCTTATCTAGTAGAGACACCCAACAAAATACCAACTTAAACACATGACAGTTACAGAAAAAGAGCTTTTGGCCATAGTACACGCTGTACTAAAGTTTAGGTCTTATATAGAGGGTGGCCCAACTTTCACAATCTTAACTGACCATTATTCCGTGCAGTGGCTTTTCCGTTTAGAAAACCCCATGGGTAGATTAGCTAGAATGTCCATCTTGCTGTCACAATTTAATTTTGTTATTAAGCATAGGTCTGGCACCTCAAACGTCGTCGCAGACGCACTTAGTCGTAGTTTTCCAGAAATTTCCTCAATAGATAACGTTCCACTAGATAAATGGTATTCACAGTTGAGGGATAAAATACAAAAACATCCTCAAAAATATCCAGCTTTTCGAATAGAGGGTAATAACTTATATAAACATTTCCCCAGTAGTCACAATGTTCAAATTAACCAAAAAGATTGGAAACTAATCATACCACGAATTAAAAGATCGGAAGTCTTAGAAAAGTTTCATGATAATCCATTAGGTGCACATTTTGGTTTTAAAAAGTGTCTCGATAAAATTTTAGAACAATGCTGGTGGCCAGGGATTAGACAAGATATAAAGACGTATATTTCTCGTTGTCAGGTTTGTAATGAACAGAAAGTTTCTCAATTTGCTAGGGCTGGTCTCATGGGGGCACCTAAGAATATTTCCACCCCATTTAAATTACTTTCTATAGACATCCAGGGACCTTTTTCAAAATCCAGGTCCGGCTTTTGTTATTTGCTCGTCGTAATAGACTGGTTCACCAAATTTACTTTTATTCATAAAATGAAACGAGCTTTGACTAAGGAAATTTGTAGCTTTCTGGAGGAAATAGTTTTTATATATTTTGGTGTTCCCCAAGTTCTAGTAGTAGACAATGGTACGCAGTTTAAATCAAAAGAATTCACCAGCCTGATGAATAGTTATAAAGTAGGTCACATCTGGTACAATGCCCGATACCATCCCCAAACAAATAACGTAGAGCGTGCAAATAGAGTGATAGGCACCGCGATTAGGTCCTATATTAAAGAAAATAACCACCGTGACTGGGACAAACACGTACACCACATATGTAACGCTATAAACACCACTACACACATATCAACTGCATTTTCACCAGCTTTCTTAACTTTTGGACGTAACTTACCTACCTCTGGAGATTATTTTGGTATCATAGAAAGTAAAAACCTTTGTCCCTATAAATTTGACGACAGACAAAACTTAGCTCAAGAACTTTCTAAATTACCAGACATTTATGAACAAGTTATTAAAAACATCAATAAAGCTTATGAGCGAAATAAGAAATATTATGATTTGAGAAAGAGAAATATTGAGTTTAATGTAGGTGACGTAGTCTATAAAAGAAATTTCATCTTGTCTGACGCTGGGAATTATTTTTCTAAAAAACTGGCAAAGAAATTCATTAAATGTAAAATCATTAAGAAAATTTCTCCAATCATTTATGAACTTAAGGATGAGCACGATAAAAGCATCGGTCGGTATCACATTAAAGATCTTAAATCCCCTCTGGATAGCAGTCTTGATCTTGAAGACGCTGACCAGCCCTAAACCCAACCGTATTCCATAGCTAGTAAGTTAGTAATTAAGACTAAAATATAAACCGAAATGTATATTGTATCTCAAATGTAAAGGCAACCTGTAGCCTAAAATTTTTTTTGGAAATTAGACGTTAAGAGGTAATCAATTGTCCTGAATTATTTCTTATTTTTTAATTTTTTGTTGAAAGGGGGTATTTGTAACAATCTTTTTGTGCTTGTTACAACGTTAATGGATGGCCCGAGTTTTATCAAATTTTGACCAATTTAAATAATTAAATTTTTTAAAAATTTTTGAATACGCCCCTGTCTAAAAGGTTCTAGACTCAGACTGGTCTTCTTAAAATAATAACCTACGTATAGGCAACCCGTAATATGACGATATGCATGACTAGCTGTCGGAATATCACTTGCACACCCAGATGGTATAATGCGATCTTTTACATTTTTGGGGATGACTGTCGTTTATTCGACGTTACCTAACCTAGTATTTTGGATGCATTTAGTTTCGGGTCAAACGTGCATCTATTTTCATGGCTTTTTTGGTTAAAATGAGTAGATTCCCGTTTTCAAGTTCAAAGTGCCCTCCAGCTTTACTTGTCATTTCCGGAAGTCACATGGGTTTTCGAAGCAGTACGAGTCACGAGTGGGAAGTTGTTTTTTTGATAGGAAAGTCTATTTAAGGACTTTACGGCGTAGTGCCTAGGTCTGTTCGTTCTATATACCGGTCCAGAAGACTTGAACAGCAGGTGACGAAGATATAAAAATTATGGTTTTGTGTTGAAATATTCACATTTTATATGTGGCGGCAATGGCCGGATCGGAATTTAACACAGAAGCTGTCTTTTGAGCCTTAAATGGGATTGTTTCGTCACCTAGACCGTAGGAAGCCCGACCATCTGGTGAGTAGTATTTTTGGGTTTCACAAAATGGCGTCCTAATGTTCACGTTTTGTTTTAGGCTTCATTATTTATTATCTTTCATTATTTATTATCTTTCATTATTTATTATCTTTCATTATTTATTATCCTTTATTACCCTTCATTATTCTTCATTTTTCGACTACTTTATTATCCTTCATTATTCATCATTTTTCTTTTGTCAACTTCTTTTTCTACTTCCTTTATCTACTTCGATTACCGTCTATTTTTCTTTTATCTTCTGGTTCTTTTAACTCCTACATCTTTTATCTTCTACCTTTATTACCTTCTACTTCTATTTTCTACGTTTTACATGGATTTAGCCATGTGTTGAAAGTGCTTTAGTCAGTACTCGTAACCTGGAGTCTTCCTCTTAATTCTTTACCCTGCTATGGATCCCATGTCTGGAATGGAGGATGTATGTCTTAGAGAGGCCGAGTGGGGGTGTCATTTTGGATGAAGTTCCTGTTTCGGTGCATGTGCCGGTCACCCCGACGTGCTGTATGGTCAACCGTCCACATTGATCTGATGTTGGAGATTGACGCATAATCCGTCGTGCCTGTCTGCTAGAGTCCTGCCTTACATGAGCTAAGTAGCATATTTTTTCTCCTTGTTTACTGTACTAACACCACTTCCGACTAATTTTTATTAAATTTCATAAGATATAATACCAAAAAACCCTTCTTTCGAGTTTGAATAAGTAAATTTCATGTGTCCAATAATTCAGGATAATTTCACCTCTGTACTTCAGTTAAATCACTCGTAATGTACTATTAATGGGCCTAGAGCCACCTTTTTAAGGTAATATTGCTAAAATACCTCTTTTTTATTCACTTGTAACGTTTTGACTGGCACAATGCCACACTTACCGGACTTAACCTTTTTATTTGATGACTGATAGCCACTAAAAGTCAATTTGTTAACCCTTAACCTAATTTCCTATGTTATAAACCTTTTATGTGGTGATTTGGTAGACTGTATTATATTTGTATATTCTTCCCTCTGTATATTTTTATGTATAGTGTATAATTACCCTAGCTTCGCTTAAGACTGTTGTAAATTCTTGTAGATTTCGCTTAAAGTGGATGGGTCACTCCAGTAATGTATATATTGCCTAAACTACCTATCTTGTATCATACGAAAACTTAGTTTTCAATTTAAAACCGAAACCTCCCTCGTCAAGGAATGCTTGAGTGGTTGGTCTATTTATTGTAAATTCATTTGCATATTAATCCCTAGTAGGTTTTATGCTTACCTAGCTGGAACAGGCTAGTTTTGATTTATGAAACTAACTTTTACTCGTCAAGGAGTATAAGATGGTTATTTTATTTATCTTAAATTGAGATTTACATTAAACAAAAAACGTAAGTCTTACTTTCTAACAGAAGTAGCGGTTAAATGTTTAATTTTTAAGTATTATTCTAGAACTTCCTCAGGAAGTATGCATTTTCCCTCTAATTAATTTTGGGTAATGAATTTTAAATCTTTCCTAAGCTATATTGGAGTTATTATCTCCTGTAAAGTTATTGAGATATTATATCTGTAATTTCTTTATTTTTGCTTAATGTTATTAAGATATCCCTATAGAGTATTGAGTTATTTCTATAGCTGTAATTTTCTCTATTTTGACTTAATTTTATTAATATATCCCTATGAATTTGTTGAGATATTCCTATATCGGTAACCTCTTCATTGGACTTAACCTTGTAAGGGATATATCTATATCTGTTTTGAGCGGGTTAATAAGAGACTGATAATCTCGGTTTTGAATGCATTACTTACTGACCCAGATATTTTAGCTACCATCAGTATGTATTTTTTGTCATTCTAGGTTTTGGTTATATCTATTAGTTAGACTTAGCTAGATAATCTTTATCTTCACCCCTAAGCCTTTTTTTGCTGGGAACATAACTAAAGTTTTAAGTTTCCCAATTCTATTTTGGAATAGGGCATGGTAAATGTTTTTATTAATATAACCTGGAAGTGATATTACTATTTATGAATTTGATTCTAAATTCTAACTCACTTTAAATTCTGGCGTAGGGAATGCTATATATATATGTATATGACTTTATATTAACTTTACCCTAAATGCTGCTTTACTTTGAATTTTGGGCAAAAGGGTAAATGTCTTTAATTACATAACCTTGAAGTTATCATAAATTTCTCAAGGGATCTTAACCAAATTTTGGGGCATCGTAAGTGCTTCAATTGACCTTTCATTGACTTTACTATAAAGAATATTTTATTTTCAATTTTGGCATAATGAATGCTATAATTTGATTTAGTTTACATTAAAGGTAAATTCTGTTTTATTTTGGTCACTACCTTTAAAGTAATTACACTTTAATTATGTTCAAAGCTTTTAGTTAGTATTTGACTCCTATTATTGGGTGTTTAGAAAGAATCCTCACTTCTTATTCTGTTTGATTTCCTACGATCTAATATATCTTTTAGTGGAGCTGTCTAGCTCATGTCATATCTTTTTCTATGTTATTTTTTTATATCTTCTTTCTCTGATTTAGTTGCTTAGCCTTTTATTCAAATTCTTTTTCTATGTTATGTTTATTTCTTCCTAAATGAATAAAATGGGTGTTAGTTGGAAAATATTATTCTTTTAATTAATAAAATAGGAATTGATTAAAATAATTGTTTTATTCATACTGCTTTCTCTTTCAGGGCTAGGGAACTAAATATTCTATTTACTCTTTTCTTTATAATCTTTTTCAACCCCTTTGGTTGATGGCGCCCAAAAATCTTATCTGAATTAAATCTACGACCTTAGCTCTCAAGCGAATTAAAAAACTGAGTGGCCGTGGTGACCCAAGTAATTAATTAATAAACATATAACAAGAACAATCATAAAGTGAATAAAGTAGATAAGAATTTTTTTTATCTTTTTTTTTATTTTTTTAAATTTTTTATTTTTTATTAATTATTACAACGGATATTGAGTGTGTTGAAGTAAATGGTAAAATTATTTATGAAAATAAGGATATTGTGAATTGTTTAAACCAATATTTTGTGGAAATGGGTGAATTTATTGTAAAAGATGTAACGAGTGAAATAAGTAATCTAGGTATAACTAACACCTTTAGGGAGATCACTTGTGATAACTTAATATCTAGGTTAGAGTTAACAAATATAGAGGAAATAAATGAAATTATACTGGAACTGAAAAAAAATTCGGCACCTGGAAATGATGAGGTGTCTGTTATAGATTTAATTAACCTTAAAAATGTGATAGTCGAGCCAATTGCAACATTAGTAAATCAGGCATTTACAACTGGCATATTTCCACAGACGCTTAAAACGAGTAAAGTATGTCCCATTTTTAAAGCCGGTGATAAAAAGTCAATGAATAATTATAGACCGATTTCTGTGGTCAGTGTATTCTCTAAAATTCTTGAAAAGGTATTAAAAAAAAGAATGACACAATTTATGGTTGAGAACTCATTATGTGATAAGTTCCAGTATGGTTTCATACAAAGAAGTAGTACCTTGTCCGCAACCTTTGATTTTGTGAGTTTTGTGACGAAGGCTTTGGACCAAAAAAAAATTGTAGTTGTGGTATCAATTGATTTACGTAAAGCATTTGACACGGTTAGCATAGATATACTTTTGGGAAAATTATATAATGTCGGCTTTAGGGGAAAATTTTATGATATTCTGAAATCTTACCTAGGGGATCGTAGCCAGTACGTTAAAATGGGCAATATTTGTAGTAACACATTGCTAAATAATTATGGGGTACCGCAAGGTTCGGTCCTTGGCCCGCTACTTTATTCGGTGTTTGTCCTTAACTTACAGACTGCTGATCTTAAAGCCCAATATTATACATTTGCGGATGACACATTATTAGTGTACACAGGTGAAACTGAAAAAGAATTGGAAAACCTAATTAATGAAGATCTTGATAGATATCTTGGATGGCTGTATTCTAATAAATTAAAAATAAATATCGACAAAACCAACTTTATTATTCTTAAACAAAAAAACAAAATAGTAAATGATTTTGATTTAAAAATTAACAATGTTAAATTGGAACAAGTAACATCTCTTAAATATTTGGGTCTAATTGTTGACGAGTATTTAAATTGGGAATTGCACATAAATAAAATAATAAATAAGGTAAATCCTATGATACCTATTATTTATAAGTGTAGAAACTACATTTCCTCTAAGACAAAAAAACAAATATATACTGCTTTTTTCCTAACCCACTTATTATCTGTTACCCATTTGGGGAACCTGTGGAAAGACTAATTTTAACGAAATGCAAATCGTGCAAAATAAATTTTTAAAAATTTTATTTAATTATGAGTACCTTACACCTACAAATACTTTATATCAGGAATTGAATGTACCTAAACTAGAGAGTTTATTGGAACTTGAACAATGCAAACTCGTTTATAAAATACTTAATAAACTATTAAAATCAAATACCAATTTTCAAACTGTTAGCGACATTCATAATCATAGAACAAGATCACATTCAAATCTGTATCTATCACAGAACAGAACTAACATATTTCTAAATAGTCCTGTTCAACTTGCATCCAGATGTTTTAATAGTCTAAGCCACGACATTAGATTTGCCAATCCTTACCCAGTTTTTGTGAGAAAATGTAAAGACCACCTGAATATTCATTGAACAAATTTATATAAATATATATAGGTATTAACTATTCTAACTAGTCAACAAAGCACTGTTAGGTTTAAGTTACTTTAGACTCGAGGCCAGAGCTATCTTAAAGCACTGATTTGAGTTTAAAAAAAAAATGTAAATAATTGTTGTAAATTTAATAAATAAAGTTGTTTCAAAAAAAAAAAAAAAAAAAAAAAAACACGGCACTAAACGCATTTAAATTCTTATTACCGACGTTTTTATTTGGGCATCTTGTCTTATAATGCCCCATTTGGTGACATCTGAAGCACTTGATATTTTTCAAGTTAGGACCTCCGTTGACATTTCCAGCTGATTGTGGTGCATTTGAACTACCTGCGGTGTTGCCGCTAGCAATGCCACCACTGTTGCCAGCATATCGTCTACCATACTGCCGATTTCCACTAATTAAAGCGCTGCCTGTATTACCGACTGGTTCCATATCCAACAATTTGGTTTTAATCCTGTCTACCGTCAATTGGATTCCCGAATGTTCTATCGCCATCATTGGAGCATACTTTTCCGGCAATCCTGCCAACAATAGCGATCCGATCCAGTTATCGTCTATTTGAAATCCAGTGCCTTTCAATCTCTGTGCTGTTTCTATAAGCTGAGTAACATAAGCCTCCATAGAATCGCAACTCTCAAGTCTGATTGAAATCAAGGCACGTAACAATCCGATTTTACGACAAAAACCGGTGTCATCAAAAAGCTTTTGAAGATTTGTCCATAAATCTTTCGTCTTCGTTGCATCTTTCACGTGTACAAATAGAGCTGGATCCATAGATAAAATTAACTTTGCCTTGGCTTTTCCGTCCTTAACTGCGTCCGTTTTAGAACCATCTAAACAGCCTTTGAGATCATCTAACACTAGCATATTTTGCGCCGCGAACGCCCAATCGCTGTAGTTCTCTCGGCCTCTTAGTTTTGGAACACTGGACAAGAAATTCACTGCCATTTTTGAGTCCTGAGATTCCCTGAACCTGCACATACGACACTCACAACTATTCTACCCGTATAACGCATTAAACAACTCGAATACCTGGGCCCATAACCTGTTGAGCAGAGCGCGGTAAAATAAAACACTTGTTCATACTTCAACTGTTCGATCTCGACTCGTTTATTCTATTTTAACAGGAAACGGAAATTCAGACGTATATTACATTGTTGCCAATACAAATTAAGAGGAACAATGTTGTCAAACATATTATGGCAAATGGTATAGCAACTAGATTATTTTGATGTATAAAAAACAACAGAAGTGTGGGGCAAAACGGAAGTTTGCGGCAAAATGAAAAATGCTTTGATTTTTCTTATACAGTACTATGAATTATAATTGCATTATTTGAATTTGCCACGCATATCTCGAAGGACCATCGGTTTCATTAAAGAACGGTGGATGTGTATTTTTTTTTTAACTAAGATCTGGTGATCTGATTTAATTTATTAAGATACGTATTTTTTAATCGATGTAGTATTTCAATCATTTTTTTGCATACCTAATGACTATAATTTACAGTTTTTTTTCTCAACCGAGGTACTTGTTGCTGGAATTGTATATTAGAACGAAAAGTTTGTAGACCTTTGGAAGAATTTGACAATAACCATTATTAACGAAAACAAAACGGATTCAATATTTAGTTCTTCAAATTGTTCGTCGTGATAAATGACCCCCAGCTCATTGATCAATTTTTGTTTATTAAAAAAGTTTTTGTAAAAGCTAGTTAAGGTATTTATTAAATTAACTGGAATCTCTGGTTTTCTTAAAATTTTGAAGGATCTGCTGAAGAAAAGTATAATAAGTGTCACATATCTGCGAATCTTCTATTTGTGTAACGATATTATCTATTATTTCGTAAAATAAGATTCTTAAGAATACTTTTTCATCGCCTTCGTGTCACAGAGTTTAATTATTTTAGGTAGCAGTGGTTCGATATCTGGATTGCGATAAGAAAAAATTTTCTCTCTTGCCTTGTCAGATAGTCAATCAAAAGTTGCTTTATTTCTTAAGGATTTTATGCGATCTCTAGCCAAGAATACTTGATTTTTGCAATAACTTATAAGTATCTAGTTCCATAAACTTATAAGAAATCCTTTGGCCCCATTTATGGATTCAGCAGCTAATGATTGATCGTCAATAATTTTTTGACAAACAGTTTTTAACCCTTCCCATTTAGATTCTAAAACATGAATCATTATAGAACGTGAAACCCATCTGGTTTCCCAAGAAGAAGGAATTATTTTCCGTACTACCGAATCGCGTATAAATGTTCGTTTACCAGATGGGAAAAAAACACGAATTGAAGTTGCGCCTGGAATGTAAACACCACAATTTTTTATATTTTGTGGTTCGTCTTGCAGTACTAAATTAAGGCTGTGTGCGCTACAGTTTGCAAATAAAGCCGTTGGAGCATCATCTAATTTTTTTTTGTAAGCCATGTAAAGAACCTGCCATAATTAACGTTTGTTCCGTCATACTTACTAACTCTTTTAAAATTAAAAGGGCTTGGAACGGATGTAATTAAACCGTACATTGAATCCGCCGTCCTATCTTCACTTACATCGTGAAAACCTGGAAACCTCTCCTTAATCTCATCTCATTTATTAAAATATCTAAGTGAAATTGCACATTAGAATTTTTGAAAAATATGTGTTTTATCATCAGCTTGTATTGCAACACATAACTAATTGTGACTAGCGAAAAATTATATGAGAAAATGAGAGAAGTGTACGGGCAAAGATTGCCGGTAAAAGGGAAACGCAGCGCACGTTAAGATGCGATAAGGCACATTCCCTCTCTTTATTTAACTTATTAGTATATCTAGTGCATTACATTCTTGTTTGTTCCACTTAAACGGCTGATCGTAATAACTATTTGCCAAACCTGTATATTATGTATAACATAACAGTAGGTTTGTTTTGTGGTAAAACTCTTTTTTATTGCGCGAAGCTTTCAAAAATGTATGATTAATAGATACATTAAAAAGAATTAATATCGTCCATAAAAAAAACTAAAAGATAATTAGTTGGGGACACAATAAGAGCTAAAAGACTGAGTGAAAATATTAATATTAATATAAATGGTAATAGGATACCTGTAAGCGGACAGCCAAATCGCTTGGTCTGACTATTGATAATCAGCTTAAATTTACTGACAATACGAATACATTACTAAATAAATCATTTTTTGAATTGAAAATTTTGTATTCTAGTAGACACATACTCTCCAGGAAGCTTCGCAGAATACTTGTCGAGTGGCTATTTAACTTATTAGTATATCTAGTGCATTACATTCTCGTTTGTTCCACTTAAACGGCTGATCGTAATAACTATTTGCCAAACCTGTATATTATGTATAACATAACAGTAGGTTTGTTTTGTGGTAAAACTCTTTTTTATTGCGCGAAGCTTTCAAAAATGTATGATTGATAGATACATTAAAAAGAATTAATATCGTCCATAAAAAAAACTAAAAGAGAATTGGTTGGGGACACAATAAGAGCTAAAAGACTGAGTGAAAATATTAATATTAATATAAATGGTAATAGGATACCTGTAAGCGGACAGCCAAATCGCTTGGTCTGACTATTGATAGTCAGCTTAAATTTACTGACAATACGAATACATTACTAAATAAATCATTTTTTGAATTGAAAATTTTGTATTCTAGTAGACACATACTCTCCAGGAAGCTTCGCAGAATACTTGTCGAGTGGCTAGTCTTGTCTAATTTTAATTATTGTAATTATGTGTATGGACCGTTTTTAAATATGTGTAAACAACGGAAGATTCAAAAAGTTCAGAACTCTCGTGTGCGATTTATTTTTGGATTGATATGTCGCATAGAAGGCAACTTCATTTCGGAGTTTTTGTCAAGAAGATATGTTGACCTCGTCTCCCCCGTATCTCAGTAAATTGCTTGTAACTCGCAGTAATATTAATACTGTGAATACGGGTCATAGAGGATTATTGGCAAGACACGCGACTGCTTTGTTTCGGAGAGGCTTTACCTATCAAACGGTACATTTTTATAACACGTTGCCGAGGCATCTGAAGGGCGAAGCCTCTTTACAATGATCTAAAAGAATGTATAGGCCATTTTTACCACAGCAGCAGAGTTAAATCAATATTCTGGATAGAATATGTGATGGCTGGCGGTCTGATTGTTTCAAGTGTTATTTTTATTAATTGAGTACCTCTGATCTGAACCTGGAGACTGGTTCTCAGCTTATTATCTATTATTATGTAATATATTAGGAGTTGGAGTTTATGAAACAGTATAAGGTTCCTAATAGTAGTCATTAATAAGTTTTTTTTTAAATTTTATTTTTAGGTTTTTTGCCCACAACTATTGTCTGCTTCTGGTGTTTATCTTTACCTATTTGATGTGTCTTCTCTTTTTTTTTGAATTAAGAGCACTTTGTTTAATTAATGTTCCATTGTAAATAATTATTGATGTTTCAGATTTATTATTATTTTATTGATTTATTGGCTAAACTTCGCCTTTATGTCAGTGTTCTGTTTTCCTCATTCTGAAATATGTTGTTACTTATGGAGCGAATTAACAATAAAAGACGTTTATTATTATTATTATTAATTAATAGCGTCCATATGTTAAATGGCGCCCAGGGCAAGCAAGAAGTATGAGCCCTTCTTACTCCCCCCCCCCCTCCCCCCGGGGGTTTCGTTCCAGAATTTTTTTGTAAATACTGTTCATGATATAGAAATCGATCAACACATTATTTAATATATTTATTAATAAAATAAATTAACGAATTCAGGTGAATATTATTACTTATGATTATACGATTAAACCAAAATAATATCAAATATACAATTGACTTTTCGCGCTTTTGCCTCTGTAAATTCAGTAACCAGTGGAGTAAAAATCAGAGGCGCCGAGGGTGACCGCCCTAGGGCCGACTCTGGTTGGGGTGAATCGGGCGAAAACTATTAGTATAAACGTCTTCTGCATCACAGCATACGAGAAGTCCAAAAAGAATGAACAATCTCGGGGTCCGGCAGACAATGACAACCTTAGACAAACAAATATGAAGACAACTGTTTCGCGGATACCTATTACCACTCGTCAGATTGCAATAACTTTTTTTTAAGGGGCCCCCAACCACACCCAAGAAATTATAAAACTATTTTACCTAAGCTGTTCTTAGAAAAAGTGTGCTCAATTGACATGTCGACGATGGTAATAACAACCGCAAATTAGAGGTGTTAATTTTTTTTTTGACCTGTAGTATTGGCAAATAGTACCGTGCGTGCAAGAATTATTATCATCAAAGTATGCTTTGCATCTCAGGCCAAACTACTTAGCGTTAAAGCTTACCTGTTAAGTGTCGGTAAATACCAGCATTATCAATAGATCAGCTATTCCGTTATCTTTAACAGTCGTTACAAGTAATTTGATTCATCGCTAATTTATCCAATTTCTTGAATAATTCACGCAATAGGTTTTATTTAAATGGCGAGTGAGCTTTCACTGGTGGGGATTTTTGTCAATGATTGTGAAGAACCGTGGCGTGCCTCTGTCTAGGGAAACAGGTTCTATACAACCTAAAAACGGAGCTGGAAGATCATCGTGAGAACAGAGGAACTTACTGCAAACGATCGTGAAATAGTTAGTACAAAGTTTTTTTTTTGAAATTCTTTATTTTACTGAGCATATAAAGTACAAAAGATTCTTATGGATAATCCTCTAAGCAGTGTTTATAACACTGGTATTGAGGATACTGACTAGTACACGCTGTACGTACCGGGTGTCCCACTAAGAATGGCTGTCGGCCGTATCTCAGAAAGTGTTGGTCGTATGGCTTGCGGAAAAAAATATATTAGGTAAAGTGGTCATGAAAAATTGCTGGAAATTATTTTGAAGTTTCTCAGACTGGCGCTAGAGGGCGCAACAGTAACGGTAAATATGAATCACGAAGTTTCCTCAAAAGTCGCCTAGTTAAGGTATCTCGAAAATAACATTTTTGTATATTTCGAAGATTTATTAATAAAATTCACCTATAGAACGTGTTCGTCACTTTTCAAATAAAGTGGTGGGGGAAGGTTGAACATTATTTGTAATAAATGCTTATAACTCCGTTCTGGCTTAACATAATTTAGTAAACTTAGTTTTGTTAAAAAGGGCTTTTCTCACATCATTCATCTTATGAACTACGGCAACATGTGTTTTACACTGGGCGCTAGGGGGCGCTGTCTTGCAACTTTACAAACATTGCGCGTTTTTTCCATAATTGTAAATATAATAGTATATTCAATTTTACCTGATTACAATAAGGATGATTAAAAGTCTAAGAAGTCAGCGAAAACCGCAAGTTTATATCTATTTTCAATCCGGAAATATCAGCAACAATAATCATAATTACGGAACATTATCATTATAGTCAAATAGGCCTTGGAAAAACAAAATATGAAGGTATGTATGTTTTAAGCAAATATATCGTTACGACAATAATTCTCAGTGGCGCCCTAAATGTTCAAATTGTCGCCCATTGTTCTGTATACACGACTCCAATCTCTCCCTGGTTGATAATACTGCAGTTTCCACCTCTGCCATAGGGATACGGCGGCTGTTGTCCATTATCCTTTCTATCATGTTTTCGCTTGTGGTGGGGCTGGTAACGGAAACAAGATCCTTCAATCTCCCCCATAGATACAAATCTAGGCATGTTTTAAGTCAGGTGATCTAAAATAGAAATTACCACTTTCATTAACAGTATCACAATAAATCCTATAATATTACCTGGCAGGCAACGGAAATATACTTCCTCTCCCTATCCACCTTGCAGGAAATGTGTTGTTAAGAAATTGACGAACGTTTGACGCAAAATGTGCAGGACATCCATCGTGTTGGAAAACCATAGTTCTGCGAATATCCAAGGAGACATCTTCGAGAAGAATTGGGAGTTCGTAATTTAAAAAATGTAAATATCTTTGCCCAGTAAGCGACTCATTAAATACAAACGGTCCAATTATTCTGCCACCCAAAATCCCGCACCAGACATTGACACTCCATCTTCCTTGATGCTGCACCTCCCGCATCCAATGGGGATTATCCCGCGACCAATAATGCATATTATGGCGGTTTACTCCTCCATTACTATTAAAAGTAGCTTCATCAGTCCACAAAATTCTGGAGAGGAGATTTCTATCTTCCAATATCATATTGAGCAACCAATAGCAATGATCCAATCTTTTATCATAATCTTGCGGGGTCAAAGCCTGGTGGAGCACAATATGGTAGGGATGTAGCCTAAAGAAAAACAAAATATTTATTACATTGACTTGAAAACTATTAAGAGAAATATTGCCATTATTCTAAACTATTTAAGAGTTATAACATACTTACCTTTCTTCTAATAAAATCCTATGCACAGTAGAGCGAGTAACGCCCAAGTCTCTAACAATTAATCTTATACTAATTTGTGGATTAAATTCCACATATGCCAAAACATTTACAATGTTTTCCTCGGTTCGACCTCGGCGGCGTGTGCGATATACAGGGCGACGAATACTTCCAGTAGTACGAAAACGGCTAGCTAAACGATTAAACATTCTACTGTCGCATTGACGCCTTTGAGGGTATCGTACTGCGTAAACCCGTTCAGCAATTGTTGCATTTCCCAAACATTCAAAATACACCGCAATGATGTCAACCGCTTCTTCAAGTAACAGAGGCATTTTGAAAATCAAATAAGACACAACACTGTTGGCACGACAAAAATGTTGACGTAATAATAAAAGATGACACGCGTGCACAGTTTCAATTCATATTTTGTTTTTCCAAGGCCTATTTGACTCTTACAAAAACCTTTACAATGGCAACTTGAAAATAAAATAATAATGTTCTGTAATTATGAGTATTGTTGTTGATATCTCCGGATTGAAAATATATATTAACTTGCGGTTTTCGCTGACTTCTTAGACTTTTAATCATCCTTGTTATCAGGTGAAATTGAATATACTATTATATTTACAATTATGGAAAAAGCGCGCCATGTTTGTGAAGTTGTAAGACAGCGCCCCCTAGCACCTAGTGTAAAACACATATTGCCGTAGTTCATAAGATTATATAGAATGAGAAAAACCCTTTTTAACAAAACTAAGTTTACTAAATTATGTTAAGCCAGACCGGAGTTATCAGCATTTATTACAAATAATGTTCAACCTTCCCCCACCACTTTATTTGAAAAGTGACGAACACGTTCTATAGGTGAATTTTATTAATAAATCTTCGAAATATACAAAAATATTATTTTCGAGATACCTTAACTAGGCGACTTTTGAGGAAACTTCGTGATTCATATTTACCGTTACTGTTGCGCTCTCTAGCGCCAGTCTGAGAAACTTGAAAATAATTTCCAGCAATTTCTCATGACCACTTTACCCAATATATTTTTTTCCGCAAGCCATACGACTAACACTTTCTGAGATACGGCCGACAGCCATTCTTAGTGGGACACCCGGTACAATAACAATCATTTCAACTTAAACCTATCCATAACTAAAGGACAAAAAATATACGAAAAATAAAAACATATGGAAGATAAAAATCAGAGTCCACAAAAGCAACAATTTGCATGCATTGTGGCAACGTGTTGTTTTAAAATTTTTGCAAAAGCCCTTACACTCCTGGGTCTTTTTAAATTTGCCGGCAAACCGTGTAAGACGCCCGTCTCAAGAAGTGGGAAGATCTTATGGAACATGCAGAACTATTCTTACAAAGTGCAAGTATTCCAAGGAATACGAGCTGCAGATTTTGAAAGAAGCAGGAATTACTGTCAGTGGTTTACTCAAAATTTATTGTAAAAAAATTATTTATTAGAGCTAACATTTCTTTCTGATGAAGCCTGACTACACCTCACCGGTTATGTGAATTCTCAAAATACATACAGGTGGAGTAGTGAAAATCCCCATTTTTTGTAGAGTCCACATTGAACCCTCAAAAACTTGGTGTGGTTGGCTGTTTCCCCAAGAAGAATTTTTGGTCCTATTTTTCTCCATGACACAATCACAGCACAGCGATATAGGGACAATATTTTGAATCCCAAACTGAACGTATTATAATGATTTTATCATTTTTTACCCGTACTTTATAAAAAGCAATAAAAACGTACCGATAAGAATTTTATTTTAGAAAATTTGATTTAGTGGTCATATTCACATAACAAGTCTTTAAGGAAGAGGTAGCAGTACAGATAAGTGGTGATCTGTGTTCTAAGATACTTTGAAGGAATACTGCAGTATTGAGGTATGCAAATAAATTTATAGCTTTTATTTACAAAGTTTAGGAGATTCTTGATATGCTATAATTTGATAAAAATATAATATAATCAGGACTTTTTTTGCTTTTTGCTAATTTTTGCCTTTACGAACAAACGCTATTTGATTGAATAATTGGTTTTCAAAATTTCTAGGAGTAAAATACAGCCGTACTTATAGGTATACCGCTAATTACTTAAGCATTACAAATAAGTGTTGCTCCAAGAAAAATTGCTTCAACAAAACTTTTTACACACCCAAAGTTCATTAATCAATCTTTTAACAAGCAAAATACCGCATATTCCCTTGCCAGCTGATATAACTTTGTATGTTTTCTATTGACACAGAGCAAAAAAAGACGCAGGGCGTCTACAGTGACGTAGCACCATATGCATTTAAAAATAAACTTCGTCTCGTGGACGTCGCGACGTCGGCATTCACGCTTTCACAAGTTTTTGCCTTTGAGGGGTCACTTAGTAGATTTTTAATTTAACTCGGGAGAGTATTGGGCAGTTTCTCCTAATTATTGTCGCGAAAAATCTACCTTATTGGTTAAAATTTCAATAATTTATCGGAAATTCTTCTTAGTCGCGCAACAGGTCTTGATAACTTGCGTAATCTGCGCACGCGCTCTTATATTTTATAAACATTCCGTTCATGCGTTTGACTTTTAGGAAGGTTTTGTGTATGTTTATTAAACAAGGTAAATATCTTGATTGATTAATTAATTTTAATATTAATAAATTAGGTATCGAGTACTATGTCACAACCTAAGAATCCACCGATGAATAAAATAAACAGTTTGTTCTGGTTATTCCGAATTATCTTTTTTTAGTCATATAAATATGTATACCTACAGGGTTATTCATACATAACTTGATAAACTTCATGAGGTGATTGCTGGCGGGATTTTAAGACAACAAGGTTTAATAAACTATGGTCAGTAATGTCTTTCTTACGAAGATACAAGGTATTGAAAATATCAAAAATAATAATATTTAAATAACTGAACTGGCGATTATTAAAAGAAACTAACTCCATAAAACTAAAATATTTACTCTTGTCGGGAAATGAACTAACTTCGGAACTTATACCTTTCATCACTCATATCTATTTATAAGTTACAATTTTTAAGGCGCTGGTTAATGGGAGTAAGTTCCTTTCTTCACCAATCGATCGGCAATGCTGAAAAATATCACTCACGTGTAAAAGTCAAAATCGTAAATTTTTGGCGTTAGTTCCTTTTAATGCTCACCAATTCAATTTTTAAACCCATTAAGTGCGTCCCAGCACGAGAAAGCTCTCTAAAAGTTCTAAAGAAGACAGCAAGCGACGAAATGCAGTCAAACTCATATTACTCTACTAGGAATACTACGTTCAGCACGAAGTGCTACATTATCTGTTTGTGTAAAAGTATAAGTAATACATCCTTGTAAAAGCAATATTAAGACCAATCGTACATAACGATTCCCTGGTGCACCGTGAAACATTACGCCGTAGGTAAAGCTATCGATCGACCGAAAATGTGTTTAAATTTTCGGTTTTCAAGAAATAAAATCGCAATGTAAATTAAAGTAAATTTTAAAAAGTATCATAATGATCTTTCTTTAACTTGACTTTATTTCTTTAGTAAAAATAGACATTCACAAGCATGTGAAAATTCTGCATCGCGATATATATCCTACAAAGTAATTAAAAAAATAACTGACACTAGAGAAATGGTCAGTAATCATTTAAGTTTTCCAATCTTTTTATCAAAATATTATATTTGGAATATTAGCTGAGCTCTTGAACTTGAACCGCGTCGTGTTTTTCCATATAAACACCGTTATAATCCCCAACGCACTTTTACTATTATACTAACGGATTACTGGGGGTCTCTAAAGACTTTTATATAAGACCCAGAATTTTGGTTTTTTATGATTTTTTTATGTTTTCAAAATGATTTTCATATTTATGCAGTGACTTTACACAAAAAGTGACAGTGACTGACGGAACAAAAAAATCATAGTTTGATTAAAAATGAGTAATGTAATAAGTTCATTACATCACTGAGTGATGTAGAGTTCATTACATTAGTCAGTACGATAATATAGTATATTACATAACGGAAACAGGCTAAAATGGGTTATGTAATAAGCTCTTTTCGTGTGGATCTTATATAGAATGTTGTATATCACACGTACGGTAAGGCTCATTACAGTAACGAGTGGGGAATATTGGTAAGACGAGGTCGTAGACCGAGTCGTAGTAACCATACGAGTGCTCATACCGTACTAGTAATATAAATAACTATTGTTTGTAAAAGGTATACAGGGTGTTTTAAGAAACATATGGCATTGCTCGTGTGGTAATTCCTTATCCAAAAATAAGAGAAATAGTTTCTATCGGCATACGTTCACAGCCGCTATAATGTTGAGATACAGGGTGCTGAAAATTAAAAAAAATAACGGTTTTTTCCGAAATATTTTTTGGGCACTTTAGATATAATTTTGAATTTTAGTAGGTTAGTTACATTTATTTCATAAAAAAAGATTTGTCCTACTTCTTTCTACCAGTGGCGTCCGATTTATTTTTACTCGATTTTTGTTCGTCTGATTTAAATACTCTGGTCGTTCCTCTTTATAAAAGGTACTCTACATTTATTTCGATAAATTTAGCCGTTCTCGAAGAAAACACATTTTTTTGTATACTTAACACGTTTAAGCATTGACTTCTGAAATATATTTAATAATCAAGTTTATCAACATAGTTATTTAAACACAGTTACTAATCGAAAACACCATAACTAATAACTCGCATTAAAATAATAAAATGTTCCATTATTACATCTCATTAATGCTCACATCCATCTAACTTATGGACAAGCACTCGGCAATTGTGTGAATGCTAGAAAAATTTATTCTGATACATTTCCAAATCGAAGTGCGCCGCATAAAGGAACCATGGGTGGGAAATATATGACAAATGCTATGATGATTTTTTTTTTCTTCCGCGGGTCCGTCCAAGTGCCGGATGCACTTCGGCCAGGTTTGGCCCATTGTGCTCACCCTAGTTTGTTCTTACTCCCTATGCTATGATGATGGTTTAAAGATCAAAATGCTACCGAGTTAAACTTGCCCCCCGATCGAATCTCCGGGTTAGGGCTGATCCTGGCGCCTCATCAAGCGAGATTATCACAATATCCACCATTTCCAATAGCCAGGCGGGTCCTTCGAACAATATTCAAAATGGAAATGATGTGACAACTGAAGTTGTTACAAGACCCAACATTAGCAGCTGTCAAATTGACTTCTGCAATATGAGAGGACCGAACTCGAAAATCAATGCAGTCCATCAACATCTACAATCTACTAAACCTCATATACTTGCACTAACCGAAGCAAAGGTCAGATCATCGATTAGTACGATCAGCTATATATATCCTGATGGAAGTCGCATCACCGATTTAGGCGCAATTTTGGCCTTTGTCTCTTTGTCCGCAATGATATTTCTTGTCAAAGAGAGGACACGCTCGAGCCTAATGACTTTGATGTAATGTGGTTTAAAACATCAACGCAGAGAATTACTAAATTTATCTGCTGCTTTTACCGGCCGCCAAGCGATACCTATTATAGAGACTTGTTCTCTTCACTTTCTAATACTATCGACCTTTTGCAAACCCACCATCCCAATTCCGAAGTTGTCATCCTTGGCGACTTTAACGTTCATAATGTCAACTGGCTCAAATACTCAAATTCAACCGACGAGCAAGGTCGCGAAGCCGAATCCCTCGCCATCAGCTTGCCCTTACCCAATTCGTGGGTGAACCAATTCGGATTCCAGACCGAGATGGTGATTTTGCTAGTTTGTTAGATCCTTTCTTAACTTCAAACCCCGACTTGTACACAGTCACCGTGAATCCTCCGTTAGGAACGTCTGACCACAACCTTATTTCGGCACCAAACAAACTACCAATTATTGCCGAACAGCCTCCTAAACCATGCAAGATCTGGCATTATACATCAGCTAAGTGGGATGACCTAAAGGACCATTTTTGAAACTTTCCTTGGCGAAACGTTTATTTTACCTCTGACGATCCATCCACCTGTGCTAGAGAAGTATCGGAGGTTGTCCTTACTGGCATGGAAATCTTCATACCTTTCTCAAAAAAGTGCCCTTCTAACGGCAACCCTTGATTTACCAAAAATTGCGAAGGAGTTATAGAATCAAAAAGTTATTTCTACCGACAATGGTGTCAAAAGCCTACCGCCGAAAATCGTACCACCTTTGTTAACGCTCGAAACCAATGCAAGCAAACGATAAACCAAAGCAAAGAAGCACACAATCAGAGGATCAAAGATAAACTTCTTGAATGTCGTAACCGTTCAAGCTCATTTTGGTCGGTAGCTAAGGCCGTTAGTCAGAACTTTACCAAGTCAGCCATTTCACCTCTAGCACGTTCTGATGGCACCATTGCGACACAGGAAAAAGCAAACTTACTGGCGGAACTATTCTCTTCAAATGTAACGGTAAATTTTCGGGGAAAAACTCTACCGAACATTCCCCATGTAGAATCGATTATTTTCCGGCAGCGCCATGTTAAACGAATCTTGAGGAGTCTTGACACTAAAAAAGCTTCTGGTCCTGACGAAATTCTAATGATCGTAATTAAGACATGCGCTGATGAATTGACACCCGTATTTTGTAGGCTTTTCAACTTATCTTACAAAAAAGGAATATTTCCTTCTTGCTGGAAAACTGTGCGAGTCCAGCCCATAACCAAAATGGACAAGAAGACCTTGCCAAACTATCGTCCAGTCGCATTGCTTTCGGTTATATTAAAAGTCATGGAGAAGGCTATCAACGAAAAATTATTTAGGTACCTGGAAAGCTTCAACATTATAAAGTGACCGCTAGTATGGATTCCGAAAGTTTAGATCAACAGGAGACCTTACCGCTTATGTTACTCGCGTTTGGAGCAACGCACTAGAACATCATGGAGGGTCCCGGGTGATAGCACTGGACATTTCCAAGGCCTTTGACCGAGTATGCCATAAGGGGCTCCTAACTAAAGTGAGAGCATACGTAATGCCGGTTCAGTTTTGTTCATGAATGTCAAGCTTTCTTAAAGACCGTTCCTTGCGAGTGGACATCAATGCCGGAGCTCCTCAAGGTTCTATATTGTCGCCCACCCTCTTATTACCATATATTATCGATCTTTTGGAAAGAAACTAAAAATCGTATATAAACCTTGGCAGACGACAGCATACTTGTTTCATCTTTTACTCTGGATGCTCGAAGGCAGCAAGAGGTCTCACATCTCAATAAAGACCTGAAAGAAATTCTGTCTCTGTCTGTCTGGCTCTGCTCCTAAACATAGGTACTCCGAGATTGCTGGATTCTATTCAGAGAAGAGCCACTCGCTTGATCGGTGACCATGATCTGACAAGAAACCTAGAAAGTCTTAAACATCGAAGGCAGGTTGGCAATTTGAGCCTCTTCTACAAATATTTTCATGGCAAGTGCTTAACTGAGGTTGCCCGCTTGATTCCACCCAGAGTGGTACATGGTAGAAATACACAACGAACCACTGCACCTCCATTTGGATAAGTTTTTGGACTGGTCACGTCATATAACTTTGCTTTCTAAAAGACTAAATTCAGTCTGCTGTGGAGTTCTGGTAATTTCCAATTATATAAATGAAAAATGTCTGAAGATAATATATCATGCAAACTTTGAATCAATCATAAAAAATGGCATTATGTTTTGGGGTAGTAATAGTTTGATGGAGAAATTATTTGTTACCCAAAAACGTGTTTTGAGAGTGATATAGAAATTGGGTTATATAATGACATCTGCATTCAAATCATTTGGAATCTTAACTATATATGGACTTTATATATACTGGGTGGCCCACTCTCAATGCAGGATTTCATAGCATCTAAACTACTCAACTTTTTAATATTTTTCAAAAACAGGGTCATAGGGAGACATTAGGCCTACAGTTTAAAATTATTTTGAAATATAGCGGATGTCAAAAAAAAAGATCCAGAGCAAAGTTATATTTTTTTAAATTATCTTACAATATTTTTGATTCTACATAAAATAACAAATATTTTTTAGTCAGTGCATTATAAGTCTAAACTTAATAGTCTTTGAGATATCAAGTCTTGAAAAATGACAATTTTGAACTTTGACAGCTTCTAGCTTTCTAACGGTACGTCTTAGAGCAAAACGGCTTGCATGTCCCTATCTTACTTTTTTATTATCTCCTCAAAAATGTAAACTTTTGTTAAACCGGATATGACTCGAAAGCCGGAAATATGGTACTTCCGGTTTAACCGGAAATTTGTATTTTTAGGAAGACAATAAGGAAGTAAGATAGGGCGATCGATGTAAGCCGTTTTGCTCTAAGAAATACAGTTAAAAAGCTAAAAGCTGTCAAATTTTAAAATTGCCATTTTTCAAAAGTCGATATCTCGGAAACTATTAAGTTTCGACTCATAATGCACTTATTAAAAAATAATTGTTATCTTATGTAGCATTCAAAAGTAATGTAAGATATAGGGTGTTCCGTTTAAAAAAAAGGTTGTTTAATATGCCCTAACTATTTGGGAGACCCTGTATAATTTAAAATCATTTTAAATTGTGGGCCTAATGCCTCCCTATGATTCTGTTATTCAAAAATATTAAAAAGTTTAGTAGTTTAGATGCTATGGAAGCCTGCATGCGTTGAGGGTGGGCCACCCTGTATGAATGTCTGATTATTTTTTTTAAACATAGAAATATGTTTGAACCTCAAGTGTGTCATAAATACACTGCGTCCATAAAGTCTTGCACAAATTCATTTAAAATTCAGGGGCTTACTTTTTTTAAAAACGCTCGGACACGTCAATTAGTACTTTTGTTTGCGCATTTTTTAACGTAAAATGTTTTTATACAGGGTGTCGCACGTATGAGGTATGAGGTCATCAAATTTTTTTTAATGGAACACCCTGTATATTATATCAATTTTGAATTCTATGATGAACACTTAACACCTCTGGAAATCACGGTTTCCGAAATATTGACGTTTGAAAATTTATTTTAAACACATTTATTGATGACCTCATACCTCATACGTGCGACACCCTGTATAAAAACATTTTACGTTAAAAAATGCGCAAACAAAAGTACTAATTGACGTGTCCGAGCGTTTTTAAAAAGTAAATACCTGAATTTTAAAAGAATTTGTGCAAGACTTTATGGACGCACTGTATAATACAAGAACCATGAATGTCAATTACCCAATACACAGATCAACAATGACCGAAAAAAGTCCAAATTATGCCTGAAATTTTTTAATAACCTACCAACTCATTTAAAATGCATCACAAATTTAAGATTGTTTAAAAAAACGATAAAGAGGTTCTTGATTAAAATGGAACCATACTCCATTCATGATTATTGTACCAACAATTAGGAATATACAGTGAGATAGTAAGATAGTTCTCTTTCCTTGACGCCATTTCATTTTGTGTTTGTATGTTTCTGGGTGCAGCTGCGCAAGAATTGTATAATTCATGATTTGAAATAAAGATATTTATATTATTATTATTATTATTAACTCATCCGTACGTGGTTCAGCTTAGTCCCTTGAACGACATCGTTTAAAAATTATTATATTGGATAACGAGTATAATCTGCAAAGATTCAAGATCAACGTGAATTGTTTCCTGCGCACACGTACCGCTCGCAGAGCTCCATAAAAGATGGGAAGTGTGCTGTGTGGTCATAAAAAAACGACGAGAATTCTTTTTAACACACTTCTTGTTTGTTTTATACAGCTTGTTATGTTGTAAAATGTATCTGTTTTATTAATTATTCTATTTTAGCAGTGCACTATTCATTCCTCTTGTAACACCATCCTTCTTACCACATCACCTTCTCGAAGACCAGGAAGGTCCGCTTCAGAATGTCGATCCCATTCACAGAAATGGACCACGACGACGATGACGGCGTCGGTTATGTAGCTGATAGTCACTACCTGAAGAGCCCTACCGTGGCCGAGCAACAGGCCATGAGGCTGCTTCAGGTGCCTGGTGGAAGGGACGGTAGCATGTCATCCAGCCTTAGCGATTTGGATGTGCCAATTTATTCATCGGAGAATTTGACTACCAGGCCGAGAAGAGAAGTTCAATCGGTAAGTTATTAAATTGTTTTAGGTTTTACAAATTACGAACCATTATTAGGCGTCGCTTTTTTACTATCCAGCTAGTCAGAACGTTAGCTGTTTAAAACCACGCGCATTATTACGCGTGGCTAGTAAACATGAAGTGGAATCTAAATTATATTACCAAGTGTTTGCAAATACATATATATATATAAAATTTTTTTTCATATTGTGGAATATAAAACTAAATTATTATTTGGATACAAAATTAAGGGACCCTGCATTTGAAATATTGTCGGAAATATTAAAAAGCCGAAGAACTATTAACTTACCTTTAGGTAGTAATAGGTATGGTCTGCATGAGAACTTCGGATATTGCAGTTAGGGTTTCTGGTAAAAATATCGAAATTGTACATTCTGGTATTTGAAACAGATATTCCAGGGATTTCAAGCTGTCGCCAGTGGCTAAATAGCGTAGTGTTATTTCAAGTTTCACTCTTAGGAAAACTGCAATTCTTATTACAGTACCTAATCGTTTTCCGGATTGAACCTTCTACCATTTGCAACAAAATATTAATAACGTTAGTAACTACTTATTCTTCTGTGATTCTTATAGGTCGCCGGATCTTGTTCGGTTAATTCTTTTAAAAGGGTACTTGAAGCACCTAATTTATCCTTGCGAGAAATCCATTTCCTCACATTTTCTTGCCAGACTGATTATTAAAGTCTTCCTGCAACATAGTTCCAAGAACTAAAGCGCATCCACGAAGTATTTCTTTAGACATTTTAGACTCTTGCAGAATCAAAATATAAACACACTTTCTCACAAATTTTTCTACCACCACATTTACTTATTTATTTATGGTTTATTGTACTTGACAGATCTACTACATCAACAAATCCTATTATAAAGTACAACAGTAAACAAAGAAATGATATATTTGTAGTATCTAAAGTATTTAAAGTCATTCCTTAACTATACTGCTTTAAACTTTGCATATTTCATACAGAAGAACATAATAACATAAGAATATTATAAGTTCTACATATATTATACAATGGTGACCCTAGCTGACGGTTGTTGTGTGCTACATCAGGCATGTAAAAAGTAACCGGGTTTCTGGTGTTGTGTATTGGAGCATTGAAATTTAAGTTTTGCAGAGAGGCAGAATCGTTTAAAAGGTCATTTACTATCTTATGCAAATAGAGCATGTATGAAACCTTTAATATCAACATGTCAATTTTCTAAAATTTAGAGTAGGTATTGTAGTAGGTAGTAGTTTTCAAGAAAACTGAATTTACAAGGATCGATGCATGCTAAACTTGGATCCTACCATAAAAAGTGTATATCGAAGCTCAGAACTCAAAACGTCGTATTTCAAAATTCGCATATTTTGAGAAATCGCAAGAAACTTACTATGCAACTTTCTTTTTCGTTTCGCTCAGGAGTCAAAACCTCGTATTTCAAAATTAATATATATTTAGAAATGACAAAAAATAATCTATAATTAAATTACAACTTCCAATGTTTATTTTCTGGATTGCATATATGCGTATGTAGGTACAATAGAAAAAATATTAATTACCTACTTTTTTTGTTAAACTATGCGAGATACGAGTTTTTAAAATTAAAAGTAAATTGTGTTCTAGGACTTACGAGGTTTTCTTTACAAGATGTGAGATACAAGGTTTTGTCTTCGGCGCAGATCGATATTTTAATCCTGGTAACCCAATAAATGCAAAAGTAGCAAAAGTTGAGATACGAGGTATTGACATCTGAGCGACGATATATATATTTCTAGATTAGCGATACTGTCAAATAATAAACATTTATTTTAAGCTGATGTTCAAAGTCTGAAAAAATTATTCCCTATGGCCTGAATTATAAATGTCTTGTTGATCATAGTAGACACAATAACAATGACAACCATTCTGCCAATCATTGTATCCTTCGAAGTTATCTTGTAGTTTCGGGATCTTCTTTGACTTCTAAGTCAGGCAGTGCCTTTAACTTCTTTTATTCTTTGATGCTTGTGTCGGCCAATCTTCTTATCAATATTTGGTTTGGGCAGAGCCCTAAGTTGCTTAATGTGTCGTGTAATCCTGGAAAGCTGGGCTTGTCGAGGCCACCAGCATTAGTGCCTCTCTACAATAGCTGGGGCAGCCAATTCTTCGGAAACTTGTAAGTTGGGCCTTGTGGGGATTGTACGTGAGTTTGTCGAATTAATGGATTTGTAGCGACGTCCGTCCGTCTGTAGTAATCCGTTATAATTTTGTCATAAAATTGAGTTAGTGTTGGTATGTCAAAGTCCCTGTGAAGTACCCTAGTTACAGCATACCTTGGGGCATCCGCAATGATTTTTAAGGTTTTATTTTGCAGTACCTGGAACTTGTTGTGCTCTGTCCTGCTTATTGTGCACCATGTTGGTACACCATAAGTCAGGATCGGCCTGACCAAGGTTTTGTATAAGTTAACTTTGGTTCTATAACCAATTTTACTTTTCTTGTGAAGCAAGCAGTAAATTGAACTTAGCTGTTTAGCAGCCTTCTTTCTTCTAAGTTCAGAGTTTTTCCTCCAGTTTAACCTTGCGTCAAAAACTAGTCCCAAGTACTTGACTTCCTGCACATCTTGTAGTTATATTTGGGTCTAAGCATGCATTTGCGTACCCAAAAATACAGTGTGTTTAATTAATATTGCGAAAAAATTAGGACGAGTTTCCTTGCTTAAAAATACGAAAAAAAAGTTCCTATGTTCGGAAATGCGTCGTTTCGGAGATACAGAGTGTTATAATTTTTAAGCGGAACAAAATAATATATTTTGAAGAAATAGTCCATACTTGAAGTGGAGTTAAGAATTTAGGGAAAAGAAGGGAATACAAAAAGTCTTCCTCCACAAATTTATTATAAAACCAATTAGTATATCATAATTCTACATGTTTCGAACACAGTGGTGTTCATCATCAGGAGATATGAAATTCAGTAATGTTGCTGTTGGTGTTAGCAAAAGAGAAAAATCTGGTGATAGAACTTTAATGGAGCTTAAGAAGGGATAAAATGTTTCCCTATAGTTTGAATTGAATTATTGAAGTGGTCAGCATACTAGGAATGTGTGAGGTTCATTGTAAAGCAAGGGTTTTTTATTATATTTATTTATTTATATTATATGAAATTGTATATTAAAATAAATCTAGTCGTGGCTAGCTTAATGGATGAGACAAGATAAACAGAAATTCTTTTGAAGTTAAGAAAAGTTTTAATTTATTCTGAAATTGATAGGGGATTACATAGTTAGGTTACTGTTTATAGTGGGGAAGAAATGTTTAAGATAGAAAATTTTTTATATAATTTTTAAGGTATACTGTCATTTGTTAAAAACTGCAAGAGAGGGAAAAATATTTGCTTAATAAATGAAGTGTTTAGAAAAGTTTTCGTACTTACTCGTAAATTGTGAGCCCATTTGTAAACTGAGCAGTCCTGTAGTAATTACGTGTCGTCCATTAATGTAGGTATGGACGATGTTTGTATGTGAATCATCTTTCAACACTTTTATACTTTATAAAAAATTTTTTTCAAAAATCTTTCTTCAAAAAATTCTTAAAATTTAATAATATATGCCTTTTTCTCGTAATAATGATAGATAAACCTATTTTTTTGCGTTAGAATCTAATACAAGTACGTATGAAAAAGTTATGACTCCTCAGAGGAGTTATAAGATATGAATGTGGCGCCCTCTTCAAGTGGAGCCATATTATTTCAAAAATTAGTTAGAAGAAACAAAAATAAAAGTAAAATTTTTAACACCCTGTATCTTCGAAACATAACATTTCCGGACATAGGTTTATAGGAAAAATCTTCTGTTATATTTTTAAGCAGGGAAACTCATCCTGAACTTTTTCGCAATATTAATGAAACTCCCTGTATGTACATCAACTTGGCTGAGAGTTCCTAAAAATTAGAGGCCCGGCCTCAACTGCCTCATGCCACGGAGCGTGACGCGTGCCATAGTAGCTAAACATTAGCATAAACTATAAACAAATAAATAGAATTAAATTATGTTATAATTTATTTAATTTTCTTAAATTGCAGTGGAATGTATCAGTCCTTATTTGCTGCAAATGTGTCTGTTACTGTTTCGGTAAAGTTTGATATTGAACCGAACACACACGGAAAACTAACCTGAACTGATATAAAATCGAATTTCGGATTTCAAAAAACCCTAGATACCAATGTGGGAATCAAATTGTATTTTTAACTCCAACATTAAAAGTGAGGCTTTGAATTTTCCTCGGGTTTAGGTTATTTCGCTGGTTGGTTTTTTATATTTGGTTAAGTGAATTAGACAGTTAGATCACATTTAATTTGGCGTTTATTCATCCAATTCGGCACTTGTTTACAAGGTGACTCTTTAATACATGATTAATTACTAGTTTATAACATTACTATATTTATTTACTTGGTGCTTTTTATTAAGCGAATGCAATTGTCATGTCTGACGGACGATGACCCACGTTAATTTTGACATACGTGTTGACCTTTCAAGGGTTTAAATCGCAGTGTCTCGCGAGGAACCGAAAGTGTGCTCTGTCACCAGAAAATCAAGCCCCGCTGTCATATGGATCAATCACAAGGTAACCTATTTCCCGCCTTGTCTTTTAATAGGCCATTTATTGTTCCGCCATGTTTTCTTAGGACCAATTGTTATTCTCCTGTCCTCTGTACTGCTACGTGCTTGATCTCCTGACGGCAAAGCTTGTCAAAAGATATACGTTTTTACAATTTCTAAAGATAGACGTTTTAACATTGAATTATGTTGAAAACACTTTTTTGCTCAATTTACCGTAGCGACAGACCGCTATTTTAGGATAATATTTGCAAATTTCCTTGTTTGTCTGGACGACATTATTATTCGTTTTGAAAACATTAAATGCATTTTGTTTCTCTGTTTCTCTGACCGTTGAGGAATTGTGTTGCTAATGGAATATTTGAAAAGTAGCTATTTTATCTAGACAAAAAGTAGTATTGATTCTGAAAATATTGGTTGCATTTAATTTCATTATTTTTATCGCATTTGAGCAATTGTTTCTCCAACAACCAACTTTAATTCAAGTAACGACATTATTTTAAAAATTATTTAGAGAAAACAATAATAAAAATAAAATGGTTTATAGGAACGTTTTTCATATTTTCCAGTAGGGAAACTCTTCCTAATTTTTTTCGCAATATTAATGAAACCTGTATAATATACAGGGTGTTTTGTAATTGAATGTCAATAATTAAGGGGGCGATTTTTGTGTTCATTTTAAAAAGAAAAGTTCATATGAACGTATGACCTAAACGTCTTTATTTTTGATATACAGGGTGGTAAAGTTTTCAAAAATAAATAGTTTTTTAATAATATCTGTAATACCACTTTAGATATTTTAATGAAATTTGGCAGACATGTACTATGTATCAAGATGCATTATTTACCGTACGACAATTTTTTTTATTTCCACCAGTGGCGTTCGTACGGAATTTCACCTGCCTATTTTGACATTAATGTAACGCTACTGATTTCTCGTAAAAATAAATTTATTCCTAAAATCCCCAATCATTTCTAAACAAATTTGATCTCTTGAATTTTTTCAATCCGATGCACGGTTTTCGCTTAAAAAAAATAAAAACCTTTTCTCTGCATGATCATAACAATATCGTTAATATGACAATATCACCATGCACAGAAATAGATTTTATTTCTTAGATCAAGTTTGCTTAAAAATGAATAAGGATCGTCTGTTAATAAATCAACAACAACCTTTGTGAAAAAAAGAACATACATAGAAACTAGATAGTTGTTGAAAATGCCCTCCACCTTGAAGGATACACGCTTCAGCTCTTTTCCTCATATTGTCGCGCACTCTTTGAAGTATACCTTCAGTATTTCTTATTAAATCGAAGGAAGCTCTTATACGATCTTCCAGCTCTTCTAAAGTGTTTACTGGGGTGCGGTTAACCAGACTTTTAAGATGCCCCCATAAGAAAAAGTCCAAACTATTTAAATCTGGGGACCTAGGCGGCCATGGTTGAGGTCCGCCACGACCAACCCATCGGTTATTAAATGTTTGATTTAAATATTCTCTTGCTATAACACTAACGTGAGCGGGCGCACCATCATGCATGAACCATATTCTGTTTCTTATTAAAATTGGTACTTCTAGCAATATGGGCAAATCCTCCTCTAGAAACCGGCGATAATTATGGCCATTTAGCCTTTCTGGCAGGAAAAAAGGTCCAATTAAATAATTTCCAACAATTCCACCCCAGACATTTACCGAAAACTGTTCTTGCTGGTTATATTCTACAACTGCGTGGGCGTTTTCGTCGGCCCAAATATGGTTATTGTGAAAATTTCTGATTGCGTTTCTGGAAAAGTTAGCTTCATCTGTAAACATTATTTCATGGTCAAACAAGGGATTATGCGCAATTTTCTCCAAAAAGCACTGACAAAAATTAACACGCAAGGGAAAGTCTCGGGGAAGTAACGCTTGGACCCGCTGAATATGATACGGGTACAATAAAAAATCGTGCAAAATTTTCCAAACCAGGACGTGCGAGATATTCAGATTATGTCCAATTTTTCTAGTACTTATTTCAGGATTATTATCAATATAATTTAAAATTGCTTCTTCAATTTCTGGAGTTCTTACAGTCCGATGGGATCCTTTTAATTGATTATTTGCCATAAAAGTACCTGTTTCAGTCAACCTTCTATGTACATTTGCAAATGTTCGCCTATCTGGTATGACTCTATTAGGGAACTGCTCTTGATACAATCGCCTAGCTTCCGGCGAACTGCCATCAGCCAAACCATACATGTAATGCATATCTGCCAACTCCTCATTAGTAAACCCGACCATTATCTTTCAAAATAACAATACTCGGATATTTTAAACACCAAATTAATAAGACACGAAAAACCGAATTTAAATATTGATAAACTGTCAAACAAAATAATGACAACCGCCCTGACAACAGAATTAATAACTCTTACAGACACATCCTACTACAATAATAATTTTTGAGATCCTTATTCATTTCTAAGCAAACTTGATCTAAGAAATAAAATATATTTCTGTGCATGGTGATATTGTCATATTAACGATTTTAGGAATAAATTTATTTTTACGAGAAATCAGTAGCGTTACATTAATGTCTGCCAAAATAGGCAGGTGAAATTCCGTACGAACGCCACTGGTGGAAATAAAAAAAATTGTTGTACGGTAAATAATGCATCTTGATACATAGTACATGTCTGCCAAATTTCATTAAAATATCTAAAGTGGTATTACAGATATTATTAAAAAACTATTTATTTTTGAAAACTTTACCACCCTGTATATCAAAAATAAAGACGTTTAGGACATACGTTCATATGAAGTTTTCTTTTTAAAATGAACACAAAAATCGCTCCCTTAATTATTGACATTCAATTACAAAACACCCTGTAAATATTTTCAGATGAGCAATCTGTTGTTATAATTAAGTAGCGTTATTTTTGAACAGCCTGTTTTACTGTTTAGTCTATTACTACTGTATAATAATCATTTTATTCCATATGGACAATAAACCTGTGTTAGTGGCTGTACCACAAAAAACGTTTTTTTTTATTATTATGTGCGCTTTACGATCGAGATACGCAAATAAATTAATGTCTACGCCTTAAAATAGTTTTTTCACTACTAACCTATAACATCGCCATTATTGACCGATTATTAACGTTAGAAATCGTTTTTCTCTACCTTATAAGTTATTATTGACCATGGTTAATAATAAAGCTGGATTTATAAACTCGAAAAGTTGGTGAGGTTGAAGTTATGATCAAGTTTGTGAGGTTAGATATTCCGAACTCCCAGCATAAAAATTGGTTATGTCGAACTACCCGGGAAGTTTTCAAACCTTACATGAGCTTTATATGAACAACATGAACGAGTGTATAAATGGAACTGAGTGTTCTCTTTAGTTTAAATTGACCTCCTATTTCCAACACCAACCGAACCTCAACCTCGCCAACTTTTAGAGTTTATAAATCCAGCTTTAGGCATTGAAATCCATTATTGACCGATCTTCAAGAATCTATTTGTAATATTTGGTAACTTAATTTTTTGATTCTACAACATGAATTCATAAACATGAATAACCTGAAAGGTGATTTCTTGTGGTTAGGCAACCAGATAATTATCAATACATATTAGATTATTAGAGATGCTTAATATTGTAAAATATCGATACAATCAATAACAAATCGCTCATTTTTTAAAAAAACGGAAAACTCGTGAAATCTGATGACATAAATGAACAAAAATTGACATTAACAAAGCCACCTGACAAAACAACAAAATATTTTGCCAATTCCAAAGCGCAGGTAACTTGATTAAAAAATATACTTATACCTACCTATAATTTTTTATAATTAGTAATACTATAAAGATAAATGTCTTATAAAAGTTTGTAGTAGCGGAAACAATATTATATTAACCACGGTTTAGACAGCTTATAGTTCTCGCGTCTTTGCGCTCGGGCAATGATGATGCCTGTCTAAACCTTGGTTAATAATATACTATTTCTAAACAGGCTGATGCACTGATGGTCTCGAAAAGTATTCAATACTTAACTAACCTAAACTAAGCAAGGGCATAGTTTTACTTGCCAAATCTGTACATACTATACTATGACAACACTGCGACTTTACCTTAGGTTTGTAGGTTTGCGCAACCCCTAAAAATATAACAAAAGGAAATAAAATATAAAATACGCTTTATTATAGTTATTTTATTTATTATATTAATTTATAACATTAAATGTAATATTTTTTCGTAAATTTCTGGGCGTTTGCAAGGCACTGAATAATACCCAATTCTATTTAAGAAAAATACTAAAAATGAAACATCCTATCCTATGAAGACAACACTTGACCAGACATTATCATTCTTGAATTGGCTACATTCGTTTTTAAAAACTAGATAATACACGTCACGAGGAAAACACTAAAATCTTACCACATCATAGATTTGCTTTTTTTTTTAAAAAAATGTATTTATGTGTTTGTAATTAGATATCCAATAAACTGTCAAAGACGCTAAAACCACTTCCCTACAATCATTTACAATTGGAAGCCAAACAGTGGCGCATCCAGAGTTTCAGTTTGGGGGGGGGGGGGGTAGTGGCGCGGATCCAGGGAAAAATTGTGCTAGGGTTAAAACAGCGGCGAAGGCGCAAAAATAGCGCCGCAGGCGAAAAATTTTAGGAGCCACGCCCAAATTTCGTTTTTGTCCACAAGTTCTGTGATTCTAATATTTGCATTGAAGAAGTGTATAGGTAACAGAAATGCAGACAAGATATAATTTAATTTTCTTATTCTGTGTAAAAAACATATAAAACAAGTAAAATTAAATATAACATAACTTTTACATACTATACTAATAAATAGATATAAATACATATGAAAGAAATAGCAAATACTTAACACAGTTATCAAAAAATATATTTTTATAAAAAATGATAAATTTAATAAAAACATGTTAAAGCAAAAAATAAGATAATATTTCCTTGAGCAAAACATAAGTACCTACTCGCAAGGCTAGAAAACATGAAATTAAAAAAAAATTATAATGTGAAATCAAGTCGTCTATTTTTATTATTAGCAAATCTTTTTATGACGTGGTCTACATTTACTTGGATGTCTCTGTGTATGAACAGAAGTGATAGCCCAACTAATCTATCCTGACCCATTGTTGAACGAAGCCGCGTTTTAAGGCGCCGCAGAGAGGAGAAACTTCTTTCAGCTGAGGCTACACTAACGGGTAGAGTGACCAAAACTTGTAGGCATTTTTTTATTATTGGAAAAATATCTTCATCGCAGGACGAATATAAACCTATACCATCTGTAATGCTTTTTCTTATGTTTTTCCAAATACTAAATAGAGAATTCCAATTTTAATTTTAAAAGTATTAAGTCCTTATTTTGGGTATTTTCAAGTTTGCTTATATACTCCGCAACTACTTCAATCGACTGAGTAGTTTCAGTCTCCGTTTTTGAAATGAAAATGGAAAGAAAAAATATATTAAACTCATAGGTATTTAAAGATTCCTCGTTAAAACGAAATTGGAGATCTTGTACTATATTATCTAACAGAGGGATATATATGTTAATTCTAAAATAAGATTCGTCATTTTCTGCAGATATTATATATTGGGGCGATGCGTTTGTCTCTGACGCTTGGCGGCTTGTCTTCATGTTAGTGGCACGTGGCACGTTCTGGCGCGATGCTCTGTCGACGAAAGTAAAAAAGCGCTACTGCCAGATCGAACAAAAAAATTGCTGCAGTTGATCTGATAATACTTTTTGGAATATTATAATTTCAGTGGAAGGTTAGGTCTATAAAATTCCTGGGGGGGGGTAATTACCCCCATTACCCCCCCCCCCCCCCGTATATACGCCCCTGAAGCTAAACATGTTCTTTACGGTAAAGTAATGTACACACTGAAAGCAGATCATCAGCCCTATGATCGAACACACAAGTTAACTCTAGACGCTAACTTCAAAATTACATGTTTATCAACCACAGTGAGAAATTAACAAGTAGGCTTTTTTCGGTTGTTGTCATGGAAACGGTACGTTAAAAGTTAACTTGTGTGTTTGATCATAGGGCTGAATATCCTTTATAAAAATTCATATAAATATTTTTACATTTATGTTTATATTTTATCTTAACTAATTATTTTGTTTTATGTTAATTTATTTATGTATATATAGCGCCTTTCTTAATATTTTGTTTATGAGCTTCACAGTTATTACACTTTAAATCCAACTGTATTTACCAATTTTAGCATTTTTATTCTAGGTATCAGTTGCCTGATTATTTTAATGCAAACAAGTGCTATCTTGCCCCTTTATGCCCAAATATACTTGTCTTGATTTTCCTTTATTTAAACACTCTTGTCATCCTCACAATAAAATATTTAAGTGTGAACTATTAATTTTTTTGTCTCTTATATAACATACTTTTTAGAATTTTGGCAAAGAATGGTGTTTATATAAATAAAAAAAATAACTGTTACCATAAAACATAAAATCGATTTGCACCTGAAATTTTTCGCCCAGCACGGCACTTTAAAATCATTGAGGTTTGTTCAGAACAGACCAAATTGCATCCCTTCCCAAAATATTTGGGTTTTATATAAATATTTTGAATTTGAAATTTTATGCTATGTTTTTAGCATTAAAATAATTGACATGAATTGAAATTGTGTATACTGGATGTTACACATTACACAGGGTAGCGCATTAGTGCGTGGACGGTAGTTATCTTGAAAAAATATAGAATTGTTCTGATTTAAAATATTTTAATTGATACAGGGTAATTTACAAATGCGGAGCAGCCCAAACTTAAATAATCCAAATTAGAAGGCTGTAATTTAAAACTTTATTAAAAAAAGTTTGACGTACTAACAATAATCGAATTAATTGCGTCTATTTGTAATCACGTGTACAAAAGCAACCAATGACAATAACATTACACTAATAACAACCAATGTATAGTTATCACTTATGTCATCATTTTATTGCCACGGAACAAAAATGTTTTAACAATTCTGTAATTGTTATGATTTTAAATATCATTAAATTTTCTCACCGAAAATCCCTCGAGCATTGATAAATAATTTTATTACACCTTCCTCAAGCACGTTACTTTTTGGCAATAGTTTGTTGTCAAGTAACGTTCTTTCGAATACTGTAATAAAATGGGGTCATTTAGCATTTTTTTAATTACATTTTCTGAAAGATTTTGTAACTGCAAAACATTTTAATTTTCTGACGCCTCTAAAGCCTTTAAAACAATTTATCGCTGCGTGACGTCACTATCTCCTATAGCAAGTCGGGTCGCGCTGGCTGCCCCGATCACTGGGTGTCTACGACTAAGAAGACAGGTGGCCCTTCACATCGCCCAGAAGAAGAAAAAAATTAAATTTTAATAATTTCTTTTTCTGTTTACTGAAACAATGTTAGAGAAAGTATAGTCTAGAACTCTTATGGAATAGCATTTCCTACTTGGTATAGAATATATTATTAAAACTAGTAATAATATGCTTCTGCTTTAACTGAAAAAATAAACAGTAAGCGCATCCCCCTTGTATATGCTCAAGTTCAAACCGGACTAACTGTGGGAGGTAATGATGTCACCGCCCCGCGAGTTTTTATTCGATTTTAATCTCGTATATTTCGAAAACTACTTCATTGACTTCAAATGTTCAGGGTTGACCGTACATTATAAAGGCCTAATTAATTAAAAATTTGGTAAAGAGTGTAATTTGGGGTTTGACCAAATGACTCCATTATCTCGTAGTTATCAATGTTCTTGGGATATTATTGATGATAATTTTTACTGTGAACAACGTTGCATAATTAAGTTTTGCTCTTGGTTTTACTACCTCCAAGTTAATGGTACTTCACGTATAGCCTGTATAGAACCAAGTTGAGTGACATTTAATTTTAGAACAAGCAGGCTAATATCTCATAAATAATTTAAAAATTGGAACATTTTAAGTATGTACATGCTTTGCTTTTCTTGTACCACCTATATCCTGGGACACACTCGTACTCTATTTGTGGTAGAGTATTCGCGCGGTTTGTTGTAAAGTATAACAGATCTACTTTTATTAATGAAATTGGAACACATTCAATACAAGCTGACAAACATCCTACCTATCCTACTTTTATATGTAATTATTAATAAATTGTAGCCCACATGGCATTATCAATAATTTATACAAAAATTCGGAGCAATAAATGGAACGTTGCAGCACCATTTTTGATTGAAACGAGGTCTGTATGGGCTTCTATTAGGTATAATAATTCCAGCACACAGCATCATACTATCGCCTACAAAACTTATTTTTCTTGCAAACAAGCAACAGACAGTTCCGCTGCTCTCCTCCATTAGGTGAAAGCAAACAATACCGTAGTTTGTCTGTGAATAACACACATCTCCACTCCACCGTTCGTCTGCCCTATGTTAAATCTTTTAGTACGATGGGCTGCTAGTAAAGCTGGATAAGTAGCTGGCCTTCCCTATATCATTATAACTGTCATTATGCGAGTACCATTAGGATAAAGGCTTTAATTTGTGTTAAAAATTCATAATTTTCTAGATTCTAGGTGTAAGAAATTGACAATATACTGAATAAAAACAAAATGCTAATAGGCTTAGCAACAGAGTACACCTTAACTAAACCTAAGCAACATTGTATAACTCAATTTATCCACAGAATGTTCAAAACTTAGGAGTTAAATACATACTGTTATCTATCCTTGTATAACACCACCACCATCACTCTACTCGACACATTATTAACATCTCAAAGTTAACGAAACATTTGTTAAATCAATCTGCTATTTGGTGGTGAATGAAAATGTATCAATAATTAAAATAAGTTTAAATCATCCATCTCTTTTTACAGTAAAATCTCTCAATAGCGACCGCCCTCGGGGAATCAAATGTTGGTCGATAAACAGGGGTGGTCGGTTAATAGAAAAACATTGAAACAGCTGGACTGCATTTTACAGTGTTTGTTTATTAATAAGTATCTTCATCTATGTAAATAATTTTAAATATTTTTGTTTAAATTTATCAGAACTTAAATTAAATGAGATGAAGCCAATTTACCAATATGTATATATATATATATATATTATGCAATGTACTATATGTTTACTTTGAAATTCTTATTTTTTAAAATAATCAGAAATTATTGATTGCTTCATATTTTTTTTTTATTTTTATAAAATGCAGATTCACATTTTAATAGCAAGTCTCTTAAACTTGCGCAGGCTTCAGATTAACAGGCTTGATATTTGCGACACTGGAGCAAGTTCAGGTTCCTCTTCGTCTGTCTCAGAGTTGGTAGTAGTTTCATCCGTTTCTTGGATATCTTCAATACACTCGATGATAGTCAATTCTACACTTTCTGTTGGCAAATCGTTATTAATAGAGGCAAATTGTTTATTATGAGTGGTTAATCACTTTTTTCTGAGGATTGTAAATCGTTGTTTTGGTGTTTTCTTTTCCAGTACACTTATCATCTTTTAATGCATATGTTCTTGTTTGCAATGCACGATAGCAGAGCTTGTATCATCTGCATTAAATACGTCCCTTGAGGCATAATCTTTTAAAATGGTCAATAGCATTTCTTTCCAAGCAGTTACGTCTTCGATTTGACATCCGCTGATTCGCCACATATTTTCATTAAGGTAATATCGTGCCGACCACGGAATTTTTCTAACCATCCATTTGATGCCTTGAAGTTATCCAGTCCTAGGCATTAAGTAGATTCGAGGGCTTTTGCTTAAATTATGGGCCTGGATATTGGTAAGTGCTTGTTTCGCGCCTTACAAAACTAGTTTAAAACAACTTGGTCCACTGGCAGTCCTTCGGTTTTGGGAAATTTTCTTTTTTGTTCACCGTTGCCACCTTTTTGAAACAAATTTCTCACTTCTGCTTTATTTTGTTCACTTGGGTCTTACCCACTTAAAATTTTTCAGGCGATTTCCTGGTACTTAAACCAGTTTTTTTACTTTCTTCAATTTTTTCGCTTAAAGAAAGACATTTCCTTTTTCCCGCCATTTTCTTCAGATATTCACGTTAGTCCCAAAGCACACAAAAACTGTTCTAAACAAAACTAATGTTATCAGTCTTTAAAGCAAATTTAGTGGATTCGCCTGCAATAAAGTAATGAGTGTACCTATGTACCTATATTTATTAAGAATTGTCGGGTCGGGTTTTACTGCCCTAATGGAGGGTGTTTTTAGCATTAGTGTTTACTAAAAATCCCGATGATGTGTGCCCGCGGTCGCTTAACAGATGGGTAGTTAAAGAGGAGTATAAAATAATGGGATTTCCATTTTTAAATATGGGGAATTCATTACCGGTCGTTTAACGCGGGTGGTCACTTGATAGAGGCGGTCGCAAACAGAGGTTTTACTGTATATTGCTTTTTGAAATTGTAGTTCTAAGGAAGGTATTTATTATTTAATCGAAATATTAGTACACGAAATAGTCTATTACTTATACATTTTGGCCCTAAATCCGACAATGGACGGACACTCTATGGTAAATACTCATTTTCCTAAAATATAAATGTATTGGCGCCTGTTTCACATTTACTCGACTTTTATGATGTGAACAATTTACATGTAAAACAGCAAGTACCTACGCAGTGCAAAGTCGCAATAATTATAGCAACTTTTCTGGCACCGGATAGAAGAGGTGTGGCAATAATAAATTCGATTTAGGCAAAATTTTATCGAAAAAATGTATTATGCAACTTTTTTGTTTTCAAATGATACACCACAAAATAAAGTTGGTATGCATTATGCATTATAAAATATTAAGAATATTACAAAATGTTGCAAATGTACCTGATATATAGAGTAGGTCCAGGGTCTTCCAACGAGGACTGAACAGGAGCTCATTTTTGAGCTTCCTTGTATTTAAAGAAAAATCCAAAATAGCCAATCGATGTACTTTTTCCTGCAGAATTCAAAAATGAAACCAAAAATTTATTTGAACCAGAAACAAAAGAGTTACGCTATGGATAAAGTGTTTTTTAAATGGAACAAAGCTTTTTTTATACGATTTTTGAAACGAGTGATTTTTTTTTGTCCGTTCTGATTAAAATATTTAAAATTGTGACAGCTATTTTTATTAAATTTTAATGTTTTATCCAGTATAATTTAACTTTAACCTGTTTGAAACATACACTAGGTAATAAAGGTATAATCACCTTTGAATCCTTCAAAGTCAAAAAATTTGACAAATTTAGTATAATATTGCCGAAATGAAATATTCATTAGATGAGAGATTGCAGATTGTTATCTTGTTCTACAAATGCCAAGAAAATGCAAGAGAAGCAAGGAGAAGATTTATTGCAAATTTTCACAGAAATATATCGGTCAATACTATTCTAAGGATAAAGAACCTATTTGAGGAAAATAAAACATTACATGACAGAAAAAGAAATCCAACTCTATACTAATTTAAAAAAAAAAAACATTAATAATTTAATTGTTCAATGTGACCTCCGTTGTTCTCGAAACATGTGCGATAACCTCTTTGTAGCCTTTCCAAACTTGCTGTTATACTGTGATTTTCCTGGTTAAGGCGATTTATTTCATTCACAATTTTCTGCATGATCTCTTCAATATCGTGGTTTCGCTGCTTGTATACCACGTTCTTTAAATGGCCCCAAAGAAATGTGTCTAATATTGACAAATCGGGACTATTGGGTGGCCAAGCATAGGTTCCATTTCTACCAATCCATTCTTCATGGCGTTCATTTAAATATTGAGTAACCTCACGCACGGCATGCGGAGGGGCCCCATCATCTTGCCAAATTAAATTTTGATATTCTTCCAATGGTAAATCTTCCAGAAAGTTCTCAATTTCGTTTTCTAAGAACTCGTAGTATCTCTGTCCATTTAAAGTCCCGTTAAAGAATATTGGTCCCAAAATTCTATAATTTTTTATGCCACACCAAACATGGATTGAAGTCCTTCCTTGAAATTTGATTGTCTGAAATTTTCTTGGATTTCCAACGGCCCAGTGATGATTATTATGTCTATTGTAAACCCCCGATGTTGTGAATGTGGCTTCGTCAGTCCATAAGATATTTCTGAATAAATTAGGGTCTTCGTTTTCTTTCCGAATCACAATTTGGGAAACAAATTGGAAGCGAAGTTCTTTTTGTGCCGGTGTTAGATGTTGAAGTGGAAGGATATGATAAGACTTAAATTTATGATTTCTTAAAGTCCTGTGAACAGTTCCTTGGGTAACTCTTCTGCGTCTTACACCGCCGCCGTATTGAACGTCCCGAACTGCGTCCGAAATTGATTTGGTTGGATTCAGTCGAAAATAATTCACAATGGCACGGTCTCGATTTCTATTCCTTTCTGGATTTCTTTTTCTGTCATGTAATGTTTTATTTTCCTCAAATAGGTTCTTCATCCTTAGAATAGTATTGACGGATATATTTCTGTGAAAATTTGCAATAAATCTTCTCCTTGCTTCTCTTGCATTTTCTTGGCATTTGTAGAACAAGATAACAATCTGCAATCTCTCATCTAATGAATTTTTCATTTCGGCAATATTATAGTAAATTTGTCAAATTTCTGATTATACCTTTATTACCTAGTGTATGTTTCAAACAGGTTAAAGTTAAATTATACTGGATAAAACATTAAAATTTAATAAAAATAGCTGTCACAATATTAAATATTTTAATCAGAAAAATCGTATAAAAAAAGCTATGTTCCATTTAAAAAACACCTTATCCATAGCGTAACTCTTTTGTTTCTGGTTCAAATAAATTTTTAGTTTCATTTTTGAATTCTGCAGGAAAAAGTACATCGATTGGCTATTTTGGATTTTTCTTTAAATACAAGGAAGCTCAAAAATGAGCCCCTGTTCAGTCCAGTTGGAAGACCCTGTACATAATTTATTAATCATGTAAATGATTCCATTCGCCTGTGTTAGTAAGCGCGGAGCCTCGCTAAATGAACAAAAACGGTACCTATTTACATATTTGTAGAGGCCAACGTATTTAGTATATGTACCTACGCCATAAAAATGTTATTAACTATATAAAATAGACAATATATTTATACCAAAGTCTAGGCAATAAAATATTTATAGTTTACACAACAGAATTTACGAAATTTGCAATTATTTCGTAAACGGCTGGAAATAACCTACATGTTTGTATTGCAAAAAATATTTGTTTATGAATTCTACGTTACATTAGTTAAAAATATACAGGGTGTTCCATTTGAAAAATTTGAGAAAAATGAGTTTTTAATTACTCATTTTTGAAACCTTATTTAGAACACCCTGTATAAAATTGATGAAAACTCTTCGATTCATCAAATTCATCATTCATTCAAGATAAAGTGTAATAAGTAGTCATACGATTTATGTTAACATATTGGTTGTTGTTGGAGATTTTAATATAAGTGAAGTATTTGGAGAAAAAATTAAAAGTTATATTAAGAAAAACATTATTGGAGGAGAAAAGAAAACTTTTTGTAATTTTTTTTATAGAAATTTAAAATTCTTTTATTAGAAAATTAAAAGCTAAAGTATGATATCATACTTTAGCTTTTACTACAACTACCATCTAGATATGGGGCTATGCCCCATAATTTTAGGTGTAAGTTTATATTTTCCAGGATTACATAGGAGTACATTATAAGTCTAAACCTAATAGTTTCCGAGATATCCACTTTTGAAAAATTACATTTTTGAACTTTGACAGCTTCTAACTTTTTATCTGTACGTCTTAGAGTAAAACGGCTTACATGTCCCTATCTTAGTTTCTTATTATCTTCCTAAAAGTGTTAACTTCCGGTTAATCCGGATGTAACTCAAAAGCCGGAAATACAGTACTTCCGATTTAACCTTAAGTTGATGTTTTTGGGAAGATAATAAAAAAGTAAGATAGAGACATGTAAGCCGTTTCACTCTAAGACGTACCGTTAGAAAACTAGAAGCTGTCAAAGTTCAAAAATATCATTTTTCAAAAGTCGATATCTCGGAAACTATTAGGTTTAGGCTTATAATGCACTTATTGGAAAAGAATTATTATTTCATGTTAAATCCAAAAATATTCTAAGATATAGGGTGTTCCATTTAAAAAAAAAACTTTGCTTCTCTACGGTTTTCTGACTCATCCTGTATACTTATTTGTTTAAAATTCTAATAGACCTTAAAAAACCCTAAAACTTTTGTTTAAAATATTTTCTGCTAACTATTATACTTTAAGAAATAGTCGACCGTTTCCATACATACCAACGACCCTGTATATGTAAGACATTATAATCATTATTAAAATTGTGATTTTTCCAATTTTAAATGATGTTCATATATAGAATGTCTTCATTGTGTAGAATGTTTATTATTTTTGATAAACGAATCTTGATGATCTTTGATTCTCGTCCGAAAAGAACGACCTGTTTGGCCTATATCAGATTTTGTACATGAGCCACAATTTAATTTGTAAACTCCGCTTTTTTGATTCTTCATAGTTTTGTCTTTATTGTTTTTGATGATTTTGCCTAAACTATGGTTAGTTTTATATGCTGTTTTTATTCCCTGTTTGTTAAGAAAACATTTTATGTTTTCAGTGGCTTTGCCTATAAAGGTTTAAGTTTTATAATTACATTTTTCTTTTGTTATGGGATACATTTCCTTAATAGCCATTTTATGTGTAAACTTGGAATATACATCATCTATCATTTTATGATTGTAACCATTATTGATATCTATTTGTTTAATTAAATTAAATTCTTTAGTGAAATTTTCTTTTGACATAGGGACATTGATTAAGCGATGGACCATACTATTATAGGCCGCTAATTTATGTTGAATCGGATGGTGTCTCCATTGTTAAACTTAATGTTGCCATAAAATATACTTACAACTCTTTGTCAAATAATTTAAGACCAAAATATTAGGACTGGTATTTCCCATGTTACCTGTAATTTAGACCTTATAAATTAAGATTTCAGTTTGTATACCTCACATCTGATGAAGCCGCTGTGACGGTGACAAAATGTAGTGAAAATCTTAAAGCAATAGTTTTTTCTTGCATAATTAAGAATACTTTTGGATTTTACATAAGGATACAGCATGAGTCCAAAAGCCGTAGAAAAACTAAGTTAATTTTTTTTTATAATGGGACACCCTTTTTTTTGGATTTTACATAAAATTACAATTACTTTTTAATAAGTACATTATAAGTCTAAACCTAATAGTTTCCGAGATGACTTTTTAAAAATTACATTTTTGAACTTTGGCAGCTTCTAGCTTTCTAACGGTACGCCATACGGCAAAACGGCTCTATCTTACTTTTATTATCTTCCGGAAGTTCTATATTTCCGGATTTTGAATTACATCCGGTTTAACCGAAAGTTGACAGTTATGGGAAGATAACAAAAAGCTAAGATAGATAGATAGATAGATAGAAGCTGTCAAGATTCAAAAATGTCATTTTTCAAAAGTCAATATCTCTGAAACCTTTAGATTTAGACTTATAATGAACTTATTAAAAAATAATTGTAATTTTATGTAAAATCCAAAAGTAGAGGGTGTTCCATTATAAAAAAAAGTAACTTTGTTGTCTACGGCTTTCGGACTCATCCTGTATACTTATTTTTTAATTCTGATAGACTTTAAAGATCCCTAAAACTTTGGCTTGAGTATTTTTTGCTAGCTGTTTTACTTTAGAAAATAATCGACCGTTTCCATACATTCCAACAATCCTGTATACCTATACATTTTATAACACTGTATGATGCGAACCTTTTGCCGGATTTCGGACCGGAACAGGATTCTAAGTAAGTAACTTAAGCCATAAGTTCTTCGGAAGTCATACTGTCCGAGATCATACCAACAGTGAAAGCTTTAAAGATGTATTTGGAACAAAAATATTGTATTGCGACTAATTTTAATATAATGAGAAAAACAAACATTACTAGCCTAAAGAATCGATTTTCTAATATCGATACAAGTAGCAATCATATATTCTCTACATTTTTGGATCCTAGATACAAATTAAATTTTTTGAGAACACACTAAAGCTTATATTCAGACAGAATTTCGAAGAATGTAAAATGCTGACACTACAGAAATTGTTCTAAATGACGACGCTGAAACTGATGAGGACGAAGTATCACTATTAAATATAAAGTTTCGGCCCTTCATCTTCAACCAACTTGTCAAAGCATGAAAACGTTGATAAAGAGATCGAACTGAATTTACAACAGAATGTTTTAAAAAGAGATTAAAATCCAATAGACTTTCTGCAAGCAACGGCGAAAAAATAATTGTTCTGCATCATAATCTGCCCTTTATTAAAACACATTTGTTGAAGACAAATTGTTAATAATAAAGCTGTGTTTCATATTACATTACAATAAGTTTTCAAATCTTATCCCAATTTTATTTTTTTTTTATCTCGCAGTCAAAGTATTACTTTATTACCGTCATATTTTAACATTCCAGGAGCACTTGCCCCGCTTTAAACAACGTCTATGGAAAGGCTATTTATGACGGGATAATGGAAAAATAGAAAAGTAAAAAGTGAATTGTTTAAATATACCGGGTGTTTTAGAAGTACCCTACGTAACTTAAGGGGGGGGGGGGGAGATTCCTCCATATTCTAAAAGAAAAAGTTCATTTGAACGTTTAAATATCCTTTTCCCGATTTTATTCAAATTTGGCACCGTTATTCATAATGATTAAAGCGTTTAATTAGCTCTAACTAGATTAAATTTATTAAGTCTTAATTATTATTGACATAAAAATGTTCGCCGTTGACTTTTTTCTAATTTTGATATTTTTTTTCGGATTTACCATTTAATAACACTTTCTCGTTTCCGGAATTATTTTCGTATCTTGCTTTGTTTTTGAGAAAAGAAATAAATACCACTTTATTGCATGTACAAAAAAAAAGTACCTATGTATTTCAAAGTTAATTAAAACATTTAAATTAAAAATAAAATAATTTTTTTTAAATAATGACACAAAAAAAAATGCAACAGTTAATCAAAGCAAATGTTGAAATTGGCCACCTTCTGATAACACGCACAATTGCAACCGATTTTTTTAAAAAATCTTTAACGCCCTGTATATCAAAAACGGGGCAATTCCAGACACATGTTCATATGAACTTTTTCTCTTAGAATATCATAAGGAATCACCTCCTTAAGTTACGTACCGTACTTCTGAAACACCCTGTATAAATAAAAAAAAAAACAGAGGTTCTGAAACTAAATTGAATTCATGTGTCTACTGTCCTCGAATACTTGTGCCTAATACCAATGAGATATAGGAGACGGTATATAAAAAAACTGCATCTAGTCTGCCTTAAAAAGGTGAGGTTTCTCGCTTTCCGTCATATTTGGCAACAGCAATTTGTAAAACAACATGAAAGTTGTTGTTTTTTTTATAAGAAAACGTCAGTGGCATTTCGACTTCTGCGCATGCTCCATGAGTGCGTTACCAAACTAACTTTTACTTCTGTAATTTAAAAACTAGTCCTATTATTCGTTCTCTCAAAGGATTTTATAATTATGCCTTAAATAACATCATTTTGACTTCAATCTCTCTAATTTTATTGAGAAAATTATTACATAATAATATCTAATAAATGTTCCATTAAATAAAGATTCTTTTACTTTTATCAATCGAAATACACAAAGTCTTAACAATGGTATATTGTGTATCTAGTAGGAATAATAACATATTCTCGAGTCAAGCAAGCATCCGAGGCCGAGGATATGATTTTCCCACGAGGTGCACATACTATTTTTTCTGGAATCAAAAATAAAATAGAATAAATAATAAAATTAAATTTAAAAAAAAATCTGTACGGGAATATGTTACTTTCCCGGCCTAAGACGGGAATGTAACTTCCTTGTACTTTTTTTTTGATTACTGCTCAGCAAGGTATATTCTTGCACAAGGATTTATTTTATATAAGCTGAGGTTTTTGGGTGTTTGGACGACAAAATAAAAGCCAAAGGGCTCTTAGTTTATTTTAATGCAACGTTTCGCCAAATCTTCTGGCTTTATCAGGCTACAATATTAGGATAAATACATCAGTAAAGGGTAAAGGGTACTAATCAGCGATATACAACCGAAGACAAAAAATGTAGAAAAATTGTCAAACAACTTATTTAAAGCAACCCTCAGTCGAAAACGATTTAAATTTTATAGGATTTATACTCAATTTCAATTTACAAATGCTTGTAATTAGAGATATCAAGGATGGTGTCATTTTTTATTCCCTTATAAAGAAATATCACAAATTGACTTACCTTCGAAACTCGATCGTCATTTTTTTATTTTAAAAATCAACATTTCTATATGATATGTACCAAACAACACATCACAATAAGAGGGGGAGGGGTAAACTTCACACAAAACGATTTATTGTTTATATTATAAATCCTATTTAACACGAGTATATCGTGTACCTGCCAAGATGAAATGATTTATTTTAGTTAAAATTATTGTTATATTATGTTGATATTGTAGTCTGATGAATCAAGAAAATTTGGCCAAACGTTGCAAAATCAAGAAACCTTTGGTTGTTATTTTGGCGTCCAGAACATCTTCTTATAAAAAAGCAAGGTTTGGATAAGAATATACCTTAATCATTGATTAAATTATTTGATTCGTTAAGATTTTGTATATTTCGATTAATAAAAGTAAAAGAAATTTTACTTTTAAACATTTATTAGATATTGAACAATTTTATCAATGTAATTAAAGCGATTGAAATCAAAATAAAGTTATTTATGTAGGATTCACGTTTCAACGAAATTTATGCACTTTCCACTATGTGTTATATACCCATTTGTTCATGTTTTATTGTTGTTTTAGAATAAGACCACTTTGTTATTCACCTTTTATCGAATAATGTTTTTTAAAAAATTGTGTTTGTGCTAAATCGATTTTATGAGAAATATGTATGCAATGTATGTCAGTCAGTTAGTTCTTCTAGATTTAATCTTAAATTAGATTAGTTTAGTACAGGTAGCATGGAAGAACTCATAGAGAATACTACCTTTATGCAATGATTGATATTTTTGTTTCTCTTTTTTTAACTTTATTTGCATTATAAATATTTTTCGATTCTATTCTATATACACACAACGCAAATGCAGTTTCTTTTTCTGTTTTGTTCTCTTAATCATAAAGGCTTTTAAACTCTCGGTCAATGTTGGTCAATGAATGTCTAGTCAATAAATTTAGACCTTTCCATTTAGGTACTTACATTATTTAAAAATCAAAAGTTATTAACAGGGTGGAAACTTTAAACGCACTCTGTATAGTAAGTACGTAGTACCTATATATCTTTCCATATCATTTAACGCTATATAAAGCGTTTTTTTTGTGGGCGTGACAAACCTCAGGGACACACCACTGACACAAAATATCGCAACAAGCTGCAAATATTCTAGACTCTAGTTAATTTATTGCTATTATATCTTATCCTATCTACGTTTTTATGTACTCACGTCATCAGTGTCTACTTTTTTTATAAGCAATAAAACATGATAATGTTAAATAGTTTACAGGCTGCCGACTACTTACCTACTAGCTCAACATAAATTTACTGCAAAAATATAATTTTGACATGCATGACGAATCCTATTGCCTAATTCTCAAAATAATACGCCACTGCCAACTTACATAATATTCAAACCCTCTTTCAATATTGGGCTATTTAAAAAAAATGTTTTTTCAGCTTAATGCAATGTGTAGGCGAACAATGTTGCCGTCATTTAAGATAATTACAATTTATTTTATTATACCTACACTTTATAAGTAGTGGTAAGTTGAATTAAATAATAATTATTTGTAGTATATATATCGAGATATATATTAATGATAATAACAATAACACTATAATAAACGTCTTTATTTTATATCGATCGTTACAATATACACGGAAACTAGATATTTTAAAGAAAAGGGCGAAATTTAACCCAGTCAGTGGCGGGGCAAGACTAAATGTGAACATCGGCGATATCAGCTTTGCGAGGCATCAAAAAAATACTAGGTCAAAATAAGCGAATTCTACTCAAATGCGCACTAAGGATAAATATATTGTTGCTAATGATAATTAATGACATAGAGGCACAGACAAATACAGATTATAATAAACGAACTTTTCGGCTTTTTGCTTCACTGATACAATGATTATCTTTTTTGCTAATGATTTTTCTTTAAATTTTGATGGAATTTTACAAATGCTTTTTTCTACAAATGATCGAACTTCTGCAATGCTTTTATCAAATCCTCTGTTACGATATTCTTGAATCCAATGCAAAAAGAACGCAAGGAATCAATAGCGACCTTTATGTTAACTTGACCCGATTGCCAGATTTGACTTATATTGTTCACAACTGCAACAATAAATTCAAAATTGAGCATTTCTTCCAAAACAGCTTCACAGTCATAAGTCATTCACACATTCGATGACATCATCAAATTGTAAAAATATCGCTCTTACTGCTCCGATTCTACTCTCTTATCGTGTTTTAGACAAATTCTTTTATGTCAAAAACTTAAACAATGTTTTAACGTTTGCTAGATGTTGAAAACAACAAATAGGTACATTTTCTTGATAAAGCCAAAAAATTATTTTGGCTGTTGTGGAAGAACTAGCCGCATATATCAAAAGCAAATTCTAGCTATGACAATCACAGGGCGCGAAAAATGCTCTCGGATTAATATTATGGACGGTACTTAGCAGAAAATTAATTGTGAGTTTATTTATAGTCCAATGGATTTAAAATTTGGAATGGTAGATATATAGGTAAATATAAATGTACGCCGATGCGTTGTCACTTTTTTTTAGACTATAATAAATAAATTTTTTAGACTATCTAGGGCCGACGCACTGAGTTTTTTTTCATAAACTATTAAAAATACTTAAACGTTCCGCGGCGGCATGGCTATTACAATTTTCTTTACAACAAAACCAACCTAATCAGTTTTTTTTTTTAAATTTAAATGTGTGAAAATAACTTTCCCTCCGTTTTGAAAACACGGCCGTCGGCTACCGACCTTTTGCGAGGCGAAACTTACCGCAATTGCAAGTTTCACATTGGAAGGCGGAGCCAACTATGTGCAGAGGAACTCTGGGATTTCGGAGCGTTTATTAATTATTTTATGCTGAAACTTAAATGTAATTTTCTATTGTTAGTCGTGTTTGTAGCTTGACAACGTATTTAATATAAAGTTTAATGATGTTTCCAAAGTGTAATGTAAAATGTAAGTTTGGAAGGGTATATGGGGTGTTGCCTCAGTGCTTTGGGGGTTTTGTTTAAAATGTTATTAATCCTATAATGTGTTACTTTAAAGAAATTTTAACATCGATGTTTTAGTTTCGATCTTTTTTTGATAACATCTCAAATTCCGAACGGTGTAGCAGGTATCAACTCTAAAGGCAATTCTAGTCAATCTCAGTCGTCGGGTGAGAGCGATTTCGCCAGGCAATCGAGAGGTCCCGGGTTCGAATTTCGGCTTGGACATGGAACGTTTTTGAGTGCTTGTTAGATTTTTTATTGTAAATATATTATATTATTAAATAAGACTGGCTGAGTGGCTACTGAACAGCCAAAGGCAACTTAAAAATCAGTATTCTTATACGTAATTGTACGGCGTTTCCCCTGCTCGTTCTTTTTTTGGGGTTCCCCTTTCGGCCTGTTCTATTTTTAAAATTGACCAGTGACATTGAACTGTTAAACCCTAGTTGAACGGTTGGAACGTCGTAGACGAATTAAAAAAACGAATAATACGCCTTATTATAAATAAATAAATTTGTAAAAGTTGTGGGGCGTGAAGGTATTTTGGTTTGTTTTATTAATACTTTCTGTTTCTTTTAAATTGTGAAAAATTTTAAAGATGTCTTAGCATTCCCTAAGATTTTTTTTTGCAAATGTAAGAGAAAAAGGTTTTACCGTTTGCTTTGAAAATCTATTCAAATCGACCAAATCTACCAGCAGATTTTTTGACAGTGATATTACATTATTGTAGTTGAGACTATATTGATTATTTAGTATAGAAACTAAAGTCCCCAGATTTACACACAGAGTCGTATTATAGCCCACGCTTCACTGACTTGGCATTTTTCTTCTTACACCTAATACTTAGAAACTACGTCCATTTCATTGATTTATCTTCTGCATATTATGGTCTTGGAGAGAGCATTAAATCTAATAATATTAAACAATAACGCAGTGTCCTACTGCATTTAATATTGTGCGACTGGTTTTGTATTTGTAGGTACCTACATATAAATACAAAAAATGTTTTTTAAAATAAATGTAACTACAATCTTACTTAAGAAAACATTATTGTTATAGGATCGATGTTTTTTCAACATTACAAGAACTCCAGAAATTGAAGAAGCAGTTTTAAGTTTAATTCATGGAAATTAACCTGAACTAGAAACATTAGAAATAATTTGCACATCTCGCACATTCTAGTTTGGAGAATTCTTGGAAAATATTGTGCAAAATCCGGTGTTTGACTGTGAAATAATGTTCATAGGTGAAACTTCTCAAGAAACGTTATCAGAAATTTCCACAATATTCACGTTTGGGCAGAAGACCCGCATGTTATTGTGGAATCTAGCCATCGAGAGCAATTTTCATTAAATGTCTTGGTTGGAGTCATTGAAACCTAGGTACTTAATTGATCCTTTTTTTGCCAGAAAGTCTAAATTACCATAGCTATCGCTGGTTTCTAGAGGAGGATTTGCCCATATTGCTTGAAGAGGTGCCAATTTTAAGTATAAATATAGAATGTGGTTAATTTCTGATGGTTCAATCAAAAAGCAAGATAATGTTTAACTCGTACATTTTATAACCAATGTGTAGGTCGTGGTGGACCCCAGCATTGGCCCTCGAGGTTCTCAGATTTAAATAGTTTGAACTTTTTCTTATGAGGGTATTTTAAAACTTTTACGGCACTCCAGTATGTAAAAGAACTGAGGAATCGCATAAGAGCTTCCTGTAATATTTGATTTGCAAAATATCACGACAAACGAGCTAACCCAACAGTTTTCCTCTATCGCTACGGTTAGTTCAGGTTAGTTTTCATTTGCGGATTTCTCAAGTTGTGAGTTATTGAAATATTAATTATTAGAATTTAAATTGTAGGTACTAGACAATGTAAAAATACATTTCCAACTTTTTGCGTGACAGTAGCGAGTGGGCATTTATAGTGGAAATGTTAATACTCTGGACTCTCAGAGGCATATTTTAGAATTTATGTTAATTGGCCTCCTAAAGCGCTTTAAAACGAAAACTTTTTTTTAAAGCAGTGTCGTACAAGTGACACTAAGCTGAACCACCTACGGGTGCGCTGCAGTGACTCATCGTGTGTGTCTACCATGCACCGTTCTGGGTGGAATTAAGCGGGTAACCTCAATGGAGCATTCACCATAAAAATATTTGTAAAAGGGGTTCAAGTCGCCAACCTGCCTTCAATGTTTTAAGCTTTCTAGGTTGTTTGGTCAGATCACGGTCGCCGATCAAGCGAATGGCTCTTCCTTGAATATAATCCAGCATCTTAGGGTATGTTTAGGAGCAGAGCCCCAAATATGTGAGCAGTATTCCAGTGATGGATGAATTTTGACTTTATAGAGCGTCAAAAGCTGTTGGATGTATAGAGGTTCTTAGTTCGAAAAAGTATTCCAAGCTTCTGCTAGGCTGCCTTAGCTATGGCCGCAACGTGACTATGCCAAGATATGTCTATTCAAATTGACGCCCAGTAAATGAACTGAAGAAGCCAAGAGAGTCGAGTGTTCCGCCATGGCTATACCTATTTGGCTCTTCAACATTAACGTTTTTATATAAAAAATTGCCGCCTGTTTTTCTTTAGCGTTAAATTTAACTTTGTTACTCAAGACAGTATTTCTTCCAGGTCTTTGTTGAGATGTGATACTTTTTGCTGCCTATAGATACGTGCATTGACAGTCGATGGTTCGAGCATCCAAAGTAAAGAATGAAACAAGTGTGCTGCCGTCAGCGAAGCTATATGTAGAATTTTTAGTTTTTTTCAAAAGATCGATAATATATAATAAAATTAATTTTTAATGTTAATGTACTTGAAAGAAATTCATCCATTGGAAAATAAAGTTAAAGTTAAAATTATGGTATTTCAATGGTAAAAACGAAAAAGAAGAGTAAACCCTCCATAATGGTCCAACGAACCGAATAATTGTATTGTTTTCCGTAAACTTTGTGTGTTAATTTGGAAATTGGTGATGCTGTTTCCGAAAAGCATAATTTTTCAGAAAAAATATATGTCGCTGACACCTCGATGTGAGGCTACTTGAACCTTTTGGAAATGGGAAAGAAATAAGTAAAAATCTAAACGTTTGGCTAGGAAAAGTAGTGGATATTGATAAATACTGAAAAGTTTTTTTTCCATTAATTTGGTTTAGTTAGATTTGTAGTGCAGTGGTAGTATTTTGGTTATTCATTGGTTATTGTTTAAAATAAAAGTTATTGGTTTATTTGTAAAAAATGACGGAATTAGAAAGTCAAATAAAGATTTATAATAAAAAGCGTGGAATTTGTAAAGCAAAGCTCACAAACTTCACAAAATTTGTGCGAGGGTTGCAGGATGAAGTTTTAAATTTAAATTATAAGGTCAATCCTGCCAAAATCGCTGAATTGGAAACAAGATTAGAGATTGTTGTTGCCCAAGGTTTGACAGAATTCGAGGAATATCAACAATTTTTGGAACAAAATCATGAAAATCAAGATGAACAGTTAACCGAACGTGAGCTCTTTGAAAATAATTATTATGAAATTGTTGGTATCGCAAAATCGGTTCTGTCAAAGCTAGTAAGTTTGGAAAATCCGTATGGCGAGAATATTTCGCCATCGGGTAGTGTTGTTAGTTCAGTGGTGGCACCAAGGGCGCACCCCAAGTTACCCTCTATACCTATTCCAAAATTTTCTGGATCATATGATAGATGGCTAGAGTTTCGAGACACATTTATTTCGTTAATTCACTCAAATAATGAAATAAGTCATATTGAAAGTTTTATTTTTTAAGACGTGCATTAGAGGGAGATGCAAAAGAAATAGTACAGTCTTTGGAAATGTCAGCTATGAATTATACTGTTGCTTGGGATCTTGTTTGTGAAAGATATAATAATGATACAATGTTGGTAAATAATCACCTAAAATTATTGTTTGATTTGCCCAGAGTAGAGACCGAGAGCGCTGTTAGTTTGCGTAAGTTGGTAGATGGTGTTACTAAGCATATTCGTGCGCTTACCACATTAGGACTGCCAACTGACCACTGGGATGTCATAGTAATTTTTATTATTATTGGTAAATTAGATTCTGTGACCAGGCGTGCGTGGGAGGAAATTAAATCAAAGGATAAGTTGCCTACTTTGGACGAGTTTAAAGGGTTTTTAAGATCAAGGGCTGAAACCTTAGAAGCAGAAGAAAATCAAACTAAACAGAAATGTTTTAGTAAAAGGTCATTTTTAACTCGGAATCAATATTGTAGCTATTGTAATAAGGAGCACTTTATTACAGATTGCATCGAATTCATAAAATTATCAGTTTACCAACGATATGAGCATTTAAAAAAGCTCAGACTTTGTCTCAATTGTTTGAAACGCAACCATTTTAGTAAAAATTGTACGTTAAATGGCTGTAAGAAGTGTTCCTCAAAACATCATGTTTTGCTGCATTATGATACAAAAAAGGAGACAACTGTACAAGCAGATAAGAAAGAAGTTACGTTGCCTGAAGACAAAGGTCAGAGTGTCACAATGAGTGCGTCTCAGGTTGGATGTTCAGGTGAGGTATTGCTCTCTACTGTATTAGTCAAACTAATTGGACCGCAAGGTAACTATGCTGTATGTCGTGCCCTGTTAGATAATGGTTCTCAGAGTAATCTAATAACTATAGATTTATGCGAAAAATTGAATTTAGATTTACATTTTCTGGATATATCGTTAATTGGTGTTAATCAAGCGCGATCTGTAGTAAATAAAAAATGCCATGCTAAGATGCAATCTTTGCACAGCTCATTCGAAACGAATATATCGTGTTTAGTTGTTACCAAAATAAGTGACCCTATTCCTAGTCACAAACTAAATATTTCTGGTTTAAATATTCCAGGCCACTTGCGGCTGGCCGATCCCAGCTTTGCAACCCCTGGACCAATAGATCTTATTTTAGGAGTAGATATTTTTTATCACCTTTTGTGCATTGGTCAAATTAAATTAGGTGACAATTTGCCTTTGATGCAAAAAACCAGACTTGGTTGGGTCATCGGTGGTTCGATGTCGAGTAGTTCTTATGGAAATAATTCTCCTGTACGCTGCAATTTTGTGGCTACTCTCGATATTCAGTCTCAATTAACAAAGTTTTGGAGTATAGAAGAACCCCTTCCAACAAAGTTCACTTATCTATGGAAGATCAAAAATGCGAAGATATGTTTTCTAAAACAACAAGGAGAGACGATTCTGGTAAATTTATTGTTAAGATTCCATTAAAAACTGATCCCTCTGAGTTGGGCGATTCTCAAAATTATGCTTTGAATAGATTCTATGCCTTGGAGCGTAAATTAGCTAAAAATGATAAGTTTAGTGACATGTATAAAAATTTTATGATTGAATATGAAAATCTTGGCCACATGTCACTAGATCCAGATCCCCATTCAAGTGTTTCATATTTTTTACCTCACTATGGTGTCTTGAATGAGTCAAGTTCTACAACTAAGTTAAGAGTTGTTTTTAACGGATCTGCTCCCACAGATACAGGCCTTTCTGTAAATGATATTCAATATGTTGGTCCTAGTATTCAAGAGGACCTATTGTCAATCTTTATACAATTTCGTCAAAATAATATTGTGGTATGTGCTGATATCGACAAAATGTACAGAATGGTTTTGATAGATGATAATCAGCGTTGCCTTCAAAAAATCTTTTGGAGGGAAAACCCCGATAAAGAATTGGATGTGTATACCCTAAATACGGTTACGTATGGAACTAGTTCTGCGCCTACTTAGCCATAAGATGTCTAAGACAGTTGGGTCTGGAGAATGCTGAAAAATTCCCTGAAGCGTCGCATGTGATCCTGAAGGATTTCTATGTTGATGACATGCTAACTTCTTTTGCTAACGTCGATAAAGCTATTAAGATTTGTTCCGAGGTTGCAGAAATCCTAAAATCTGGTTGTTTTAACTTAAGGAAATGGCTTTCGAATGAGCCTCAAATACTTCAAAATGTGGGTTATGATAATGTTACCGACAAGGTAGTCTTTGGAGAAGAATGTGAAAACAAAACTTTAGGTTTGTATTAGTCGTTTCAAGATGACGTTCTTAAATATCACATCTCTCCAAATATGTCTAGAAACATTACTAAACGTACAATGCTATCAGAAATACCAAAAATTTATGATCCACTCAGTTTATTAAGTCCATGTGTAATACTTGCAAAAAATATGGGCAGAGAAACTTGAATGGGATCAATCATTGCCTTTAAATCTTAATTCAACTTGGATATCCTATTGAGACAATTTGATACATTTAAATATACCTCGTCAAGTTACTTGTAAATATAGTATTAACAATCAAGTTCATGGGTTTTGTAACGCCTCTATTGAAGCGTATGGAGCTACTGTCTATTTAAGGAGTGTCAATGATAAAAATGAAATTACAGTCCGCTTAATGTATTCAAAGGCTAAGGTCGCTCCTTTAAAGGTAATAACTTTAACACGTCTAGAGCTCTGTGGTGCTTTAGTTTTGGCACAATTGGTAGATAATCTTAAATGTTCTTGGGATTTAAACGTTACTGAGACCTTTTTATGGTCTGATTCCACAATTGTTTCGAGTTGGTTATCAACCACACCAAGTATTTTGCAGACTTTCGTTGCTAATCGTGTGGTACAAATCCAGTCACTCACAGAGATAGGTGATTGGAATCATGTTAAGTCAGAGCATAACCCCGCAGATCTACTTTCTAGGGGGCTTCAACCTGAGAGAATTGTTAATGATAAATTTTGGTGGAATGGCCCAAGTTGGCTTAGCCAGTCACAAGATAATTGGCCAGAGTCAAACTTTCATGTTTCTAGCGATGTACCCGAGGTAAAAAGAAATGTAGTAAGTTGTCATTTAAATAAAAATAAATCGTTATTCCCGTTTTCAAGGTTTTCAAAGTTTAGTTGCATTAAAAGATGTTTGGCATATTGTCGCAGGTTCATAAATAATTGTCGGCCAGGTACATCAAAGGTATCAGGGCCATTGAGTGTACGAGAGTTAAAAGAGGCCATTAACTTATTCGTTATATTTTCTATATATATAATCGTATCCTCATGAAAAAGACGTGTTGGAGTCTAATGGCGTCGTTCAAAGGGGTCCTTTAGCTCGGCTAAACCCTTTTATAGCCGCAGATGGGGGGTAGAATTCAATTACCCGATTTAGACTATGAGAAAAAACATCCCAAAGTGTTGTCAGCTCAACATTCATTAGCAAGATTAATTTTTACTCATGAACATATCAGGCTACTACATGCAGGGCCGCAAATGTTACTTGCTTCTATTAGGGAAGCATATTGGGTTGTTCGCGGAAGGAATTTGGCAAGAAAGGTGGTACATGAATGTATTCGGTGATTCAGAACAAGACCGAAGCAAGCGGCTCAAATTATGGGAATTTTACCCGAAAGGCGTGTCCGTCCTATGCCCCCTTTTAATATTTGTGGAATTGATTTTGCGGGCCCTTTTTATGTTAAAAATAAACAGGACGTGGAGCAAAGCTTACGAAATTTGCCTAATTTGTTTGCTTTTTAACAAAAGCTCTGCATTTAGAATTGGTTTCCGATTTAACGACTGAAGCGTTTATTGCTGCATTCCGTAGATTTGCTTCACGTCGTGGATGCCCAGCCTATGTATTTTCAGATAATGGCACGAATTTTGTGGGTGCCAACATTGAACTAAAAGAATTGGGCAAGTTCCTACAAAGGGAACAAGGATTTTTAGTCAGTACGTTTGAAAATGAAGGGATAGTGTGGAAATTTATTCCTGCGCACTCGCCTAATTTTGGGGGTTTGTGGGAAGCGGGAGTTAAGTCATGTAAATATCATTTGAAGCGTGTAATGGCAAATGCTTCTTTAACTTTTGAGCAATTTAATACGCTGCTCACTCAAATCGAAGTTATTCTAAATTCCCGTCCGCTGGGTCCCATCTCTACTGACCCAAATGATTTGGACGTCCTTACCCCTGCCCACTTTCTTATTGGAAGAAGATTGACCTCGTTGCCCGATCCTGATCTTCGTGATGTTAAGGAAAATAAACTTAACAAGTTCCAATATCTTCAACAGCTGCAGCAACATTTCTGGAACCGTTGGTCCAGAGAGTATTTGGCTGAGTTACAACAGCGGAATAAATGGACATTGGAACATTCCAATCTAGAAGTTGGTCAACTGGTTAATATTAAAGAAGACCATCTTCCTGCGATGAAATGGCGGCTTGGCCGTGTCATTGAAGTTTTTCCTGGCCCAGACTCCAAGTGTCGTGTCGCGAATATAAAAACACAGAACTCTGTGCTTAAACGATCAGTTTCGAAACTTTGCCCTTTACCAAACTGTTAATTGACATTTCGTTTTATGTGTTGAAAGATAGACTTTCAAGGTGGGGGGCATGTTTAGAACAGAAACGTAATAATCTCGCGAATTGTGACGCTACGTAATGTGCTAGAGGATAGGAGGCCTTGCTGCAGGTGTCAAGCACAAGGGTGACGACCATGGCGAAAAAGCTGTCAAGTAGAATTTGAATGGTCAATGTTAGAATTATATTTGTTGTTGGAAAATAAAGTTAAAGTTAAAATTATGATATTTCAATGGTAAAAACGAAAAAGAAGAGTAAACCCTACATACTGTTTAGAAAACAAATCATAGTGACGCCCAGTCGCCACCTTCAATCACTCAAATACAATTAATCAATAGTTAATCCGACCCAGAACCCATTAAAGTCAACTCAACTTAGGAATCACAGGATCTCTTCTTATATTATAATATTGGCACAACCTACAACATTAATATGAAGAGTATTAAAAAAAAAAAATATTTGAACATCGGAATCATATACAGGGTGGCCCACTCTTAACGCAGGCTTCCATAGCATCTAAACTACTTAATTTTTTATATTTCTTAATAGCAGAGTCATAGGGAGGCATTAGACCTACACTTTAAAAACGATTTTAAATTATACAGTGTCTTCAAAATAGTCAGGGCATATCAAACATACTTTTTTTTACAGGAAACACCCTATATCTTACATTATTTTTGAATTCTACATAAAATAGCAATTATTTTTTAATAAGTGCATTATGGGTAGAAACTTAATAGTTTCCGAAAAATGAAAAACGGCATTTTTAAACTTTGACAGCTTCTAGCTTTCTAACGGTATCTCTTAGAGCAAAACATCTTACTTCTTTATTATCTTCCTAAAAATACAAATTTCCGTTTAAACTGGAAGTACCATATTTCCGGCTTTCGAGTCATATCCGCTTTAACAAAAGTTTACATTTTTGGAGAAGTAATAAAAAAGTGAGATAGGGACATGCAAGCTGTTTTGCTCTGCTAGAAGCTGTCAAAGTTCAAAATGGTCATTTTTCAAAACTCGATATCTCAGAAACTGTTAAGTTTAGACTTATAATGCACTTACTAAAGAATAATTGTAGAATCCAAAAATATTGTAAGATATAGGGTGTTCCATTTAAAAAAATATAACTTTGCTATGGATCTTTTTTTTTGGGACGTCCGGTATATTTCAAAATAATTTTGTGTCTCCCTATGACCCTAGCTGTTTTTGAAAAATATTAAAAAGTTGAGTAGTTTAGATGCTATGAAATTCTGCGTTGAGAGTGGGCCACCCAGTATGTATACCGCCAGTGGCGTAGCCACAGGGGGGCGAAGGGGGGCGGTCGCCCCCTTGGCCTGCCGCCCCTCTACTACTTAAAAAATAATTTTTAAAAAACAAGATCGGTATTATTTTATTTTTAGTAAAGAAGAGCGATGGGAATAAACTTAATAAAACCGGTTCTGAGAGCGTCCCATCACATCAAAATTTTTTTTTTTATATAGCGGATTTTAACTTCATTTGGGGCCAGACCCCTGTTCCCTAAGGAGCATGAAGAAGGTGAATTCCTACGAAATTTGGGCGTGGTCCCCGCCGCTTTAGCTCCGCAATCTGCACCCCTGCGATAGTTCGCCCGCGCCCCCCCCCCCGCTCCAAAATGCTGGCTACGCCACTGTATGCCGCCAAAAGTTTGTGCATGTCTGTCTAACCTGAACTAACCAGATTAGGAGCAAATCCAACAGCATACAGTGTAGGCAAAAAATATAAAAGTCATGCAAAATACCTACAGAGATTTCAAGAAATACAGAAAAAAGTTTTTAAGCAAAGTTGTATAGAAAATAAATAGACTTGATTTGTGAATTTAGCTGAACATTTGGGAAATCACCAAAAGTTCTCACTAAGGATGGGAAATAATTTCGGCAGTAGAACTGGGTTCGGCCACTGGATCTACTGTTTCGGTCGGCTATATTTGATATTTGATAAACATCATTTCGTTGATAAAAAAAAACTACGAAATTTGAGTAATATTTTAATTTTTATTAAAAACCTTAAAACTGAAAACTAACGTTAGAAGAGTTAAAACTAAAAATATTTGTTCTTAAAGCAATGTAGTTGTTTGCATGTAACAATGTAACCATTAATAATCATAATTAATCTTTTCTAAATTATGGTGTAACAGTAGCCGTTGCATTTTCTGGTTTTAACCTGGACCGGTTAGCATCATATTTATATGTAGCCATATTCAGAAAATAATCGTTCAGAGTAGACACTACTCGCTGGGCTAGATAGAAATTGTCTGGCAATGATACTTACAGTAGAAAATGTTTTGTAGTGATACCGCCACCAAATAATGGGATCTGATTTTCTGTCTACAACTGGCATGTCATAATGCATTCGTTGGTTGTAATTGTATGATTTTTTCTACGGATGAAGTTTGTAATCTTTCTGAAGAAAGTGAATGTGAAACTATATTATCATAGCATTCATCTCCACAAAGTCAAATACTCATATTCAGAAGGATCAGCTGATCATTTATCTGCCTTTTTCTCTTAATTGCTAATGGTTCATCATCACTGGTCATCGCTGCTTTTGTCCATTTCAGATAAAACCCCGCTGCTTATATTTGCCATCGTAGCGTTTGTTTTTTAAAAAGCAAACTTCTGATTTGGTTAACTTTAGCCTCATTGGTGAAGGCAGGGGCACACTACACTGAAATGCGTATTACAAATTACAATCAAAACACATAGAACATTACTTGGGGACTTCACCATTCAGACTTTTAGTAATGAAATAAAACACTTAGCTCCAAACACGCGAACTGCATTACATGTATGTATTGTTGGTTGCCTATACGAGAGAACCAGATCCTGCAGCCGGAATTCCGGCAGTTCGGTCCGGAAATAGACCGGAATTTACTGTTGCGGCGTTCCCGTCAAATTGCCGGTTCGGTCTATATTTAGTTCTCATGGCACCAACCTTATTCTATGACCCGTTTAGATGCTAAAGACAGGAAGTTAGGTATTTTTTTATAGTACCTATGCACAAAGTCAACGATCCGATAAAATAATTTTTTGGATTTTTGAATATGTTCTTCAAAAATGTTTACACCATACCTACTATATGGTTCGAAGTGTGCATATTTTAAATATTTCAACAATTTCCTAAAATTTCAGCCAAATTAGCCATAAGGTGTGTGCCAGGTCCTTCGAAAAGCAACGATATTAAACACATGTTTCGAATTTTACAAATATTCCTATAAATTAGGCAAATTATTTTCTAATATTGATGTGTAGGTATAGTAAAAATCGAATGACTATACAAGTCAGTCCCATGTAGGAAAAAAATAGAAATAAGCCAAATAATCGAATCGTCATTTTTTGGTTTTGATTAGAAGGCTATTATATTTGGGAATATTTTTTAATTCTAATCAACTTTTTCTTAATATCGCTTTTCTGCATTTTTCTAATTAAGGGCGGTAGGTACTTTACTCTTGAGCCATTTTTATATTTTTTGGTCTGCCCTGCATGCTGTTTAATTTGAAACCATTAGAAATGCACCTGATATGGTTATCGGACATCTACCAACTTTTGGAGGTATTTATATTTCGATTGTGTGACGACTACAAAAAAAAATCACAATTGTGATACAAATTGATGGATCACAATGTAGATATAGGGTGTTTCGTATAGAAAAATCAAACTGAGGCAACACTTTATTGGCATTTCCTTTGTTCACATATTTTTTCTGAATACGGAATTTAAGAATTATTTCAGATAAATCCATTCAGCCTTTGTAGGTATTTCAAATGTTTAAATTATTTTTCCAGTAAATTCTGTAGGAGGCAAGTTCTATACAAGTATCCAAAGAGGTAAATAACTCGACACCATGCAATGACATGCATCTTTGAGGAGGATGCTTTAGACGGGCTCTGTATACTGAATTCGTATTCACTAATATACCTAATGTGCACAACTTTTTAAGCACTAATCGTAAATTAACCGCGGAATAAATAAATTTAGAAATACATTTTCTAATAATAACCGACATTATACTCCTTGACGTCAATTTAATTAAAAAAATGTAAAATTCGTAGAGGACAATAGCTTTTCTGGTTAATTAAAATAATTTAATAATCTGGCAACGTAGTCAACATAAGGAATCCACACGTACAACAGTCAACAGGCGACTGACGTCAATACAATGCCCGACACACCCGTCGTATGAGCCAATCGGATCGCTCCATGTGGGTTTACCTCCAGGAATTGATTATCCAAAAATAAAATATCTGCCTACTCATAATGAACTTATAGAATTAGCTGTTGTGAGCGGATTATCTACGTATCTTTTTCATACATTCCGTGAGAGATTGAGAGGGAAATGCAATAATAGTGAGGGAAAGAATTAAGAAAATGGAAAGGTCAGTTTAAATGACTTTGCGAAAGTTAAAATATTATTTATACAACGTATGAATCTAAGCATAAAATATTTGGGTATTGGTTAGACATTCGATAAATAAATTGGATTAAGATTAGATATTTCATTTTATAATGTTCCTGACGTAATTGTACAAAGTATATGTAGACGGCACCAGGCATCATATACAAACAAACTCACGTGATTTTGACGTATAGAAGGCAGGACCGGAAGTACCAAACCTTTAATTTTATTCACGGGAGGGGGAAACAATTACTTATTTGCTGGGTAATAGGGCTACCTATGTGCAGATTTTTGTAGTCCATACTTCCATTTTTCTTTTATATTAGTTACTAAAAACTTATCCATAAAAGGATTTTTTCTCGACGTTACCATGGGTTAGGTTATTTACTTTTTTTTTGCTTGCTACTGTTGTTCTTATTTGGATAATAAAACCATTTAGTGAAACCTACAACAGTTGTTTATTTTAAAATAACCAAAAATTGCAGAATTATTTTGCTTGCGACTTTTTTGGTAAATATTTGGTTATTTACCTATAGTGCATAATATTCTTGATTTTTTATTTTTGAAATATTGTCTGTCATCGAAGAAAATAGCTATTTTCCTAACGAGTGCGGAAAATCCATTTTTCGTTCATTTATAAGCATTGCTTAAATTTATAGCAGGTGTTAGTTGATTGCTCATTGATGGTAATCGTAAAGTTGGTGGTTTTTGCTCTACTGGGATAATAGTTTCAGTCGACTACAGTTCATTTTCGTACTCTTGCTCAGAGTACTTGTCCATAAGTAATTGTTCCTGAGCGGTGACGATTTCAAAACCTTGCTTGCGATATATTTTTTTTTATTTTTCCTTATTGCCATCCGCCATGGCGTTTTAGATTGCCCACTCCAGCATCTGCAAGTGCAGTCGTAGAAAAACGCCTATGGCATTGTTTAGTATACTGCTCTGGATTCAGAAGATTTAAATATGTCGCTACGTCCGATGGCATTTTTCCAAATTTATTGATACCAATGCACTGCATTCTCCCTTGCGATACTGAACGAGATTTCTTTGGCGAGGAGTATACTTAGGTAGTCATATTTTCTTATATAATTTAAGGTTCTCTCTCCAGTAATAACAAAACTTCTACTGGTGTGCGTTTTACTGTCGGGAATTTTTACCAAAATCGTAGATTTTGTCAATTCTTCTCGCCTCCACGCTCCTGATATCCCAATATTTGTGGTAGAATAAAGACATCATCAGAAGCATTGGTTAAAAACTTCTCTATATCATTTGAACTTAAAATCTATATTTTTTTGATCTATAACCAACCATTTTTGTTTCAACAATACCTTGACCATAAAGTGAATGCTTGGCAAGTTGCAGAAAAGTAAACCAAAGAACATAACCCTTTTCAAAATTTGTAATTGTCTTTCTTAGGCTCCTTTTATAAAATATGTCGTATTCTTTTTCATATAGGTACCTACCGTTTTTAAGATTTATTTAACAATAAATCGGTTTTGATATTTTCTGTAGTAATGACGATTTTATCCATCATCCATAAATTCTTCTATATCTGCCAAAACTTTTTCTATGAGCGTGCTGAAAGTGACTGTTTCAGCACTGATGCCAGTGCTGAGAGTTGCATATTTCCTCACTGGTACTAAAAGTTTTTATAACACTCAGGTGTAGGATACAATACATCAACTATCACATACCTATATCGTTGCTATGTAATTAAGTTTGTGTAATAAATCAATGTGTTGATTGTCAATATAGACGTTAATATGAATATACAAAGATTTTTCGATGTAGGTATATTTTCACTTTGATAAAACCAACACTAGATCATTTGCATCACGCTCTCCAAAAAACATTGGACCTAACACGTGCTAAAAGTGACTTCTGCACTCAACTGAATTCTCGTGCAGAAAAGTATAACTTTCAGCACTTGTTGGGTAAATAGATATTTCGGAATGCATTAGCGCGTTCTTGACAACATGACAACAAGTAAATAAATTCTTGGTTACACATAGCAACTAAGGATGCCTCCATATCATGACAACACGATGAACTGAAATTTACAATATAGTGTTTTTCTTCTAATTTGAAAATTCGGTGCCTCAAAAAATTTGGAGCATGATGCGATAAATAACGATTTTGAACACGTAAAACGGTACAGTAAAACGCATTTCTCTCACACTCGTAGAAAAAAATTACAGCTTTTTAAACTGTTTTTGATGTCAAAAGTGGCTTTGTATACCACTTTTATGTTTATAACACGTCGTTCTTGACAACGTGTTATAAACATGTAATAAAACACGCAAGTTTAAAATTTGTATTTGATTTATTACAAAGAATACGATAGTTTTATTTATATATTTAAATAATTGGGTACATATTTCCTATACAGTGCCAGTTTGTAACTTGGAATAAATTCAGTAAGTCCACTATGGTTTTTTTTTTGGACAAATGCTCGGGCACGGGTATTGATACTTTAAGGTGTGAAAAATATTGATATAGTGTGCTCTAAATTAGAACCACCCATATCCCAGGGTATAGTATGCAATATTGAAAAGAAGTTTTGAGAAAATGGGATGAAAGACAGATATTCATCGATAGAGTGCGCTCAATGAAGAGGTATTCAAGAAACCTCTAACATTCTAGCTAGCTACCGAACACGAAATAAGTCAATCTGCAGTAGTAAAAATTCTTTGTGAGCATAAATTTCATCCTTACAAAATGACAATTCTGCTTATGCGGGTTCCATTCCAGCGTTTGGTCTTCTCTAAGACCTCGCTGATTTGGTTGGGTGGATAGCTCGATTGCCACGAGATGTCGCCACGTGCAACATCTCGCATATGTATCTTTATATTATGTGTTGAAAAGCACTGTCCTTTTCGTCAGACTCTATAGCCTTGCCGATGAGCCGTAATACGGCGCGAAACGCGGCCAAGGATTGGGTTTGACGGAAAGAAAAGGGACAAACATCTTTCTTTTACAGTTCCTCTTTGTTTATCTCATAATTCGGCCTTCGACCACCAATGAAAAAGACACGACTTTTTTCTTTGCTGAAGTTAGGTTAGTTCAGGCCCTGGCGTGATATTTTCTTCAAATCGCGAAGTAATAAATGGCCTCCACTGAAGTTGCGCAGGGGCTTGTTTACGCTTGCTACCTAGCGATGACCACGAAGCAACGTCCTCTGAAGCTCCTGATTTACCGCTACTGATTTTAACGTCACACCTTCGCGCATCTACACACACGTGGCTGTACCAATTTGAACTTGGCCGAACCCAACATAGCTATATAATGCGGGACATAACCTACATATTAGGGTGGGTCGATCTATATAAGGAAAAGATAAAGTGTGAGATCTCAATTACCCTGGGTGCTAGAAAGTTGTCACTACTATTGTTGATCATTCCTGCAAAGTTTTGGCTCTGACAAGCGCCATCTTCAGGTGCCTAGTTCGCTTCAAATTTTCCACAAAGCGTACTACTGAAATATGCAGCTCTTCGCTTATTTCACTCAATAAAAATTGAATGAAATAACCCAGAACTCACCACGTGGGGGTGGCTGCATGTCGAGTTCTTCCCCGCCTCCCTCCCGACCTTCGTCTTATTAATGAAAATTATCAATTTATTGATCTAAAGCCTTTAAAAATTGCTGTTTTGTCTCAGTTTTCGGAATTTTTTTTCTGGAGGCAATCTGAGTTCGAATCAAGCCATCTCTTGATTCTGTTCCGCTTACTAAAACAGAGGCTTCACTGACTGTCCTAATACATCTTTCAACAGATTGTGTGTGACAAGGGTATTTCAAAATTTCGATGTCGTCAGGAACTGTTAGAATCATCTCTTGCAATGCAGTATCTGAAATTGTTCTTGTGAGTGGTGGTTCAGTTACGCTAACTGACTGCCAGTTTATCAATTCAGTGTAGTCTTGAGCGTCAAAATTCAGTTTTGGGACTTTGAACTCTCTGATTTTGCTATTCTGAAGACTTATTACTCTACATTTCAGAATTATTCTTAGCGCAAGTTCTCTAATAGGCTTTCGAACATCTCTAAGCATTGTCAATAGAATATTTTCTGGATGCGCGAAAAATGCATTCCTCTGTATGACCGGATCAATCACATCTTTAACTGTACTTGGCATATATCTCGATCTTGTTATCAGAGAGAACAAATGTCTGGAGCCTTCAGTACACGATGATCTGATTTTAATATCGAACCAAACAGGAGCATAAACTTTTAATATAAATTCGGTTATTGTTTTCAATTCGTTCGAAGGTTTTTCTGAAGCTACATAGAGTCTTAAAATCCTATTTGCCGTTGTCAGCCATCTTGAGTGTGACATTTTTCCAGGATCACAATTTGATAAATTTGAGAGGACATCACCTCTTGCGATTGCCGAACACATTTGATACAAATAAACTTTATCGGTACTGGTGTCATTTAGGTCGAATTCTGGTAGTTCCCCATCAATTTTTTCGAATTTAACTATTGGAAGGTTCTGACATATTGGAAGAAGCTTTCCAATCGTTCCTGAGAATCCTCTTGGGTCGTTAGTTTTACCATCCATTTTTTCAATCAAATGGCGAAGTGGAAGTTCATTGGTGTGCAGTAGGCAAATCAACCATTGTAAGGAGTGTCCAATTGCTACTTCTAATTGCTTAACAACTCCATTCTTGAAACCTGTATTTACAACAGTTCCGTCACAGCCAACAGCAGCAAGTTCTTCAAGAGGTCCCAAGTTACTGCTTAGAAAATCGAAAATACTTGATTTGATGTCTTTAGCATTTCCTGAAGTAGGAGTTACATGTCCGAGATAAACAGACCCAGGTTCTGCAATAAGAACAATATGTTCCTCCAAAACGTATCTCTTATGATAAGTGCTTCCTTTTTTCTCCGTCAGTAGTGTTCTGTCCTTTCTACCGTCAAAATAGATCCCTGTAATTTTCAAATTTCCTGTTGATTCCTTTTTTAGTTCCGTTCTTCGTCTCTTTCGTTCTCTCCGCAATTTACTACGGTTTAATAATTTTGAAGGGTCGTTTCTACTAACAACGCCAAGATCTTGCAGAACAGCATTCGCTAAAAAAGAAGCACATCTATCCGAAACTCCCGTTCGATCGCAAGCCTCTGCTAAATTTCTGAAATCCACCCCTCGAAGGTCTGTTCTTGCTTTTGAAGTTGATGGACTATCTAATTGAAGTTTAAACTCGCTTGTTGTAGAACTTTCACCCAGAAACTCACTTTCTTCCAGTGGGGAGGAAGTTGTTTCTAGAACATTCACTTTTCCTACATTTTTCAATTGCTCTAGGCGGCTTTGGTCCTCTAGTTGTTTTTTTGCTTTGAATTTTCTTTGCATACGTTTTTCCAAAACCTTTGTCAATTTAATGTCAACATTTCCAATAAACATTCTTCTTTCTGTTCTTTGGTCTCGTAAAAATTCTTGTTCTGTTTTAAGCACTTTAATTTTGCATTTGCATGAGTCAAAATCTTTACACTTGCACGTCGATATATCAAAAAGTTTCTCACTTAATTGTCTGAATTTTTCTAGCTTCTCTAAACACTTTTTATTATGTACGGACCAAATGTTTTTTTTTAAACTCCGAAACTTCACAACTTAGTCTTTAATCAATCAATAAATCTCTTGTTTACTTACCTTTTGTAAAGAAGCATTTTGCCAAATGTTTTTCAATACAGATATAACTTTTTTAGAAACATCACTTACACTAGGGTCTTTGCCATTGTTTCGGTCTTTTATTAATTGCCTGTGCCACAAATATGCTCTCATAACATCGCTATAAGTCGGAAGTATGTTGCACTTAAGTTCTGTTGGTGCTCCAAACACTTCGCATTCAATGTCTTTACGTGTATTCGGCATTTTCACACAAATAAACAATTACGTGTTCACTAAAAAGAGTAAATATAAGTTAATAAGACGTTGACTCTTCGAATGCGTCAAGACAACTAATCTTGTCGGTACAGGAAAGGCAGACTTGCGGCGGCGTACGTGATATTGATATAGCTGCGCGACACTACTTGCGCATTTGCACGGTTGAGCTCAGATGAATATGTTTCGATGAATTTATGAGTTTATTAGTGGCAATTTTTTTATCAACACAGCTATATAGAAGAAAGTCAAGATAAATCACTCATTTAAAGTTTATGAATATATTTATAATTTTCCCAAATTTGACCTCAAGTAGGCACCTGAAGATGTTATCCCAGAAAGCCCAAATTTTGTATCATAAATACTATATCAAATTGACAACTTTTGGTTACCCAGGACATATCACATTCGAGAAAAAAAAAATTCGGCCCACCCTACTACATATATCGTGTAAGCAAAACTTATTATCATCAAATTATGCTTTGCATCTAAGGCCTTACTGCTTAACGGTAGAGCTTAATACCTATTGGGTGTCAGTAAATACCAGCATTATCAATAAATCAGTTATTCCGTCATCTTTAGTAGTCGTTACAAGTAATTTGATTTATCGCTAATTTATCCAATTTCTTGAATAATTCATTCAATGGGTTTTACGGAACAGCACAAATAATTTATGTTTGAAGCGTACTTTCGAAACGGGGTTAGAGTAAATGGTGCTGGGAATTTTTATCATTGCCAAAGGGAACTGCGGCTCTGTTTAGGGACACAGATTCTATACAACATAAAAACGGAGCTGGTAGACCAGAAGAACTTGTTGCAAACGTTCGCGAAATAATGCAAAATACACCAACAAAATGTGTAAGACGTCTGTCTCAAGAAGTGCAATCTTACGGAACATGCAGGACTGTTCTTAAAAAGCAGTTTAATTTATTTCCTTATAAAGTGCAAGTATCCAAGAAATATGAGCTGCAGATTTTGAAAGACGCAGAATTACTGTCAGTGGTTTACCCAAAATTTGTTGGAAAGAGATGATTTATTAAGCCCGACATTTTTTTCTGATGAAGGTTCCACCTCACCGGTTATATCAATTCTCAGAATACACTCACGCGGAGTAGTGAAAATCTTCATTTTTTTTTGTAGAGTGCACATTGCACACTCCAAAAATTGGTGTTGTTGACTGTTTTTCGAAGAAGAATTGTTGGTCCTATTTTTTCCATGACACCGTTACAGCACAGCGGTATATGGTCAATATCTTGAATCCATTTGTGGAGCAATTACTTGACAATGAACTATGTTTTGGTTATTTTCAAGAGGACGGTGCAACCGTCCATACATCCGCCGAAGCTATTAACTACAATTTTTTCGACGACAGATTGATCAGTTTTTGAACAGACTTTAAATTCACACCCAGATCACCTTATTTGACGGTTATAGATTACTTCATTTTTCCTTATTTAAAGAACAATATTTTTTAACACCAGTTGAAAATTTAGAACAGTTGTTATAAGTAAGGAGTATCCAAGAATGTGGTAACATTTCTCCAGAAATGCTAGTCAACGCTTTCGAAAATATGAAGAGACGTGTGAATTTATGCTTGAAACATGACGGTGGCGAATTTCAGCAATTTCTATCATTTTTATTTTCATTTCTCTATATTCTTACCTTGTTAATTTTGTAAACATCAAGAATAAATTTGTATTTGTTTACTTATCTTAATATTTACCAGTTTGGCATATCATGTCATAATTTGAATTTGACACAATTTTAATCTAGATTTGGTTAGATATATTGCCCCCTTATAATTGTGATTTAAACCAAGTCCTGCGTTTTTCAGTCCAAGTCCTCTCGGTTGAAAACTTTTGCTCCCGCGGTACATAAACAGTACAAGACATAAAATAACAGAATGACGAAAATTAATGGTTAGGGGGCCCTAGCCCGTGGAACGTGTATGATTATCGACAGACTCTTACAATCCTTTGACTTAACCCATTGTCTAAAAACAGCAGCATTTTATTAAATATAAGAAAAAATATTTTTACCTTGCACCTGCCAGGTATACCAAAGCCAGGTTTTATTTCGATATTACTACCTTTTTCTGTGTCTAAATTTAACGTTTCACACTTGGATTTTGATATTTACCATTTAAAACGTTTAATTTAATAAGCTGTTCTAATTTAAATCCTTATAGCTTTCTAAAATCGTTACATATCATTACGTCAGTTTGCTTAATATTTCCCCACTGAAAAATATAAATACCGTCCTGCAGGGTTTTCACCCCCAGATTCTTTGAGGACGACTGAAGGGTATTTTCGCGAGATAAACCTTTAGTCATAGTGTATAATACCAATACGGCGTTAACGTTCCAGTGAAAAATCGATTATATCATTTAAAAAAAGTGTTTTAAATGTAAGTTTTAATTGTAAATCATTATGCTGGTTTTTATTTAACGATTTAGTGTCTTGTTTTAGTGGTTAGAAAATTTAGATCGATATCTTTCGACGTATTTTCGCGGTTTTTACACAAAACACACGTTTCGCAAAATGTGTTTTTGTATTGTTCAAAAACTCCTGGATAATTAATTATTAGGTCTATAACAAAATTATTCCTAGAACCATTCATTAATTTAGAAAAATAAAAGCTTGTAGTCCCAATAGTAAATACCATTTTTACATTTGCTGTGATAAAAAATTACTACCTATTTAAAAAAGTCTGGAGGCAAATATTTTGGCAGGTTAGATTATAAAAAACTAGAGATTTATTATTAGTTTTTTTAATAAAAAGAATATTTCTAACAGCAGGACAAAAATAGGTATGCATGTGTACTGTATTTTTTTTTTGGCTATTATCAAAAAAGAAAATCGCGTAAACCTATAATCAAAAGCATACGCAGTAAACTTTCTACTATTAGGGAACATATAGGTCACTAATTATAGCATTGCATGGATCCAAATATTATTTTAAAAAATACGGCTTTAAAATCCAATAATTTCTCACAACTATTAACACAGTTAAAAATATGATATTAAGCTAAATAAATTAATTCTGGTATATTAATTATTCTACCTACACAATAGTACCTACGCATGCTACACAGCAATTTTTTATTCTGATACTGTTGATAATTGTGTAGTGTACTAGTTAGTGGATTATAGAATCTTGATCATTTTTATTTTTCTACTCTCTACTACGTCTTTACAAAAGCGAACAAGCTGTCTAATAATGTCTAACTCAACATTTGTTAAGAAGAGCCAAACAACACAGCGAAATGTCGGTAAAAAATAATTATTATAGTAGATAATATACTAAGCAACTTACCTAAGTATATTATTTTATTTTTATTATCTGTACCCTCATTAAATATATAGATAGGTGTCGATACAAATTATCAAATTTAGAAATAATAAAATAGTAGTTGTAGAAAAAGTGTAGTATTAAATTCACGTGTAATGACTCTTATTTTAATGAAATTTTATACAGCCCATATGGACTAAGAAACTCATACTAGGATCATTATTGTACATAGGCAGGGAAGCCAGGAACGGACTTGGCATCGTACTTGTAGTGACAAGATTTTGAAAGGTCTCATTTTTGGAAATCTAAAAAATACTTTTTTCTTATACTTTGGGTATTTCTTTTTAAAAAAAGTTCTCTTCGTTTGTTTAAAAAAAAATCAGCCATTCTCGAGATAAGCAAAAAATTCTTAGACAATTTAGTATGATAAACACAATAATAACTAATCTATTACTTTCACATACATGCATATTATTATAAACATTTAAACTTAAGATTTTAATAGGGAGTATTGTTATACTATTTTTCTGCTAAGAAAATTATTAGTTGAGGACGAAGTTAGGCTTTTATGATGTGTGCCACTGTCTGGTTACTTTTATGTTGATTCAGGTTTGTATTACCGGTCAAGTAGGATTCACCCCACCGACATACGAAAAAGATCGAGCTATGGCATGGTTAATGCTGTAGAGAAAGAAAGGCATAAAGGGATTCATGTCGATTTCTGTGTATTTTTCCAAATGACTTGAATATTTTTGACCTCATATTCTTTTGATTTTTGGGTTGCCTTCTTTAATTACTAAAGTTTTGAAAGTTTAACTTCAACTAATTATTTTCTTAACAAAAAAGTAGTATAATTTGCATTTAATTTATGGACAAGCACAATATAATTCTCCGGAAGCAAGTATAATTTATGCTGAGATATTTCCAAATTGAAATTTACCGGATCGAGAAACATTTATGATCGTATTTTGTTTTAATTGTTTATTTCATCAGATGTTCAAAATGGCCACCTAGGTTCCAGACTTAAATCCTTTGAATTTCTTATCTTGGGGTCATCTGAAAGAACTCGTTTACATAACCAGGGAAGAGCTATCTTACAGAACAATCCATTGTTACGAGCAATATTTATACTGACTTCCAAATTTTTGTTAAGAGAAATGCTACACAACTTTTTTTCTTTATTTTTATCATCGATCCTTACAAATGTTTTTCGATCCTCTAAATGTCGATTTGAAAATCTCTCAGTACTTATAAATTCTTCTTGCTTCCAGAGAATTGCATTGTGCTCGCCCATAAATTAAATGCATGTTAACTAGTACTAGTAAGTATGTGAAAATAATAAGTTAGTTATTATAGTGGTTTTATAAATTGACGGTAAATAAAGTTTGTTTATTTATTTAATTTATTACAAACTCTACAGATTTGACAATCCAATTACAGAGTAGGAATACCAATTTGGTACCTACTACATTTACTAAGAGTGTTGCAATGCCGTATAATTGTAATTATTACAATCCATAAAATACCAACATTTTTTTTTAAATTGATTCAGATTTACATTGAATATATCACATTCGTTCACTTCTCATTTAGATTTTTACACAGTACATTAATAGGAGAGTTAATAAAATTATTTGTGCGTGCAGCTTCTATATAAAATGTTATAGGTTTTCTTGTAGTATAATATGGAACATATTCGCTGAAATTAGATTGTATAAGAATTTGATTATCTCAAAAATGGTTGATTTTTTTAAACAAATGAAGATAATCTTTTTAAAGATAAATGCCCAATGTATTTAAAAAAGTATTTATTAGTTTTCCAAAAATGACACCTATCAAAAGCTTGACTATACGAGTGCGGTGTCAATTCCGTTCGTGGCTTCCCTGGCTATGTACAAGAATGATTCTAGGGTGAGTTTCTTAGTCCTACTAAAATTAAAAATTTTCAATAAAATATACAGGGTTGCTTAAAAGGTATAATCAATCTTCAGTTGCGTCTTTGAAGCCCGATATCTTCGTTAGGAGGGATATTAGGAAAAATGATTATAATATGAACCACTAGTATTATTTTGATCTCCCTTGTACGCTGGCGGAATATTGCTCTATACGTACCGGACTATGTACCTAGACAAAATTAGTTTTTCAAATAATTTATTAATTTTGGATTATTTATTGGCTTTAGTACACCACTATACTAAATAAATTTTTTTTTTAATATTCCATTTTGATTATGTTAAAACTACTTACCTAATGTCCTTATCAATTCTAAATCGTTTTATTTTTCCCCTGGCTTGAACTATTATTTATTCCTCTATTTACTATAGAAGATAATAAAGAGAGTAAACAGTTTAGAAGCTTATGTTAATACCATTGTCAATATTTGGCTGTAATGTAGAAGTTCGTCCTACCTTTATTTAATACACCTAAGAGTGTTGACCTTAAGTTGGAATTTCAATACGTTTAATTTTTCGAAAATTATTTCTTTATAAATTATTTAATCCTGTTCGAAGAAAAGTAAAACAATTATATAAAAGCCCATTCGACATTTTTTATTATATTCATAGGTAGGTATCCCAAAACATGTGAGTAAATTTCTCGGATTTAGGTAGATCGTTTAAAAATAACATCATAAACTGCGGACATATGAGCCCGTAAAGGTCAGACCTTAGGTAAGAAGGACACAACCATACGTTTTATTTTACCTTCCTTATTATTAAAACTGTAGTCATAACCGAAATCTTATAACGCTAACAATGACTTTCTGAAATTTGTCAAAGTATTCTTGCCCTTTATAGATTAGTTCCGGTTCTACCGAGTGTCCCACTGTATTTTGACATATTTAAATAATGGCCATTTTTTAAATGGTAGAGAATAACATTTTCAGTCTAGTTAAAAATATACAGGGTGTTCGATTTGAAATAACAAGGTTGTCGTATGAAAAATAACATTTCTAATTTATATCTTTCCCTGTATATTTGCAAATAACCAATATAGCAAAAAAAACTTCTGAGTCACGTGAACTTCTCTGCCCAAACGACAACTTAAAATCTTTATTCGTGTCTATAACTATACCAAAGAAACTTGCGTAGGTATAGGTTTCTTGGCTATAACTGATAAGCATTTAAAAGAGTGCATCGAATTGAGGACCAACAATCCTATTAGAGAAAGTTAGATTTTTACCTAAAGTCTTGTAAACGAATTGGGGACCAAGAACTCTGGGAAATAATTACATTAACATATTTACTCATCCTAAGCGGTTTGTGTGTGTATCTGCCATTAATTATGTTAAATTTATTTTTTTGTAAATAATTATTTGAAATGAAAGTAGTTAAACAAATTTTTGAATTTATTTTATTTAAAAATTGCTCTTATACAAATTTAAAAAAATAAGCAGAAGTAATACTATACATAGTTAGGACACACAGTTTATGATAATTTGATAAAAATATCACAAGATCTATAGAACAAAAATCATTTAAAATTATATGTACCTAAATACATGTGCTATTAAAATAGTGGAAATAAAAGCACAAGTAAAACCATACAAAATTGTGCACTTTGATATGATAATTTGATGTCAATTTCGCGAAATATATTTTCGTTACGTTATCTTGACGCCTGCTAACGACCTTATTATGAACTTGTACGGAGTCTCTAATACTTCGAACATAAGTGTCAGTTTGAAATTATGTTGCGTTTAGTGACCACAGTTCGTATAGAGAGAAGAAACTTGTGGAATTTTTGGTCAATGAAACACCTATTTATTTCTTTATTGTCTAAACGTTTCGACCTATGTTAGGTCATCCTCAGGAGTCGGAACTTTTTTTTTTAAACATACCTACTTAATTATTTTAAAATATTGAAAATATATTTTAATTGTGCCATTATACGATAATCTCTAGCATAAAACATTCATACATTTTGAGACCTGGTAGGCATCGAACAACACTATACCAAGAAAACTTTTATTTTAACTTTTGTACATTTTTTAATGCCTTGTCTGAAGAAGAAACTTAAAAAGCTTTTACTTTAAAAGACTTGTTACTGTTTTAACGATTGTAAAGTAATAAAATCCTTAAAAGTTACTGACAATGACGTTTTACTTGACACTGTAAGAATTTATTTTTGAGGTACCTAATCAAAGGTGATACTTAAAGGTACACCTACCAAACTTTTCAGTAAAATGCAAATTTAAAGCAATAATATTATTGCTATCCAAAACTTGATGAAAATCAATACCTTAGTGATGATTTGAAACAATCCTCTTAAATAGCATTTTGCTGAAAACTTTAGAATAAGGGTACTTTACTCTTGTAAAAAATTTGAATTTTTAACTTTTTGGACATATATTTTCTTTTTCATCGACAATCGTATTTTTTCAGCAAGCAAAAATTTTTATAAAGAATGACTTTTCCTCGAAAAATGAAATTTTTGGTCCGGTTGCCCTCTTGTCTACCACATCGCCGAACATACTGTCTACAGTGCATGATGCATCGAATAATAGTTGGAATCTAAACGAGAACGGAAGGATTCACAAACGTTGTGTGGAATGTTCTGTACTGGCGACAGCTTGGTGAAGCAAAATAAAGCATTTTCTGCAATATAATTATTGTCCATTAAACAGTCTAATGGTTTTACAACAGCATCGTCTTTCGGTTGAAATACTGCTAAATCTATAGAGGAACATACTCCAACTTCCAACTTCTTCGGGGTTTAGGAAGAACAGTCCAAAAAGGTGATGCATTCATTTTCTAATCCCTTTGCTAACCCAAGATTTTGAATCAAGCCTGCCCAAGATGAAATCTACATCCTACAATATTTTAACCTAGCCAGTATTCAGAAGCAGCATTGGGAATGGTGTTCTCAAAATTCGCTATAATATTTTTCGGCAAAAATATTAAATTAAAATCAGTGCCTACACTTTTGTATCAGTAGATAAAATAATAAATACTTAATACTATATGAATAATGCTGGGCAATATGCAGAAATTTAAAATATTCTACTTTATGCTGTTAAAATTTGTTGTTTGGACAGAGTTTTATTCCCGTTTAAATTTTAACCACTGAGAGAATGGACTACTTACTTCTTGTACACACAATTAATTATTTTGTGTAATTTGTCCTAACAAAAAGTTTTCACTCTTTATTGTCCCACGTTGTAAGGTAGGCAATATTTCCATAATTTCATCAGTGCTGGTCGGTAGTTGGGGTTATATTTGTCTTAATAAATTACTTTTATTAACAAAATAAATAACACCAGTATATTATCAGTCCTTGTAAAGAGTTGATGGTATTACTTTTCGCGTTTAACGTGATATGAATTATTTTAGAAGATTTCTCTGTGAGATCGTCAGTGATTTTTCGTTTACTGGCAATACTTGGTATTTGCCTATTAACTTTTTTAATACCTATATTGCAGGTTCTGTAGGATACATTTGCTTAATTGCAAAAACTGTACATACGGCTGTTACTTACTGAGCTAAACGCCTAATAGGGGTTTGTAATGTAAATGAAACAATGCAGTATTCCTGCATAGTTTAATGATTGTAAAAGTAAATAAAAAATTTCCTACATGTTTCGAATGCTTAAGCATTCATCATCAGGGGATACTAAAAAATGATAGTACAAAGTTAGGAAAGACCAATGAATATAAAATAAAAGTTTAAGTAGATCTTACCTAACATCGAGTTTAGCGGAACTGTAATGTAAGTTGTCTCAAATTAATTATGAGAAATGTAAAGTTAAAGACTTGGTGTACGAAGTGGTTACATTAACATATTAATTGTATTGAGATTCAGATATAAGTAAAGTTTTAATTATAATGTGAGATTTTGATTAGTGAGGTGAAATATTTCTAATATTAATACCCGGTTATAGGTATGTCTTTAATGTCATTATTCTCTTTAAGTTAACCTTATGTACTTCAACAATCACGTTGCAGCAGATAACACGGTTGTGATTAAGCACAGGTTATATTCAATCTTTTATAGCCACCTACCCTTTTTTTAAATTTTCTAAATATGAAACAGTTTTAGTATTTTCTTAAAATATGGGGATAGCCCCATATCTTCTTATCAAGATTTAAAAACTTCTAAAAAATTTAAAAACTTTCATAATAAAAAACCTTTCTCCTTCGAATGTTATAGCTCAATTTATTATCTTTATCCACAATGTTTCTTCACTAATCAAAATTTCACATTATCATTAAAGCTTTACTTATATCTGAATCTCAATACAGTTAATATGTTAATATGTCCAGTTCGTACACCAAGTCTTCAACTTTACATTTCCCATCCTGTTGAGTTGTACTCATTAATTTGAGACAACTTACATTATAGTTCCGCTAAACTCGATGTTAGGCAAGTCCTACTTAAACTCTTATTTTATATTCATTGGTCGTTTCTAACTTTGTACTATCCTTTTTTAGTATCCCCGGATGATGAATGCTTAAGCATTCGAAACATGTAGGGAATTTTTTATTTACTTTTATAATCATTATACTGTGAAGGAAAACTGCATTGTTTCATTTACATTATACTTATTGACGGTGTAGGTCCAGAAACAAATTACCATTTTTAAGAATTTCTTTTCGCGGTACTTTAAAACATCTATTAATAATAAATTTTTCACTTTGCATTAGTTTTACAAACATTTTGTGCTTATTGCTACCGTGAATAAATTACGTACAACTATACGTAAACTAAATTATTTTATGATAACCAATATCTATTTCACACCTACCCTGACCCTTCCAGACTATTAGACCGAGTATCTCTGAATTCTATTTAAGTTTTTAAGATTTGGTTCTCAATTCGAGTACACCGATTTAGAATGCGTCAAAATACCGTATCCAAACTTTGACTACTTCCATGGGACACCCGGTATTATCCAAAGTAGTACTTTTCGCACGGAAATGCATGCGGAAAAGTACTACTACAATCTGCAATCAATTTGCAAAATGTCAATAATTGTTCTTTTGTTATAAATATTACAAACAAATAATCTGATTTTCTATTACTATTTTTTATTATTATTAAATTTTTTCTTGTATAGTTCTTTCTTTCAGGTTTCTAAAACTTATTGAATAAGTTATTATCTTTTTATTCTTGTTGTTATCTGATATGACAAATTCTGTTCCTAACACGTGCGCGAAGTGCCTTTTCCGCACGCAAATACTGTTAGACGAACGACGCGAAGGAAGTAACACTTTGCGCACTTGTTAGGAAACTAACTATTTTGCATCTTTTATTGAAATGTACGACAGACAGGGTGGTTAATTAGTGCGAGGAAATCCAATATCTCCGTTGTCCTTAGAAATACCGAAAATTATTAAATATAAACGTTGCACCAAAAAAGCGGGGCATCATGAAAGTATTTCTTTTAAATGGTAGTACCCATTTCTTTTTATCTCATTAAATTCGGTATAAAATTTTACATATTATGAGATACTATTTTTTTTTGGCGATTTATGTGACGTTGCCAGATTATTCAATTTTTGTTATATTTTGTTGAAACACAATATGTTATACAAGGTGTTCTTTAAATTGGTACAAATGTAGTAATTTTTAAATAAACATTACTCGATTTATTCAATTGTATATTATTACGTCACTTTACAGATAAATTCAACATCTCTTTTATATTATGCAATCATAATAAATGCTCTAAACGTTCCTTTAATATTAAATATGAAATTTTCATGTTTTATTTAAATAATGTAACAATATCGGCACTTTCAATACGATGACCATGAGTTGAACAAAAATCAACAATTTATACTATCATAATGAATTTAGGTTTCTGATATATTTTGTCTAACAACTGTATTATGTAAAAAAAATTATTGTGGATCAAAAAATGTTTTTTTGGTTGAAACGCTATGAGTTTCTCTTCAAAACATTTTGAATAAAAATGAAATGCATTCATACCACATTCAACTAATGCAAAAGCTGAACGACCAGGGCTATGAAGTCAGAGTTACTTTCTGTGAATGGGCTCAGCAAAAAATTCAGCAAGACAAGTATTTTTTCAATTATGTATTGTTGGTTGACGAAGCTAGGTTCCATAATTTCAACAGACATACTTTCCATTATTGCGCAACCACCAACCCACATTCTATTAGAATTAGAACTCACATTCAAATAACCAGGCGCGGATCCAGCTTCTTGCGCAGGAGGGGTATTAAATATTTTTTTGGGACCACGCCCAAATATTGTCATAAATTGGCTTATTTTTTATTTTTCGATTTTCCACCCTAATTTCTTCTAAAATGAAATGAATATAACACAAGTCATGGTATATTTTTAGTTATATTTAGCTAATTAGTTATTGTATTAAATAGTGAATTCCAACTTCCTCTTCTGGAAGGTTTTCACAAATCTGGGGATCACCATTTTAATATTAGTTGGAATGTTTCTATGGTTATGCATAAGAACAAGACCGAGGAGGCGGCTCTCGTGCATGGTCGATCTCAAATATGTTTTAAGGCGCGGCAATGGTGATAATGTTCTTTCAGCAGATGCATTGGTCGCCGGAAGCGTTGCAAGGACTAGTAGAAATTAATTTAATTAATTGATAAAAAATTAATTAATTAATTAATAATAATTTTTATAATAGAAAATGCATCTTTATCGCATCTATCCAAGACGTCTATAGTAATTGCTGGCAAATATTCTCCCCGCTCCCATTTCTCTCGCCACAACGAAATGTCATCTCTCAGTAGAAAAGGAGCAACACCCTTGATGACATCAAGTAGCAGACCGAAACGGTCCTGCAGGGACTTAATAACTTTGTATTCTACTTCACGAAGAGAAGAATATTTTTTCGAATTAAAACTGGTAGCTGAAAGACGTCCAACGTATTAGCTAAAAACCTTTCTCGCAGATCTGTGAGTACAAAGTCTAGTAAGGTTGCATAGATTGACACTCTGTAGTATTCCTCGGCTCCCAGGAATTACCAGCTCGAGCTGATTAGCTAAATCTTCTGTACGCTGCCAGGATTTCTTAAAACTATTGTTCAAATTTTCCCGACAGTGTGAAATTGTGTTATTCACTAGAATAGTACTGCCATTAAGATCGTCTTCTGAAGTACTTTACTCAGAGACTACCCGAGGGAGAGTACGTCACTCATTATACATTACAATATTGAAATAATGAACTGAGAGTTACATAAATAAACCAATGAAGCAACGGTGCCTGTGCTCGGGTCACGCCACTCTGAAATATTGCCCACAGATTCCACAATTTTGACAAGGTCATCAGAAAATTGGAGTATCCCGTTATGCCGCTCTATCCATCGAGTCAATCGAGTCTCACAAAGAGATGTAACTTCATATCCCAAAGTGCCCACGAGGATTGTTCTACCGTTCAGAAGATTCTACATTTTAAATGCCCAATAAATGGATCTTTATTTATTAAATTAGAGGTTTTAAATTGAAGTAGCGAAATAAGGCGCAGCGCCGCAGGCGAAGATCTTAGCCAAAAAAAGTAGAAGTAATGCAGGCATATTTTTCAGGTTTATAACGATTCTTGCCTTTTCTTGCAAACAATAAGAAGCTCGGTCAACGCTCACAGAGGGGGGAAGGCAATTGCACCTAATAGATGGATAGGTAGAGGGGGACCATTTCAATGGCAACCTCGATCTCTAGAGTTAACAAAAATGGAATTTTTTGTGGCGATACGTCCAAGATGAAGTGTATATAGTGCCTCCAACCACTAAAGAGGATATAAAGAATCGCATCACACAAGTTTTTCGGAATATCAATAATAATGTATTAGATGAAGTTTAGTAGATCATTTCAAAAATGCGTAGAGACCTGTTTAGATGTTAATAGAGGTCATATCGAGCATTTGTTATTTATACTATTCGGTTGTAATTTTTTATTTTTTTTATTGTTCAATTCATGGCCAACTTATTGAATGTGCCAATATTTTATGTTTACATGTTTTAAATAAAATATGAAATATTAAAAGAACTTTGCGTTTTAGAGTATTTATTATAATTGCACATTTAAATTATCTGTAAAGTGTCCCAATAATATACAGGGTGTCCGGAAATGACGATGAAAAATTTTAAGGCATGATTCTACATAAAAAGATATGAAAAAAAGTTCATATTAAGATAGGTCCGGAAATGCTTTCAGAGGGAGCTACAAGCCCTTGAAGATGGTGTCATAAAAGTGGTTTTTATTTAATTTAGTAGGATCTACTTACAATACAGGAATTAACTTCTACTTATAAGTTAAAGTGATTGGAGGTCACTTTTTGAAAATATCAGGTGACCCATATTGTAACCAGTGGCGTGGGAACGAAGGGGTGGTTAGTTATTTAGGATCATATTTTTTTTCGCCGAGTGTATTTTCGCTATCTTTTAAATAAATTATGATTCTTTGAACATTTTTACATAAAAAAGTTCCCTTGGTATAAAGTCGTATACTCGACCGTTTTCGAGATAAACGGACTTTAATGCTCAGATTTTTTTTTTAAATAATAATTTTATTAATAAAAATACCAACAAATCAATAACAAAATAATAAACAACGCTGTCCCTAAATTTTTAAATCCTTTTCAATGTTATTATAAATTTTATAATAAGTGTTGAAAATGATTTCCGTTCATTTCAATGCATCCTCGAACTCGTTTTCTCATAGATCTTCTAACTTTCTAAAAATACCAGGTTTATTTCTTATAACTTCACAACAAGCAAACACGCTGCTCTAATTCTTCAACGCTGCGAACTGGTACTTCGTATACTAAGGATTTTAGGTGACCCCATAAGAAATAATCTAATGGATTTAGATCTGGAGTACGAGGTGGCCAAGCTACAGGGCCCCCTCGTCCTATCCATCGCTCAGGATAAACTTCATTTAAATGTGCCCTCACATTAAGACTGAAATGTGGTGGAGCCCCGTCTTGCATGAAGTACATATCTGTCCTTAGAGCATACGGCACATCATCAAGCAGGTCTTGTAGCACATTTCGTAGAAACTCTAAGTATGATTCACGGTTTAATCTATTTGGTAAAATGAAGAGCCCTATAGTCCCCAAATATTCCCGCCCAGACATTAATGGAAAATTTTTCTTGGTGCCTTGATTCAAAAATCGCATGTGGGTTTTCATCTGCCCATACGTGGTTATTATGGAAATTAATTCCGTCTCTAGTAAATCCGGCCTCATCAGTGAAAAATATTTTACTTATAATGTCGGGATCTCGGTGCCATTTTTGTCTTAGCCATCGACAGAATTGCATCCTGGGTTCAAAATCTTCGGGTTTTAGAGCCTAAACTCTTTGAATGTGGTATGGGTAGAGACACTGTTCGTGCAAAATTTCTAAAGCCGAGCTCTTTGGAATGCCTTCTTGCGTAGCTAGCCTTCTAATGCTTATCCCTGGATTACCTGCGACTATTTCAAGAACTCTCTCTTCAGCTTCGACAGTTCGAGTGATACGTGGTCTACCAGTTTAGTAATCTGGTTTAAAAGATCCTTTCTTACAAAGTCTTCTATGTACATTAATGAAAAATTGAATGCATGGAACTTGCCTGTCAGGGTACGTCTTTCGATATAATCTCCGCGCTTCGAGAGCGTTACCATTTGCTTTTCCATACAGAAAATGCATTTGTGCCATTTCTTGAAATGAGTAATTATTTATTTTTCAGCTTTTTAGTGTAAGTTAGTAAAAACACACAAGTCACAATAACGGGTTGTTCAACTAAAACTTCAAAAAGTGGCAAAGTGAAGTTGCTTATTAAACAAGTTCAAATGCATTTGAATTAAGCCAACTATGATTTGTTGCGAAGCGCTTGGTATCCTACATTTTTAAATGAAGTTTTTGGTGGAATCCACAGGTGAATTTAAAAATGTACCCAATGTAGTAGGTACCAGTAAATTCGTTTTTCTTTTTGGCAATGGGTGTAAAAGAATAACTACATTTTAAAATAGTATTTGCATCTTCTTATTTTTATAACATAGCCTGTTTACTTTATTTACGCAGTGCAGTCGTCCTTTTAAGTCCGTTTATCTCGAAAACGGTCGACTAAACGACTTTATTCCAAGGGAACCTTTTTTACGTAAAAATGTTCAAAGGATCATAATTTATTTAAAAGATAGCGAAAATACACTCGGCGAAAAAAAATATGACCCAAAATAACTAACCACCCCTTTGTTCCCACGCCACTGTTTGCAATATGGGTCACCTCATATTTTCAAAAAGTGATCTCCAATCACTCTAACTTATACGTAGAAGTTAATTCCTGTATTGTAAGTAGATCATAATAAATTAAATAAAAACCACTTTTATGACACCATCTTCAAGGGCCTGTAGCTCCCTCTGGAAGCATTTCCGACCTATGTTAATATGAACTTTTTTTCATATCTTTTTATGTAGAATCATCCCTTAAAATTTTTCATCGTCATTTCCGGACACCCTGTATGGGGGGGGGGGGGGTCCATTTGAAAAAATCGAGTAATGTATATGTATTTAAAAATTGCTCCATTTCTACCAATTTCAAGAATATCCTGTATAAGATACTGATATTGTGTTTCAACAGAATATTTCCAGATAGCCATAAGGTTTATGAATACATGAAATTTAATTTTTTTGTTTACATTAGTAATATTTTAAAATTATTTGTTCGATAATATGATATGTTCCGAGAAAATTTGAGGAAAAATGGAATAATCTGGCAACGTCGTATAAATAATAATAATAATAATAAACTTTATTCAATTATACATAGGGTATACATTGAAAAGGCAAGAGTGCAGCTGAACAGAGACTGCCTAGCTGATTTATACACTTATCCTTATTAGGTAGATAGATACGCTTTACAATAAAATATTTCAACTAATAGTACATTTCTTCTTCTCTAAATAGGTGAACATCAAAAAATAAAAAGAAATAAAATAAATTTAATTTATATAATATATACAATACATATATAGAGACATGTATTATAGCCGTACATAATAGCAGCAGGTTAGCCAGTAAGGTGCTGTTTTAAACGCTTGGAAAAAGATTGAACAGAGCAGGACCGAAGCGGAGGGGGTAAGCCATTAAAAAGTTTAGCAAGGTCATACGCAAAAGATCGCTCAAATATTCCGGTTTGATGACGAGGGATAACTATTCCATTAAACCTCAAGTTTAAGGTATTTACATCGGTTCTAAACGTAATCCTCTTATATAAGTACTGAGGGTATTTGAGTTTAACAATTTTTTGATACAGAGAGCCTCTATGAATATAGCGCCTTGTCTTCATATCGAGCCATCCAGCTTCTACAAGTTTGTGACTTATTGGGCGTCTACGGGGAATACCATATATAAATCTCAAGCAATATTTCTGAATCATTTGTATCCGCTCAGCGGACTTTGCTGTTAAACACGGACCATGCACTACATCACAATGATTAAATATAGATAGAACAAGGGAGTCACACAAAACTTTTTTTATTTTTTGGTTGAGAATGTGCCTCGAATTATATAGAACTCTTAATCTGCCGATGCATTTTTGGATGCATAAAGCAATATGTTTATTAAATCGGAGTTGATTATCTAAAATTAAACCTAAATTTTTTGCTTCTGTCTTTACAGGCAACACTTTATCTCCAACAGTAATGGAAACTATAGGAGTCAGGCGTTTGATATCTATAGGTCTGCCAAAAAGCATTACAACTGACTTTTCAGGATTCAAGCAAAGAGCATGGTCTCTCGAAACTCTTTCAATAACTTTTAGGTCATCATTCACAGTTTTGCACCCCTGTCTAATTAAGGAAGGCGGAAATGAGTGGTAAATCTGGGTATCATCCGCATATTTCTGGATATTGCAATTTTGTAAAAACTCTGGAAACTTAGACGTGTAAAGAATAAATAATAATGGCCCTAATATAGACCCTTGCGGAACACCACTGTTTATGTCTAGATACCCAGATTTTACACCGTCCAGAACAACCCTCTGCTTGCGATCTTTTAAATAACTTTGTATTAATTTAACCGAATTTAAGTGAAAGCCAAGATACCTTAAGATGACTAACAAGGTTTGATGATTTATAGTGTCAAAGGCTTTCGAATAGTCAAGCAGAACCAATATCGTACACCTGCCCTCATCAATAGCCCGAAAAATGTCGTCAGTGACATTCAAAAGAGCCGTTGCACAACCGTGTCCCCTCCTAAAGCCCGACTGAGTGCTGTCAATTAATTTTTCTGTTTCTACATAATCAACAATTTGATTTTTTAAAATGCGCTCAATAACTTTTGACAAAATAGGAAGAATAGAAATTGGTCTAAGGTCGCTATATCTTTTTGGGTTATCAGTTTTAGGCAAGGGCAATATATGAGCAATTTTCCAGTCGAGAGGGAACACTGAGTGAGTTATGCAAAAATTAATTAAGTGGCAAATATATTTAAGAATAAAAGGACAGCAAAAAATTACAAAATTTACATGAATCCCGTCGGATCCAACCGCTCGGGTTTTAATTTGTGACAAATATTTGAAATTTCGTTTTCAGAAACGGTTGAAAATTCAAATTGTTTAGGAATTTTAGAACCAGCACTCCTATAATACTTATTAATATCTGGCAAAATAGTGGTTGGGGGAATGGTGTTGATGAAGAAATTGTTAATATCATCAGGGTTTGAAAGATGAGCTGGTATATTTTTATTTTGTTTACTATTAATAATATTAAGACGTTTTAGCGATTTCCAAAATACTTTGCTATTATTATTATTTAGTTGTTGCTCTAAATAAACTTTCTTTTCACGGCGAATTGCGTTATTTGCAAAATTTCTTAAGTCTTTATAGGCTGCATGACTTTCTGGTGTCTTATTTTTTTTGAATTTAAATTTAGCTTTGTTTCTAAGTTTTATTAAAAGTTTTATATTTTCAGTGATCCAGGGCAAATGTTTTTTTTTAAATATGGATGTTTTTAAAGGTGCATGCAAGTCCAATAAGGCGTTTATATTTTGGTTGAAAAATGCAATTTTTTCATCGATATTGTTAAGATCGAAAATATTTCTCCAAGGTAGGGATCGCAAGCAGTCATATAGTGCCTGAATGTCGATGTTTTTTAAATCCCTGTACGTAACCGGTTCCACTTGACTATTCTCCTTATGGAGGTCGATCACCGCAAAAATTAACTCATGATCCGAGACACCAAGATGAAGAGTTCCAGATTGCAAAACACGTAACTCGTTAGATATTATTAGGTGATCAATTAACCTTGCAGAAGTTGGCGTTATTCTGGTAGCCTCATCAATAATTTGCTCCAATCCTAACAAATCCAAAACTTCCATATACGGACCAACTCCATACTCATTCAAATCAAACAAATTCAGATTAATATCGCCAAGACAGACCAAGTGATCAGTCCGAGGGAGAAGGTCGGTACAGATCCTTTCGAGTTCCGGAATAAATTTTTTTAATTGAAAATCTGGTGGTCTGTATATGCATCCTACAGTCACGGTTTCAGTTTTAAATTTAATTTCTACCCAAAGACATTCAATTACTTCGTGATATTGGTGACTCAGTTCATGAGGTAATGATGATTTTACATATAAGCCCACCCCGCCTCGATCACGCTCCAACCTGTCCCACCTATAAAAATTATAATTTTCAATTTCTATATGCCTACTTAATATATGTGGCTTTAAATTTGTCTCCCCCACTGCAACAACATCATAGCCTTCTTCGAGAATATGTTCTCTAAATTCATTAAAGTGTGCTGTTAATGAAGAAATATTTAAATGACATACTTTAAACTTTGTTGACGGCATAATAATCAAAATTAATTGTTAATAAAACCAAATGAAAACAAACAGAAATTGTGAAAAAAATTTAGAAAAAGATAAATAATTTAACTCAAAATAAAAAAAAAATATAACAATAATAATGTAGGACTTATAACAAATTATAGGTTTTCTACAACCCCTCATAAAAATTTAATATAATATTTAAAATTACGCAGTAAACAGTAACACTAGTGACAATAATAGTTAGGTGTACGTTGATTATTTATAGATCTCAAGAAAGTATATAGCAATAAAAAATTTGAACTTACAGAATGGTGGAGACCATATTCATTAGTGTGTGTAAATACAGTGATTGCACATTATAATTTAGAATTCACTTCGAATATCAGCCCACATTTTTTCAGAACTTACGAGCACTTTTTTATTATTATGAAAAATATACACCGACCCGCCTTGGGTCCATGCCGAGTTACCCATAACTTCACGAACACTTGTAAACAGTTTGCGATTTACGTTTGTTAACAATTCAGTGACTAAAAACTTACTATTTTTAAGTTTCTTTTTTGAAAAGAATATTTCGTCACGTTTCCAACGATGCACAAAAACTATTACAATCGGACGTGTTTTTTCAGTATTTTTATTTTTAGAACCTAATCGATAGCACTGAGATAAATCGGATTTTTGAATGCTTACATTTAATTTTGTTGTTATAAAGTTAATAACCTCCTTGTAGACGTCTTCATTTTTGATTTCCTGAATGCCATGGACGACACATGCAATGTTGTTATTGCGCATCTGCAAGTAGTTGTGTTCGGAGATTTGTTCTTCGGAGTGTTTTTGAAGAATTCCCAAATCATTTTTGATGGCCTGAATTTCAATTGTCACCATGTCTTTAAAAGTAGAAAGCTCTTCAGATAGGCTGGTTTGAGACTGGTCACCTGCTAAAGATAACCTAGGACGATTGAGGGTTTTGTTTTGGTTTTCAAATTCATGCATGAGGCGCTCAAACATGCCACTAAGTTTGTCGATACGACCATTTAATTCTCGAAGAGTTGGGGCCATCTCTTACAAATACAACTATGTAACTTTATCACTTTTATACAAAAACACTTAAATACGTTTATTGCACTCTTTCATTTAGTAAGGAAACTGAGATTTTTTGAATTTTCGAGGAGCCGATCAAAAACGTGTTAGCCAACGTACAGCGCCATCTACTACTATCAAAAACATGTGTAAACTTGTATGCCGAATTTGATAAGTGGTATATACCATTTAAAAATTATATGTATTTATTTGTGCATATTTTATTTAATCACTTTCATGATGCCCGCTTTTTGGTGCTTATTTCTAACAATAACGGAGATATTGGACTTCCTCGCACTAATCAGCCACCCTGTATTTCTGTATGTATAATATATTGGTAAGATTTACGGGGCATTTTTTTATGCATTTTTACAGGTTATTAGCTAACTATTTACTTGCGTTTAGCATATTTCTATTATTCCACTGAAACTATTGTTTAGTAAATAATTTTTATATTTTGCATGCCGACCTAGACTGTCTAAAATGGAATCTGAGGTGAGAAATATTATTGTAATACTATTAATAATTAGAGATTTTTATATTATACATGTACTTATATAAATATAATATGGTATAATTTATTATTAAAGGGGCTGGTATGTCTCGAGGTATACCGTTTTGACTTGACATTATCCATTATTATAAAATTCTATTTGAGGGACAAGATGAATGGGATTACTAAAAGATTGGTATCTTGTTTTTCCGTTTTTGTTTTACTGTGCTAAATCAAAAAGTGCAACTTACAACATTTTAAACATTTAAACAAACTTGATTTTTTATAAATCATATTAAAATACTTAATTGAAGATGCTTTTTTATTATGCTCGAAACGTCTCATTAAAATGATGTTGTATTATCATCGGCCATAGAGTTTAAACGACTGCAGTAAAATTTCAGGGCTGTCATTAAAAACATATCGTGCTAATAGCGACTGGAAGACGAAAAGTCGGACTGATGATCTGAAGGTACAATTTTGTTCAAAAAAAAAAACTAAAATACAGGGTGGCGCACCGAAACCTTTCAACCCAGGTTTATTTTATTGTTAATAAATAAATCAAAATTCGCTCGAACACGGGAACCTTAGTCCTCAGGGGGACATATTTTTTTGCTATTTTCACCCCTCCCCCCGCTTAAACCCCTACGACGGGGTGGCTTTCACCTTTAAAATCTTAAATGGAGAGGGGGGGTCGAGTGATACCTTATTTTAAAGGGAATTTAATTGCCTTTCCAACGCGATCTTGCTCGTTTAAATCGAGTGTATACAGTGTGGCCCAAATTGGGCCTACATGTATGGGGATCTTGGAAACTATAGAAGATAGAGAAACGGTTAAATAGGGAAAGTTTTTGACAATTATATTTCTAACTGAAAACCGTTTAGTACGCGGCCCTATCTTTTTTGGTTTTTGAAATATGTTGAAAAAACCAAAAAGATGTATTTTCGAAAATATGCTGTAGATTTCTTATTATTCACTATTTTGGCAATCTGTAAAAACATTTTTAAAGCAACTTTTTAAGTAGATTTTAGTTCTGTAATTTAATTTTGAACACGACGTTTCAGTTATTTTATACCATCATCAGGTTAATTTTTTCTTATGGGCGCCATATTGTATTTTATACTTAAAAGGTAGCTTATGACGTCCGCTTTTCAACGATGTATTATTTGTTGGAAAATAAATGAAATTGACTTGAAAAATAAAGAAAATTAATTTTCGCAACACGTCAAATTTGAGAAGAACACATTAGGCAGGGTTAAATTTGTTTAAAATATCATAATATTATAATAAATTATTTTATTTTTTCCTTATGGTTAAAAATCTCATATTAACATTTCAAATAAAGAAAACTAAAAACGCAATGAATAATAAATTATTGTTTTGAAAAGAAAATAATAAAAAATATCTAACTTACTATACTTATTCGAAAAGTTGGCCGTTTTTATTAATACATTTTTGACACTTTTTTAACACAGTATTGATGACCCTGCGAAGCGTGTTGCCATTTATGCTCGTAAACACATTCCTCACTCTCTCTTCTAATTCTTGTACAGACTCCGGGGGTTCAAACTCATATACTTCATTTTTTACATAACCCCATAAATAAAAATCGAGAGGAGTTATATCAGAGGATCTAGCAGGCCAATTAACTGGTCCGCCGTTTGAAATTAATTTGTCATCAAATATCTGCCTTAAGAGAGTTTGAACTTCCCGAACATTATGTGCGGGACAACCGTCTTGTTGAAACCAAATATTATTCAATTGATCTTGAGGAACTCTTGCTCTAATTGCCGGTAATATTTGATCTTCTAACAGCTCCAAGTATCTTTGGCCATTCAACGTATGATTATAAAAGAATGGTCCTATAAGTCTGTTGTCTAAAATGTAAGGAGAAAAGTAAAGCTGGGATACTTAATACCTGCTATGTATTTAGCAAGCTAGGTGACATTACTTACCATACATACCACACCATACATTAAAACCAAATCGGGTTTGCAGTCTTCGTTGAGCCAATTGGTGAGGGTTTTCTGTTGCCCAAAAATAATGGTTATGTCTATTAAATACCCCGCAGTTGCTAAAATGTGATTCATCGGTCCAAATTACAAGACGACTGAAATCATGATTTTGTTCGCATTGATTCACATACCAATTTGAAAACTGCATTCTTCTTGGATAATCCATCCGTTTCTCGTAAACCCTGAACTATAGTTGGCTTGTATGGTCGATATTTGTTTTCCTTAAGGACTCTTTGTATGGTACTTCGCGGGGTTGGTAAGTCTCTTGCCGACGCTCTTGTAGATGATGTCGGAGCGGCATTAAAATAGGCTCTGACATTTTCGTCACGCTCGTTATTACCTGCTTTTTCGTAACTCTTGGGCCGCGGTTTTTCAAAACTTCCATGGTTTCTCAGGTTCATAACAATTTTTGGAAAAAGTCTGACACTTGGCTGCGGTCTTTCAGGAAAATTTTCAAAATACCTTTCTAATGCAAGGTTTGCATGTAACATTCTAGCAAATCAAATTTTTCTTCGTGAGAAAAACGCAATGCCATTTTCTTTTAAATTCAGAATACACAAATAAATCGTTATTATTAGATAATAATAATAAAAACTATTATACTTTTACTCGTTCTGACAAGTAATATTTTTGTTTCATTTTCAAACGGTAGTGGTTGGTCATAGGCTACTGGATTTTATTTTTGATTCATAGGTTATTGTAAGGTCATAGGCTACTGGATTTTATTTTTGATTCATAGGTTATTGTAATATTGTTGATTAAAACAATGCAAGCAGTGTTTTGTGAATACTACAAAATGTAAACCTTTTAACTGGTATTCAATTTAGGGAGTTATAGTGCAGTTGTCAAATTTGACGTGTTGCGAAAATTAATTTTCTTTATTTTTCAAGTCAATTTCATTTATTTTCCAACAAATAATACATCGTTGAAAAGCGGACATCATAAGCTACCTTTTAAGTATAAAATACAATATGGCGCCCATAAGAAAAAATGAACCTGATGATGGTATAAAATAACTGAAACGTCGTGTTCAAAATTAAATTACAGAACTGAAATCTACTTAAAAAGTTGCTTTAAAAATGTTTTTACAGATTGCCAAAATAGTGAATAATAAGAAATCTACAGCATATTTTCGAAAATACATCTTTTTGGTTTTTTCAACATATTTCAAAAACAATAAAAGATAGGGCCGCGTACTAAACGGGTTTCAGTTAGAAATATAATTGTCAAAAACTTTCCCCATTTAACCGTTTCTCTATCTTCTATAGTTTCCAAGATCCCCATACATGTAGGCCCAATTTGGGCCACACTGTATGTCCTGAGAAATAGGGCTAAAAAGAAAAGAAAATTTAAAAAAAATAAAATTTATTACCGCTTGTATCAATCAAGTAAATGTTGAAAATGTCCACCTCCAACCTCCATGCAATTGTAAAGGCACTGTTCAAAATGTTCGCGAACATTATGGAGCATTGCGGGAGTTATTTGTCGGCACTCGTACACTATTCGTTGTCGCAAGTCTTCCAAAGAATTGGGTTGGGTTGCATAAATTTTAGACTTTAAATGTCCCCACAAAAAAAAGTCCAGTGGTGTAAAATCAGGAGATCTTGCAGGCCATTCAATAGAACCTCTTTTTTCAATCCATTTTCCTGGAAATTTGTCATCCAGAAGCTGTCTAACAGGGAACGCATAATGCAGGGGTGCTCCGTCTTGCTGAAAGTAAATATTTTCTGGCCGATAACGGTCATTTTCTTCTATGACATTCGTTAAACCAGGCTTCTCTAAATAATATTCTAGGGTTGGAATCCGACCAATACCTGCAATTCTGTCGATTGACAGTACCGTGAAAAAAAAAAGTGCATTCATCGGAGAAACAAATGTTAAAAATAAAGTGTGGATTGCGAATGATCATTTCACTAATTAACTCGCAAAATTGCAAACGGCGATCGTCATCGTCTTCATTAAGTTCATGAACCAGTTTTATTTTATAGGGATGGGACTTATGCGTTTTTAAAGTACGCTGAATCGTTCTACGCGAAACACCCGATATATCTGACACTTTCCTCGTGCTAAGTGTGGGATCGATGGCAATATGACCCAAAACTGCAACTTCTACATCTTCATTCCTTACAGGATTTTCAACAATCCTTTTTTTGTTTAGCACTGATCCTGTTTCACGAAATTTTGACACTAATTGTAGCACGTAAGTATGCGACAAGTGTGCATTTAGATGGAATTCATTATAAGACAGGGCGACGCTCGACCACAATCGTTACTTCTAAAGAAAAGTGAAATAATTTGAACCCTTTCTTGAAGAGTATACGTCATTTTAATCCGTTATTGAACACACTGAAATGTAAAGGAAAATGAAATTTTATTCTTACTATGAATTTGATCATGCTAAAAACAAACTGATTTTTTTCTACTGAATAAGTGAAATTCCAAATCCCTTTTGTTAAGATAGCATCCTTTTTTGCGTATTTTTTACCATTTATTTGTTTACATTTAAGCACAAATTTGTTTACCATTTAATTTCTCGAAAGGTACTTAGCCAAATTCAGCGAGCAAGGTTCCGTTGAAAAGACATGTATGAATGTACCTGAACGTGTTGGAAACCACTATTAACCCTGCTTTAACGAATGCCATAGAAGAATGCCATAGAAGAAAATGACCGTTATCGGCCAGAAAATATTTACTTTCAGCAAGACGGAGCACCCCCGCATTATGCGTTCCCTGCTAAACAGTTTCTGGATGAAAATTTTCCAGGAAAATGGATTGGAAGAAGAGGTCCTATTGAATGGCCTGCAAGATTTCCTTATTTGACGCCACTGGACTTTTTTTTGTGGTGACATTTAAAGTCTAAAATGTATGCAACCCAACCCAATTCTTTGGAAGACTTGCGACAACGAATAGTGTACGAGTGCCGACAAATAACTCCCGCAATGCTCCATAATGTTCGCGAACATTTTGAACAGTGCCTTTATAATTGCATGGAGGTTGGAGGTGGACATTTTCAACATTTAACTTGATTGATACAAGCGGTAATAAAATTTATTACTTTTAAATTTTATTTTCTTTTTAGCCCTATTTCTCAGGAACTATTCACTCGATTTAAATGAGCAAGGTCGCATTGGTAAGGCAATTCAATTCCCTTTAAAATAAGGAATCACTCGACTCCCCCTTTCCATTTAAGATTTTAAGGGTGAAAGCCACCCCGTCGTAGGGGTTCAAGCAGGGGAGTGAAAATAGCAAAAAAATATGCCCCCTTGAGAACTAAGGTTCCCGTGTTCGAGCGAATTTTGATTTATTTATTAACAACAATATAGTGCTCCATATCCTTTTTAAACGTAGGTTGAGTATCTTTGATAAATTACCACCTGTATAAATTTTATTAAATGGTTCCTGCTCGCTATTACAACGGAACAATAATACTCTAGTACATCCTATTCAAGATCTTGTTTTTTGTTCTGAATTTCATAAACATCAGCTTTTTTTGGATCTTTAATAACTATTTTGAAAATCACTTTTTTTCACCATTATAAATGCATATAGCACATCTTCTTCTAACATGTTAAAAAAAGGAGATCAGAGGGAAAAAATTCCATAATGGTTCACATCGCATTAGGTGAGAGTGAAAAAATGAACCGTTATGGAACTTTTTTTCACTCTGATCTACTTTTTTTAACAAAGTCGGGTTTCTATGATAAATCTGTCATTATTACAAATTTATAGTACGTGGTTTTGGACACCGTGGCTCTCCCTATAAATATTTTCTGATATTTAAAATAGGCCCATAAATTAACTTGAACCACCCTATGCAGTCATTTGTTTAGGATCGTAGAAAAAATATTGTACGAAACTCGTCTTTTTTGCGAGCAAACTTCCCAATCGCGAAGAAATGTGCTAATTTATGCGCTTGTTGCATGAAATACTATTAAACCTAGTTTGATTTTTTAAACTTAAATTAACTAACCTGAACTAACCAAAAATTTGGAGTTATGTTAAAAAAAAGTCCTCCTTACTATTCTAAATTACGCTCGTTATCAGAAGTTATCAATATGTATAAATATAATGAGGACCAATTTGTGTAATAAAACAATCTCACAATATATTAGTCATAATTTATAACATAATTATTAAGCAAATAAAGGTATTATACAACCAGTTTATAAAAAATAGACCTTGCACGTTTTTTGACTTCTGATATCAAAAAAGCTGGTTTTATTTTTTGGTGAGAAACAAAACAAAATTTTAAGAAAATATTTAAGTAATCTTTGTCTCACCAAGAAGTGAAAATTAGGATGTTTAACTCAAGTTCTCTTATGTTCAAGTCAAAATATATCATGGTTAGAATATCAAAGGTAATGTAAAAAAAGCTTTCTTACACTATAATGAGTATTTCTTATTTACTTTTTGACAAGCAGACCAAGGAATTAGAAAGAAAGAATCCAAAAGAAAATAACGATTCCACATCGACAGCTGACACAAGCTGTAAAGCTAATGATTTGGTAAGTTTTCCAAAATTTTTACAAATTCTAAATGTCACATTATTTTACTGCGAACAGTGCCACAATCAAGAGGAGAGGGGATATTGGGCTGCAGCCTTTAAAAACTTTCTATTACGACAAATCTGAGTTTAATTAATTTGTTGCGACTTCTAATAACAAGAAGGAAGAGAAAATGGTCATTTTTTTCTATACAAAATATTATACAACTATATTTTTTCTTTAGATTCAGTACACCTCTATACAGGGTGTTAATGTGATCATGCTACAAACTTCTAGGGTAGATAGAACACATGAGAAAAAAAGTTCATATGATAATGGCTGAAAATAAGTTAAGATACAGAAATCAATTATTGAAGTCTTAAAGAAATTGGGTCAAAAGAATAATGAGGTTCAGTACGTACATTAAGAGATAAATTAATCAGCGTTATTATTATGGTAGGCAGTAAGGTAAATGACCCAAATTCAGACACTTTAAGCAAACTGTGTACTGTTTTTAAGCAGAATCGTACCTAAATCACTTTTTGGAGTTACTGTGGTATGTTTCCCAAAAAGTTTGAGCCTTTTAAAATTTATTTTCATAAAATTTTTTAACCAAACATAAAAAAAAACACAAAAATAATTATTTTATCTTTTTGTACATCTGAACATAAATCCGACATTGCAAAAAAGAAATTGTCCATAAATCTGACATTGTCATGACCATTATTCCGACAGTGGCTTTAAATCCGTCATTTTAAGAACAATAATCTGACACATGAATAAAAGCATGTACTTACTCACCTAAGTACCAAGTACGTACCTATATTCACTTACTCATATACTTAAAAACCTAAAAATACGTTTTGAAATAAAACTAAAATGACGTGTTATTATTTTTATTAGGTAGCGACCGCAGCCTAGTGGTTAGTGTGTCCGACTACTAAGCCGAAGGTCCCCGGTTCGATCCCGGGACCATGCGTCGATCTTTATTTTATTCGGTCGTCACCTCGTGGAAGGCAATGGCAAACCACCACGTAGTAATTTGCCTAGTACAACCTCTCAAATAGTGCCGTTCGGAACCGGCGATAAACTGTAGGTCCCATATACCTGTGAAAAATCTGAAAAAAAGGCACACATCACAGGTATATGCGAGAGGTCGCCTACGCTCGAATGAGCATGGCACATAAAGAAAGAAGAAGGTTAGATATGAAACAAAAAATCATATTTTGAATACTTATAAAAAAATTTTCAATATAAAAAACAGACTCCTCAAATGATGTAGTCCTCGCCATTTTTATACTTTTCAAGCTCTTCAATAAAATAAAATCCCCTTTGATTAATTTCGCGTGGAGGTTTTATTTTTTGTACTATTTCCTCGTAATCATATCCAATTTCATCTTTGGTGTTTGGCCATTTCCAGTTATCTCTTCCTGATGTAGTCATTGCATTAACCACGATTTTGTCGGCTATCTTATTATTAATAATTCCTGGATACAATTAATTCTTAAAGTTGACAATAACATAATCGTCAATATTGTAAATAGTGTTTGTACTAATATCATTGGTAGTATCATTTTTCTTAAAATTGTTAATACTTTCATCTTCTTAGCATATTTTCTTGCGTCCTTTTTTGGGATCGTCTTGATCTTGTTTGATTTTTTTTTCGTAATTTTTGAGCTAGTTCGTTTTGACGTAAAGCATTAATTTCTTCTCTTTCTCTTTTTCGATCTTCTTTTGTTTTTTCGATTTTTTTTGCCGTTCTTCTTTATAAGTGAAATATTCTATCCAAGCATCTGATAATCCTACAGAAGGGACTTTTGTTTGCCTTTTAACTGTAGTATTTTTGTTTGTAGATGGTTCAGACCAAAATTGCGATTTTTTAAAAGAAGTAGGAATAGTTACCCCTGGAAGAATACTGGAAAAACTGTCTTCTTGTGGTCCATTTGGTTAAATTAATGATTTTTTTCTTTTCGCCTTTTCGCATTCTTCACCCTCTTTATTTTTTTTTTATTTGTTCATTTGTTGGGTTTTCTTTGTTTGCTTTATTTTCGTACTGATTTTTTGATGTTTTAACATTCTTGTTTTTTAGTAAGTCTCTTGTTTGTTCTGGTGTTACTTCGTTTCCTTGTTGATTCTCTAATGGATTATTGTCCCTTTTTTTTTCTGGTGTCATTTCGTTTTCGTACTGACTTTTTGGTGTTAAAATATTTTTTGTTTTAGTATTTGGTAATGTCAAATTTTTTAGTTCTTCATCATGATTTTTTTCCACGGCGTGATTGCTTTACTAATAAAGCAACACTGTCGAGTAGCTGGTCTTTAGTGACTGGAAAACCTTTGGCACCCATATTTATAATCCATTGCTCCAGAAAATTTTCTTCCTCTGAAGCTAAAATTGTTGAGGCCCCACTTCTGCATTTCTCAGGATAAGCTCCTTTTATTTTTCCGATTATAGTTGTTCTGGGAACATTAAATTCTTTTGATGCAGTTGCAAAAGGCATTCCTTTTTTTATAGCGTCTAATGCCCGTTCAAGATTTTCTTTTGAATATTTGTAATATTTTTTAATAGTAGACATGCTAAAAAGGGAAAACCCCATTAAAAAGTTAATTATAATTAATTAAAATAAATATATACTATTTATTGTTATTATTTTCATACTTTTTCCTATGAATAGATTGGGTAACAATTTAACTGAGCTCTGCTAAACCTAATTTCGACACTTCGTGTACATAAATCCGACACCTGGCAAGTGAATAAACACGCATTATCAAATGCAATAAAGGATAGAACATACATTATTATTAAAAATGAAAGAGAAAGAATATATATTTTGCCTATTGAACATTGTACATAATTCCGACATCCTATGTCTGATTTATGGCAACTATATATAAGTGTGTACAGGGTTATCCAACCAAGACTGGACAAGGCGATTTTTTGACTTTTCCTGTACTTTTATAAAAAAACTGAAATAGCCATCTTAAGTCATTTTCTCCCGCGAATTCGAATATCTTCAGCAAAAAACAATTGAACATCAAACAAAAGTACTAGGGGTCACTTTGATATTTTTTTAAATGGGATGCCGTATTTTTAATGCGCTTATCCGATTTCTCATATAAATTTTGATCTAAAATGTTGGATTTTTAATTCAAAAACGCCTTTTTTCTTCAGTTTCAAATTCGGAAAATGTTCGTCTACCGTAAGATTAATACCTGATAGATGGATACCCGTTTCACCTGTTCACCCTCTAACCTGCTTTAAAGCGTCCGTCAGTTAGACAAAATAATCAAGTTTCAAATTTCTATATATTTTTCACGAATTAATTACAAATAATGAAATATTCTTTAGAAGAACGGCTAAATGTAATAATAGATATTTACGTTATAAGTCCGGTAAATCAACTTTTACAGTATGAGTGAAATGTTTCGAGACGAGGCGACGAAGGAGCCGAGTCTGGAATTTTGAAACGAATACTGTAAAGGATTTGCCGGACGAATGACGTACAATATTTTATTTCATACTGTTCTGTTGAAAATTATAATTATGTTTTGAAATTATAATGAAGTTGTTTTATTCTGCGTCGTATATTTGAAAAGTGCTTATATTTACTGGTGGAAACATTGTGTGTTTGACATTGATTAAACTAAAACTTATAAATTTCAATCCGGTAAAGAAATTTTACAGGACTAGTCCGGTAAAAAAAATTTACCGGACTTATTGCTGTAAAACCTTATTTTCTGGACTAAATTCAAATATGTAAAGGTGTGCTTTACAATACAGTATGAAATAAAATTATATTACAAAAGTGGAGAGAATGCTCGACAAACACAAAGAACATTTTTTGAGAGTTTCCAGAGACACATTTCAGTGGATACAATTCTCAGAATTAAGACCCTATTTGAAGAAAGTAAGACATTGAAAGATAAGCCAAGAAAGATGAAAAGACGGAATATAAGAACATATATAGAAATTTGAAACTTGATTATTTTGTCTAACTGACGGACGCTTTAAAGCAGGTTAAAGGGTGAACAGGTGAAACGGGTATCCATCTATCAGGTATTAATCTTACGGTAGACGAACATTTTCCGAATTTAAAACTGAAGAAAAAAGGCGTTTTTGAATTAAAAATCCAACATTTTAGATCAAAATTTATATGAGAAATCGGATAAGCTCATTAAAAATACGGCATCCCATTTAAAAAAATATCAAAGTGACCCCTAGTACTTTTGTTTGATGTTCAATTGTTTTTTGCTGAAGATATTCGAATTCGCGGGAGAAAATGACTTAAGATGGCTATTTCAGTTTTTTTTATAAAAGTACAGGAAAAGTCAAAAAATCGCCTTGTCTAGTCTTGGTTGGATAACCCTGTACATAAACCTGACACGTTAAAATTTTATAAAACTCGTTGAAAAAAACACACATTTTTATTAAAATTAGACTCGTTAGTGCCTACTAAACCTAAATATCAATAGCTAATATTATTTGATTGGATATATTTAATAAAACAATACAATTAAATCGACTGAAAATTCGCTTACCTTCTAAAGAAATCAAATGATCTGGTGCTTTACAACAAGATGACTGAAATGTGCGCATTTGAGGTTAAATATAAAAATAGGTGTTGTACCTAAAACAGTACATTTTATGACAATTTACCAAGTACAGTTTTCTACATAAACCGAATGGATAATGTTCGAGTTTCTGACAGTAGATGTCTTATTTTTATTAGTTTTTAAAATTAGTGACGGAATAATGGACACTGTCTGATTTTCGGACAGTTACCTTAGGTAGTACAAAAAGAAACTGAAAATAGTAGTTGCTGAAAATGCCTGTCACCACGCTCGACACATTAATATTATATAATTAGTAGTTAATAGTTTTGGCGGATGTATGAGCGTGATTGCTCCACAAATGGATTTAAAATATTGTCGCTATACCTCTGTGCTGTCATGGAAAAAAAATAGGACCAACAATTCTTCTTCGGGAAACATCCAACCAAACATTAATTTTTTGAGAATGCAATGTGGATTCTACAAAAAAATGAGAATTTTTACTACTCCACATGCGTATATTCTGAAAATTCACATAACCGGTACGGTGGAATCAGGAAAAAATGTCAGGTCTAATAAATCATTTATTTCCAATACATTCTGGGTAAACCACTGACCGTAATTCCTGCGTTTTTCAAAATCTGCAGCTCATACTTGTTGAAATACTTGCACTTTATAAGGAAACAAATTTAACTTAGTCCTGCATGCATAAGATCTTCCCACTTCTTAAGACAGACGTCTTGCACATTTCGTTGGCATATCTTGCATTATTTTACGAACGTTTGCAACAAGTTCTTCTGTTCTTACAAATCATCTTGCAGCTCTTTTACATTACTTCTCAGGTAATGATAAAAATTCCCAGCCGTAAAAGCTACGTTAGGAAAATTATCGGGTATAATACCACTAGTGCATCAAAATTACCGATAATTCTGATTGAAAGCGTGTTGTATTGTAACTGAATGAGTTTATTTTCATTTTTGATTAAATCCGAAAGAGCCCGACTTCGAAGAAGGAGGGCTTTTTCGAGATTTAATCAAAAATGAAAATAACCGAATGCAGTTACAATACTACAACACGCTTGAAAGCATAATTATCTGGTTATTTTTGATGCACGAGTGGTATTCGGTGGAATATTTCCCGAAAAATTGTATTTCATATTAAAAAAAAAACATTATTGTACAATAAATTACGTAATAAGTAACAAATTTATTAAAAATATAGTTAAAATTAAATTAAATCTTGATTTGTAATCAATTCACTTTTTAAATGTCGCAGATTGACATAAGTAAGTTCAATAATAAAAGTTTTTGCGGTAACCGTGGTTATCGCTTCTACTGTGGAATTATCGCTTCTACTGTGGAATTATCTGTAGTAATATCGTCACCCCAAAATTGGTTTGTTCAATGTCCACTTTTGGGGATATTGAGTTATATACACCAAAATTTAAGTTAAAATTGGCTTGTTCAATACACCACAACAAAAAAGAGACTAATCCCACCAAAAAGATGTTTTCAGTATTTATTTGTTCAACATCCAGCAAGAATATTAAAATACGGTGTCTAGATATTCAATATCCGGATGTTGAACACTCCAATACTAATATAAGAAAAGTTCTACCATAAGTTAGTATTGCTTTGTTCAATATCCATTCTAACCAATTGGAGCTACGTTGCACATCACGTGATTAATATTTTGACAGTCCGAAAACAAAAGTACAGCAAACTCGAATCGTCAAGACGTTAGTTAGTTTGTGTCGTATAAAGAACCGTGTTTTTCACAGTTAAAATATAAATTACTAATTTTAATTATAAAAAATGGGTGAAATGAGAAAAAGTCCAACCTATTCGAGCTCACCGGAGCCAGAAATGGACGACAATTTGAGACGGTAGGTACCTAGATCAATCCTGACGTTACTTTTAACATTTTTTAGGCATAAATGTGCGGCTTAGAACTTTGTATTTAAACGTTATTATACTTTTAGCATACTTGATGAAATAGACATAGATTCTCCAATATCGGAATCAAGAATAATTGCCAATATTAATCATTCTCAACAACTAAACTCTGTGCGAAAAAATCTTTTTAATACAGCGTTGGAAAGCCCTTCTGATAATAACAATGAAATAAACCTTTCGCATGATCTATTAGTAAAGGCTACAGGTGAGATATTAATATGTTTGTTGTGAATCCATCTACAATTTGTTGTGTTTTAGATAACCCTTACATTGCAACTTGTGTTAGCGATATAATTATACTTCCCCTCGATGAAACGCATGAAATAAATGACAGCGTCCACGTAGATGTCAATGCTGTTGATGGTAATAATATGCATACCATTGAAAAAGAAGAAAATCGCAGCGAAAATTTACAAGAAGTTGTTCCTATTCGTAAGTGAAAATGTAGATAATAGCATATCTCATGTTATCAACAAAATGTTTATTTTAGAAAATGACCAATCGATTCAAGTAGAGGAGAACAAAAATAAATGAGAACATGGAAAAGAGTACACCAACATAAAAGGGAAAGTCATGGAAAAAAGAGAAATTAAAAAGAAAACTTGTAGACCGAAGTGCACTTTTAAATGTACAGAAAAATTTTGCGAGGAAAATCGAAAGAACATTCACAGCCAATTTTGGAACTTAACCGATTCAAAAAAATCTCACTTCTTTAGTAAATACGTGAGTAAAGTTCAGCCACTTCGTAAACGCACAAAAAAAGAAGTCAGCCGAAATCAAAATGTGTTTCAGTATTACTTCGAATTTAATTTTGAAAAACATCGAGTATGTAAAGAATTTTTCTGCAACACCCTGAATATTAGTCAACAACGAGTTTACTATTTTTATAAAAAAGTACAGAATGACGTAACAAACGTTCCACGATCTCCGATAAAAGGAAAAAATACTAAACGGGTTACCCATCCGGAAAAGTTAGAAGAAGTTCGAAACCATATTAGGTCATTCCCAACCGTAAATTCGCACTACTGTCGTGCTAATTCACAAAAAGAATACTTAGAAGTTAATTTAAATGTCACCAAAATGAACGATTTATATAGGGCTAAACATAATATCCCAGTAAGTCAAGGTATTTACAGTAAGGTGTTCAATACTGAATTTAACTTGTCATTTTTTCGCCCAAAGAAGGATCTTTGTGACAAATGTGAAGCATTTAAAGTTTTATTAAACCCTTCTGAAAAACAACAGGATCTCCATACCGAACATTTACAAAAGAAAGATGAAGGACGACGAGAGAGGAATTTGGACAGGGAAAGAAATGATGATGATGATGATGTTGCAGTTTTGACATTTGATTGATTGATAAGAATGCTGATGAACATTCGTTCAAAGAAAAATAAGTTCAAGGTTCTCCAAATGAGAATTAAGGACTTCTTAAATTATAAGTCGAGAAGCTCGCAATTCAAATTTAGTAGTATACCATTCACTAAAATCAAACATATTATATACAATAAGTCGTTAAAATTACATTTCAAGAATAGATTTCCACATGAGTTTTCCGAAGAAACGTTGCTCAGGCAAAGAACCCCACGTACTGTAAAAAGGAACAAGGGTAGTACAGAACCCGAAACTCCAGAGCATGATATACTGCAGGTGGTAATGCCTGTCCTACGAGAGGAACGTAATACAACCGCAAGAAAAGCAAAAGACCTAAAAGAAATGATAAAGTATATGGAAGAAGGATCGGATAAACAGTTTTACAATTCAGTTATCAATACCATCAAAATTAAGAATTATATTTAGTTATTTAGTTTGGGTTATAGTTTCTTTGTTTATAACTTATAAATAATTAACAAATAAATATTTTACATGTTGTGTGTTAGTTCCCCGTAGTAGTAGTAGTAGTAAGCTATTAAATCAACAATGATCTACAATACTCCGAATTAATTTTATTTAACTTTTAAGAATTGGATTGTTCCATATCCTTTCGTTTTGTTCAATATCCAGTTCGTGAGATACATTAAAAGTCTAAATGTTGATATTGTCCAATATCCAATTTAAAAAAGTCTAATATTATATGTTATATACAACAAAATTCGAAAAAAAATTAAGAAAAGAGGTGAAAGTAAATGTATATTAATGTAATTTAATAACAAGTTTGTTATTTTTGTAAAATTAAGTAAATATCAACATTTCTGTTTCATCGCCCTTTTCTGACAAAACACAAAAGTGGACATTGAACAAACCAATTTTGGGGTGACGATATATTAAGGGATAGGGAAATTATCGAAAATCATCCCGAAGATTTTTTGCCGTGGAAATCGCTCGAGGGCTTGCCCGAGAGCGATTTCCTAATGGCAAAAAATCTGAGAATGATTTTCCGATTATTTCCCAATCCCGAAATGTATTTTGAAGATTATTTACCAAATAAAAAACTAACGATTTCTGACGGGTGAGATTTTCACTTTTGACAAGGGTGATTTTCACCGGAGAGCGGGACATTACTAACGATTTCTGACGGGTGAGATTTTCACTTTTGACAAGGGTGATTTTCACCGGAGAGCGGGAGATTATCGCTGAATAATCAGGTAAAAATCAACCCGCTTTTATAATGGATGAGGTAAATAATCGCTGTAATTCTTGCGAAAGACCACACTTCTTATGAGATTTTTTATATATGAGGGAAATATTCGCGATAATCGTCCATGCACAAACACTTATTGTATTGGCACTTACCATTTAACTCTAACCCGGTTTCGGAAATACGCTTCAGCCATGAATTTTTTGTGCTGTTCCGTGAACCCATTGCGTGAATTATTGAAGAAATTGGATAAAATAACGATTAATCAAATCACTTGTAACGATTGCTAAAGATGACGGAATAACTAATTGATTGATAATGCTGGTATTTACTGACAGCCAACAGGTATTAAGCTCTACCGCTAAGCAGATGCAAAGCACACATTGATGATATTAATTTTTGCTCGCACTGTATTATGCGTAAGCCAAAAAGAATAAAAGAGGAAAAGTAAGAACGTTTTCATGCAGTAGTAATAGGGGAGAGCGGTGACTGTTGTAAAGAGTTTCGTTTGTAACATTCGATTTACCGCGCCATCTATAGTTACGTGCGAATCACATTTTATTTTCTTTTAAAAATATTTTCTCGAGCTTTTTGATGTGTAGTGTAATTATACCAGTAAACTCAGCTTAACTTTGAGTACATATGGAATTAAGTATTTAGAACGCTCAAATTTTGAAGTTAAATAGTTTATTGATGCACACATATCAACGATATCATGCTAGAACCGTCACCAAAGAAAAATCTCACATGCATTTTTTCAGATTTTATTATTTTAGGCATAGACATGACAAGTGCTACATCAAAGCAATATGGAAACAAAGTAAAATCAAATTAATGATTCTCAAGAACTTTTTGTTCACGGCTACCCTGTCTACCCTTTTTGGCCTCCCTTAAACGGCGTTCACCATCTACTTGTTCTATTTGTATTTTCCGCAACGTGTATCTACACGTGTTACAACTGACACTTGTCACAAATGTATCTTTTAATTTTTAGAATAAAAATCATAAATTTCTTGTGTTATGTGAATTGGTGATAACATTTTTGTTAAACCTTACTTCATCCGTGATAAGAAAAATGCTATTGAAGTTTAAATTATTTCGTTGCTGATCCAATACCAAGGTTGCAAACTGCATTCCACGAGGAAAATCTCCAGGAATCAGTTCATGTACTTTTTGCAAATTATATGGATATAACAGCTGTTCTTGAAGAACTTCATGTACTATTGTTTTCGATGTATTAAACTGTGCTGATAATTTTCGACTGCTCGTTGATGGAGTGTTATCTACAACATTTAAAATATTTTCCTCTCATTGCGGCATACGTACGGTTCTTCTCAGACCAGCATCAGTACTATTTTTTTAAACTTTTCTAAAATTATAAAGAAAGTCAATAATATGCATTACCTTATGAACTGGAATCGCCCACCATTCTCCCTTAGACGTTGCTCAATTCGTTAAAATGTCTTCTGGTTTGGCATAGTACGATTAGGAAATCTTTCGTAATATAACCTTGTAGCTTCTAAAGCATTGCAAGACGCAAGACCATACATCAGATGCATATCTGCATACTTAATAAACGTGTATTCCATAGTTCAAATTAATTCACAATTCACAAGTTCCAAAATGCAGGATATTTTATTTATTTAGTACCATAGTAACAACAGTAGGTACGTTTTCTTTGGTGCCGGTAAATAAATTAAACGCACATTTTTTGCGAACATAGGTATTCTACAACTATTCGTTTATTATTCTTTTTCTAGAAAACGGTTCATTTTATCGACAATAAACAAGAGTACCTTATTCTAATTCTAAAGTGCAAGCTACCTAGATTTATTATTTTTAAGTCTTTATCGTACAGAGTGTTAAAAATTTAAGCATTAAGTTGTAAAGCCTAGTCCGCCCCTGGTAAACTAAAAAATGCTAAATAAGTTTCAAGAACACTATTTTATGAGGTCCTCACCAGTGTCTATCACGTTAAATTTTTATTAAATTATATTAAGTTCTTTGAAAGTTATTTTAGAAGAACCGATTTCCGATGGTCTTCAAGTTCAAGGGCACATATCTTCGTAAGGAGGGCCTTTAAGAAAAAAATTGGTAGGAACTTGTCATCTTATTTTCTATGTTGTATCTAAATTCGAGAGATTTCCCACATTTTCCCGGACACCCTAAATATTTTTAAAAAGGTTAAAAATAGTCTAATAATGATACAGGGTGTAAATGGGACAGTCCGACATAACCGAAATACAGAGGGTGGTCAAAAAGCAAACATTTTCAAAAACACCGTAGCTTAAAACTAAGAAAGCTATGACAATTCTATATCCGTAATCTTTTGTTTCACGAAAAAATAGCGTAATGTAAAAACCGTCTTTTTCTTTACTAATAGTTACCGAGATAACCTGCAACTACATCGAAAAATGGGAACCCTTTACACCTTTGTTGTTCTAAGAAGAACAGTTTTTTTAATGTTATTTATGAAAAGATCTGAAGTTTTTGTTAAAAATTAGTTAAATACACGCACGAGACGAGAACAACAAAACAGACTAACGAACGAACTGGCGCCACCGTAGCGTTGACAGCTCTGTTGCCAACTGTTAGCCTATGAAATTCTACATAGATTAATTTTTAGAAGTTTAAATTAACAAAATATTTGTTATAAGTGGATGAGTATCAATGAAGGGTACCTTAAGTTTTTAGTACATTCGTATTAGGAAATTTTAATATTTTTTGCCCAAATTTAATTTCCTCATATTATTATTTTCTTACGGATTTACAATAATTATCAGTTGATTGATGACGTGCAATGGAAATTGTTTTGCATTAACTATACACAATGATGAACTGCAAAGTTATTTTCAGCAGGACGGCGCAACCGTACATACGACACGAAACATAGCTTTTTTCTGCGAGTTTTTTTGATGATCGCTTGATAAGTTTGCATACAAAAGTTGAGTTTAAAGCAGAGTTTTTATAAAAAGTGACTTTTTCGTAAATTCAGAGAACGAAAATCTATGTTTAAAACTTTTTTGGACACGTTCTATCAGTCTGGTTTTTGGGTTTTTTCAATTTAAGTTATTTTTCTGCGTGCATGCCACCTGTATGAAATCAATAACTCCTAACCTATACCACAGATTTACCCACACCCTGTACTGTAGGAGTTATTCATGAAATACCCCAAAATACATCAAACTAAACAAGACGATTATCGGTTCTTTTGCCGTACCCGGTAGTTCTATTTCCCATTTATTACACTGAAAGAAAAACTTTGGATATATATAAGGAACGACTTTTAATATCTTATATTCACGGTCATCGCAAGACGGTTCATTTGATAATAAGACAATGTAATTAGGGACGCGTCAATGTTTAAAAAATATTTTACTGTTTAAGTTCTTAATCAAAAACAATATCTGGTGCAACGTTGCATTCGTCTATTTATTTAGTTTATTTCTATGAACTGTTTTAGAAATTTTACTAATTCTCAGTAAAGCTGCGTAACCTTAGTAAGTCGTCACACACTTAATTATACATACGTAGGTAGCGCTAAATGAATGTGTGTTTTTCGTGGAAAATTAGGGTGTTCCACTTTTGTTCATTAATGCCATAACCTTAACATTGTAAATTGCTTATTTACTGTAAGGTAGCCTTGTTGTTTTTCTGAAGCCTCAGTGTATAGAGATAGAGGAGGTAGAGAGAAACGTATATTTTTAATCCCGGGATTTTCGACCTTTGGAATGGCTAATCCCTGCATGCCTCGATTAATCCCGAAAAAAAAAATCTGAAGGAATATGAAAAAACATTTTATTTATTAAGTTAAATCATGCAAATAAGTTTATTTATTTCTAGTTGGAAAAACATCTAAACGAATCTAAACAAGAAAAATATACCGGGTGCTTACAAAATTACTAATACAAGGCAAGGTTGCCATATTTTTATTTAGAAACATATTATCTAGTTCGAGATTTCTATAATCTACATTTCTTTTTTATTAGTCAGTAGTTTTCATAGATAGTAACTTTTTTAATTAATTTAAGTCTGTCCATATTCTGGAAAACTGAAAAATTTTATACGACATTAATTTAATGGGACACACTATTTTTCTTTCCCTTACTGAATTTTTTTAAATCTATAAAATAATTCCATAATACCAGTAATTTTTAGTAATTAGTAGTTATGTACTTCACTCTTTGTAAATTGTTTTTAAAATAAGTACAATCAACACACGTAACTACATGCATTTATGTAATAAGTTCTATTACTGTTTAAGTATCTGTTAACAACGAAAACAAATTTACTATTATAAAAATAACCATAAGAGGAAGTTGCCAATTTATAAATAATTATTAAGGTATTTTAAAAGTTTAGGTTATGAGACTAGTAGCTAAAGCATCTCAATGATTTGGCCAAAATTATGTTTACGAAGATATAATTTTAAAACAAAATACCTCTGAACCAATTTCTTTCAATAATCAAAAGGAAACGGAAATATGATTATCTTATAATATATATAGTTAGGTATTTCTTAACTTGATAATAGTGATAAGCAGGTACTTACTTATTGTATGGTTTTAATCAAATTTTTGGAAACGGATTAGTAGTAATTGGCATTGATTAATTACAGAAAATAAGATGATGCGATATTTTGTATTTTCATTTTGATGTTTAAAAAATAACTAGGTACTTTATGTACATGGTGATTCAAAAGTGGCAGTTGACAAACTTCGTGAGATAATTACGGACGGTATTATAGATGATAAGTGTCAATAAACTATGGTCTTTCACTTCTCCCTTGTAAAGATACAAAATTAAAATTAAAAAGATAATCATTTCTGAAAATATTTATGAAGTTACTTTGCCGGCCTAGTAACAAAATCTCGTACAAAATGTTTCTTTTTTAATTTTATTTTATTATTTATTCTATTTCATTTTTGATTTTAGAAAAAATGGTATGTGCACTTTGTAGGGAAATCATATCCTCGGCCTCGGACGCTTGTAATATGCATCCTCGTCCAAGAATATGTTATTTTTGACGTCAGTGGTCAATTCTAATAATGTATTTTACTTTTAAACTAAGTGTATTTAAGAGCTTGGTTCATCCGTCAAATTTTATAAAGTCTAACGTTCTTAATTTTTTATTAAATAATATTTGGTTTTTTCTAAGGCTGGCCATTTGATTTCAAATAGTGACATTAAATCACTCGGGGGTGCCACGAAATATATGTTCAGGTATCTAGTTTTTCTATTACATTATCTAAAAAGCACTTTCAGACACATTCTTCTTTTTTCTTCCTTTCTTTTATTGTTATTTAGATTTTTTTTTTATATTGCACAAACACCCTAAATTTTCATATTAACTGTTGAATAGGTGGAATACATTGCTTTTATCAGAAATCTGTTATTACTTTTTATCTCATTGGAACGTATTTTGTTATTGCATATTGCTTTTTTGCTACAACACACGCTGATCAGGGAATATCTATATCTAAACTATTTTTGATAATTAGTGAAATGTTTTAACATGAATAATCTATACAAGATTGCATGTCTTAATGTAAGATCTCTAACTGCACATTTTATCGACTTTAAAAATATCGTCTTACAACATGAGTATGACATAATAGGCATTACGGAAACCTGGCTCACAAATGCAGTCCCAAATGATTCAATAAATATTTCAGGTTATAATTTAATTAGGGCAGATAGACAGGGCAGGGGGGGAGGTGTGGGGGTATACCTTAAAAATAGTATACAATTTAAAACATTGGGCCACCCTGGTGCAATCGAGCAAGTATGGGTGCAAGCCTCTGTTAAGAATAAAAAAATTGGCATTGGCGTAATCTATAAACCTCCTGATTTTCCCTTCCGTGATTTCCTCAATGACTTTGAAACAACATTTGCAATGAACTACCCAAAAGTAGATCAAGTTTATTGCTTGGGAGACTTCAATATTAATTTGATAAATATCGATAACGCCGAAACCAAATACGCAATGGAGGTCTTTGAAAGTGTCGGGCTCAAACAAATTATTAGGGAACCCACGCGAATAACGTCCACATCAGCAACCCTTATAGATTTTATACTCACAATGGAGCAGGAAAACATTATTTCATCAAGAACTATGCCGGTTGCGGAGGTAAGTGATCACGATCTAACCTTCTGTGTTATAAATATAAAGAAAGAGCATAAAGCAATAGGGTAGCTAGGGATTTTAAGAACATGAATATTATACAGTTTAATGCAGATCTTAGGCTATTCCATGGCGAAATATTTACGACATTCAGGGTGTGGATGAGAAAATTAAAATTATTAATGAAACTATAACAAATCTACTTGACATTCACGCACCTTTCGTTTCATACCGTATTACTAAACCATACGCACCCTGGAGGACGAACACAATACGAGCTATGATGGCTAACAGGGACACAATTCTGGCTAGGTACAAGAAATACAAACACCAGCAGACTGGAGGACATACAAACTAACTCGAAATATGGTTACGGCTGCGATGCGCAGAGAAAAAAAAGCGTTCTCTAATTTTGAGGCCAATACGCCGACAAAAGATATATGGAGGTCGTTAAAGTTACTGAGTCTGTCAAAACAAAACAATAGTAACACCCGACCTGATAAACTATGTGACGTAGATAAAATTAACGAACACTTTGTTAGCTCTATTGAAACTCTTCCTGTAAATAACGAAATATTAAAATTTTATGAAATTAAAACGAAGGAGTCAGTCAGTAGTACATTATCTTTTAACACCCTAAATGAATTCGACATTGAAATAATAATCTCCGGAATAAAAAGTAAAGCGACTGGCCTTGACGGAATAAACATTTTAACAATTAACTTATGTTTGCCCTTTCTGCTCCCAATAATAACTCATGTAATTAACTACTGTTTCACAAACTCTGTATTCCCGAAAGCATGGAAAAATGCACGAGTAGTGCCGCTACCAAAAGTCAGTAATCCCTCAATAATTTGCACCCAGTTAGTATTCTGCCGACTCTTTCCAACATATTGGAACAAGCAATTGAAGTGGAGTTACATAAACATGTAAAAATTAACAATATTATTCCATATACACAATCGGGCTATAGAGCAGGACACAGCTACACAACACCACTGCTTAAAATCACCGACGATGTAATGAAGACCGCAGATAGTAACATGCTGACTGTGCTAATTTTACTAGACTGTAGCAAAGCATTCGATACTATGAACCATCAAATCCTTAGCTCCATTCTACATTTTGTGGGTCTGTCTAACACTGCGGTCACTATGACAAATATTTCTCTCTTAGCAAGATCACAAACAGTAAGTCTTAATGGCCGTTACTCGAAAACATTAAATCTTTTATCTGGGGTCCCACAGGGTTCTATAATTTCTCCGTTACTTTTTTCGATTTACACTTTAAACTTCCCCTCAGTCTTTTTATCTTGCACGTAATACTACTACGCGGATGATACTCAAATATACCTCTCTTTCATAAAAGAAGAAACGACTGAAGCAATTAGCGCCATAAACTTTGACCTGCATAATCTGAAAGCAAATTCTGATAAACACTGCCTTAAACTAAATTCTAATAAATCCACGATAGTGGTGTTTGGACGAAGAGCAGACAGATACAACTTCTTGACCGCCTACAAAGAATCCATCTGTATATAAAACGACCCAATCCCCATTTATGATAACTTCAAAAACCTCGGTCTAATAGTAGATTGGGAACTCAAATTTACGCAACATTTAAATAAACGTCTGTTAAAAGCATATGTTAACCTGAAACTGATATACCAAAATAGAGCTGTTCTAAACAAGGCCACAAAAACTATGCTGTGTGAATCACTGGTTTTATCACAGCTTAACTATTGTGATACTGTGTATGGCCCATGCCTTAAAAGTACAGATATCCAACGTATACAGAGGCTTCAGAACTCCTGTTTACGCCTCATACATGAAATAAGAAAGTTCCAGCGCATCAGCCACACCTTAGCTCAGTCAAACTGGTTAAACATGGACAACAGAAGAAAATTACATAGCGCAATTCAATTTTTTTCTAAAATTAAAAAGCAACAACCTAAATATCTATATCGCAAGCTCAGTTTCAGGACAGATGTCCATAATCTTAACATTAGGTTTAGGGGGACTCTCACACCACCACTTCACTCAAAGCAATTCTTTAGAAAATCATTCTCGTATCAAATAACTCATGTTATAAACAATCTACCTATAAACTATGAAAAAGTTGAAAGTAAAGTATCTTTTAAGAAACAAGTGTTTCAGTTTCTTTACTCAAGCCAGTCTGAGACCTTATAATTACAAAGACTATTTTATTCTGATGATGTTACCTTTGATCTAGTGTTTGTGCAATTCTATAAATTCTAATTTATACTCAAAAATGAATACTGAAATAATACTATATATTGTTACCTATTTAATAAGTAGTACTAGTTGTATAAGTGTTTTGATTGATTTGGTTTATATATCTATTTAATCTATTACGGCATAAACGGACTTCGTTGGGTTAGATGTAAGAACAGACAACTTTACTTCGGAAAGGTTGAACTGAATCTCGCCCAGTAAACTTATAAACGCTTTTATATCAAAACTTGTATAATGGTAGTTTAATAAAAGAACTTTATTATTATTATTATTATTATGATTATTATTATGATTATTATTAAATCACACATAAATATTTTTCTAAAATTTTTAACAGCATGTATCTCTTTAAGAAAAGCGTTAAAGTCCATCCTTTATAAAAACTGTTGTCTTAAACACTATTGATCTCTCGAAGTTTGTCAAAGTACTTTTAAAGAACCGTGTATATTTTTTAGTGGCTCGAACAAAATTATTTTTCTTTCGTCTGCGTGAAAGGCCAAAAAGCCTTGAAAAATGATTCCTGACTTGACTCCTGCAACTTTTTGTTACTTATAATAATACAGAACAAACATGAAATAGAATAGTTTTATCGTGAACTGAAATAAAGACCCTGTTGTTTTCAGGAACCTTTGAAGCAGGTTCTTAGATGCATAAATCCGGGATACTGTATATCCGGTTCCTGTATCCACCTAAAACATACATTTTTATAACTATTTGCTATTTAATGGGTCTCAAAGTAAATACCTTTTTATTTTTACGTTTGGGTGAACAGCAACAATGTTACCATTTACAATAACAAGTATCTAATAAAGAACATGCACATGTGTTGGCATTAGGTTGGGTTATAGGTACGATCTTTAACTAGATACATGGTCGGTGTATCGAGTTTCTGGATTTAAGTTAACTAACAATTTACCTGGAATATTTTTTTGGACTCAAAGTTTGTCGACTATTTTTCAACTAATGCTAAGTTTTCAGCATATTTCTGGGTTGGGATGCAGTATGCACTCGCTCTTTTTAAAACATTTAAATGCGTGTAATTACCTAACTAATAAGAAAAGGGAAGCTGTCTTTTTCCAAGTTTGTAAACCTATTTTTTAAATAATTATAATCACTTTAGATGAAGAATAAAATAAGGGGGAAAATTATGCCTGTCGAGAAGTGGCAAAAGGTAATTCACCATAACAAAGACGAACTATGAATTTTGAAAACAAACTACCTAACCTAAACACAGACAGCATGCTATAGATTATTGAATTTGGACCTCATGCTTCTCCGAGGAAAGCAGGATTTAATAGGCTATAAACGAAAAATATGTGGGGGGTTGTGTCATTTCCAACCAAACTGGTATTCATGTTCTTATATCCCAAGAAATACAGATTTACGTTCCCTATTAATATGACTACCGAATTACGTTTCTTCATCGCCAACAACTAATCCCCTAAACAAATTACTATTTCCTGCGCTAAACCAATTTTATAGTGGCCTTTTATAGCCCTCGTATATACAGAGTGCGGATTTAAATGGAATGCTGCTTATAGCGGATCTGTAAATAAAATTTTCTATGGTCATCACTTTTGTCACGTCATTTTGGGCCCCAAAACTTTTTTTTATAAGATTGGAAGACAGCACTTGTGGCACCTTTTTGAAAAGCTTATTAAAAAAGGAATTTGCCATTAATATTATTTTTGACATCTGTCAAACCATGAGTCGGGAATTTAATAAAATCTAATTTTTAACTATTTAATGAAAAATTAATTACATTAACAATGATATTAAAACGGTAATGTCACCTTTTTAGCGTTCCAACTGTTGGAAATGTGCCCCATTAACCTGTTGGCACAGACCCAACCGTAAGTCAATTGTTTTGTTTCCGTGGTAATATATACCGCTAGTTTTGTCACGTTTGATAAGTACTAGTTAAAAATTTTAACGCTTTGATTTAAAAATGTAGTTAACTGAAACGTTAAAAATTGAACTACTGATGATGATCGGGTTTGGAGAAAGAAAACGAAGTCAACAAAAAGTTACTGCGTTGTTTCATGAAAGTTATCGCGATTTGCCACCTCTGTCGCAAAGTAGTTGACCAGAGTACAGTTGCTTTTTTTAGTAGCTACTTAAAAAACAAAAAACAACATGTTGTACTTAATGAAAAAATTTCTAAACCTTTAATGGTTCAACGTGGTGCCCCGCAAGGTTCTATTTTGGGACCTGTTTTGTATACCATATACACGTCCTTATTTTCAAAGTTTTTAACCAGTTCTTTCGCTCAAATGTATGCCGATGACACTCAGCTGCATTTTTCTTTCTCGCCCGCAAATATTGACTATGGCTGCCAGGTTCTAAATGGAGACTTAGAAATATTACATAATATTTCCATGGAACACTGTTTATCATTAAATCCCAGTAAGTGTAACACTATGCTATTTGGAAGACCTTCTGACCGGGTTGGGATTTCTATAAATAACGTACCTGTGCCCTTTTTGACTGTAGCTAGGAATTTGGGAGTTTGGGTGGACTCATCCTTGAGATTTACAAAGCATATTTCAGAATGTATTGGGAGGTCTATTTGTAAGCTCAAATTGTTATATAGTTCCAGAAAAATACTAAGTATGAAACTTAAAAAAAAATTATGTGAATCCCTTGTTTTATCTAACTTCAACTATTGTAGCACAGTTCTACTGCTTAAGATTTATATATGGCATTCGGAAATATCAACACATTTCCCATAAATTAAAAGATGCGGGATGGCTTTCAATGAAAAAACAAGACGTATCCATTGTGCAACTTTCTATCATAAAGTTATTCTTTCAAAAACATCATCATATCTTCACAGAAAGTTAATGTTTAGATCTGACGTACACACTTTGAATTTGCGATTTCGAGGTCTCCTGACACCTCCTCTTTATAGAACAACCTATTTTTGAAAGATCATTCACATATAACGTTCCGGCAATGTATAATGAAATCCCGAATAGTATGAAAAGCTTGTCCCCATTTGTATTTAAGAGGAAGCTTAAAAGTGTATAACTTATAGATTCGTTAATAAACTTTTGTTTCTCTTTCAGTTCTGGTATATATTATTATTATATACTTTTTGCTGTTTTTTTTTTATTATGTCATATAAATACTTACTACATTTATTCCCGTGACTAATGCTTTTTCAGGTGTACCGATTGTATATTTTGTTAGTCTTTATTTATTTTTTTTTGTTTTTTTTTTTTTTTTATTTTTTTAATATTTTTTCTTATTTTGAGCATTTAAATAAGTAGAAGTGCTATTTAGGTTTTTTTTCTCAGGTTAAGTGTAAGACCAACCTTTACCTCTAGCGGTAAGGGATGAACCTACTTCTACCTACCTTCATCGCTCATCACATGAAACCAAGTTTTAAAGCTAACAGAGGCATTCTGATACCTTTGTTTTGATTATTGGGGCAATAGAGCTGCACAAGCGTCATCTGAAGCTGCATTATTATCAATTTTACCGTATGTTCTTATAAAAATGGCTTAAATAATCAAAAACTCAAATAATTATTCTCTAACTTGCTTCATTTCGTTAGTCGCGCTAAATTTATGACATCAGCGATAGCAGTCCGCATTCAAACAACGTCGCCATTTTAATATCTAGGTGACCGTTAAAGATAGTATTCAAACATAATCTAGGTATAAAGGACTATATTACATAATTGTGTAAGAACATGAATGGTATAACATAAAACGTTCTTAGTGTTATATAAACAAGAGTGATAATACATACACTAAGGAACGTCAGTGAAGGGAATAAGCATATTTCCAGTCACTAAAAAATATCAAAAGCACAACCATTAAAAAATTAGTCCCCCAATGCGCTGTTTCAAAACATTCCGGACAAATCATTAGAGCGTGCTCCAGATATGTATAAATGTGACACCTTTTTGCAAAAATATTGGATAGAGCGATTTTTGTTCTGTCACATAAAGCATATCGACTCCTTTGTTTTATTGGTGGTTCTGAAGGCTGATCAACAAGTTCTATTCCAAGAATCTCCCTAATTCTTAATTTCATTGAACGTGGTAAATTCGACACTGTGGAGCGGATCCTCATCTAATTTTAAAGGGAAGTAACCCTTGTGCTAGACAATCACTGGGCAAAATCTGAATCTCTAAACCTATTATTAATTAATTTCTATTTTAGGTTAATCGTCAAAATTGCCGATATTATGCCGACGAAAATTCTCATTGGATTGTTGAATGTCACTCTCAACGCCAAGGGAAAGTGAATGTTTGGGCTGGAATAATAGGTGACAGAATAATTATGTTTAATCACAATCTAAATGGAGACCTGTATTTAAATTTTCTTTAAACACTTTTAATACCATAACTTCAAAGAATATTCCCTAGTTACGGAAATCTAGATCAATGGATATTATTTCAGCAGGATGGTGCCCCTTCCCGCTTTGCAAATGTAAGAGAACTCTTAAATGTAACATTTCCAAATAGGTGGATAGGACGGCGAGGATTTATTGAGTGACCGTCAAAATCCCCGGATATTACACCCTTAGACTTTTGTTTATTGTGCGATTTAAAAAGAAGGGTCTTATATGTCACCAGACCTAGAAATGTGGAAGAGTTGAAAGCAAGGATTCGGGCAGAAATATGTTTAATCACGCCAGAAGTTTTGAAAAGAGTTCTACTATCGGTTGGGTATGTGTCAACAGGTTAATAGGGCACACGTTAGGATGTTATTGGTAATATAATTGTTCATTAAATAGTTAAAAATTAGTTTTTATTCAATTTCCGACACATAGTTTGACAGATGCAAAAAAAAATGGCAAATTCCCCTTTCGATAAGCGTTCCAAAAAGGTGCCACAAGTAGTGTCTTCCAAACTTATAAAAAAAGTTGATTCCGGCTGCGCTCCCTCTTTAAGGTCCCAATTTTTTTTACATGACAAAAGCGAAGCCCATAAAAAATCTTTGAGGACGTATTTTTGTATTTTAGAGAAATATTATTTCCAGATCCGCTATAAGGAGCGTTTCATTTAAAATCCCCACCCTGTATAGGCGGGGATGTGGTAAAAATGGGGGTCGATTTTTAACGATTAGCAAGGTGGCATTTTCCATGGCCGCTATATTGAAATCAGACCTAAACATGCCCACCTTTGGGTACCAATGAATCGAGCAAAAATGAAAATTGATGTTTTAAATTTAGGAGATTAATCAGGAAAGGAATAATACAAACAACATCAGTATTTTTTTGCCTAAAAACACTTGCGAAATACGTTTTTTAGGTACAAGGAAAATAATCTCCAAAATTTGAACCACCGGATATTCGCATGTAAATGTGCAAATCATAAAAAGTAAAATATTCAAATTTGACTAGTCGCAATGTACCCAATTATACCCAAAGAACAATTTAAATTAAGACTATACTGTGTATCATAAGTATTTGAATTTATCAAAATTGGTATCAGGCCTACCTGATTTTTAATCACCCCCCCCCCTCTATTGCACTGTAATGATGAATTTAACAATTTAATATAATGTGTTCTCATTGACTAGTCAGTATTAAACGTTTACTCCAACGCTCTAACCGCGAATGACCCTGTATAGTCGACTTCCTGCAAAAACGTTTTAAATAAATCATATTTTATGCTAAAGTACCTAGGTACCAATTAGGTGACGATAATAGGCTCAAATAGACAATTGACCTATTACTGTCCAATAAACCTAACCGCATTAACTGTTGTTATAATCTACTCGATTCTACAGTCTTCTACAATGTATCTATCTACATACATATTTGGTTAAATCGGCTTTTATTTATACATCCTATTAAATATAGCTTGCTAATTTTTGTTCAAGTTTTTTGCAGGTGATTGTTGGTATTAGTATGACTAAAAAAATGTTTAAATATATATGTACGTATATTTTGTACCAAGTTAAATAAAATATCCCAGTGGAAACTTTAAAGAGACCTAAGTGAGTGCGGATGTATAGAAGCAGTTAAACTAGATTTTTTTGTAACTAGTGAAACTTAAGGATTCCATTCCTTTGAAATATGGCGAAGGAAAAACATTGGTATAAGGTAATTTTTTTTAAGGTTAATAGACTTTTTCTCACTGTTAAAAATAAACTGCAGGATTTTAGTAAGAGACTTCGCTAAAACACCCGAAGTTACGTACGTGTACAAGCATAAATCAAAAGTTATAGGGATTTTAAAAACGGCAAAGGAGTTAATTTTTAGATTATTTTAAGACTGGATAATATAATCTATAAAGTTACCACTATTCAGACTTAACGAGGCGGGGGCGCGCTCCATTTCGTCCCCTTTGCTGGCAACCCCGCAGCGATGTTGACAAAATAAATAATTATTAAATAACCTGAACAGACCAACTAAGCTCAAGTATTATAGTCAGGGGGGACAAAGGGGTGTATGAACTACCTAGTATCTCTGGATAGAGGGATGACTTTGTCCTTTATAACCCTAATAGAAAAACTGACAAATTGGGGTAAAAAAAATTTCTGCTGCGCATTTTTTTATTTTCTATTTGATGTAAATATCATAAAGAATTTTTTTGAAATAAGTCCTCATCAGGATTCTTATAATATACCCTGTATACAATTTGAATGCGAATATCTCAAAATCGACCAAATTTTAAAGAAATGCGGGTTTGCATGACTGTTATGGGACATAGGACCGACCCACTATCATCAAAAATCATAAAATTAGGGTGTAGTGAAAAATTAAATTGAATTTAAGTAATAATTTGTTTTACTGTCTATTGTAAGAAAGAAACAATTGAGAAAATAATTATATTTATTTATTTATATATATATATATAATATCACTGTAATAGACGTTTGAGTTACCTAGAGTACTGCAAAGTTATAAAACGTCGAATAGTGTCATACTATCTTTTAAATATTCAAAATTTTAAAAACTTTGTTGTTGTTTTAAGTCCGATATTAAATAATTGCGAAATTAAGAAATTCGATTTTTCTTGTGCAGCTCAATGAGACATTTTATTTAAGGTATAACAAAGGTGGTGCCTTTGAAAATGTTAAATTGTGGGTGACTCACCAGTATGGTGGTTCTAGCTTCCACGCGTATATACAATTCACGCCAAAACGCATTTTTGAAGCGTTATAGTTTTCAAGATATTCGCATTGAAACTTGACACCCTGTATACAAACTCGGTTTTACTCGTGAATTATCTTTCCGGAACGCCGCGTCGCTGTCAAGATAGGTATATTAATTATTTTGCTTATGGCATGCCGTATGTTCATTTTAATAACACAAAAATATACAGGGTCGTTGGTATGTATGGAAACGGTCGATTATTTCTTAAAGTACAACAGCTAGCAAAAATATTTAAGACAAAAGTTTATGGGTTCTTTAGTCTATTAGAATTTTAAAAAATTAAGTATACAGGATGAGTTAGAAAGCCGTAGAGAAATAAAGTTACTTTTTTTTCAATGGAATACCCTATATCTTAGAATTATTTTTTATTAAGTACATTATAAGTCTAAACCTAATAGTTTCCGAGAAATTAAGTTTTGAAAAATGACATTTTTAAATTTTGACAGCTTCTAGCTTTCTAACAGTACGTCTTAGAGTAAAACGGCTTACATGTCCCTATCTTAGTTTTTAACTTTCTGAAAGTGTCAACTTCCGGTTAAACCGGATGTAGCTCAAGAGCCGCAAATATAGTACTTCCGGTTTAACCGGAAGTAGGTATTTTCGGTAAGATTATAAAAAAGTAAGACAGGGACATGTAAGCCGTTTTGCTCTATAGCGTACCGTTAGAAAGCTAGAAGCTGTCAAAGTTCAAAAATGTCATTTTTCAAAAGTCGATATCTCGGAAGCTATTAGGTATAGACATTTAATGAACTTAATTAAAAATAATTGTAATTTTATGTAAAACCCAAAAATATTCTAAGATATAGGGTGTTCTATTAAAAGAAAGGTAACTTTATTCCTCTACGGCTTTCTGATTCATCTGTATACTTATCTTTTTTTAATTCTAATAGGCTTTACAAAACCATAAAACTTTTGTCTTAAATATTTTTTGCTAGCTGTTTTACTTTAAGAAATAATCGACCGTTTCCATAGATACCAACGACCCTGTATATTCGGCATATTTACTTCAACGCGACTTTTTTTTTCAAAATTTTATTGGTAAAAATATATTTATTTTACGATGGTTTGTATGTAAAATGTTTTGAGTCACCTAAATTATAAAATTGTATATTTTTCACCAGTGCCCCGGTCCTGGGGAAAGGGGTAACCAGCCCGGTAACCCCCATTATCCACGTCCTTGGTACAAACAAGTGTACAGCTACCTTACAGAAATACAATACAGGGTGTCTGGTGTATATAACATACTCTCGGGAGCGTATAAGGGAGGTCAAAATGACCCTAATCTGTCATAGAGAAAATCCTAAAGTGCCCCTCAACGGAGATACAGAGCCCCAAATTGATACCCAGCGACTTACCTTTTTGGCTCTACCTTATGAACCGACATGTATAATTTAATTAAGTTTTGTTGGCAAAAAGACTCATACTACTACAGAACATATTTTACATCGTCAGGGAAGCCAGGAACGAACTTCCACCACATTTGTTGGACCAAGCTTTTGACAGGTATCATTTTCCAGAGCTGAAACCTGGTTTCTTAAATACTCTGGTTATTTTTTTTTTTTAAATGATACTCTACATTTGTTTCGATAAAATTAGCCATTTTCGAAGATAATAAATTTTTGTATAACACGTTTAAGCATTGACCTTCAAAATTTGCTTAATGCTCACATGCATCTAACTTATAGACAAACACTCTGCAAATGTGTGAATGCAAGAAGAAAGATTTGCTTCTTCTTGTTTACTTCAGATGAGCGCCCTGTACCGCTATACGTCTCCTTAGCCGACGGATGTTTTCTCGTTGTACTTAAAGCAACATTCCAGGATTGTCTCAAAAATCGTTGAAATGGTGTGTTATTCTTTCAATCAGATCTTCCCTGGTATGAACTGGCGTCGAATATTCAAGCCTCTTTAAATTTCCCCATAAAAGAAATGCAATGGAGTCATGTCGGGCAACCTCGATGGCCATAAAATAGGCCCAACTCTACCTATCCATCGGTTACCAAAAATATTTAATAATTGTTGAGGAACTAAATTGCTAATGTCACTGTCGTGCATGTAGCACATCTACCGTTTAGGTTTTGTTGCAAGAATGGCACCACTTAATCTGCGTTCAATAAAAACGATCGAATGAGATGATTCCCAATAATCCCTGCCCACATGTTAATCATGAAGTTTTGTTACTAGTTTGTCTGTACTATTGCATGGGGATTTTCTTCATGTCCGATATACAAATAATGGCAATTTTTCTTACACTATTATCAGCAATCTTATCCAGAATTTCCTCCTCTAACTAAGGGTTACTTGCTCTTTTTGGAGGCCCTTCTTCACCATGATGCGGCAAATGGATTAGCAAAAGATTAGCTACTTTTAGCATTTTTTTATTTCACTTGACTTTGTACCTGTTTCTCTTAAGCTACGATTAACCCTTTTAAAAGTTCTTCACTGCAGTAAACGTCGATTTGGAAATGTATCAGAATAAATTTGCCTCGCCTCCACACAATTGCTGAGTGCTTATCCATAAATGAGATGCCTGTCAGAATGTTCACTATAGGAATAATCCTCCATTATTTAAGTCTTATGCCCTCATGCCCGGTTGTACAAACAAGGCCTAAGTTGGGTTTATAGAAAAGGTAACTTTAAGCTAGCTTATGTACTATTGTACGATTGTGGCTTAGTAGTAAAATAATGTCAAATAACCTAAAAAATCAAGTTTGACCTTTATGATAAAAATTCACAGATATTGCATCTTACGCAACCATCCTATGTATTGAAAATACCCGACACAACTTTTACATTTTAATGTTTTTCTATGTGATGTGATAAAAATCCCTTCCAATATAGGTAATAATAATATACTGTTTACTAAGTTTATCTTAATTTGTTATTTGGCAGCATCTTATACCGAGTGGTGAATCGCCAAGCTGGCGACAGGAAATTCAACGTAATGAGAACCATACAATGTATGCTACTGATACATAAATTATTTTTTTTTTAATATTAAGGAGAATGCAAAATTGCAAAAGTTAAATAAAATAATGCCAGACACGACTTATACCTTCTGATGTTTAAATCTAATTACTCGTTACTATTATCAAGATTTTGATTTGTGTCAACATTAACCTTCAATTGGTATTTTGCCAAAACAACCAATTTAATTTTTTTAAAACTGGTGCTGTTTGCAGCATCTCAATCGCATTGCCATATTATCCTGGTTAATTATTATTGTAGCAACAGCTGCCATAGTGAGCTAAATGATACCTTTGAAAAATTACCTTGTTTGGCAATAACAACCCATTATTCAAGCCATTTTAAGCAAATTATTAAAAAATTACATTGGTTGTTTTTGCAAAATACCCTTCAATTAAGATGAAAAAATCAGAAAAACAAATATAAAATAAACGCATTTTAATATTCTTAAAGTACCTATGAAAAATGTAAACATTTTACTAATATACTTCTATGCGGGCCAGAAAGGCCAACAATACCTCTTCGCGCTCCATTTGTGTAAAACTTTAAAATTGCTTTAAATCGCATTAATTAAAAAAAAAATTATGTGTCACTTGTCTTTTATGATGTTACAAATGGGTACAATTTCGACTTTAGTATTTTTAATCTCATTTGGAATACCTACTACAGTTTTTGACCTGATTTACGGGTATTTATCATGGATATTTCATCTATAAACCTTGGAAACTGGCCATCCCTTACCTATAAAATTTCAGTTTTTTGACAAAATCCCGTCATCTAAAATAGTAAAATAATTACTATACGATCCAGTCACCAGTATAATAGTACTTCCTACCCCTTTACGAAATTTTATTTATTTTATATTATACCAATTTGAAAACTATTAAACACCCAAACTATGTATGTTTATTTATTAGACAAATTTGTCACCGATTAAATAATTTTAAAGTTCATTCATATTAGATACGCTAAGCAGTCTCGAGCCCGTAACATTGCGACTAGAATCAAAGACAGATGATATCCCACTGCCGACTGCCGCCGCGCGCCGCTGCATGTCGTTTTCTTCTGCATGTCGCCCGTCGACTATTCCCATTTAAGCGCGCCCATAAGTATTTTCAATACTAAAAGTTTTCATTCATTTAAAATGGATTTGGATCATTTCGAAAATATTACTGACGATGAGGAGTTTCTAGAATTACTTCATAATGTACTAGGTCGGCACTCTAGTCCAACGTTGCTAATTGATGCACTAAACTTAATTCAAGAAAGCGAAGTTCAATTAACCTTGTACAATGCTCGATGAATTTAAATATTAGCAGTTTAAGATGCACCTCAGTTTAGCTGAACTCGGACTTAAGTGCGAATAATTCATTCAATAATACAATTATTGTACAACCAGGCATCAATCAACCAGACAATTTAGAAAAGTGTTGTCAATAACACATTGTTAACGAAATAAGAACGACTGACGTTTTATTGTAGTATTCTGATTTATTCTCTCAATACCATGTTATACAAGAAAATTGTTTTCTTCGATAACTGCTAATTTTATCGAAACAAATGTAGAGTAGGTACCTTTTTTAAAGAAGAATGACCAGAGAATTAAAAAAAAAATCAGTTTTCAGCTCTGTAAAATGACATTAAATTTTGGCCCAACGACTGTAGTGGTAAGTCCGTTTCTGACTTCCCTGACGATGTAAAATGTTTACTGTGGTGTGGTTTTATGAATCCTTATGGCCTACATAAAAATATTAAAATTTCATTAAATTATGCACGCCGCCGCCGGTTCAAAAGTTACAGTCACTGGGTACCTTAACTAGGGTATTTTGATCTCCCCTATACGCTACCGAGAGTATGACATATACTTACCAGGCACCCTGTATGTGGGACATAGTACCGTGTTTACGGCCACTGTCGGACTAAGAACTGTTCTTATTATTTACTGTTTCAAAAATGTATTATTACCTAAGTATACATTCCTTTTAATATTCATTTTAATCGTACGGGAAAATGCTACTAATTTAGTAATTTAGTTGTGTATCTGTGATTAAAAGTATTAAAACAGAGTTAACAATAATAATTGTCAAATATTGAGCAACACTTTCCTGATCCGTATCGACGCCCTTGCTGTTGTAGGTCTTGCTTTGGGTAAATTAATGGTAACATTAATATTATTGAATTGCTAAGTACTACAAAGAATAGGCCAATCTTCAACTTTGTTAAATACTTATGACTAATAATATTTATTATTTGCTAAAAGTAATCCATTTTTTCATTATTAGGCTTGTAAAAAATCTTTAAAGTATAAAGGTCGATTCTCATTAGAGCAGCATCGAGCGGCGCGGTGCGGCGCGGCGCGAAGCTGGGCGTAGCAGCATTTTGTACGGGGTATTCTCACTTAAGCAGCATTTGGTAGCGAAGCAGCGAAAATCTGTTTGTTTGTGAGTTTAGTGACAATGTATTCGTACACGCCCGAGAAGGATTCTACATCATCATCGTCATCATCATCAGATGATTTTGTGCTTGTAGCTGCAATATGTCATGAACATGAAGAAAAGAGAAGAAAAAAAAGCGGCAATATTGGGTTCATGACATATTTCGTGCAAGGCTAGAAGACGGTGAATTTCATACACTCTTTAAGCGACTTCAGCTGGATGAACGTAAATTTTATAAATATTATAGAATGTCTTCAGGAAAATTTAATCAATTGTATGAGCGCGCCGCCGCCTTGCTACGCTTCTCGATTCCCACTTGTCCGTCAAGAGGCAGAAGCGCGCTTTTCAAAGCAGCAATGCCGCGAGTCAATGCTTCCCGATGCGTTAAAAATTTACCGCGCTGTACCGCGACGCTCGGCTCTGCACCGCTCTGCCTAGGTGTGGACGGGACCACTTAGTTACATGAAAACAATTGAGAGCAGCATTTTGCCGTGCTGCGCTGCGCCGCCCCGCGCCGCTCGATGCTGCTCTAATGAGAATCGGCCTTAATAGTGAATTATTAAACGAGCGCGCAATGTTGGCCATTACTCATTACATGTTTAAAACTAAACTTTTTTGGAAACTCCTTTAATTACTTTTGGATTTAAAAATTTGCAATGATAGCTATACGTATATATTATTAAATCATTACAGGATCGATAATGGGGCATCCAAAAACTTTATACCATACAATACTTACTTGATAATTACTTTGCAGCACTTTTAATTGACTTCAGGCGCTTCCCTTTAGTAGTGATTTTGAAAATTCTGTCTGTTAATGGGTTGCAAACCCGCAAAGTAATCGCTTCATGACTACACTAGTGTAACAATGGATGTTATTACTTATCAGATTAGAAAACAAAAGCCTAATTAAAGTATTATTAGGGTGGGACATTGCACTTTGGCCATTTCCCAGTATTGTTTACAAATTAAAAACTGATACGTTGCAGACTCTACTTGATTTTATCTAAAATACATATTTATTCTGGCGATACTTTGTTGGTTTTTCTATAACACAAATAGCCAGACGGTTGTAGATAAAAAAAATCGATAAATTATGTAAAGTTTACTTAAAGCTAAAAATAATTGCAGTTACTTATTTTCGACGATAATTCTGAATAGTAATGATTGTTGCGAATATACCTAGTAGTGAATACGCCGTTTAGCGATCATTCTTAGGTATTGCATCATTTTTCGCAACGTTGGGTAAGATGCAATATATGGTGGGGAGGGAAATTTAAAGACATCTTTGGGAGTTTAACTTTGTAAGGTTCTGTATACAAGAAAAATATACCTACTATTTTAATTGTAAAATTACCCAATGGATTGCACATGTGAAATATCATGCAATTATTTAGTTAAACATGTTTGATTCCCTATCTTCAGGATTTCATTTATACAGGATGTCCTAGACGATCTAACTAAATAAACCAATGTGACAAATTAAGTTTAAACGGCTCCGCCGCCTATACTGACTTTTTAATAATAATAATAATAATAATAATAATAATGCACCCTACTGGGATCGTGTAAACCATCAGACATACAGAGATGATTAAATTAGAGAAAAGTTGCGCATTACTGAAATCTGTAACGTCATGTTTTTAAAAATTCTTACTATTTCTATTACTATACTGGGTCCGCCAACGAAGCGGAGACGGAAGATTACATCCTTATTAAAAAAATTGTCAAAAATACTGAAACGGTATGAGGTCTGGAATTAAAAGTAGCATATTTTAAAAATAGTTTACATTATACAGGGTGACTCCAAAAAGTGAGGCGAACAAAACTTGTATTTTTTTAAATGGAACACCCTATATCTTACACTATTTTTGGATTCTACATGAAATAACAATTATTTTTTAATAGGTGTATTATAAGTCTAAACTTAATAGTTTCCGAGATTTTTAAAAAATTACATTTTTTGAGCTTGGACAGCTTCTAGCTCTTTAACGGTACGTCTTAGGGAGAGCGCCCACCAACGATACGCACTTCAAGTGAAGGGATATGAGGTGCCCATGAGGTTGGTACGAAGTGCAGCGTACCATATTTTTATATGCAATGACGCATACAGAAGCCGCGCAGCGGCCGTGCGAACGATGTGAGTCGGCACTGCATAGCCGCACAGCATGCGTGCTGAAAAATAGAACCTGTTCTATTTTCACTTGATGCGAGCCGAATTATAGCTTTTCAGGTTATATCTTGCAGTGTTCCGTATTGATTGACATTGACATTGACAAGGCGGTTTTAATTATTTTAGTGTTTACAATTTTAATAGAAATGCGTAATGATCAACAATTTAATATTGAATTCGTCCAGCATGTAGAATCATGTAGAATGCTAAAATATCTTTTCATGGCACGATGCCATTTTGGTAATGGCAATTAACCTTTGCTCCTCTACGCACTGCATGCAATTCGTACACTGTTTTGATATGCGCGTACTTCAAGCACACATGAGGTGCGTATCAGGTGTGCTTTACGCACATTTCATCTCAAGCAATTCACTGCTTTGGTGGGCACTCTCCCTTAGAGCAAAACGGCTTACATGCCCCTATCTTACTTTTTTATTATCTCCCCAAAAAGGTAAACTTTTGTTAAACCGGATATAACTCGAAAGCCGGAAATATGGTACTTCCAGTTTAACCGAAAATTTGTATTCTCAAAAAGACAATAAAGAAGTAAGATAGGGACATGTGAGCCGTTTTGCTCTTAGACCCACCGTTAAAAAGCTAGAAGCTCAAAGTTTAAAAATGCCATTTTTCAAAAGTCGATATCTTGGAAACTTTTATGTTCAGACTCTTAATGCACTTATTAAAAAGTAATTGCTATTTTATGCAGAATTTAAAAATAGTGCAAGATATAGGGTGTTCCATTTAAAAAAAGACAAGTTTTGTTCGTCTCACTTTTTTGAGCCACTCTGTATAAGGTAAAATATTTTTAAAATATTCCACTTTTAATTCCAGCCCTCATGCTGTTTCAGTATTTTTAATAAGTTCTTCGATAAGGATGTAATTTTCCGTCCCCGCCTTATTGTTTTCTGATTCTGTTTAAAGACATATGTCAAAATAAATTTCTTCATATCCATCATCAATTTCGTTTCTTTAATAAATAGTGCAGAAATTTTATAATTCGCTTAATAAACTCTACTTTTTATTCTGAATTCAACGACATTTCACACTTATTTTTTGCTAGACGTTTTGGACTAAAAAACTCATAATCAATGCAAATGAGCACCTCATTTATTTTTCTTTTTGTTTCTATTGTTGTATTTAAACTCTAGTTGGCTTTAAAAACGATTTTTTTAGTGTACAATATTTAAAATAATGTTAGATTAATTTTTAAATGCATACATATTAAACATGATGTCATATTTATAATAAAAATAAATTAATAACAAACCATTAGAAGAGCATTAACAATTTAGAAATTATAGAAGCTTATCTAAAAAATCTAACAAGTAGGTATTAATTAATTTTTTTAAAATTATTTTTCATTTTCAAAAATTCCACCCTCATTCTCCAAACATAAATAACACGGTAATAACACCTGTTAATAATGTCTTCCATAAAGATATTTATGACTTTTGAAGTTATTCTTTCTATTGCGGCACAAACTGCAGCTTCTAATTCATCATTACTTTGAAAAGTCTTCCAGTCATTTGGCATTGATGATGAGTTTTTTAGTGCGAAACGTTTAACAAAAAATAGGTGTGATGTGTCGTTGGATTCAGAATAAAAAGTAGTTTATTAATATTCCTTTTGGATTATTTAAAAAAGCAAGTTGTTGATGGTTGGTAAAAAACGAAACGTCGGATTGAAAATTTAATTAAACCTTGTTGTAGAGGATAAGAATAATAGTACGATATTATTTCAAAAATTATTTAGAAAAAACAAAAATAAAAATAAAACTGTCTAATGGAAACATTTCCGGAGGTAGGTTTATAGGAACTTTTTCATATTTTTGAGCAGGGAAACTCATCCATTATTTTTCGCAATATTAATGAAACACCCTGTATACTAAAATGTATAGTTTTCGATATACACATTTATCAAAAATCTCGAAAAAGGTTCAATTTATTACACGAAATTTTAGTATAGAGTAGTATCACATGACCAGTGGCGTATGTATGGCTACGCCTCGACACAATTTTATCCAAAAAATGTGTTACACCACTGATAATTCCAAAACAGTTACTTTGTTATTGATTACGATTCAATGCTAAAAGATGAAGCTATCTTTCATAGTTCTCTTAAAACTTACCGTTTGTAAGAAATAAGAAGATATTAGTAAATATGCAACTTTTATTGATATCGCAAAAATCGTTTAAATAAAATCAAGTAGGCATTTTTTAATGAACGCTCATTTTACCCAGTGTTTAGCAATTTATTAAATACGTTTACTACTTTCCTTTTTTCAAAAAGTACATTTTTTGTAAGTCAATAAAAATTGTAAATTAAATTAAATTCATTAAAAATATAAATTATAATATACATATTATATTGATTATGGCCTTGCTTATTTTAATGCTAAAGATGCCAGGCGTCTCTATCAAGAAAGATATCCCAACAGTGTTGTACCAGATAGTCGAACATTTATAAACTTTCATCTTCGTCTGTCTGAAGACCTCGTAGTATTAGTACCCTGGACATTGAAGAGGCTGTCCCTCAGAGAATCCTGAGACTAGTACGCCAAAAATGTTTAAAAATAAGAAATTTCCATAGTAACCATAATTACTATACTTAGGAGAAAATCCCTCCTCGTCTTAAGGCAGCATAATATGCATGATGATGTTCGGTCCATTTTAGTATATTGGCTCGTGAGTTAGGGATGTCAATCCCAAATAAAGGTTTTCTTAATCCCGGGATTTTCGAGATTTGTACGACAAATCCCGAGATCCCGGGATTAGACGTACCGAAAAAAATCCGATAATATTCAAAAACTTTTATTGTATTAACTTAAATCAAAAAATTTAACAAAAATAAATTCCTAAAAGAACTTAAAGAAGTGTTTTGCAAATACTAACAAATAAATATTAGGCTTATAGATTAAAAAAAAAATACCGCAAAAATATTAGTGTGTTTAAAGTTTTATCTCCCAGCCTCAAACGTATTTTATCACATAAAAACCCTGCAGAAGAGAAACATCTCTCAGATTCCACGCTTGTGGGCTAAACGGTTAATAAAGATTCAATGGCTTTTTGAAGATTACGTCCCTGACTAATTCAGACTTAATCAGAGAAATATTTGATGTTTTGAAGCCATCAGGTTTAGAGTTTATAAAGTCGGGATTTGTGAGATAGCTGAGAATTTCAGAATAAATGGTTCTGCGTTGCTTAATCCTTTTTCTTAATGAGTCTTGTAGGTCTGTGATGAGTGGTGTTGTAATTTTGGATAGTTCTTTCAACATGAATCTTAATGCAGCATCCGCTTTACATAAATTTATGTCGCGTCGGCATAAGGCTTCGACTGTTAATATTATTGGCTGGAGCACTTTTACAACGTCTTTGATAGTTTGACACTCTCACTTCAAAATTGGTAACATGTTTAGATCAATTAGGGTTTTTGTTATGGAATTCTCTAAGAGGCGTGTTTCCGGATTGCATTGCAGCAACCTTATCGGCTTTAGCGTTAATTCCTTTAGTTTTGAAATAGCGAAATAAAGCAAATTAATATATGCATAAAAATCGATATTTATCCCGGGATTAACAGGTCTAATACCGGTATTTTCGAGACAGGTTTTCCTTCCGGGACTCCGAGATGCCGGGATTGACATCCCTAGTTACAGCTTATCAGAGTCGCTGAATAGGTCGTAGAGGACCATAAAAACCACATGTCCACCTAGATCCCCTGATATGAATAGTTTAGACCAAGTATTATTTTTTTTTGGGGGCCTCTTAAAACTTTAATTTATACTACCCCAGTTGAGACATTAGAAGAACTAAGAAATATAATAATTGAGGATGTGAAACCATACGCAATACATCGGGAATTTTTAAAAAAGGTCGTGGGTTGATGAGAAAAAAAGTATAGAAGCTTGCATAGAGACGGAAGGTGGTAATTTTTAATATTTATTGCAAATAGTGTTTTGTCATTAGGCTTGTGTTACCTTAGTTCTAAAAAGCAAAAATTGTTTGCAAATACCTACTTTTTTTTATTATAACTATTTTTTTCCAAACGGTAAGTTTCAGGAAAAATAAGAGAGCTTTATTTTTAGCATTAAATGGTAATTAATAACTATTTTGGGCTAACAAAATCCTTGGTTGAAATTGTATCGAGGCGTAGCCCTACCTACGCCACTGGTTTAAGAAAAAATATTTTATTCAGGTCAAAATATGTGTTTTTAGATCATATACCATATACATACCAGTCTATTCCAAAATTTCGTGTAATATCTCAAACCGTTGACGAGATTTTTAATAAAAACCGAAAAAATTTAAAAACTTTAGCACACTGTATATCGAGAACTAATCATTTTGAGATCTAAGTTAAATTAGGTAATTAAAACTTAAAATTGGTCCGGGAAGAAAATAAGTATATAACATTAAGTAACATCCTGTATATACAGGGTGTTACTCTAAAACTATAACAGATACAAAATTGGTTAAATGGGGGCAAAGTTTCGAAATACGGTGCTTAACAAAACGCAGCTGAAAATATTTGACAGTTTCGAATACTTTCGGAGATATCCGAAAAAGAACTAAAATTAGCAAATTCGTTTTTATTTTTTTCTGATTACATTTGTTGAAATAATTTGAAACAAATGTCACATCCATTGCCACTTTTTTTCCTCTACAAGTTGAAATAATTAATTTATTAATTCTGATGTTTCGTTTTGGGGCAACTATTATTAATTTCAATTTATTTTTCACCCATCAGGATAGTATTTGTAAAAAATTCAAAAACGTTGCTGATGCATTTTTAAGAACCAAAACGTCCGAATGGTATTCAGAAGATATCAAATATTAGGCTTTGGGGGTATGAAAATCAAAAATATGAATTAAAATTCCAGGTCCGTATCCGAAAAAATGAAGTTGATGATGGTGGCCCGAAAACGAAACGTCGGAATTAATTTTGTCAACTTGTAGTGGAGAAAAAGTGATAATGGAAATGTGACATTGAGTTGAAATTATTTCAACAAATAATGTAATCAGGAAAAAATAAAAACGAAATTGCTCGTTTCTTTTTCGGATATCTCTAAAGATATTCAGAACCTTTAAATTTTTTCAAAGGAGCTTTGTTGAGCAACATATTTCGGAATTTTTCCCCATTTAACCGACTTTGCATCTCTTATAGTTTTAAATACATTTTACTCATACATGCTAGAGATAGATCATACACCTACAACTTTAATCTAGCTTTTAAAAAATGAAAAGTGTTTGGTACTTGTTTTTAATAAATCATGATTCGCAAAAATTCAAAGGGTATCATTATAATATTTAGGTTGTGGTAACATCGCAATAATTAAAATAAATAACAATAACCATAACGATAGGGTTTCAAACAATTTTTTATTTGTTATTTTGATTAGCAATACGGATGTGGAATACCTTTTTTAGAACTATTTATTAATATCTACATTCCAAGCGCTTATCATCGGTTAAATCACCAATATAGGATATAGAGCTGCTGGGTGTGGATGCGGTATATTAGCTATGTTACTAAATATTAGGGTAGGTTTTAATAACTTTAATAATGAGGCATGGAAATCCTAGTAAATGCAAAAAATATGATCACGCACTTCCGACCTCATTTATTGTAGTTAAAATTCAAATAAAAAAGAGAGAAGAGCGACCAAGAACATAAAGTGCTATTTATTGTTTTTTGAAATTCACTCTTAAATTTCGAAAATTCGGGTTTTAGAGATATTTGGTGCCATATTGTCAGGATTTGCTATATGAGATACAAAAATTCTTAAATGTAGTAGTTGTAGGGTTTGATCTAAACCACAAAAATAAAAAAAAAACCTGATTAAAACATGATCTAAAAGGCACGCAAAATGTTACGAATTAGTTTTACTTAATAGAATAAACAGAATATTTTTTATTTTTATGAAAAAATAATTCTTTGCATTGGAAAACAACACCCACCTAATAGTGATGCATTAAAATAGCATTTAGGAGATTTTTGAAAATAAATGCAATCGTTCATATCTTTAAAATGGTTTGAGCTAATATAGACAAACTATATATTTTTGGAATCAGAAAAAAATTCTCTTTGACAAATTTTTAACAATTTTGGATATTCTTTTTCTTTTCTGGCGGTTCAGATAAAACCCTACAATTTCTATTTCTAATTCTAATAGATACTCCAAGAGAACTTTTTACTATGCACACATTTTAATAATATATACCACTGAACAGGGTGTGCAAAAAAAGTGGATCAGAGCAAAGTTGTATTTTCTTAAACAAAACACCCTGTATATTATGTTATTTGTTGTTTTTCGTTCTTATAGAAACCTTTTTTACTACAGGTATAACCTTACAGTTTGTAAGATTTTTTGGGTTTTAACGAAAAACTCCTATATTCAATTTTATTGTTTACTAAGTTACGCCCTTATAGCCGCGAGACAAATATTTTTATTCAGTATGAGCAAAGACTTAGGCAGCACAAATAAGCCGCCCATCAAATATTTCAAATATATGTACACGGTGTAATACATATCATTCCAATTCCATTTAAATTCAAAAATGTTAATTTTTTCAAATGGAATGGAATATATTTTTATGTGACGATAACACGTTCTGATGGCACCATTGGGACCAAAGCACAAAAAAAAAAACTGGCGGAACTATTCTCTTCACATTTAACGATGAATTGGCTTTTTGACTTATCTTACAAGAACGGAATATTTCCTTCTTGCTGGAGAACTGCGTGAGTCCAGCCCATTCTCATCAAAGACAAGAAGACTTGTCAATCAGCTATCGTCCAGTCGTATTGCTTTCGGTTTTATCAAAGTTTTGGAAAAGGCTATCAACGAAAAATTAGTAAAGTACCTGGAAGGCTATAACATTATGAGTGATCTCCAGTATGGATTTCGTAAGTCTACAACAGGAGGCCTTCTCGCTTATGGTACTCACGTTTGAAACCACACAATAGAACATCATGTAGAGTCCCGGGCGGTTGTACTGTACATTTTCAAGGCCTTTGATCGAGAATAGCATGAGGGGCTCCTAAAGTGTGGGCATACGGAATGCCGGTTCAATTTTAATATCAATGCCGGAGTTCCTCAAGGTTTAATTTTGTCCCCGACCCTCGTTTTACTATACATTAACGATATTTTGGTAAAAACTAAAACTCCCATATATAACTTCGCAAACGATAACGTACTTGTTTTATTTTTACTTTGTATGCTCGAACATCGACAACAAAAACCTGGAAGAAACTCTGTCTTAGGGTGAGAGTAACCAAGTAGAATTTAATTGTGAAGAACCGGGTGTAGTCATGGCGGAACACTCGATTCCCTTGGCTTCATCAATTCATTTATTAAGCGTCAATTTGGATAGTAATATATCTTGGCATAGTGACGTTGCGGCCATTGCTAAGGCAGCCTCGCAGAAGCTAGGGATACTTTTCCGCACTAAGATTCTCTATACACCTTAACAGCTTTTAATGCTGTATAAAGCCCAAATTTAACCATCGCTGGAATACTGCTCACATCCCAGGCAGCAGACTGATGTCATATTACGTCAATATAACGTCGACGTGATTTACGTCGAGGGGCTAAAATATAACGTATCATAACGTCATTTTGTTACGTCGCATAACGTAATAAATAATGACGTCGTAAAAGGGCGTTAATTGACGTACTGTATCGTCGATCTCCAACCTATCAAGTTTGAAAAGTTCTATGTACCAAACCATGACGTAAAATAACGTTATATAACGAGATTAAAGTAACGAATGGGTACTGACGTTATCCAACGTAGTGTATCGTCGATTTCAAAACAAAGTCGGGCAACGTTGTGATTTTCTAAACTGCCAATTTAAATAAATTACACGTTCCGTTAAGCCGACAACACAAAATTATGGAAGCTTCCCTAAAGTATGATCCTGCAACGTCCAATTTACTTCATAATTCGCAATTAGGACGTCAATGGTAGGGCCAGTATATTGTCAATGATGACGTAATTACACGTAATTAATAACGTCACTCGACGAGACTTTCTCCCGTCAGTAGGACGTTATGCAACGTCATTATAGACGTCATGTTGGTTGGTCCTGACGTTACTAAGACGTCGGTACGACGTCTTTCTGCTGCCCGGGATATTTGGGGCTCTGGTCCCAAACATACTCTGAGATTGCTAGATTCCATTCAAAGAGGAGCCATTCGCCTGATGGGTGACCATGATCTGACAAACAACCTAGAATGCCTTGAACATCGAAGGCAGGTTGGCGACTTGAGCCCCTTTTGCAAATATTTTCAGGGCAAGTGCTAATCTGAGTTTACCCGCTTGATTCCACCTATATATAGAGCGGTGCATGGTAGAAATATACAACGAGCCACTGCAGCCCAACCGTACGTGGTTCAGCTTAGTGTCCCTCGAACGAGACTGTTTAAATAAAAATTCTTTCATCGGGAGAACGTCATCACTCTGGAAACTTTGAAACGACCTCCCTGAGACAGTCTCCCCTAACGAGTATAATCTCCAAAGATTGAAGACACCCCCCCCCCCCTCCCCCCCATAAATACGCCCCTGGACTGCGCCACTGCTCTATTAGGCTTCTCTAGAAATTATCTGTCAAAAGTATGGATTTATTGTATAAGCTACCAAATAATGATTGATAAGGATTATACATTTTATCGCATTGCATCGATCAATTCGACAATACGTCGTAATTTTTCCAATTTTATGATCAAACTGATATAAAATAGCATTCATCAATTTCCCCCATTGTGACGTCATCTACTATAAACTGTGTGTGAGCGCTTGCCCCCAGTTCCAGCCAATAGAAGAAAGCATCGGGTTCGAGCGCTCAGACCGGTATATATATATATATATAAATTATAAAAGGAATAAACAGTTTTGAAGTTCACTTATAGACTAAAGTTGGTTTCTGGCGTTGTGTGTGTACGGAGACCTGAAACTCGGGCTTTTGTATAGATATATCGCGGGTCCTAATCTGAACATACATTTGAAAACATACATTGAAAAGAAAGTGTCGGTTTTTGTTTGGTTCTTGCTTTAACGTTCTTTTGTGGTGGGTGCGTTTAAAACGAGACGGCTGGGAAGAGAAGAAAGCTACAGTTGTTTACAAAATATATCTAGTTGTTTTTAAAGGACTATTGTTGAAAATAAAAGATGGGAAAGGGAGGTGATAATACCGAAGAAGTGGATTCTGGAAAAGTGAATGAGAAATTTGTTGAAACGAACGGGTTAAATAAAGAAAAAGACGCAGAAAATTTGGCGCCGAAAGTGCCATTGTCAAGTGTAAGTGGTAGTTTTAAAAAAAAGTTTTAAAGGCTATTGTTTAATTGGCGACAATTTTATGCATTCAAATTTTTATAGAAAATGGGCCAAGTATAAATCTTGCTCTTCATGTTTTTGTCATTGACAAAACTTTTTTATTATGTGATTAAGAACGCCATATTCTATACTTTGCATTTTTTAAATTTAGTTCAGGGTTTCTTCTAGTTTATGTATTTATTTCCTAACATTAACAGCACAAATTACAGATACCTCTTTCCTTTTTATTTCGCCAATAATAGTTTTTTAAGAAAAGAAATGTGAGAAAGAAAGTATTTATTATACATACTATATGCTGTATATTTGTATCGTACATCAGTTTGGCAAATTGAGAATACTAGTGATTATTGAATTAATAAGTGTTTGTTTACGGACACTCAGCTATTTGACGATGAAATGATAACGTATTACGAATTACCGATATTTATAGATTTTCATTTAATGGCAGAGGTGTACCTACCTAATATTTCATCACCTGAAAAAACGCAGTTCTAAATTAAAAAATCTAAGTGGCTGTATTAAATTATGTAATTTTCCTACCTAAAGCAGTTAAAAATTAATAAACTAGTTTTTGTTTCATTTTTAAATTGTGTTATTGTTATTGAATTTTTAATAGATATCATAAGGTACCTGCCATAAATTATAATATATAAATGTGAGCCGAGAAAGCAAGAATTGTACATTTCCTTAGATTTTAAATGTAATCGAAAAATTGCTGTAAATTGCCGAAAAATAAATTAAAAATTAGTTTGTCATTACAAACTAATTTTTAACCAAACCTACTTGCTAATTTTTCACTGTGGTTGAAAAACAGGTAGCTAGTGTCTAGAGTTAACTTGTGTGTTTGATCATAGGGCTGACTATGGTTCACTGAACAAATTACTGGTTTACTTAAACTCACCTTTGTTTATGATGGAGCAAGGATCTTTAACAATGAATTCCAGAAACCTATTTTTTTTAACCTGACCTAATTGCCATGTGATGAAGTTCAAATATTTTTACAGTATCTTTCCACTTTAATTTTATTAACATCTGTTGTGTAGTGTAGTTATTCATTTCGAATATAACTTTAAACAAAAGTCAGTGATTGGTGTTCAATAACGACAAATAAAGTTTCAATGGAAATGTATTTAAATAGTAAATTTCCACTTGGATTTTTTATCGCATCAATTTTGATGGCATTGCGGTTCATGTAGGTATTTGACATACGTATATATGCATATATTACAGCAATGTTCTGCAAACTATAATTTAAAACAGAAGAACCTTGGCAGTATACACCCATACATAGACAAGATTATGGCACAGTAATTGTTTAATAATAATATTGGTCGTCTGAGGGCTCTTTTTTTCTAGTTTCGCAATATTGCTACAATATTTACTTTTATTACCTTTTACATGGTCCGACCTAAATATCTACGTTGTCAACAGAAATGACTATATAACTGAAGTACATATAAATTTGAAATATAAAAAGATAGTCTCATTTAGTTCAGAAGCCAGATTTATAATACTCCAAATAAAAGTTCTAATCGAAAATAAGTGAGAACATTATTAAACTATATAATATGTTTTTTTTTTCTATGTGGCACATAAAAAGGTTACTGAGATATACGAAAAAATTAGCAAACAATAATCTAGGGATTCACTAATGAGTCTTAACTCTTTAAGATTTAGCAGCTAAATATTTGACTGCTGAAAACTCTGCTTGGAGAATTTTTCATTTTTTCTACTACCTATATATTATTATCGGACAAATAATAGTTTGCCAAAGTGGGTACAATACTCGGTACAATAATGCGTGTTTTTTCTAATTTTTATTAAACCACTTACTAAGAAGTTTACATTAGTCCTGTATTAGTTGTCATGCAAATAAAACTTCTATTTCGGTAGTACTTGCCAATGGAAATATTTTCCTACGGAAAAACGAAAATACTCGAGTGATACTAGTAGATAGTGAAGACGTACTGCAAAATCAATAGGTAATAGGGCCTCGTAAACAAAGCACAGAACAGAACTAACATATTTCTAAATAGTCCTGTTCAACTTGCATCCAGATGTTTTAATAGTCTAAGCCACGACATTAGATTTGCCAATCCTTACCCAGTTTTTGTGAGAAAATGTAAAGACCACCTGAATATTCATTGAACAAATTTATATAAATATATATAGGTATTAACTATTCTAACTAGTCAACAAAGCACTGTTAGGTTTAAGTTACTTAAGACTCGAGGCCAGAGCTATCTTAAAGCACTGATTTGAGTTTAAAAAAAAAAAATGTAAATAATTGTTGTAAATTTAATAAATAAAGTTGTTTCAAAAAAAAAAATTTTGCTTTTGAAAATTTTATGTGTCATTCATTATTTATCTTACAATTTAAAAAAAATTAATCCGCTTGTAAGTTTAAAAAAAACTTAGTTTATTAGAATTTCATTTTTCCAACGTTTTTCTTTATAATGATAAGATAACGAATGATAAAATTATGTATCTAATTGTCCCATCGAAAGTCCTACAGAGTAAAACGGCATTACTTACCTAGACATTATCTCTTGTTTGGTATTATTATAATAACATCTCAAATGATGCTCAAAGTGTAATATAAAATGTCTTTGTGATTCATAGTCACAGTCATTGTCACCCAGTGGGACTTTTGGCATTTTTTGCTGGTTAAAAGCTAAAAAGAAATAACACAGTCTATTGACACAATGCCCACCTGGCAGGATATTATTCTCATTGCATATGAATAAGTTTGACCTTCTTTGTGTGTAAATAACACTCGCCCATCAGGTCGTGGCGACAACTTAGGTAGGTAGAGGTAGAAAGTAGAAATATAACGTTGGAAATAATTTATTTTTTTTTATTATGTACCTCTTGCTTTAGGCACGTTTCTGTTGCAGACGACCGAATATCGACAACAAAGTAATTATTTTATTATAGGTAATCGTTTTTTTTGGCAGAGTTGTAACAAAACTACGAGCAAAATTATTAAACTTTATAAGTATGGGTGTATGATCATGCTGCAGTAGTAAGTACAACAAACAAACAATCCAGTTTTCTACTCATCTCCTTTGCCACAGATTTCAAACCGTACAAACATTTTGAGTACCTACCTATCTATTCATTATTAAAAATAGTGCAGATTTAGTATGTCCTACATTTTTTAATATTCCATAATTTTATGTATCAAATTGTGTTTTTCAAATTCAATTCTATATTTGCTAAAAAAGAAGGTTGTTAGTGAATAAAAAAAAAAGTAAATTAATTAATATACCCGACTGGTGAATCTCATATATATTTTCATTTAATTGGCGAGAAACGTAAAATTTAAAATGAATAATCATTATTTTTTATAAATTTATGGCATAGTTCTGTGGTAATGCTATTACTCACTCTTATCATGCAACAACGGTTTCCTGCTTTCTCCTATGGAATAATCTTGACGATCCCTGTATTCCTTTTTACCTGATATCGACAGTTTGGAGGTCACACTTGATTTTTTGTAACTTCATATTGTAAGCGTTTAAATGACATTACTCCTTTTAACATTAAGGATTCCATCATTCCTGTTTAATAGCCATGACACAGTCATTAATAATGTCATCCTTAATTTTAAATGTAACTGCAAGCGATCGTAGATACCGGTGAATATTTAATAAACTAGTGACTTTATTAAAATCAAAGAAAATACATAAATGTGTGTGTGTGTGTGTGTTAAGTCAAGTTATGAGAAAGCACCTTAGCCAATAAAGTTCTATATTCAAACCTAAGCTGTTGTTAACTTGAAGATTCTTTGATAATATGGTATCGTCTTATAGGTGATTGCTTAAAAACGTTTTGACATGCCCGTCTGGCTAATCCTTATCAAGTAAAACTAGATTTTTCTACAGCAGAGGTGATTAGTGACTGGTTCGTCATTACAAAAAAAAAATATCGTATATTTTGATACTCACTGATTCATTCACCAAAGCTTATATTTAGGGTACACCCCTTTGACCTAGGATCTTGAAATTTGGCACGAGTAAAGGGCGAAATTTAAAAAAGATTCCTTTTAAATTCAATGTAGAGTTATTACGTGACAAACAAGTTCTACTCTCACTTGTCCGTCTTAATCAAAAATAACAACTTTTGCTTTACATAATTCGTGAATACCGTTGTTTTTCTATATTTAGGCTCCGGAGCAAGCGTTTTTTTGCAAAATATTTTTAATCCCCTTAAGGGTATTAAAGGCTTGTTTGTTCAGGGGTATGCAACGACGTTATCTTAATTTATTTCTTAGCGAAAATATCAATAAATCCGTTATTTAATGTCTAAAAGTATCCTCGCAAGTTAGATTTTTTTTCAATTTGAATTTCCAAGGAGTTCGTTTTTTAATGGAAGACGTTGTATTACATTTTTTTTTGTATTAAACAACAAATTGCCGCGCTCCGCTGACGCGTCGCGTCGCAACTTTCTGTCTCAACCGGCAAAGTATCACTTTCCGCTAAAATTATACACTACATTTTTTCTACGATCACATTGTTTGAAAATACCTACCTATACTGTGGGGTCGATTAAGTGTGCAACAAATGGGAAACTTCTTTTTTATCGGTTTGTCAGAAAATTTTATTCTCGATAAAAGTTGGTGCATATGTCCAGTAACCATTTTAGGTGCATTTGAAATGGCTTCAAGTTAAATAATAGTGCATGGGTAGGGTAAAAAATATGAAAATCGTTCAAGAGTAAAGTACCCTTGTGTCAATAAAGAAAGAAAAAGTTGTTTAGAATTAAAAAATATGTCTATTCCATCAAATGGAAGCAAATTTGGAAAATTTGTTTAGATTTATATTTTTTTAAATAATCAAAAACTTCATGTTTGTTGCAAAGATACTACAAACAAATTTCAAATTTCGCAAATATTTGTAGAAATAAGATAAATACTCTTCTAATATTAATGTAGCTACAAAGTAAAAAAACTAAAGACCATAGAACTTGATCCAGTGGCGCAGCCGAATAAGTTCGGGGGAGGGGGGGGGGGGGGCGGTTGACAACAAAAAAAAAGGGAGTAAAAAATGATATTATAAAGGTGGTATGGGAACATTTATTTGGCCTCTGGGAGAGGGAGGGGGGAGTTAACCCCAAAACCCCGCGTGACTGCGCCACTGGTCGATCCCGTGTGATATAATAAAAAAATGCTAATAAAGCAAATGATAAGTAAAATAAAAATTTGGAAAGTATTTATGACTTTCTATTTAGACCTATTTTTTTGTTCTAAACAACTTTTCTTAATAACGTTTCTCTCTATTTTTCGACATAAGGGTACTTTACTCTTGAACGATTTTCATATTTTTTGCCCTACCTCTATATAATATATCCTATATCCTATTTGACTTGAAAGTCGTTGCTTGAAGCCATTTTAAGTGCACCGGAAATGGTTATCGGACATGTACCAACCTTTATCAAGAATAACATTTTCTGAAAAACCAATATTAAAAGAGTTTCCCATGTGTTACACACTTAATCGACCACACTATTAGTGTAATTTTTTTAAAACCTGACATGGGCTAACTTATTAATTTACAATTTTGTTTGACATGTGCCTGCTTGATTATAGGAACGAGAAATTGTTTAGAACCTACAAACGCAAATATTATACGCTTGTGTATGTTGTGTTGCCTACTTATAATCATTTTTCTCGGCAATTTTAAATGTTATTAGAAGGCCTTAATCTCTTAATCATTTAATTATTTTAAAAACTGCTGTTTAGAAGGTTTTAAATATTAGAAAGAATAAACTAAAATATTTATTTTTGACTACAGTTCCCTTTAAAGTTATGATTGCCTTAATTTTATTTGTAAATAAAGTTAGGCGAGCGCCAAATTTCCTTTGGCACTTTAGAGCGCCAATTATGTCAAATTATAACAAATTGGAGAAAACGTCATGTTTGCGGTGACTTTTCGAAGCGCAAAAAACTACTTTGAATAGTGATCGTAGAAATAATATAATATTTGACATACAAATAATAAATGGTACATACTGACTTGCGCACTCATGCGCTGAGTAGTTATATATATAAATATATACACCTGTTTATTCCATGGTGGACAGTGGACATTGCACTCGGAGAATCACGCTAGCTTCACAAACTTGGCGCATGCAATTCCGTGCGCACCATATACAACCATACTGGTACCATGCTATTATTTCAAACAAAAATAGACCTGTCTATTTACTTTTAAAACAAGTATTAACCACTTGACTGAGCTGAGGTCAAGATAAAATCTAAAGCGGACACGACATCACTCCGTGTTATGAAAACCATTATTAAAAAAAGTAAAGAGTAATATCTTTAACGAAAAGAAATGGGAAATAAAAAACCCAAGAATTAAATCGAACGAAGGAAATTTTAACCTAACTTTATTGACGTTTTAAAAGGAATTTAGCCATCAGATATTTAAAACAAAAATACGGGTGACACAGTTGTGGAAAGGGTGGAAGCAGTACCTAAGATTCTTATACTAGATGCGGCAAAACGATTTAACGTCAAAGAATGTCAGTGAATGTGAATCAAATTTGAGTTTTGCTTTGCTGATATAACATCCAAAATGCTCCTCGCTTAAGATGAACGCATAGAAATTTTGTTTTTGTCCAATAACTTTTGCGCAACAACTGGTTTAAAGGGATTATACTTTTCTTTTTTAAAAAATTTAGATACGGTGGTTCGGTGAATATCGTAGTCATATCCAACTTGTGTGCTTGTGCTACGAGTCTCGTAGGCTACAAGAATCCTCTTGTAGTGATAATAACATGTTTAATTTTTTCTCGTCAGGTTTACCAGGACGACCACTTCTAATCCTTTCTTTAAACGTTGCGAAAACTACTCCACTTAATTGCTACCCTACCTACTGTCGATTGACTAATTGACGGGTGATTTGGGTATTTTTCTTAGACGAACAAATATAAATTGTTCGTCTGAGGTATTTTTCACTGAATATATTATCACAGGCTTCAGCCTATGACTTCTACTTTTATTTTCACAACCCAACGTAATCAAAATTTATATGCGTTTATCTTCAGCGAAGCAAAATTTAAATTTGGTTAATATTCACTGACATTTTTTGACGTTAAATAGTTTTTTTTCTTATACACCGTCGATATTTTCCATTACTTAGCAACGTCTCGAGCTTAAATAGCAAATTCGCCCTGTATTGTACATAACAATTTAACTAATTCTTAAAAAATAGAGGCCCGCCGTCTCACCTGCTTTATGCTACGGATCACCACGGGTGGTATACAGTAACTTAACATTAGTATAAACTATAAACAAATAAATATAATTAAAAAAGCTTACTCTATAATTTATTTCATTTTTTTAAATTGCAGTGGAATGTGTCGGTCCTTATTTGCTGCAAATTTGTCTTGTTACTTTTGTTATCTCTTCGTTACGTTCTTGAACGTTTATCCAATTATCGGGATCTAGTTGAGGCTGTATATTAACGTTGCCAAATGATGCGAATCAAATTTGATTGTTAATGTGAGTTTTACTTTGTTCATGTTTTTCATTTTGTTATTTAAACGCACTAAATCCCTTACACCCGCCTCTCTCCACACCTTTTCCTCACGGTCAGTTCCAAACAAGGCACACGGAAAACAAAACAAGAACTTTTTATCTGAACAACCACTAATCCACTTATTTATTTTTAAAATTGGTGTCCTGGTTAAACTGCGGTTTATATATTTTGCCACTACTTTCACCCGCAATTTATATATTCAAGTCGGGCATAGGAAGACCACGCTTTTTCACAACTAATTGTTTTTCATACGTAAGCTAATGGAACTTAGTCTCACCTAATTAAAATTCGCCCTCCATTTCTCGCGAAAACCGCCAACAAGTAGAACAAATGTAAACATCAGCCAGATAATACGAATACCGAGAACTAACCGGAACTGAAATAATTTGCAGCACTGTACAGGGTTATCCAACCAAGACTAGACAATGCGATTTTTTGACTTTTCCTGTACTTTTATAAAAAAACTGAAATAGCCATCTTAAGTCATTTTCTCCCGCGAATTCGAATATCTTCAGCAAAAAACAATTGAACATCAAACAAAAGTACTAGGGGTCACTTTGATATTTTTTTAAATGGGATGCCGTATTTTTAATGAGCTTATCCGATTTCTCATATAAATTTTGATCTAAAATGTTGGATTTTTAATTCAAAAACGCCTTTTTTCTTCAGTTTTAAATTCGGAAAATGTTCGTCCAAAAAAAAAAAATCAAAAAAAAAAATCCAACATTTTAGATCAAAATTTATATGAGAAATCGGATAAGCTCATTAAAAATACGGCATCCTATTTAAAAAAATATCAAAGTGACCCCTAGTACTTTTGTTTGATGTTCAATTGTTTTTTGCTGAAGATATTCGAATTCGCGGGAGAAAATGACTTAAGATGGCTATTTCAGTTTTTTTATAAAAGTACAGGAAAAGTCAAAAAATCGCCTTGTCTAGTCTTGGTTGGATAACCCTGTACTTCGCCGTTGGCCGTTGGCTATTTCAAGGAGAGCGCTGTCAACCTCTTTTAAGTTTTGTGGGGCTGGCAGTACTCGGCGGACCCATAGGATAAGAATTGGCGGATGGCTTGATCGTGCCTACGGTTTAGTGCGACATACTCGGATATATAATACGGGCATTTGGTGTAGAATTTGTATAGTTAAGGCATCGATATTGATATCAAAATTAAAATTATAATACAATTTAAAATATATTAACCGGTATTAACTGATGGTTATGATTATTTGGTTTAAAAGTTTGGTAGTTCTGTAGCTCTGCAGCCCTTATACAGGAGCCGCCATTGCAATTTATTTAAGATATAGACAAAATTTACTCAAAACTCAAAACATAAAATAGGTAGCTACCTATCTACTCAAGCTTGCTGAAGTGCTAGTTCCACTTTGAAAGATAACAAATTGTCCCGAATTGCGTAGGGACTATTATTCCCTATAATCAAAAACGAAAAACAATCTCAAGGATCAATAACATTCAATTGAACCTTGAACTTAAAATTAAAATGAAATTTACCTAATTAATTGATAAAAGATGGAGGTTATTAAGTATTCACAGAAAGTTGTTTTCCTCAAGGTTATTTTGCATATCTTATTGACTTATTTAAAAAGCATTAATGATCATCTGGGTGCTTTTGAATTAGGTATCATGTTCATGCAATTAAAAATTGTATTTGGATACCCAAAATATTTTTCCTAAAATCGAAAGAATATTTTGACAGACATCAAGAATTTGGCTATTTATGAGTTTATGAGGTAGGTCAATTTCATTCAGGCAGTACGAGAATCTCAAATTGAGATTAGCCGATTTTTTTGCAAGATGGCAATTTAAAACTATAGATGAATAATTTATTTGTTATCTTGACATTTTTCATCAAGAAACCCTCTCCCTATAATAACGTGCCTATATATCTCTTTTAAAATACTTTGCCCATTTAAATACCTACCTAATTTACCAAGAATTGTATTTGATTTATTAGATATATAGATGGTAGAGTCATTTGTACGTGCCTAAGTGGTAAATGATTTCTTGCCACTAATAAACTAGTATTATTACTATATATATGGTTTTTACATACGGATAAGCAATAATTAATAATTTTTATTATTTACTTCACAACTTTGCTAATAAACATTATAAGAGTCTCACAAACAGTTACTCCCTTAAGTTAAATTAAATATTATTTTATAAGTTCATTACTACTTCCCAAAGACATCTTCCCAATATTTCTGATGCTCGTTCTGAACATGGTAAATATTATTTTTATTATAAATATCGTTGCTTAAATTACAAAGAAAAAATACTTATTATGAAATACTTGATGATACTGTTCGGTCATTCGCATCTAGACAGCATCATTTCAAACTATTGTTTGACAGGATGTGTCACTTAATGACAGGATGTTAACTGTTAAAAATATAGCAGAACGGGGGAAATATAGGTAAATTTATTTTATTATGAACGAAACAAAGCAATGCTATCCGTCGAAGTGTAGGGAATAAATTACAATAAATCAAAAACCAATAATTATGAACGCTACGACTTTTCATAAAATAGCGGCCGGAAACCGATCTTTAAAAAAAACCTGATTACCACCCTAACTCATATCCTGTAACAGGCTAGTGCTGTAGATAACAACTTTTAGGTCACTTAACAATAGGTGGTTTTTAAACACACTATGTTAAGTAGCCCAGGTCAGAAATTGTATATTAGGTATATCAGTGGCAACTGGAATTTTTTAATCATAAAATGGGTTCGGAAAAAATTACCTGTGGGTATAATCGAGTAATCTTTTTTAAGGTCTAAAAGTCTAGGTAGATAAATAAAGATGGGCTAGCTACCACTTGTATAATTAGAATAAGGGATACACTGGGCATATCTAACAAATAATAGAGGCACTTTATAATACCTTAAAACCTGTGGCTAGACAGTAAAACGGTCAAAATTAATGCATTAAATGTATTCAAAGATATTCCAGCTGTTTCTTAACCGCATTGTTTGTCATAAATCTTGTAATGTTAACACTGCACTTTAAACTTGTCAACATTTTTCCTAGAAATAATGCTTGGAGATCCATAACTACAAATTTTAGCCCTTCTACAACTTTCGACAAAGGGACCCCGCCCCTATGTATCCCACACAGCACAGTCATGTTTCGAAAATACTTCATATTAGTTTTTCCAAAAGATTTTAAATATTCCATAAATATTTCAAAACATTTATGATATATTGATGATATCTTTGAGAAACCCAAAAATGTCACATAAAAGCAATATTTCATTTTATGTTTTTGAAATATTTAAAGAAAAATTTTTTGTAATATTTCTGAAATTATATAAAATGGAATAAATATCATTTAATATTCAAGAACATATTTATTAAAAAAACATATAAACTATTATTAAGTAGTAAATATGAATATAGAAAATAAGATCCTTATTTATCTTTAAAATTTTTCTTTCTATGGGCCCTAAAAGTAGAAATTTAAAAATTAATAATTAATAATTTTAAGCATGAATCATAATAATATTATGTGGGTATAAAGGTGCATTTATAAAACTTTTCGTCACCATTCCCGTCGCTATCTAACCTAAATAATGCATTTATGAAAGCCGCCACCGCTCCCGTTCGTAGTTCCAACATGACCAATTTTTATCTCGCTGACCTTGTGCTGTTCGTCGTTCGTGCTTTAGCCAATTAGAAGAAAAAAATTTGACACATTTGGTAAAAAACATAGAAATATTTTCCATATTCCTACGATTTCAGCATTTATAGACAATACACAGGGCTTAATTTACCTCATAGTTTAATAATATTAAATACTGCTCACATTATCCACTTTTTCAAAGAAAATTAATACTCTAACCTCAAAATACGTTACTGCTCTCACGAATTTACAAGGGTGCAGTTCGAGTTTTATAAATATCATAAGAACGGTGGCGACGAGTGGGAACGGTGACAACGAGCAGGAGCGGTGGCGAAAAGTTTTACAAACCGACCTTTATATTATAGGTCCCTGGTAGAAAAATACCAATCTCTAATATATCAAGGACGTTGGGTATATCAATGTTGGATACATAAACACTATTAAAACAACTTATTCCAGTATAAAGATGGGAAAGTTTAGTCAAAATTTGTTATCAACTTATATAGGTATTCAAAGTTCTTACAATTCACAGGGCAAAGGAAGTTTGCACTATGACAGCCACAGTGCAACAATTTTTTGTACCTCTTCTTCTATCCCTTTACTGTTCAATATTCTAATTCACAACAGTAACACCTCAAGTTTAATAAATAAACTACAGCGGGGAAAATCATAAAATTAACCTAAAATAGAGATTAACCTCAGTTTTATTATCCGTAATAATTATATAATTATTTGGTAGTAGCACAGTTTACCCACACATAATAATGAATTGAACATTACATAAACAAAACATAAAATAAGGGGAACAGGCTGGTTTTTCTGCATCTGGTCCGTCAAGTGTCAAAGGCAGGGTGTGTCAACTGTCATTCTGGGTGTAATGACCCGGAAATATTTTTCAGAAATATTGATTTGAAAGGTTGTGTTTTTGAGACATTCAAAATTATATCAGAGATATTTCTGAAAGGAAGTGTGCTGTGTGGGATAGTGTCAGGAATTTTTAAAAATCATTTATTAATACAGATTTTTTTTTCAAATTCGAGTTTCTGCGTGATTAATTACGTTATCCAACACGAAAGCTGTAACATTTGATTTAAATAAAAATTTTATTTTCGCGATAGATAGGGACCTATTGGAGGTACATTTTAAAATTATTTTCATAAGAGGGTGTCCCAAATACACAAAAGGTATGGAAGTTGTAATTTTCAAAATCGAATGCCCTGTATGTAGGTATTTCATTTTCAGTTTTTGCCATCAAAATAAAAATGCGTTTTATTAAGGCTTGCCTCACAAACCTTACGGTTTTTGAAATATTCTGTGTTTTGTGAAAATATAGTAACAATTTTTTTTTATTTAATAATTTTAGATTAAATTACTGTTATCAGAAACGTGACTGTGTGAAACAGAAATTACCTGCTAGCAATTAAGTGGCTACGACGAGGTGCATTCCTGTCGTGATAAGAGTGGTGTTTCTATTTTTATAAAAAAGGTATTAGGTTATAACGAACTTGCTAAGTCACCTTCCGAAGAAAACTACAATTGGATATGTGCACAAATCGGAGAAAAGAATCTGAAAATCATTGTTATGTATAAACCTCCATCCTATAATATTAATCACTTTTTACAACACCTGGAAAACATTATGAGAAAATTCTCCAGAAGTCAAGTAGGCGACTTCAACGTTAATCTGCTAGGAGATGACACAAATTTAATAAATAAGTACAAAAACATTTAAAACCACAAAAACTTTACTATTGCTAATAAAATAAATTCAGAAAGTATAACTAGAGTATCATCAAACAGTAAAAGCAGTATAGATCACGTACTCCTAAGTATGCAAAACAAGCAGAACTGTACAATCAACATTGCTGAAAATCCCCTCTCAGATCATAGAAAGACATTGATGACTCTATCCAAAAAAGCAAAAATATACAAACCAAAGACTACTACGTAAAAAGTAAAAAGCATACATTACAACAGGTTTAAAGACTTTTTTTACACGAAATGGCTGATAACACCATAAACTCTTTGCAACAATTGATACCAATTATTTAGTGGTGTAAAGCCCTGTGTGAATATATTAGGGAAGTTAAAGTTAAAGGATCTAACACTCGGATAACAGAAGAATTACTGTGCATTCGCCTAATTGTGACTGGAGGGTAAATGTGACATAGCGCATTTTCTTGTAACTTATGGCGCCTATGGTAAATCTGGCAACATCGAAATGAAGTACGCCATCGACTTGTTGATCGTAAAAATTTTCAGTGGTCTCGAGCTCTTCTAGAGAAGAAGGTAGGTTGAATTAAAATATCGTAATTTTTACTAATTCTGTCGTTTATTATTTCAAGTTATGTTATAACCATAGTATGTACAAATTTATTTCTTTTTGTGACTGATTGTCGATGTAAAGATCTATAAAATAAGATTTTGTTTCAATAAATCGTGTATGTTTGTTATTTCTCAAAATGGCGGGGGTGTCACATTTAAACGACACAAAAACGTTGGTTCGTCTAATTGTGATTTTATGTTTAGTTTAACTGTGACACCCCTGTCACAATATCACCACTTAAGCACTATTGTCTTATCTTTTTATTTTGTTATTTGCAGGTCCAAAATGCCGGCAGAAACAAGAAAGAAAAGTTCAAGAAAGTATACAAAGGAGGATTTAGAGAATGCCTTACAATCTATTAGAAATGGCGAATTATCCTACAAGAGAGCATCTAGGTTGTTCAGGATTCCTAGATCAACACTTATTGCAAGACTGAAAGGCTGGAAAAATAGAGCAGCAACAAAGGGAAGCAAACCTGGCCGGAGTACTGATTTATCAACTGAAATTGAGGCGGATTTAGCGAATAATTTGAATACTTTGAATAAATGGGGCTTTGGGTTAGCAAGGAAGGAGATCCTTAGTCTTGTAGGAGCTTATGTTAAAGAAAATAAAATTGCTACTAGATTCAAAAATGGAATTCCTGGCAAGGATTGGTTCATCGGATTTTGCAAACGTCACAACCTGTCTTGCAAGAAACCAGTTAATCGACAAAGCATCCGTACAGAACGAACAACTCCTGAAATAATACAAAATTTTTTAATTTGTACGAAAATACACTTAAAGAACTTGATCTTTTAAATAGTCCTGAAAGAATATTTAACATAGACGAAACGTCACTGTGCAGCGATCCAAGTACCACAAAGGTTGTGTCGCAAAAAAATAAGCCAGTTTTTCGTCACACCCACGGATCAGGTAGAAGCAATACCAGTATTCTATTTTCTATTTCTGCAGATGGAAACAAGCTACCGCCATTTATTCTATATAAAGCTAAAAATCTATGGGATTTGTGGATGCCTGAAGGTGCTTACCCTAACACGGGTTATGCTGCTACTCCCCATGGTTGGATGACCGAGGCTGCATTTTTTTCGTGGTTTAAAAACCATTTTATAAAATATGGCCCCAAAGAGAGACCGCTTCTTATAATTTTTGATGGGCACACTTCCCATGTGTCTGTTGATCTTATAAAATTAGCAATGAAAGAAAACATAACACTGCTTAAACTTCCACCCCACACAACCCATGTCCTGCAGCCTTTAGATGCAGTGCCGTTTGCAAGCTTCAAAAAAATGTGGGACTCGGAACTGACCCAATGGCAAAGAGAGCACTATGGTATTGGTTTAAATAAGGCCGATTTTTCTATCATGGTTGGGAAAATCTGGGAACAATTGACGACCCCGTTAATACAGAAATCTTTTGAAATTACGGGCTTGTACCCAGTTAATTCAAATGCTTTAGATCTTTCAAAGTACAGATCTTACGATTTAGAAAACGAAAATATTGCAAATAATAATGTCCCCATAGAACCTGGGACTTCTACTAATTTGACCAAAGAGCAACCCTCCACATCGCAAACAATAAATTTTGAAAATTTACTTTTGAAAAAAGTTTCTATGGGCAGAGGCAGCACACAAAAGAAAAAGAAGGTAGTATCCATGACTGCTGACGTTATTACAAGAGAGGATTTTCTTAAGAGTCTAGAAGAGAATGTGAAGGCAAGGGAGATTAAGAAAATTAAAAAAAGCAGCAGAAAAACTATTTACGACGATAAGAGTAGTAGCGACGATTATATTTCCGACAAAGAAGACGAAGAGTACAGCGCCATTGAAACATTACAAGATCTAGTAGAAGAAGAAAGAACTGACTTAGAAGATGATGAAGCTATCACTAGTCCCCAAATGGCCGTAGGTAGTTGGGTTATTGTAACATACAGTACAAAAAAAACTCTTAGACGTTATGTGGGGCAAGTCTTGACCATTACGGACGAATCAGTAGAAGTTAAATTCCTCAAAATATACAAATCGTTTTTCGTGTGGCCAGATACTGACGACATTGACACTGTTCCTACGTCGGACGTTTATAAAATTATACCAGCCCCCACAGAAGGACACAGAGGGCAAATACAATTTTCTGTTACGTTTGATGGGTTAAACGTCCAGTAAATAATATGCATAATTGTTTCCTAAAAATATGTGCCATAATAATATGTAATATTAAGCTTAATTTGTTGTTGCAGTTTGTTTTTTTTTATCAGAATAACCATTATTTTTTGAAATAAATCTTGTTTAAAATTTTTTTAAATTTTTATTACGGGTATATGTGACACATAAATACATCACAAATAAGACGTGCCAATCTAACAAGCTCTAAAGGTAAATTTTAGCCCTGATCACAATTACCCGACAATAGGTGTCACATTTAAACTTTTGAGGCGTGTAATTGTGATTCCCATTCTTTTTTTTTTAAATACGTAATACCCACATTTGATAACAAATTATCTAAAAAACATATACAACTACTAATATGTTATATATACTTGAAACTTAGTGAAGAAAATAATATGATTATTTATTATTTCTATTTTTAAAACAATAATGTTTGCTACAAGACGAAAAGTATGTCACAATATGCCGAATGCACTGTACTTAACCTCATGGGTGAACGTGACAAGATGTATAAAAAAATATGTCAAAAAAGGATCCAATAAGTGAAAGTAAATTTAAATCTCTTAAAAATAAAATAAAAACATTAAAAAATAATTACTTTAAAAGTGGGTGGGAAAAAACAGGAAGTGACTCAAAGAAACAGTGGCGTTTCATTAATGACTTTATTAGTAATAAAACAACAAAGACTACAATTGAAAAGTGCTAACTGATCCTATAGAAATAATCAATGTATTAAATAGGCATTTTTCTGAAGTAGGTAAAACAATTGTTAATGATATAAACAAAGAATTTTAAAGCCCAGATTTACAAAATAATATAAATAATTTTCAAGAAATTAACTGCGAGAATACTTTGTTTGTAACACCATTACGGTTCGGAATATTCGAAATTTAAGTGATTTATTAATAACCATCTTAAGAAAATTGAAATTCTGGTCACTGATAGCTTTCCTGATGAACTCAAAGTCACAAAATTAAGCCCTACATATAAATCTGGCAGCAAGCAAGATAAAAATAACTATTGGCCAATAAGTGTCATTAGTGTATTCTCCAAAATAATTGAAAAAATAATAAAACTATGAATGCTAGACTTATAAATAGTAAAAGATATATAAATATTGACCCTTTTCAATACGGCCTCATTAAAGACAGCTCAACTATAAGTACAATCATAGATTTAATTAACAATATTTCAACAGAGATAGATAACTACAAAATAGTAATAGCAATGTTTGTCGACCTAAGAAAAACCTTCGATGTAGTGAGTCCAGAGGTACTACTAGATAAATTAAGGTATATGGGATAATAAAACAATAATAAATCTCTTGAAAACGTTTCTAATCAATAGAGTTTTTTTTTTACAAAACAAAATCTTAAAGCTCCTTTTTGGATATAACCGATTAACCCTTCCAGAACAACTCTAGGGAGAGTTGGGTACATTTGATTTGCGAAGGCTAATGGAATTTAAACAAGGCAAACTTATGTATAGAATCTTAAATACGAGACAAAAATTCAATGTAACTGTTCTATTTAGATATGTAGGTAAATATAATTTATATTTACCTGTAAATATTAAAAATAATAGGAAGGAAAGTAGGTTTATTAGGGAACTTAAATTATAGCCACTATAGCGACAGAAATTTTTTGTTTGCTTTTGAATAATTTTTATAATTAACATAATTTTGTTTTAAAAGTAAAAAACCTTAAGACCAGAGAGTTCCAGCACTGATTGGAGGGTGTAAGCTAAGATAAAATTAAAATTTCTGTAATTTTTACTTTAATAAAAACACCCTGTATTTTATGTCAACAGCAGATGTAAAATTTTATTATCTATACAGGGTGTCTCATAACTAAGGAGCCATACAGCAACAGGAGATAGTACAGTTTAAAATAGGTCATTTATGCTTAATTTGTTATCATAAAATATCCACGGTTAAGGAGATACAGGGTGATCCAAATAAAAATTTATTTTATAAAATTGGCGGTGATTTCAAAAAGGTTAAGCGAATATGAATCAAAATCCTAAAGGACGCTAGTTGTTATGATGGGTGTTTGCCGGGTTTTTATTAAGAAAATATGTTTTTCTGATCGCGTTTTCGTGTGTCGGTTTATTAGACTTAAACCTAAAATATTTGTATTAAATATTGAAAACCATACCCTTTAATTTGTCTCGCTTTATTTCGTTTTTGCTTGTGTCTCGCGTTGGGTTCTGGTCACCAATGTTCCCTTTTTACTTTCTCTTCGTCCCGGAAGCGGTCATACTTGACCTTTCCTTTATTTCGGGGATCTTCTTGGAACCCCTGCGTCGGGTGACTTGATAAATGGTTATTACACTGTTAAATTTAATTGTTCACCCCATATCTCGCATAACACTAATATATTACTAAATTAAAATTATATCTTATCTTAACATGGCCTTGACAAACTGTGGTAAAGTTGTCAAAAATGTTTTATTTATTCATTTTTTTTTATAACTAAATCGATTAACTTTATATTGTTTTACTTGGTTTATGTTATAGTCACTAGATACGTTTAAGTTTCACTCCTCGTTACTTTAATGTCATCTTCAAGTGGTAATATACACACTTTACCAATACCTCGCGTAAAAGTACCGTTATTTGTTTTTACCGTCACTACTCTAACGATCTTGTCCTTTCCAGGGTGAATGGCGATAATTCTGCCCAATTTCCATAATAACGGAGGGAGATTATCTTCCTTTAAAAGCACCAACGTATCGACGGGAATCTTAGCGGGGGTTTGAAACATCCATTTTGTTCGGTTTTGTAAGGTACTTAATATACTCCCCAGACCATCGTTTCCAGAAGTGCTGTGCCATCTGAGTTAGGCGGCGATATATATTAAGACCGTTCTCGGGTACTAAGGTTACATCATCTTCTGGGATGCTGGTTAATAAGTCTCCAATTAGGAAGTGACTTGGGACTAAAGCAAGGAAATCTTTTGGATCGCTGGATAGAGGGGTTATAGGCCTAGAATTCATTACAGCCTCAATTTGTGTGATTACCATTAGGAGTTCTTCAAAATTTAATTTAGCATTGCCCAAAATTCTTTTCATATGAAATTTTGCTGATTTTACGCCAGCCTCCCACAGTCCCCCAAATGATGGAGATTTCGCGGGTATTTTATGCCAAATGATTGAATTTTTATACAGGTAATCTTTAATCGAATTATCAGTTTGTAAATCAAAAATTAATTTAAAGGACCTTTTAAGTTCATTATCAGCTCCAACGAAATTAGATCCGCTGTCTGAATATATATGCTTACAAATTCCTCGCCGAGATATAAAACGCTTATAAAACGCTTTAATACATTTAGATATCCATTAGCCGTTAAATCTCCAGCAAGATCTAGATGTACTGCCTTTGTTGAAAAGCAAATAAAAATACACACGTATACCTTAATTTCTTTTCGAGTTCTTAGCCTTCCGTCTTTGATAGTAAACGGACCAGCAAAGTCCGTACCTGTCATTAGAAATGGACGCATTGGCGTTGTACGATTTGCTGGTAAATTGCCCATTGGCTGCAATACGATAGAAGCTTTTACCTTAAAACAAGTAACGCAGCGTCGAGTTATACGTTTTACGGAATTAAGTCCTCGAATTATCCACTATTTAGTTCTTAGACTATACAATACTGCTTGCGCACCTGCATGGAGCAATTGTATATGTTCGTTTCTTATAAGTAAGTCGACAAAATGATGTTTCGGTGGAAGAACAATTGGGTGTTTTTGATCAAAACTGTAAGGCGAATTTTGGATTCGACCACCGACACGAATAATGCCGTCCTGCATAAATGGGCTTAAGGCTAATAATTTACTTTTTCTTGATATAGGTCCATTCTTTTTTAAACAGTTTAATTCGTCATTAAACTCTTGCCCTTGTATTAGCTTAATGGTTTGAAATATCGCATTTTTTAATTCCCTTGCTGTCAAAGGGCCATTCGTCTTAGTACTTGGGTTCTTACAGTTATTTATAAACCGCAAACAGTACGCAATAACATTTTTTAATTTTACAAGAGATGAATATTTCTTAAACATGCCTAAATCGTTTGTTATTGAAAAGCTAAACTGCTTTATTGGTCTCTGTTCAGATAAATCTTGCGAAAAACTGTTTTTGTCGAATTTTTCGGGCCACGCCTTTTTATCTTGAGAGAGCCATTCTGGGCCTGACCACCATAGTTTATTATTTTCTAACTCCCCTGGGCTTATGCCCCTACTAATTATATCTGCGGGATTGTCCGCGGAGGCAACGTGATTCCAATTTGCGTTTGGTACCAGCTCTTGGACTTCCGTTATACGGTTAGCAACAAATAGTTTATAAATATTCGGTTCAGAGTGTATCCATGAAAGAGATACACTAGAGTCCGACCACAAATAAATATGCGAGAAATGTATTTTTAGGGCATCAACTACTCTCTTGGTTAATCTAGCAAGCAGTAATGCACTACATAGCTCGAGTCTTGGCAGGGAAATTGTTTTTAATGGCGCCACCTTTGACTTCGCACACAGTAACTTGACATAGCTTACCCCCGAAGTGTTAGTCGTTCTAACATAGATCGAAGTACCATAAGCAGTGGTAGAAGTGTCACAGAATCCGTGTAATTGTATGTTAATGTAGTTAGGTATCGTAACTTGTCTTTGAATTTGAATGTCATTTAAGGTTGTTAAATTTTTCCGGAAGTCCACCCAAGCAGTGAAAATATCTTGCGGTACAGATTCATTCCAGTCGGTTTTTAGCTGCCATAATTTTTGCAGCAATATTTTTTGCGCGAATAGTTACGGGGCCTATCAAACCTAATGGGTCAAATATCCTAGCAATCGTAGAAAGAATGGAGCGCTTTGTTACCTTTTCATGGGTAAGAGCAATATTCACCTTATATTTGAAAATGTCGGTCTCTGAGTTCCAACTTAAACCCAAAACATTCGCCTCCTCGTTTTCAGCAAAATAATGTTCAGGTAGTGTGTCTGTATTTGTCTCGTGTATTATGTGTTTATTATTGGAATTCCATTTCCTTGAGTCTAATTTAGCTGATTGTAAAATATTAATTATTTGTTGTCCTAATTTTTTTGACGTTTCTATACTTTCAGTTCCAGTCATTAAATCGTCCATATAAAAATCTAACTTTATGGCCTCTGAGGCTTTAGGGTACGCGTCTTTATTAATTATGGATAGTTCGAGTAAGCATCGTGTAGCCAAAAAGCTAGCTGGTGCAGTGCCATAAGTTACTGTGTTTAAATTATAATGTTTTAATTCTTGTGTTGGATTATCGCGCCAAACAATGCATTGAAATTTGCGTTGATCTTTGTGTACATGAATTTGTCGGTATATTTTGCTGATGTCGTCCGTAAAAACATATGTATGCTTTCTAAATCTTAAAACAATATCAAAAAGTTCGTCCTGAACAACTGGACCGGTTGTCAGAACATCATTTAAAGAAAGGTTATTTGAACCCTTCGCAGATGCGTCGAATACCACCCGTAGTTTTGTAGTTTCGCAGTCCTTTTTAACTACGCCATGGTGTGGTAAATAAACGCAAAATTGATCACTTGATTCTAATTTAACTTTATCGATCTCAGACATATGTCCTAATTGCTCATATTCGTTAATAAATTGTGTGTATGAATTTTTAAGCTCTAAATCGCGTTTAAATTTGTTTTCTAAACTATAAAATCGTTTAATGGCGGTTGCTTGAGTATTACCTATTTTTTCCGCATTATCTCGCGTTGGCAAACCTATACAGAATCGGCCGTCTTCCTCGCGTTTATAATTAATTGTTGACAAAACTTTGTTCGCATTCATATTCCTCTCGCGTTAAATTTTTAAGAATATATTTATGTTTCCTCAATTTTCCAGAACTTTTCGAGTTGTTCTTGTAACGTTTGGTTACTTGCCGTTAAAAAATAACAATTAGATACATTTAAAGAGCTAGCCCGACAAACCTTTCCCGTAGCAATCCAACCTAGTTTGGTTTTTTGATACAAAATATTGTCCCTTTTAATCTGACCAACACATAACAATTCCCAAAATATTTCCGCCCCCAGCAGCATGTCAATAGCACCGCCTTGGTTAAAATCTGGGTCTGCCAAAAATTTATTTGGTACATTGTTAATAGGAAATGAGAATTGTGGAATATTATCCGTGATTTTTTCGATATCAAAAAAGAAAGGTTGGCGCTAAACCCATTTTGCAGAGATGTTATATTTGTTTGAGTCACCTGTTCAATTAGAGTGGATACTTGATTTATTCCATTAATCGGTGTGTTGGTTTTTGAACTATTGAGCCTAAGCTTATTGAACAATGACTTCGTCATAAAACATGATTGTGAACCGGCGTCCAAAAGAGCACGACATTTTACAGGGTTACCTTTTTTATCTAAAATGTTTATAACGGCTGTGGACAGTAATATTTGTTTATTTTGTATTTGTGCAGCGTGTGCTGTAATTGGATTTAACTGTGCATTCGTGATTTCGTCATTGAGGTTCATTTGCACATTTGTGTTTTGACTATTATGATTCGTGTTTTGATTGTCACCTGTTTGTATCGTGTTTTGAGTTGTTCGATTAAATGGGTTGGTTCCTGGACTTGAGTTAGCATTTAGTTGTGTAAGCAAATTTGTGTTTGTCGCACCTCGAATGCCATTACTTTGCATATTCGTATTCTGAGCTCGGTTTGGAGTATTTGTGTTTTGATTTATTACGTTTCGGGTATTCGTGTTTTGAGCTCGGTTTTGGTTATAAATATTGTGATTGCTTGAATTTTCATTATTTGTGTGTTGAGTGTGCCTTGTGTTGCCTATATACGGCGAAAATGAGTGAAAGTTTTGTGTGTTACTAGAATTCGTGTAAGAGCTTGGGTAGTAATTATCTGTATGTAATAATGAACTATGCCTCTTATTACAAAATCTGCAAAGCGCAGCTCTGCAATCCTTATTAGCATGACCGGGTCTAATACAGTTTGTACATAATTTGTGTCGTCTTAGGTACCTCATTCATTCGTTTTATATTCGACAATTTTAAAAATATTTCACATTGATTGTTGTAATGATTCGACTTGCAAAAACTACACTTAATATTTTGGGAAATAAGAAATGAAACGGCTGATCGGTTATGCCCGCGTTGCGTATTTTGTTTATTGATATTTGGATCCACCTTTTCTAATAACTGGACTCGTTTTGTCAAAAACTCTAAAAATTCTTGAATTTTGGGAAAATCGTTATTGCTGAGTTTTCCTTCCCATTCCTTTTTTGATTCGAAATCGAGTTTTTGCGAACATACAAATATTAATATAGTATCCCATTCGTCGACAGATTGACCCAATGATTTTAAAGAACGCAAGCTTTTTTAAATAGTATCTAAGAATGACCTTAGACTTAAATGCGATTCCTGTTTTAAATTAGGTAATGAAGTTATAGCATAAAGATGCTTATCTACAATCATGCGCCTATTTTGAAATCTTTCACGTAACAAGTCCCAGGCGATATCATCATTCGCAAGAGCCTTAATTACTTGTTCCGCTTCCCCCTTTAGACACCTTTGCAAATAATAAAACTTTTGCACTTTTGCCAAAGTGTTATTACTATTTACTAGGGCTTCAAAGGTATCATTAAAGCTAAACCAGCTATCATAGTTTCCGTAGAATTCTGGTAGATTTAACGGTGGTAAATTAATATTACTCCTTACTGGAGTCGATACCTGAATATTTGGATTAATTATTGCTTGATTGAGTTGTTTTTTGGACAAGAACGTTTTAGCTCGGCTAAGAATCTGTATATAATCGTCTTCGAACGTGATGCGTTCTGAGCATTCTTTTTCGAAATTTGCGTCATCGGTGTTATTCTCTATTTCGGTCTGAATACGGTAAAAAGGTTCACACTTTTGTGTAAACTGATCTAATTTCGTTTCTAAAAGAATAAAATCCTTTTGAGCGGTAGTTTCAAAATCCCTTAAAAATGTCTCTAGTCGAGTAATTTGCCCTTTCATTAAAGCGCGTTGTCTTTTTAGACCTTTTATTTCGTCGTCAGAAAGCCCCATTGTACAAATTTAAAAAATATCAAATAAAATAAAATAACTAACTGTCATCACACACTTTGAGCTGCAATGGGAAAAAAATGCAATATAATGAAGAGAAGAAAGGATGGAGACTTACCGACTTGCTGCTACTATTAGGTATATTTTCTTCGCCACCGCACTTCTCACAAATCACAATTGAATTTTAAAATGTTTCTCGCGTTTCAATTAATCCGGATCGAAGGACCAAATATGTTATGATGGGTGTTTGCCGCGTTTTTATTAAGAAAATATGTTTTTCTGCTCGCGTTTTCGTGTGTCGGTTTATTAGACTTAAACCTAAAATATTTGTATTAAATATTGAAAACCATACCCTGTCTCGCTTTATTTCGTTTTTGCTTGTGTCTCGCGTTGGGTTCTGGTCACCAATGTTCCCTTTTTACTTTCTCTTCGTCCCGGAAGCGGTCATACTTGACCTTTCCTTTATTTCGGGGATCTTTTGGACCCCTGCGTCGGGTGACTTGATAAATGGTTATTACACTGTTAAATTTAATTGTTCACCCGATATCTCGCATAACACTAATATATTACTAAATTAAAATTATTTCTTATCTTAACACTAGTTACACAATATGAATTTGGTAAATTCTCGCATATATTTTTTGCCTCTCAGATTTCTGACGATGTATCAATTAGTTCTTGAGATATGGCTCTTTCTACAGATTGGGGATAATTTTGATATATGACTTATTTTAAATGAAAATGCACTAAAACTTATTTAAATTCTTGAATATTGTTAGTCACATCTTAGTTATTCTAACGTAATACTCTGCAGAGATCGATGTTATTACCCAATTTTCCTTAAATTAAATAAAATGCTCACTTCGGTGTTGACTACTAATCTACGGAGTTGATATTTACCATTATTTTTCTTTTAGGTAATATAATTACTTAAACTTCTACATAAAGTCTGTTAGATAATTGATTATCTATGATATATTGCGTTGAAGGCCCGTCAGTAAAAAACTGTATTGTAGTCAACAGCATCAAAGAAATGAATGCATTAACAACTGGTCTAAGAGGACACAATATAGATAATAGTTCTTTTTGAGGATTTTCGGATATCTTACAATAGGACTGATAAATAATTGTACCTCCCCACTTACTCTGCAACACAGCTTGTTCTTTAGAACAGCCAAAGTGCATCGACTGAATTTCTCGGTTATATTTCTGCTGAATTTTCCTCTATTATCTCAGCAACTTTCGATTTTTTAACAAGTAGTTCTACGTTTTCACACGTTGCGCAAAATCACGTATCTTGTTTATTAACATTGGGAAACACTATCCAAATTGGGCGTAACTTACAAAAACGGGAGTAGCTAATGGTACAATTATTTTTAATCAAATAATCTTTATGTAAAGGCTTGCTAAAACGTCATTTTTGTTTCTTGATACCGCGCCTAGTAGTTGTATCATTTTTTCCAGGGCATTGCCGACTTGATATATCACATTCAAGAAACGTTCTTACTTTTTTTTCTAATTATTTTCTTGTCATTTTGTTGTTTTTTTACCTTGGCTGGACGCTGTCCTGTATAAGTTAATTTCCTAAGAGTCTGTAATTTCTCATTAAGTTCCCTGTTAGAAACTTGCTAGCTAGAAGTCTTTCTTTTTCATGCTTTATACTTTTAACGTTGCTTGATATCTGACTAATTAAAACTTTATGGAATACCAATTTTCTTCTCACCTCTTGAGGAACCTGGTAGTTCTGCAGCACGCTGTTAACTTTAGATTCCAGTGAACTGCGATTTTGCTCTAAGAATTTTTGAACCTAAAATATTTGGTCTTATATTTCGACGCTGCATTTGACCAAGTTCCAGGTCATGCTCTAATCGTAAAATACGACCATAGACTTTAGTCCTATCCCTTCTAACTTTATTTCTACCAACCCTCTGTCGACGGTTGCTAGGTCGGTCATTTACATTGACCGGAGTTCATGTGGCGTGATTTCGTCCATGATACGGGCTTCATGTTTTTGCTTTTCTATTTTGTCTCTGTACTTTTTTGAACTGTCCACCCACATTGCTCTTTTGACCTTCTTGTCCCGCCGAGGTAAATCACAAATTTCTTGAATTTTGCTCTGCTCAACCGTTATTTTTCATCTTTCTCTCGCTTTAACTTGCTCATGTATACCTGCATCATTCTTAATTTTTATTCTGTGTAAACGCTGGAACTTAGTTCGTTCGTTTTCATTTCAAGTAACAAAAAAAAATGATAAATCAAGTGGCTAGAGAACAAAGTTCTCACATGTATACATATTTATATGTCATATTATGATTACCACTTGCCAAGTAGTATTCTCTTACTATTTACAAATTAGTTAGTTTTTTAAGCAATATAGTGACACAGAAAACTATAAACTATATCTTCTGAAATAGTGATTTAAGCAATCTTTAGCATAAACTTCGATCGATGCTCGTTATCAACACCAAAGGTATAATGGGGATCGGGGTTGATTTTTTTGTCAGAATTAATAATAAATATAAGAATATATAATTACATTAAACTAAAGATAATTTTGGGATAAGCTTCTGACATGCAAAGCGTGATCTGGGAAGCTATATAACGTAATAATAAGAACAACTTAAAATTTCAATAAGAATTTGGTGTTGATACTATAAAAGCATACGCTTACCTTAGAGACAACAAAGCTTCTTCTGAGAACACCACAAGGCAACGTAAATCCTTTCTTGTTGCTATCTGCAAATTAACTGACGGAATGCTTGCTTGCCGACACAAAGACAAAATTTGGGAAGTACATGCGCCACAAAATCGTCGAATTTTATTGGCTCTTCGGAGTTGACACGAAAATGCGGTTATAGAATTTAAGAGTTCATCGCCGCAAGCCATGGCCGACACGCAACCGACCATACAGCAATGTAAATTAAATGGGGTTTCTTGCGCTCACCTGTCAACGAGTTTCGAGAAAACTGGTCAATTATTTAGCTTCGTTTAAAAGGATATTGAAAGACAATCCTATTTGCGAGGTTTAACATTTTGCATATTTTTTATTACGGACTTACATGTGGAGAAGATCATGCAAAAATTTGCAATTCTAACAGCGATAAATATATTACTGCGTATATTTCGGAAACAAAAGCCGAATAGAAAAATCTGCAACATGTTAAACTCGCAAATAGAGTTGCCTTTTAATATCCTCTTAACCAAAGCTAAATAATTTACCAGTTTTCTCGAAATTCGTTGACAGCTGAGCGCAAGAAACCCCATTTAATTTACATTGCTGTATGGTCAGTTGCGTGCCGGTCAGGGCTTACGGTGATGTACTCTTAAGGCTATATTTCTGATTTATTTCTATATATTAATTGTAAATCACAGCCCTACTATAAATAAATATTAACTTTTGATTTACTATTTGGGTTGTTGTTCTGTATACAAATTAACTGGTAAAAAGATAGCTGGTTACAGCCTCGGAGTTGCTATGTTGCCTACAGAAACCATAGGAATATGGATAAACCTGAAATTAATTATTTTAAAAAGTAGCGCGCTCAGTAGATTAGATCTATAACTTTTTAAAATTAAGTGGTTTTAATGAAACACTCATTTCCATTACACAGAAGTAGTCGGTTTCACAAATTGTTCCCAATCTGTAGAATGAGGCATATTGACGTTTAAACTTTAAATATTGCACTACATAACAGTCTTACGAGAAATAAATAGGTAATGAACTAAGGCGCTGTGGACGTTATGCCACAGCAGATCATCATGACAATTGCTGTCGTCATTGAACTTTGTAAGGTGACATTTTAGCTTTTAAAAATTGGATCACCCTATATCTCTTTAACTGTGGATATTTTATTATAAGAAATCAAGCATAAATGACCTCTTTCCAAGTCTACTATCTACTTTTGTTATATGGTCCCTTAGTTATGGGCACCCTGTATAGAACGACATGTTACTTATTTCCTTATATCTAATATTTCATAAAAGTTCAAAATTTCATGACGTAATAACTGATTTCAACCCAAAATTCATATTTATAAAGTCACGCATAATACCTATGATATTTCTCACATTTGCCCAATAATAATAATAATAATTATAAAATTTCATATACCTTAAATACGTTGCCAAATTAAAGAAGGTGGTTTCTTCGGATATTATCAGAAGAAAAATGGTACTGTTTTTATCTTACTAAGTTCGATATGTTTATTAATATCAGCAACTAAAAGTCTACGAATTTGGTCTCCCATCTTTTTTTGATACCAATAACCATTTTTGAGAAATAATTTAAATAATTAATTAATATATTATACAGGGTGTCCAAGATAAGAATGGGATAGCATTGGAATGTTGGAAACGGTAGGAATTAGAATGTTGGTTACATTAGGAAAAAGTTGCACAGTTTAAATACCTTTTACATGGTGTTTGCAAAATTAAACTATCTTTAAGCGATTTCGATATTTAAAAAAAAAAATTTTTTTGTTGTAACTATTATTTTTTATTTATTTGTTGCACTATTTTAACAGATATAAAAAAATGAAAAATACTTTTTCATTGTCACTTTTTAAGCTGAACAAGATAGCGTTTACAGATTTTCAGGACGACGTTTCGTTTTCGAAAAAACATCCTGAAGTTTCTTTTTTTAAATACGGTCCTGTGTTTTTTTTTAATCAAAGGCTATTTTGAACTCTTATATAACTGATCTATCACTTGAACAATTTTTTTTTCTCTATCATAGATTTTTATTATGTAACGAATAAAATCCTCATATCATAAGACCGTACAATAAACATAGTGGGCTTTGAAACAAACGTTCGTCTTTCTTGACAACTTACTTCTGTCATAAATACAAAATTTAATTAGGTACGAGATCTTTCACTTCGTTTAAAAATGGTTGTACAATTCTCTTTTGAGGAAAAGTTTGATATGTTAGAGTGTAAAGAGTGTTACATTTTATGCCAAAGAAATACTCGAGAAGCCGAGCAAATGTATTTAAATAATTACCCAGAGAAATTACAACCAAATAAAAAGATGTTTGGAAGAATTGTTGCCAATTGCAGTATGGGTCATTTAATAAAGCAGTTGTTACTAGAAACAAACCATGTAATGAGGAAATTCAAAATAATGTGGCATTAGCTGTAACGGAAGACCCTACAACATCAGTTAGACACATTGAGAAAGTAAGTGGAGCGCCAAAATCTACGGCACATTTTATTTTGCGTAAGAACAAATATCACCCGTACAAATTTCGAATTTGCCAAGGACTAAAACCGGGAGACGACATAAGGTTTTTGGTTTCAACAAGATGGGACCCCCGCTCATAATTCGAGAATTGTCCAAGGATATTTAACAGATAGATTTCCTGACAGATGGGTAGGTACGCGTTCAGCTGTTTCTTGGCCTGCACGATCGCCTGATCTAACTCCTTTGGACTTTTACCTCTGAGGGTACATCAAAAACTATGTGCACCAACGTAATTTTCAAACGGAGGAAGAATTGCGTCAACTAGTTTTAAAAGCATTTCAAACGATTACCCTAGATGTACTTAACAATGTTTTGAATTCCACAGTTAGACGATGTTACCTATGCTTAGAAAATAATGACCATTTGTTTGAACACTGTTTGTAATTAAGTTCTAATTTGGTATTATGTTAATACATGTTTTTCGAGCATTCAGTGCCGAACTATGGAAGATTTTCTTGAATATTTTTAAACGATAGCTAAAAAGCTGAAAATATGTTTAAACCAATGCAAGTGGTACAACAGTTATTTTAGAGTTCAAAATAGCCTTCGTTAAAAAAAAAAAACACAGGGCCGTATTTAAAAAAAGAAAGTTGAGGATGTTTTTTCGAAAACGAAACGTCGTTCTGAAAATCTGTAAACGCTATCTTGTTTAGTTTAAAAAGTGACAATGAAAATGTATTTTTCATTTTTTTATATCTGTTAAAATAATGCAACAAATAAATAAAAAATAATACAGCAAAAAATATTTTTTTTTTAAATATTGAAATCGGTTAAAGATAGTTTAATTTTGCAAACACCATGTAAAAGGTATTTAATCTGTGCAACTTTTTCCTAATTTAACCAACATTGTAATTCCTACCGTTTCCAAGATTCCAATGCTATCCCGTTCTTATCTTGGACACACATTAATATTATTTTTGATCAGCAAATATTAAATAAGGGATTCTCAAAGTTTGAGTAAAATTAACTGAAATTATAAATATATTACTTTTACCCTGGGTGCTTTATTAAGGTAGTCCAGACCCTTTTTAAGATATCGCCTTGCAACACTTGAAAAAAAACTTACAGGAGTTTTAGGTATTTACATTTCATATCTATACTGCTAATATTGGATTTTAGTAAAGTCACTGTAACAAGGCCTTTTACATAATTTAACGACGCCGACGCAAGGATAAAAGTAAAGCTTTCTCTCATTTTATGCTAATCCTTTATCTTTTATTAAGTCCGTGTGTTCTAGTGAAGGAAATTCACACCCATAATATAGTCATAGGTATACAGGGTGCTTATTGAACATACGGCAAAAATTGAAGGGGTTATTTCTTGGACTATTCTAAAAAGATTTTTTCCTTTGATGATTTTTGAAAAGGCGCTTTGTTTCGAAGATACGGGGCGAGAAAAATGTTCGACAAAACCAATTTTGATATATATTTTTCAAATTATTGTAGTCGAAATAAAAGTATGACGTACTACATTGGGCTTACCGAGTAGGTATATTTTTTTTAAATGCGTTATTATCTTTTAAGTAAATCAGTTTAAACGTGGATTTCATTTGATCACGCCTCGTAATTAATCATTTTGTATGTGTCGAATTTGTTGAGATTCATTAAGATTTTATTGTTTAACCCTCGGTTTGACGTGTATTTTCTGTCTTTAATAGTTAAACTTTTATTAGTGAAGTCCTCTATCATAAATCGCTATACAAACGCCTAGATGACTGACATGCATTTCATTTACGGACTTGCTGATGCCAATTTATTGCAAGCTAGGCGGTTGTACCTTGAACGATTTCCTGACCGTAATGTTCCTGATGAAAAAACCTTTTAAAGTATTCGTTAACGTCTTCATGAAAAAGACACATTGAAACGAAGTGGGGGACCAGAAAGGCCAATGACAGTAAGAACGGTAGACGGAAGAGAATGTGCTGGACATAATAGAGGAAGATCCAGGTACTTCCACTCGAAATATTGCAAATGCTTAAAATGTAAGTAATGGAACTGTTCGGAAAATCCTTAGTGACTATTTGTTGTAGCCGTACCACATACAACGCGTTTATATAGGCACTTCTTCCTCCTAGTCTTCCTTCATGGATTGCATTCTGTCAATGTCTTTTGCATACATTGATTCAAATCCTTCAACTACTAACGATGATTCCTTTTACCGATGACTTGAATTTCTCATAAAATGCAATAAGGAATTTTTACAACAACCGTCTGTGGGCTGAAGAAAATCCACATGGGGTACTTGATTATCGTTTTCAATATCAGTTCTCGTTGAACGTTCGGGTTGAAATTGTGGGTGACTGGCTAATTTGACCGGTATTTCTACCAGGTAGACTTACCGGTGAGGTGTATCGCAACTTTATGGACCAAACGCTATCTCAGTTTCTGGAGGATGTACAAGAAATGCAATGTGGTTTATCCACGATGGTGCGTGCACCAGCGCATTTTAATGTGGTTGCTCGAGTTTTTAACAGTAACATACCGAGCTCGCTGGATTGGTCGAGCTGGACCTCACGTATGGCCTGCTCGATCCCCGGACTTAACCCCCCTGGATTATTTCCTATGGGGCCATCCAAAGTCATTAGTTTATACTTTTCCAGTGGAGAATGTGGAATATTTAAGAAATCGGATAATTGCTGGGAGTAACTCAATAAGAAACGACCCTGGTGTTTTTGAAAGAGTTCACTAGTCAATGAGGAGGAGATTGGATTCGTGCATCCTAGCTGAAGGTACTCATTTTCAACAGTTCCTATAGATTAAGAAACTTTACATGTAATTTTGGTAATAAAATATTGTTATTGTCGAAAACTTTTCTCGCCATGTATCTTCGAAACAAAGCGACTTTTCAAAAATCATCAAAGGGCAAAAATTTTTTAAATAGTCTAGGGAATAACCCCTTCAAATTTTCCCGTATGTTTGATAAATACCCTGTATATTATGTAAGATAAGCAACTATGTATTCATACTATACCTAACTAAGCCTTCAAAGTCATATATCGTATTTAATAAAAAATAATGATTACATAAAAACAATGGCATGACAGAGTGATATAATATTCATTAAAATATTATATTACTTTTATTGGAATAAATAGGTACACGCAACTTCTGATATGTGTGGATAGTTAAGCACTGAAATGATATTAAATTGCAGAAAAGTGAAATTTTAAAATATTAATTTTGAATGCTTCTGTTTTTATGGCATGGGAACGCAATTTAAAACATTTTACAACAAACAAACTATTTAAAATAACGCTAATGATGTTTACAATCGAGTGGTTTGACATAAGTATGTCTTTGTCCTTATGGGTTCCTCTTTCCTATTCTGAATCAGCTTTTTATTCCCTTTAATTTAATAAATATACAGTGAGTTTTTTTCTAAGACGGGCTATAGGGATTTACGTGGTATCCTATTTTGAAGTGTAAAACGAATACAATAATTATTATGGTTTCCTATTTTGAAAACTAAACGGTTATCGTAAACATATTTACAAAATGTATAAGGTTTATGTTACAAATTGACTTCAGATTCAGATTCACTTTCTATAATATTTTAGAAGTCTAATATTATTATTATATCTTTGGTACAACCTCATAGCTGAATGCTATATATACAGATTAGTTTTAAGATCTGGATATATATCATAGGCATTCTGAGGCACACCTGCTTCTATTTCTTTAAGTTTGAACATTCATCTTCTTGTTTAGTTCTGACTAGTCTACCCAAAATGATATATTATGTTCTACCAATACTATTGTTTGGACAGCATATTGCATAGTTTGTGGATAAGCCTTTCATGCCAGATGAATGTTATAAAAATATATTGTACTACATCAAGGATCAAATGACATGCATTCCAGAAAAAAATAGGTTCCAGTGGATAGAGCTTTTTATCAATAAGGAAACGGTTTTGTTAAAGCCTAATGTAATAAGAGAATGTGTATTAAACGATTTTTGAAATTTTATTTCAGGGCTTCAATGGAAGGCTGGCTTTTGCCATTGCAGCTTCAGCACTGGGATCATCATTTCAACATGGTTATAACACTGGAGTTCTTAATAACCCCCAAAAGGTAAGATAACAAGATTAATGATGCACAGTGTTAAATGTAAATACAGGGTGGTCAAACAAAACTCGAGTGGAAACGAATACACATGCTTTAAAAATATTCTACATTGTACGGGGGGGGGGGGGGGGGGGTCAAATTTATGATACAAAATTAATTATGCTTTTTTTTTTAATGAAACAGCGTATATTTTATTTGTAGTCTCCATCATCCATCTGTTTTTATAAAAAACAAAAACGTCCTATGACATTTATGAAAGACCTAAAAACAAATGAAAAAAAGACGTGCCTTAAAAGGTTTGCTTTGGATAGTTTATTATTATACTTCCTAGTTTTGTTTCCAAATCTTTTACTTTTATACAGCGTGTTGAAGCAAACGCAAGTAATACGTTTTCCCAATTTTTTTAAATAGAACCATCTGTATATTATTATTTTAGAAGAAACACTTTTTAATCAGCTTTCATTTAATATAACCCTTGGTAGGTATGTCTAAAATCATCGGGTTTTCTGGAATATCAATTTAAACTTGCATTAATACCATCCAAATTTACGGCATTCAGCAATAATTCTGTTCTACTGGAAATTTGTTAGTAACATTTTTGATATTATCTTTTAAAAATCAATTTCGTAATATTTGACGAATTTTAGTGACATTCCTCGAATTAAAATATTCACTTTTGGCGAATAACGTATAGTAACACTATATTTTAAGCAAGGTTTTCTTACAATTTCTTAAAGAAAGTTTGAATGAAGTGCTATATGATGACCAAGTTATTGTATGTCGTACAAACAAGGCCTTTGATTAAAGTTTACTGAATTAGTAACTGTAGATAATAAACAATTGCTAATTAAATATTACCGCAAAATTTCGTAAATGTCAAATATGTATTTTTTCTACTACTAACTTGAGAAATCGCCATTATTTACTCCATTTCTCTAATGAGAAGTAAAATTTCTCTACCCAGGGAAATAACGATAATAAATAATCACCTAGGTAAATAACGAAAAACTTTCTGTGTAATGAAGTTAAGTTACACACGATTTCAGCATTTTTACTCGCCGTTTGTTTAACATGTTTTCGGTTTTGAGCCTTGACGGACCATTTTAAACTAGAAAATTCCGAAATCAAATTTTTAATAAAACAGGAATTTTCATCATAAATTGGAAGATATTTCAAAAGGAAACTCTTATATTCAAAAATGTCAACACACCACAAATTTTCTACAAACTAACATTTAATATCGCATTTCAATAGTTTAATTTTTCCCTGGTTACCTACTTGATTTTCAAAATATCCTAAAAATTAGGCAGAAATGGCAAATATAAAGATAACTAACCTAAACGAATAAAATATGTAATATTTTAGTGTTAGTAGTAGAAAAAATCTATATATACCTCAGTTGGGAAAGCTGTTATATACCTCGTACATTATAACCAGAGGCGCGAAGCTATATAATAGCTCATTTCTCAACCTAGGTATATAATGTACTACTTATTAACCTTTGTTTAGACGTATTTTTTGATACGTGTAAATTAATTATGTACCCAGGCATTGATTGAACAGGACTAAAGCCATATATCAGATACATACAGGGTGTTACAAATTCGAGGCCAAGTACAGGGATCTCTGAAACTACAGGATATACAAAGTCGGTTAGGGGCACATTTCCGATATTTGGAGCTCAACAAAACGCCGCTGAGAAAAATTGTTCCGAATACATTCGGAGATTTTTGAAAAATAACGGAAATTAGCAAATTTGTTTTTATTTTTTTCTGATGATAACACTTGTTGAAATAATTTCAAGCAAATGTCATATTTCCATTGTCACTTTTTCTCCTCTATAAGTTGACATAATTAATTTTCAATTCTGACGTTTCGTTTTCGGACCATCATCATCAACTACATTTTTTCGAACACGGACTTTGATTTCAAATTGCATATTTTTTATTCAAATCTAAGTTTTGATGTCTTCTGTATGCCATTCGGACGTTTCGGTTCCTAAAAATACATCAGCAAGGTTTTTTACAAATACTACCCTGGTGAAATTGAGAAGAAAAATAGATACATATTAGATAAACTTACTTAAATAATTAAATAATAAAATCAAGTAATTTCATGCCCTTCCAAATTCATATTTCTCAAACATTATATCCAGAGAGAAGAGCTACTTTTTGCCAATGGATAAGGGATCAAGCCACAATTAATTTGATTTTTTTTATCGGTTTATCTGGACGGATGAATCAAAATTCACAAACTGTGGTTTACGTAACAGAAGTAACGAAGAGGTTTGAGCTGTAGAAAACCCCAGAGAAAATAGAGAACTTCGTCCTCAAATCAGGTTTTCCAATAAAATGTTTGGGCAGAGTTGTGGGGACAAAATTTTGGGTCCATTTTTATATGATTATAAATGCAGACATTTATCTTAATTTTTCAAACAATCAGTTTGAAGATTTTCTAATAGACATCCCATTGGCCACGCTACCACACAGCTCTGGTTTGTGAATGCATTTTTACATCGACATTTCCCAAAAAAGTGGATAGCAAATCGAGGTGTAGTGGAATGGCCAGCCACATCACCCGATCTTTCACTCCTGGGGTTTCTTCTGTGCATGGAGTGCAATAAGAAATAAAGTGAATGGAAAATGACCCTATAAAAATTTGGCACAGTTATGTGAAAAAATTATAACTTCATGTCGATCTTTACGCAGAAGATCAATCTTAAGGGCAGTAAGAAAAGTAAATAAGAAATCAGTTAAATGTTTAAACATAAACGGCAATTTGTTCGAACATTTCAGATAAGTTTCAAGGATATTCTTACCTATTCTTAATTTTGTTTTGATATAATCGGTGTCTTAATCCTGTTTTAATGTGACGTGTATCTTATTTAAGTAAGTTTATCTAACATGTGTTTGTTTTTTTTCTGTTTCTCTAACCAATAATTTATTACATTTATTATTATTAAATAAGTATCTTAAATGCTAAAGGAAATTAAAGTCCTACTTGTTATATTTCACAATTTAATTCAGTTTCCTGACACGTGTTTCAACCTTTCAAAACTCAGACAAAAACACAAAAACTACTCTACCGAGGACGTCCCCTTCCATCAAACGCGAAATACAGTTCAATCAGATATACAGGTCACACAAGTCAAAAAATCTCCAAAAAAACTCAAAAACCATAAACTTATCCCCATACAAGTTAATAAAAATAACCAAAGGTAAATACATAGCTAATTCAAAAATTGAAAATAAAGACAGATTAACACATACAACGTGATGACGGTGATGCAATCTATATAGGTCAAACAGGTAGGAACTTTAAAACTAGGCTTAAAGAACATAAGGCATCCAATTTAAAAAACAAAATAAAACAGGAATATTGGACCACTGTATAATAAATAACCACTCAATATCCAACAAAATAAAACCGATATATACTCAACACAAGGGTAGAAAACTCAACCTATTAGAAACATTAGCAATCAAAAAAGCCTTAAAAAGTCGACGTAATGTTGTTAATAATCAAATTGAAATACCTTCAGGTGCCAATCTAGTACTTAATAGCCTAATAACTTAAGATAAATATGCAATAAACACTGTCAATAATTGCGAACGAAAAAAACCATAATTATATACACAATATCATTTTCTTAATTTTATTACTTAGATGTAAATACCTCTATAATCACACCTCACCTGTAATTTAGTTGTACCTTTGGCCAATACCTGTAAATTAAGGACCAAAATAACCCATCATCCGTCAATTTTTATTTTAATGACATGTAGAATTTAGTATTGTCTTATATGCCTTTGATAATGATCCGCAAGGGTTGAAACACGTGTCAGAAAACTGAATTAAATTGTGAAACATAACAAGTACGACTTTAATTTCCTCTACTATGGAATATCCACTTCACCAAGCATGTAGCCCATCACAAATTAATATCTTAAAGACAAAAAATATTTTTTTTCCTTTGTTGCATCTGCAACAAATACTGTGATTTTCACTTTAGTATTTGTAAAAAATCCTTAAACCCTGCTGATGTATTTTTAAGAAACCAAACGTACGAATGGCATTCAGAAGACGTCAAATATTAGGTTTTAGGGGTATAAGAATCAAAAATATGCAATTTGAATTCCAGGTCCGTATTAGAAATAATTAACTTGAGGATGGTGGCCCAAAACCGAAACGTCGGAATTTAATATTAATTATGTCTACTTGTAGAGTAGAAAAAGTGGCAACGGAAATGTGACGTGTGTTTGAAATTATTCCCATAAATGTAATCAGGAAAAACTAAAAACAAATTTGCTAATTTTCGTTTTTTTCCGGATGTCTCCGAAGGCCTTTAAAAATTTTTCAGCGGGGTTTTGTTGAACACCATATTTCGGAACGTTGCCCCAATTTAGCTAACTTCGTATCTCTTATAGCTGCAGAGATCCCTTAGCCTCGAATTTGTAACACCCTGTATATGGTATCACATCAATATTTTTTAACTCAATGAATAAAATTTCACAATAGGTGAAAAATAAACCCAGTTTTATATTAATGATAATGATTTATTTTATATTTCAACTTAACAAACTCTAATAATACTAAAGTTACAGTAGAAATATTAAGATGCGTTTCGACTAAGTCGGCACAGCATGCAGGCTGTTCCAGTGGAAATGGAAATGACCCATTCTCCCAAGCCGATCGGTGTATCAAATAATCGAAATCTGACGAAAATCGGTCCAGATTATAGCCGAATCGAATTCGAGTGGGAACGTAAAACCGATTGGCTTGGAGTACACCTGAACTAATTAGTATAAAAATACGTAATTATTTGGCAGCTTAAAGAGAAAATATCATTAATATTATCATTTTAAAGATATCGAAACATTTAATGTTCCAATTGAATAGTACGTATTTTTGGTGCTTTTATTTTAACGTCGACGTTGAAATGCTGGTTAAGATCACGTGGAAATCCAACCTAAATCAGTCTGTAAATTTCCTAAACAATTTTATTCAGGGTTTTCTCCAATAACAAAACAAAACATTAAATTTAAGTAAACATATAGGTACAAAACACGTTTACTATAGGGTAAACGCTACAGTGATTGGCCACTTAAGGGTTATAGTTTATTAAACATATTATGACTTCCCATAATACTAAGAGATTTGTAAAAGTAATTACCTGAGTACAATGAAAAAATAGTCTTCTTTATGACTCAATACACACTTTTCTTATTATATAGTGTTTTCTATTAAAAACACTACTTTTATTTCCACTAGTACAGATTTTACAGTTATTGGCCAAGTCCGTATAGTAATTGGCATGGCAAAATGGATAGTCATTGGCCACCTTAAAAAATTGGATCAAGTTAAAAAAGATTCGACAAAATTAAATGGAAAACGCAATTGCTTGAAAAGCAACATTTTTATTAATATAAGTTACATAATAATATTCAGTTTATCTATACAAGCATTGCATATAAATTGTTTCATTCCAAAGGCTTTCATCGTATTTTTGGCAATACATTTTATGTGGTATGTTCTTGTGCAATTTGGACATTTTACCCCATATTGGCTTCGACTTATATTGTGTAAGCAAGTAAAACATATTCCATTGTAAATGGTTTGATTCTGAAATGGATTAGGGGCAGACGGTTTATCAATAATAACCATACTTATTATGTTAACTGCTTGCTTGACATCTTCGACTTTCTCATCTGTAAACAGCCTTCTTTTTGTTCCCTCCGGCACTACAATAATATTTTCAGCCTGTTGAGGTTCACTCTGGCAATCATTTTGGGATAATAATATGTTTGTTAAAGAGTCATTATTATGTTTAGATATTTTCGTCTCATCCTTTCTTACATATGCGTTTTCAGTTTTAGTTAGATAATCTTTTGTATTATGTTCAATGACTTCCTCTATATCTTGACTGCTTTCAACTTTTTTAGATTCTTCCTCTGTTTCATATTGACTTCTTTTGTCATTACCAACACACTCGTCTAGTTCAAATTGAACAGTTTCATTTATATTTTTTTTACTTTCAGGTGTATTTGGCATATTTACTTCTGGCTCTTGATTATTTTCAAAAAACTTTGGTGTTTTTTTAATGGTATTTCTGGCAATATCTTCGGCATCGTTTAAAATTATCATTTTTCCTTTTTTAACCAGTGTTTCCTTCCCTTTTATCTTTTTTCCTTTCTTGTTCGAAAGTTCTTCCTTCATTTGCTTCTTATTTAACCTATCATATTTACGTTTTTCTTTTTCTTCCTCCGCTTCTTTTTTTATTGCTATTTTCTTCTTTAATGCATCTTTTCGAACTGACGAAGTTAGTACAAAGGGTAGTTTTTCTGTATTCCTTTTTCCCTTTCTTTCGGGTGTTTTTGGCCAAATGACAAAATCACCTAGTGACGATGTATTTACTACGTATTCCTCTTTGCTGGCCGATGAGGTGCTTGGCATTTGACATTCGTAATCAATATTTTGTTCTATTATAATAGGAATATTTTCAATATCAAATTCCTGGTCATTACTAACACAATCAGCATTTTCCTCAATAATCAATGTTGTATTCTGATCGTTTGAATTAATATTCTCAAGATTTGATCCTGGTTCAAAATTTTTCATGTGCTGGTTTTCGTTCTGATTAGTCTTTAAAAATTCTTTATAGACATAAAAAAGCGTTAAAAAATTTTCACTGTGCCCGTCGTTCTCGCTTAAATTTTTAAATTGTTCAATTTTGTTCTCTCCAACAACTTTTTTAAATGTTTCTAATGTAATTGTACTTGCTTCATTTTTATCAGGTTTTATTTCTTTGTTCTTACCAGTACATTTGGTATAATCAATGGCAGATGGGTTCCATGGATAAAGCCCGCAAGCACGAAAACCATGTTGTATTGCTTCCGATTTGACGTTATCAACGACAGTTTGTAAAACTGGCGCAAAATTTTCTTTTGTTACAACTTCACTTGTATGCTCTCGCTGAAACTTTAACACAGCCTTTTTCCATCCTTCCTTTAATGGCTTAAATATCGCCACATCAGCGGGCTGCATGATTCTCGTAGAATTGGGGTAAAGGGAAATTAAGATGATTCCTAATTTTGAGCATAACTCGCTAATTTCATACGTCAAATGAGTGCTATGACCGTCCACAAACAACACAATTGGAAATTGAATGTTATTTTTTTTTAAGCTAGGATAGAACACATTTCCTATGTACTCATAGAAGAGTTGGTTCTTCATCCAACCATTGTCGCTGCATCCGATTCCCCATGTATCCGGTACTGACTTTAGAATTTCGGATGGTAGTCTCTTGTAGGCATAAATTATCATAGGAGGAGTTACATCTTCACGAGCTGAAAATGTGAACATTACTGTTATATTATTCTTAGGATGGTGTTGTATTTCGTATACGTTTTTTGCTCCTCGTGGGGCAAGAACTTTTTTGTTATTTGGACAAAGCCAAAAACATGTCTCATCCCCATTGTAAATTCGACTGGGATCCTCAAAAATATGTGTCATATTTTTTTCCTTTACATAAGCTTCTACACTGGAAAACCAACCTCGTATGTCAGCTTCGGCTACAACTGAGCTGGCCGATGTTATTCCTTCGGAGGTTCTTAGGGTGATATTCGGGTGACGTTTTAAAAAGGCTAGATACCACCCTCTTCCTGGGACGTTGTCTTTAAATGGGTTTTCTCTTGGAGTTGCGTCAAGAAAAAACTTAACCGAGGCTTGAATGTCTTCCATTCTACGCGGAAAACCCTTTTTGTGTGATATAAGGATCCAGTTTTCTAGCAGATCCTCTTCTTCCAAGGTCAATATGGGTTTGGGTCCAAGAGAAACCTTTTTGTTAAATTTGTCACTTGACCGGAATTGAAGAGTGGCTCTGGGAATATGATATAGTTTGGCAGCATCTCTTTGACTCATTCCATTCTCGATGGACTCTAAAGCTTTAAAAATTGTCTCTTCCTTATATTTTTTTCTATAGAAAGCACCATCAGAAACCTTTGGCATTTTGTAAACTGTTATAACTGAAATAAAAAAAGACTGCGATAGTGATTGGCCACATCCGCATGCAACCATTGGCCCCCGGCCAACAACTGTATACACTGTTAAAAATGCAAAAACCAACAAAATTAAGTAATCATTATAATGATATAAATATAAAAAACCAAAAATATTTAAATATTAATATATTAAAGTTTACTACAGTAATTGGCCGGCCGGCCAATAACTGTCAAAGGGTAAAAAATTTAATACAGTTAATGGCCTATTAAATTCGCGCCCAATTTACTAACCTTAAAAGTTTAGGGCACAGAAAATGATCAATTATGACTTCTAATTTAGTATCCATACATATATTTATATAAATTCACAGCCATAAGAGTTTTATGCAACAAAAACTAGCATGCAATCCTTATGAAATGTGTAAGGTTTACCTGTCTGTGGATAAAACAGCTGCACCAAGAAACGCACATGTAGTTTACACTGTCAATTACCAACCTAATAACACGAAACTCTGGATGTGCATTAAACATTGTTGTCAAAATGTAGAAATAAACTCGAAATACTTTCTAAACAGCCGAGATTCTTAATAAATTCAATTTTATATTAGACCGGCCAACGACTGTACCACTTACCCTACACCGAATCAATTTTATGTGCAAAAAATTTAAAAAATCAAATCCTACAAACTACGAACTAAATTTCTTAAAAAATGTTATTCTTTATTTATTAAAACTTTACCTTATCTTTGAAAACCTTTTAAGATTATTGAACAATGGGTCAATACCACCATGACGGAAAGAGCAGGAGGAGAGGTGCCATCCGGTGAGAGCATTATTTTGGTGATATCCTTTATGGTTTCGATTTTCTGCGTTGGCGGGATGATTGGAGGAGCTATTACCGGTAAGAACTATTATTGTATAGAATTAAAAATAATTTTATGTTACTTTCCAATTACTAAAGTTATTTTCGGATATACGTTTTATTTTTATTTTTGTTTCTTCTAAATAATTTTTGAAATAATCTCGATATTTGAACTAAAATTGGTATCTATGGGTTTCTTGAAATGCGAAATTCGAATTTGATGTTAATACGACTCCCACTTGTAGAGGGCGCCACCTACATGCCTTTCTACCTTTTTGAGGAGTCATATTTTCTTACATGTGCTTGTATTACATTTTTAAGCAAAAAAATAGATTTTTCTCTCATTTGTGAATATGTTACGTGAAATAGGCACACTTGGTAGAAGTCGCTACTAGCAACCGTTTTCGAGTAAAAGAATAGTAAAAAAATAAATGACATTTATTTGCATATCGCTATCCCCATAGCAGAGTTTGATAAAACTGCATTTATCTCCTAAACAAAGCGGAAATCAAAAAGTTATCAAAAGGTACTTCACATTAGCCATTAAACTGCCTATATAGCAGTGTTATCAAAAGAGCAAATGGCAGTGGCGTACATATTTTTTGTTCCGCTTAAAAATTGCAATACCCTGTATCTCTGAAACGAAGCCTTTCCAAACATAGGTTTATAGGAACTTTTTTTCATATTCTTAAGCAGTTGAATTTTTTCGCAATATTAATGAAATTATATTGTTAAAGCCAACGCGTTATTTTTTGTTGAAATCTTATTTCACTTTTGAAAAGGGTTGAACACAAAGGCGGTAAAGAGGGATGCGTTTAAGTAAATGATTCACTGCTGCCGTAATCGGAGACGCCTCTTGACATCCCGCTTAAGGGCGATTGATTGATATTAAAAAGAGTAAAATTATTTATTTTATGTAATATACAATGTCATTAGCAGTAAGAAGCAAACGCATTGGATTATAATTATAAGACGTCACGGCGCGGCTAATAAAGTAGACGAGATGGTCGAATCTTTCATTTTCCTAACATCAACAACCAAATTTTCATTTAAACTAAACTAATAAACACAGTTAAGCATAACAGCAGCAGATGCTATTCAACCTGCAACATTTCTTTTACGGCTTCAAAGATCATTCCTTGTTTAATAATACATGGTATATAAAGGTTTAAAAAACTTTGTGGTATTCCGGGAAAGCTGACAAATTCGGGGGCATGTCAAATTGACTACTTTTTACAAGAAACTGTGTCAAAGAAAGGAGTTGAAAACTGACTTCTGTGTCAAAAAAACCTAAAAAAAATTTAATAAAATATAGGTAGGTATATTAACAAAACCTAAACTCTTATTATTTTAAGCATATGACATAGAGCGACTGTTAACATACATTAACAGTGGTTCTTATTCATGGAGCTTGATTGAATAAAGCGGCTTCTTCTGTAACGCATTAATGAGATAATTACGTGTGTGGGCACTGAACTGCATTTACCATTGAATGCCTTTCTTGGAATGCAGGTTTGATGTCGAAGTTATGTGTTTTAAATTGACGTTAAATGTACAAGGCGGCCCAAGTCGGAACATTGTTTCTTTAAAAACTTTAAGAGCTATGAAAAAAGGTCCGTGACAAAAAAAAATGTAAATAAATTTTTATTTTATTATATTTTTATGTTTACACGGAGTTGACACCAAATTTCGTTTTTTTAAATAGAACACCGCATACGTTTTTATATTGTTAAATTCCATACATGATGTAAGTTTTTTTTCTTTAAAAAATTCACAGTTTTTGTAACAAAACAGTTTATATAATTTAACATACATTCAAATGATGCGACCATATAGCTAATTTAAGCTACTTAAGTAATAGTTTAAAAAATTATACAATTGTCAAATAGCTCGAAGCCCATAGCCAAATCTATTAATTTTTAAACATGAATATCTCAGTATCTTAAATGAAAAACCCTATCTTCAATGCACCAAAAGAAAAAAAGGAAGTTAGGGCTTTACTTTTACCCCTTCACACTTAAATATATTGGATCCTATGGAATAAAATTCGAGCATCATCATATAAGAAGAAAATTTGAAATATTGGCTAAACAATATTTAATATTACAGTATTTAATATTAAATTGCAAACATGCACAAAACGAAATTAATGCAAAAATATACATATTATAATGAATTCTCAATAAATCTCATGCATTGCTACACAATGAACGTATATATTGTTTCGATTGTTTTACCGGTATTCTTAATAGCATTACGTTCAATAATCGGTGTCAGTCATTTCAAGCACGTTCGTATTAGAGAATCGATGTTTATAGCCCTTCTATTTAAAGTTCCCCACAAAAAAATCCAATGGTGTTAAGTCTGAGCTTCGAGCAGAGCAAGGTATGGTCCCATGTCGCCCTATAGGCTCATCCATGTTTGAAAATTACGACTTGAAAATGCCGCAACCGGTACTACAGTATAGTAGGGTACGTGAGCGTATTGGTGGTTAATATAAGTGGTCATAATAATATGTCATTCGTCAACATCCTTTATTAAGGGTATCATTGCGACCAATGTATTTTTCTCCATTGTTTGTTGCATACGTAAAACTACAAGAGCTTTTTTTTTATCGGATAAACTTTTATTTTTTACGAAAACTAGATCGCTTAGAAATTTAACGAGAACAAACGAAGTGATAAAGACGCGACAGCGAAGCTGAAGCGTTTTTATCTATTACCGTTGGTTCGAGTTTAAATTGCTAGAAAGTGATCTAGTTTGAGTTTAAAAAATAAAAGTTTATCCGATCTTAAAAAAAATATCGACTGATTTTTAGCTAGGGAAATTCACAAATTTTGGCATGACTAGATACTAAAAATAAATAATACTTTACTAAAAAAATGTTTCGACAGCAACAAATTAATTTGTAACAATATGTCAGGTTACCGAGCAATGAAAAAGAAAAGCTACTCGATTTTGAGCCGGAGAAGTTTTTACCATTTAATTTTTAGCTCGAGAGGGGTTTATCCCGATAAAAAAGGATGCACCTTTTTTTTATCGATGTCAAAGCGATAAAAATGCAAATGTGAAATGGGCATTTTATTGTAGTAGTGAATTAATCATACGTAAAACCACAAGAGCTTTTTTCTTATTGGATAAACTTTTATTTTTTACGAAAACTAGATTGCTTAGAAATTTAACGAGAACAAACGAAATGATAATAACGCGACAGCGAAGCTGGAACGTTTTTATCTATTACCGTTTTTTCGGGTTTAAATTGCTAAAAAGTGATCTAGTTTTAGTTTAAAAAATAAATGTTGATCCGATCTTAAAAAAAAGATCGAGTGATTTTTAGCTAAAAAAATCACGAATTTTGGCATGAATAGATACTAAAAAAAAATAATACTTCACTAAAAAAATGTTTGACAGCATCAAATTAATTTTAAACAATATGTCAGGTTATCATTTTAAAATTATTTTTGTAGTTTCCTTGATATTTCATATTTTATTTTAAATACCTACTTACTTAGTTTTTGTTTAGACAATTTTTAACATTTTCTTGTTTAAATAAGATGACGTATCGACTTATATTGCATATATTCTAAGATATTTCACTTGCATGCAAAAGTTAATTATTGAAGACTAATTTAATTGAATTGCCATGGACCAAAAAGCGAGACTATAGAGAAAATTAAAATTACTTCCCTACTTTAGTTATATGACACATACACATGGTGTCTCTAAAAGGTCGGTACAAAATGCTAGCACAAATTCCTAAGGCTAAAATATAACGATCTAGCCCAACTCATTTTAGTCCAAAAACTTCAACTTCCAAACCTATGGACATCTTGTGCTTAAACTCGGATCGTTTCAATCCGTTCTAAAATGTCTTTTTCACCCTCAGGTGTCCTAATCGTAGATTCAGTCTATAATCAACAGTTAAAGATCAAGTTTTTCAACAGCAGAAAATGTTTGGTGATTTGGCAGGTATGCGTATATTTGGAAATCTTTCTCTGCATACTCTCACCGACTCCCTATCATTTCCTTGACAATAACCATAAACTAATAAGTACCACGAATGAAAGTGCTTTATTAGCCAAGAGATATCATAATAGATAACTTATACAACTGAGTTACGACACATGACTCAAAAAATTAGGAGTAAGACATCGACAATAAATACATAACTAAGGTACAATCAAGAGTTTATCCCATCTTTTAACATCAATAACAACTGAAATACCGTTAATTTTAAATATTATTTATGTTTAATCTTTACACTTCGCACATATAAAAAATGTACAGTCCTTTACAAAGATGCAACCGGGGAAGACATTGAAAATGCCGAAGCAGAGTGCAACGCTTGTGACTATTGTAAGATTTGAGATCTGCGAAAACTCATAGATTTGAATGTAATATTTAGGTAGTTGATATAAGTTTTATTGATTCATAATATAAAAAAATAGTAAAATAAAGGTTATAAACTCTAACGCGCCTCTAAGGTATGGTTTCGCTGGAGCAGTCAGCGGCCGCGGCTGGCGTTCGCGATTGGTAGCTCGTTACTGGTTTAATGCAATTTGTATGCACACGGTTTCACTGCCGCTGCTCAGCGACACAGCGTTCGCCGTCAATTGCAGCGGCTGCATTCGGACTGCTAGAGAGACCAGTCCAGCACCGATCGTTCAGCAGAATGCCACCGTTCTCGGCAATTGCTGACAAGTGTTTGATAAAGGAGGTGCAAAAGTAGTCCCCTTTATACAACTACGAGAACGAAAATTACAAAAATGTTGTAATGAAAGAAAATGCATGAAAAAAAGTGGCAGCAAGTGTAGGGAAGAACGGTAAAGTGTACAAAACCATTTTGTTTATTTTTCAGAATTACATTACAAAGTTTATAATTAGGGTAGACTGGGGCAAGTGCGAAGCCCTTTTTAATAGTTCAAGTTTATTTCCTTCCTACTTTAAATATACAATATTTATAAAAATGTCTTTGTAAGAAAGTAATAGTTTAATATGTTTACTTTTCATACTGCATAGGGCACACATGAATTATTTTTGAGATCTTGAGATTTAAATGATTATTTTTTTTTTTGATTATTTATTCTGAAAAATAATAAGTAATCCAAAATAACACTCAAAAAAGTCCTAATAACAAGAATAATATTTTTATAAACGTATTTATCCGTTCAAAACCCAATGTTTGGCTTTAATCTCTAAAACAGTAGGAATTATTCCCAAGGAGAAACTAAAACAGAAAAGAAACTTAAAGTTTAAAAATTCGAATAATTTTATGGAACTTGTAAAATGAAAACCTCCTCGGCGTGTTACTACCGGTTCAGGTAAACGAGTCACTATATCGTCTAGCTGTACTACATTGACATCATTGGTGAGTGGCCATAAAAAATTGTCTTTTAATTTTCTAGGAAACTTGATTTCAAAGCCGTTGTCAACAGTATTTACCTGGCCAATGAAATGTTTGTTTGCTTTTGGTAATGTGTATTTAACCAGTACCCAGTCTCCAATGGAAATATTGTCTTTGTTTATTTCAGGAATCTAATCTTCGCAATGCGATTCTAAAGTGAAACTTTGATCCGATTCCATAAAAGGTACACTTTCATTATATGATTCACTGGAGCTGGATTCAAATTGATACGGACTTGGCCGACTTTGTTAACTCTTTCGGTCAATTTTCATAGCTGGTTTAGATATAGTAGATGAACTTGTAGAGAGTTTTTACTGACTACTTGCGATAGTACCTGCAATGGTTTGGCCACCTTGAATTAAGCGCTTTCGTTTCCTTGGATTAGAAGGACTCTGTCGGAGCGAATCAAGTCGTAGATCATCAAAACTTGTCTTTTTTTCTTGCCGATTTTCGGTTGTAGCGGGTAACTCAGCTTCAGTTATAGGATCCTGATTATTATTGAGTATATTTTGTTCATTTTGATCAGAGCTGACAATTACTTTGAGATTGGTGGCACTATTAGATGCTGATAAAGGAGCTGTAAGTAATTGTGCATTAGATGCTAGTTTCCTTTTAAGTGAGGCGCCAGATGTAGAAGGCTTTACTGTTTTTAACATTGACTGTTCGAAAGTAGCGGTTTTTTCTGTTACATTCGGTGCTACAGCATTCCTTTCAATATCAATGCGTCCTGGCCTCGGTTATAAATCTGTTACAGATCCTTGATTTTTCAAGTGTTCCTCCCATCTTTTTAGGGCATCGATGTCATACTTCTCTTTAGGAATAACATGTCTATTAAATGGAACAATACCACCCTTTCTGAATCCTGTTTTTATGATTCCGGAATCTACTTCAGCCAAGGTTTTCACTAGCAATGTGGCGAATTCCCTTTTTGATAGTCGTTGTTTCTGATGACGTCTTTGCCATGTTATTACTTCCCTCTCCCATATTGCCTTAAAGGATCTAAACACACTCAAATCGAGAGGTTGAAGTAAATGACTTGTATGGGCTGGCAGTTTAAGTATATGAATATTTTCTTCTCTTGCGGCTTGAATTAATAAGCAATCCACATGCGAGACATGCCCATCATATATAACAATAATTGGTGCCTGATCACGAACCAAAGGAATAAAAGTCTTTAGAAAGTAATTTCTAAATATTTCGGAGGTCATCCATCCATTGGCGCTGGCTGCATATACGGAGTCTTTGAAGAGGTCTTCATTTCTTTCTGAATTCCAGGAACTCCATACATTATTGCCTTTAAATATTATCAATGGTGGCAATTTTCTACACTAGCACTGCTCCTCTCTGCCCGATCCAGCAATAATTCTTGAAGAGGGTTTGCCTTTCGCGCCAACAATTTTAAGACGAGAAGGATCTCTACACAGTGAAGTCTCATCTAAATTGTAAATCCATTCAGGACGATCCTGAAGACCCAACTCCAATATAGCCTTTTCCAATAAAACAAAATATTGGTCTATTATGAATGGGTCCGTAGATTTCTTTCTGCAGTACTCTAAGCTTTATGGTTTTTTTCATACTCAAAAAGTGCCGTTGTTTAAACTTTATTAGCCAATCTGTGCCTGGCATATTGTTCTTAAAAGGATTGGAAATATTATTTAAAGTTACAAAGTCATATTGCCAAGAAAGTATTGGAGGTCGGCCCTGTGTCTTGCTTTTTTCGCCACGGCGGCAGTTACTCTACAGTAGATTGTAATGTATGGGAGTCTGAATTCGGTACTAGCCATCGACATGGTTAATTGACCTTGATTGACGACATTTACTGCAGCATTTAATTGCTCCTCCCCATAGGCAGCCCTATCGGACTTTCTTTTATAATTTTGTACCATGACGCCAACTCTCTGTAAAGAATAAAAGCTTTAAGTGTCAGTGCCAACGAACTTTAGCATTCGCAGGAAAATGGGGCAAGTGTAAACTAATCTTTACACTTGCCCCATTACAATTTTCACACATGCCCCACATTATGTTTTTTATGGGGGAAATGCAAACCTGTTCGTGAGTAAAAACCGCTTTTAGATTTGGTCGGTATATAGGATTTTAAAGCTACAACAATTGACTAAACATAAGAAAATGCAATAAAACTAAAAGTATATTATAAGTTTTTACCTTTGACCAATTTTTTATGGAGATATCACACACTATTCAACGGACCGATTCGGAGATTATGGTACAAATGACTACTCAGAAAGAAAAAAACACCTGATAACTCACCGGGAGTGGATAATTTAACAGCACTAATGTATAGTTAGTTGCCTCGGACCACACAGACAAGTAAACTTTCAATATTGCCTGATTGGCGCTCTGATTTTCTACTTACCCCAGTTTTACACTTGCCCGTCTACCCTATACCATATTCAAATCCAACATTATGCATACGAAGGACACATTGATCAGTACTTAATGACAACCGTAACTCTATTTCGATTGGTCAAGCGGCAATAAAACTAAAAGGCTCTGGGCGACAGGGTTGTAATTAGTTTACCGGTGATTTTCGCATTATTGCATTGTATCGTTTGGTGTTATTGTTTGTTGTCAATATTTTGATATAAATATTTGTGTCTTTGTCCGTTGTATTTAAATGTATACAGGGTGTTTCAGAAGTACTAACCTGAACATGTGTCCGGAGTTGCCCCGTTTTTGATGTGCAGGGTGCGTAAGATTTTTTAAAAAATCGTTTTTTTTTATTATTTTTGTAAATATGCTTTTCCCGATTTTATTGCAATTTGGTACCGTCATTCATAATGATAAGAGGCTTAATTAGCCCTAATCAGATTAAATTTATTAAGTCTAGTGGCGTCCAGGGAAACACTTCAACAGATATTATTGACAAAAAATGTACGCCACTGACTTTCTAATTTTGATATTTTTTCCGGATATACCAACTATAGATACTATTTTAAAATGTTTTGATACTTTGACGTTTTATCCAAATTGATTTGTTTACTTGGTATGCTGCAGCTCTTATTTAAATATGGTATAGTATAAATTCAAGTGTTAATATGACGCTTGTCGAAATGGAGGAATTTGGGCTAACATCTCCTCTTCATCTTCTTCCTCCAACAACAGCATGCAACTAATGTTATCGGCGTTCATTATAAATCATACATAAGCGCTTGCACTACGAAATACGAATATGATCTAAAGCGCGCTGCTCCAGCCGCGCCAGCCAAACCAAGCCTGCGACGACGGCCGATTGCTACGCTCTACACTCGATCGCGAACGCCAACCGCACCCGCTGACTGCTCCAGCGAAACCATACGTTTACTCCCGACTTGGTCTGATCCCGATCATTTTAATGCGGTGTGACGTCAGGGACAAATGCAACACAAGAATTTCGAATTCGGTACCCATACTTACGTGCCCGTGCGATAATATAAACATTTTCAATGTTAAAATTTTGAGATAAAAATAATAACAGAAGTACCAACAAAACACACATACAACAGTTTATACAAACTACAATTTAGAATAGCAAACGATAATCTAATAAAAACCATTATTTATGTATTATTACTCAATTTATTAGAAATTTTTTTAACCAAATGCCAAAAAAAAAACAATATTAAAAATTTGAAAAAAGTAAGATTATAATATATTATTTGTTTGAAAAAATTCGTCTATATTATAAAATGCCCTTGACAATAGCTTGGCCTTTAATTTCTTATGAGACAGTTTAAGGTTTTGTCTATTTCTCGTCTCCAAGCTCAGGTGGTTATATATCTTTATGCCATTATAAACGAAGGAGTCTCTATAAGGCTCACGCGAGGAATTGGTAGAGGTATATTATCCGCCGTGGCGGCTCGTGGGTGTATGGGTGAGGCTACAAAATAGCGCCACAGACGAAAATTTTTTGCGATTTCAAGGTCATTGGCTTAAAATGAATAGTTAGGAATTCAACCAGCAATATAATTATTGAAATACTAGGTTTCACGAGAAAAATATTTAATTTGCAAGGTCAGGGTCAATTTCTCTCAGTGCATCCGCTATTGTGTCTCTATTTTGCTGTACTCTCGTAAGCGCCACAGAATTCTTAATATGTTCTTTGGAACTTTCGTGTGATTTTACCGCCCGGGAATTTTTTTTTTAAATCAGAATACTTACCCCCTGAACTCCAATTGTTTTTTACGTTGCCTAATAAAATACAAGGCCAACAATATAAGCTTTCCTTATAAATATATGATATAATATATGAATTTGATTTCCCCACCCCACCGATAGTAACAAGACGTTTACTTAAATCTGGAACAGGTCGCTTTACTTTCTTTTACTATGTACAATTTATCTTTATAGGAATTACTTAAAAAATTCTGCTCATTTACTAAAAAATTAACAAGATCACAAGTAGGATTGCCAATGTTTACATTTACCTGGGGAAATTGTGACGCTGTGCTAGGTCCCGCTAAATTGATTTTTCGCTAATAAGCACAAAACAAATAAACTAATAAGTAATAAAAGTAATGTAATATCAATATTTTAGAAAAATCACTGCCCACGCACTATGCACTCTCTCTTAACTCTAAACTGTCAACGAACAACCTGTTAATCTTAAAATAGCATGTCGCCAAATACAGGCGCGTCGGCGTTGCATCTAATAGATTAGTCCCGTCGCTGTCGCATTAAATTTACGTTAGGCTCGCCTCAAAAGAATGTTTTTATGCGCTACTTAAAGTTAGATTCGACTGGACTATTACGGTATCATACAGCACATTGGATATTTTTACTAATACGCTAGACAAGGAAGCGCGAGGCACGTCAGGCCGGGCCTCTATACCGCATGCAGAAATGAGATGGATGATATAAGAACAAAACACGCAACGGACAATGAAAGACAAGGAAGCGCGAGGCCGGCCTGTCTCGACCATATTTGACCGCATGCAGAAATGAGATGGATGATATTTCTAGCGAAGTGCGTTAAGATTGACGGCAGGCCCGTATTTTACTGGTTTATTATGAAGCCAAATATTAATATTAATTCGAATGGATATAATTATGCAAATAGTAAAATAATATAAATTTGAAATTTATTTAATTTGCAAAATTATTGGTGAGGCACTGCCTCACTTGCCTCATAGGAGAAGCCGCCACTGATTATCTGTCTGTCTTGTAAAATGAATCTGCTGGTGATTAGGAAAATGAGAGTTTTTATGGATAAGGTATGCAGTTTCTAAGATAAATGAGCATGTAAGTATATTATTAGAGATGAAAAGTGACTTGCAATGAGTTCTAGGATGGGCATTGTATAAGTACCTTATGACTCTTTTCTGGAGAATGTACACAGACAGGAAAAGATATCGTGAACAGGCACCTCAAAATGGAAGGGCATTTCTGAGGTTTGATTGGCAAAATAAATGCTGCAAGCGAAGTGTGCGCCCAATTCCTGAGATGTAATACGAATTGAGTAGCAGCCAGAGGCCAATTTTATATTTAGTTTTAAAATATATTACTGAAACTTTAAGTTATCATCCAAAATTAACTAAAGAAACCTATAGAGCGATTACCTATCTCGATGTTATTTACCGTACAGTTAAACCCAATCATGTAAGTCGTCGCAAGGTCCAGACATAGACGATTTGAATCACACCATACTTTAATATTAGAGAGGTCAAACGATATATCAGTCAAGAGTTGGTCTTCACCTCGATTTCCTCATGCCACAGACGCATCATCTGCGAAAGCCGAGATGGAGCCAGATACGTCAAGATGAAGAAGATCATTGATATAGATAATGAAATAAAGTTGGACCCAAGACTGAACCCTGAGGCACGCCGCATGAGATATATTATTGTTTACTGCACGGCACCCTGTTCAAAGAAACAAACTGATCATGTTCCGAGAGAAAAAATTGAATCCATTCAGAAGCGATTCCACGAAAGCCATAAACTAATAATTTCCGTAGCAGTATTTCGTGGCTCAGGCAACCAATAACCTTCGATAAGTCACAAAATAGTTCAAAACACTGCCGTCCAGGTCTCTTTTTTGTTAATACTCCGAAATAAGTGTGATAAGAAATTAAACATGGCATCAAATGTACTCTTGCCCTGTTGAAAACCATACTAGTGTTGATATAATATCTTATGCTTTTCTATGAAGGATGTAATACGTTTGCGAGCAAGGGTTTCAACTAGCTTTGATAATATGAAGACAAGAGAAATAGGCCTGGTATATGAAAACCATTATACATATTGTATTATTATCATCTGCTTCGAACAACAAATGCACAAAAAAAAATATAACTATTGTTTAAGTAATTTACATCGTCGTATCATCTGAATGTAAGTTAAATTACGTAAATCGTTGCTTTACAAAAAATGTGAATTTTTTAAAAAATATAGAAAATTAAATTGAATTAATAATTTTATAATACATATGTTATTATTTATAATACAAGTATCTACATTTCAAACTATGTACTCTTATTACCTCAATAATAATTGTAAATGCACACGTTACGTAGCTGAGATATAAATTTAAATCAAGTTGCAATCTTTTCGCGATAAATGGAAATTTAAGACGACTGTCAAAGTGTTTGTGAGAGTGTGAGTATGGAGCGTTGGGTCTAGGACATTTAGCCGTCGCCGTTTCGCCGTCGCCGTTTCGCCGTCGCCGTTTCGCCGTCGCGACAATTCGCCGGCAGCCGATTCGCCGTGGGCCGTTTCGCCGTCAAATAGAAATTAATAAAATACGTAAAAAAGGTTATAATATATATTGCTAAATTTTAACAAAATTGTTTGATAAAAATATACCTACATAGGCAAGTCAATAATAATAATTAGGGTTATTGGAATTCGGGTCTAGGACGTTCAGCCGTCGCCGTTTCTAATCTAATCCACCTTTTTGGGTCCAATTCGGTATATGCTAGATATAAAAAAATTGTAATAATTATAGACTTATATTGGTTAAACAGCGCTAACACGGCATCTAATCCACCTTTTTGGGTCCAATTCGGTATATGCTAGATATAAAAAAATTGTAATAATTATAGACTTATATTCTATTTGACGGCGAAACGGCCCACGGCGAATCGGCTGCCGGCGAATTGTCGCGACGGCGGCGACGGCGAACGGCGACGGCGAATAGTCCCATCCCCTGGAGCGTTGGCCAAATATGCAACAACCCAGCGTTTATGTTGTCGTCACTTTCATTTAAATTCTAGATCCAGTTCCTAGCCGAATAACAATTAAAATGGAAGTCCACAAGTTTCACAGTACCTACTGCTTCATGTGCCAAAGAAAAATCAAAAGAAGGAACTCGTTCTTTGAAGGTTAAGCTACGGTTTCTTCGAAAGTGATACCGTCATATAGCGCCCGTCAAAATCCGGTAAATTACGTCATATAGCGGTGGAAAAATGCGGAAAGCGACGAAATAATAATAATATGGATGTTATCGATCTCGCTCTTGGTATAATTTTAGAAAAAGAAGATGAAGTAGAGGTTAAAAGAAGATAGGGATAATCAGAGTTAAATAAAAAAGAACGCACAGAAGAAGGTGCATATGGCTTATTTTATGCCATAGACTCTGTTTAAGCTGAGTTTTCCGGTAGTCCTGACGCTGGACATTGTAGAGGCCTTTACAAAATCTATTAAAATCTCATCCTCTCCATTTTTCCACTCTGCTACCTGCTATTTATGTCCAGAAGAACTACCCGAACACCTACCTGAACCAACCTAAACTACCCGAACACATATGAAAAAAGAGGGGGGAAATTTAATTTAAATATGCAACATAAAATAAATAAATGCTTTTTTATATACGTGATTAAACTTTATGATTATAAAAATTGTTCGCCGCTATGGTTAACATAGATCAAAAAATATTGGGCCAACTGTCACACTGACGCCGCTTTGAATATGACGGCAGCGCTTATCTTACGTTAACGGTGTTGAGTAACGCTCTGTTGGAAACCACTTGTATATTTATAATTAAATCGCACAGTAGCTTTTGTTGTGACGTAATTTACCGGATTTTGATAGGCGCTATATGACGGTGCCGCATTCGAGGGAACCGCAACTTTACTGTTACATCACAACGTTATCAACAGGTGTTGCGTAACTTTGAACAACAACTTTGCAGAATTGGTGTGGATATACAAAGAATATAGTTTCAGCAGGACGGAGCCACTTACCACACCGCTAGGGAGTACCTATATGAGAATTCTGCGAAGTATATTTTCTGGTCGTGTCATTTCGAAATTCGGGGACCTCAACTGGCCGGAACGGTCATCGGATCTGAGAGCTTGTAACTTCTTTTTATGGGGTTACCTAAAGTCAAGTGTTTTCTAATTGACTGATAGCTTTCGAACTTTGGAAACATAATATAAGAACGCAATCCGAATTGAAATTCTATGACAAAGTAAACAAACTTTTTACTTTAATTTCACTATATTTGAAACTTAAGAATTATTATTTTTAACAAAATTCATCTAGTTTCGGTATCACTCTAGCTTTTTCAAGATAAAGATTTTAAGATTAAAGATATTTTTGAATTCTACCAAATATTTACTCTCTCTGTATAAGAACGGTTACAGATGGAGAAATTAAATATCGGCACCAATATACAACTTTAGGCGTTCTTTAAAAATATGACAAAAAATATGGGGTTTTCATTAAAAAAAAAGTTGGCCATGATAAATAGTTTTTGGCTTACCCTGTATGAGAGTGCTTTAGTTTATAAAATGCGCAATAAAATATAATAGTTCACGTGCCGAAAAATCTACCAGAGTGACAATACAGAATTTATTTCATGTTAGATGTCCTTACTGTACAGGGTGTCCGGGAAAATGTGGGAAATCTGTCGGGTCCAGATGAACGACGAAAAAATAAGATGATAAGTTCCTACAAATTTTTTTCTTACAGGTCCTCCCTACGGAGATATGTGCCCCTGAAGGACGCCGTCGGAAATTGGTTTTTCTTGAATAACTTTCAAATTTCAAATTTAATAAAAATATAATGTAGTGGACACTAGTAAGGACCTCTTAAAATAGTGTCCTTGAAAGACATTTAGCTTTTTAAGTTTACCAGGGACGGACTAAGTTTTACAACCTAATGCTTACATTTTTAACACCCTGTATAATAAGACATAAAAAAAAATAAATCTGGGTAGCTTGCACCTTATAGTAAAAAAAAGGTACTCTTGTTTATTGTAGATAAAATTAACCGTTCTTGAAAAAAATAATAATAAACGAATTCATGGTTTATTTTTAATAAAAAGGACCATGATTTCTATTTTGTTTCTCCACAACAAAGTGTGATACGTGTGTGTGTTAAGTCAATGGCTCTGGTTGAAACCAAATGGCCAGACTGTGACACGAAAGCCATTCAAGCAACAGAAAAGTTTCATTTTAAGTTGTTTAATCCGAGAAAATACAAAAATTTAAAAAAACGCAGTGATGCAATAGAAGGCACCTTCATAAGAGGGTTCAACATGGACTCCGTGAAGTCTGCTACACTCGCGGGTACGACGATTCGAGGACTGCTGTACCTGGCACAATAACCCAGCCGTGGTTCTTATCACATCACATAAAAAGGTCCTTCCTAGTGCCGACCGAAGTGGAATACACCAAGTTTCTCAGGTGTCCCTACAGGACAGGTAAAAATCCAACGGCGTTAGGTCGAAAGATCGAGGAGGCCAGGCAATAGGTCCTTCTCTACCTATCCAACGGTTTGGATAGACATTATTCAGGTGCTCCCGCACACCAACGTTGAAATGAGGTGGTGCCCCATCCTGCTCAGATATTAATTAATCGGAACTGATGTTGATGATGCGAGACAGTAGTGGCATGAGGATTTTCATCAGCCCATACATGTGTGTTGTGTAAATTGGTGATACCATTTTTGGTAAACCTCGCTTTATCCATGGAAAGAACAATAGTAATGAAGTTTACATTATTTCGTTGCTGACTCAATAGAGCCAGTTTGCAAACTGCATTCTACGAGGAAAATCTTCACGAATCAGTTCATACACTTTTTGCAAATGATATAGATATAACAGCTGTTCTTGAAGAACTTCAAGTACTATTGTTTTCGATGTATTAAACTGTATTGATAATTTTCGAATGTTGTTGATGGAGTGTCATCTACAGCATTTAAAAGTATTTTCCTATAATTGCGGCGTACGCACGGTTCTTCTCAGACCAGCATCAGTACTATTTTTTTCAAACTTTCCTAAAATTATGAAGTCAATAATATGTATTACCTTTTTAACTGGAATGTTAAAATGTCTTCTGGTGTGGCATACTACGATTAAGAAATATTTCGTGATATAACATTCTAGCTTCTAAAGCATTGCAAGACGCAAGACCATACATCAGATACATATCTGCATACTCAATAAACATGTATTCTATAGTTCGAATTAATTCACAATTAAATTCACCACGAAATCCAAAAATCAGTAAATTAATATCGAAGTAAAGGATCAATGTGTCAGCGATGCGAAAGATGACAAGTTCTAAAATGCAGGATATTTTCTTTATTTCGAACCATAATGACGTTTGCAACAATAATACGGTCTTTTGGTGCCGATAAATAAATAAAATGCACATTTTTTGCGAACATAGGTCTTCTATTCTACTATTCGTTTATTTTTCTTTTTCTCGACAATAAACAAAGTGCCTTTTTTTTAGTCTGAGGTGCAAGCTACACAGATTTGTTTTTTATGTCTTTATCGTACAGGGTGTTAAAAATTTAAGCATTAAGTTGTAAAGCTTAGTCCGCCCCTGGTATACTAAAAAAGCTAAATATGATTTAAGGACACTATTTTAAGAGGTCCTTACTAGTGACTATCACATTAGTTTAGGAGTAAACATTCTTGTGAGTCAGCAATTCAGCTGACCGTCTCCACTTGGAATGAGCTCATTGATCAGGGCTATTTCGTCTCGGCAGTTTTCCTACATTTTCGCCGTGCATTTGAGACAGTTGACCGTGACATTTTGTTGCAAAAACTTAGATATTATGGCATCGGAGGTACAGTACTAAATTGGCTACAAGATTTTTTGACGGATAGATATCAGATAACTAAAATAAATAATGTGCAGTCAAGTAGAATGCTAAATCAATTCGGGGTACCTCAGGGTAGTGTACTAGGACCCTTATTGTTTGTTATATATATAAATGATATAAGTCACTTTGTCAATCCGAATTTCTTAAATCTATTTGCTGATGATTCGCTTATATCTTGCAGCGATAAAAATCTAAATGTAGCAATAAGAAAAACTCAGAGGGAATTAGAGAGAATTGAGCAATACCTAAATATAAACAAACTAAAACCTAATGTTGATAAAACTAAAGCTATGATCCTAACCACTAAGTACAAACATTCTCAAATAAATACAGATAACTTAGATATATCTATATATGGTTCCAGAATTGAAATTGTTACGAAATTTAAGTATTTGGGGTTCTATATTGATAACTTATTGACTTATAGAAATCACTTTGAATATATTAAAAAAAAAAATTGGCACCAAACTATTTTTCTTTTCTAGAATCGCAGGGAATCTCTCAATGAATTCCAGACTGCTTGTATATCAAACCATAATACAGCCTCACTTTCATTACTGTTCTAGCCTTCTTTACCTTCTAATAATAATTGTAAAGCATCGTTGCAAAAATTACAAAATCGTGGCATGAGAATTATACTTCGCTGTAATCGATACACCCCAATATGTTTAATGTTACAGTGCCTTGAATGGCGTTCAGTTAAACTCTCAATAAAGTATTCCACTATGGTTTTCATTTTTAAAATTTTGCATAATCTCCTACCCTATTATTTAAGTCAAACCATTACCCGGGTCAATGAGATTCACAATCATTATACTAGATATAGTACAAATATATATATTAGGAAAACAAGCCTTAAAAGGACTATGAATTCTCTATTCTTTAAGTGTATTAATGAATATAATGGATTACCTACTAGGGTAAAAGAAAGTAGCAGCCTCGCTGTTTTTAAACACACATTAGCTATTTACCTAAAATGAACTCATTTCTATTTTATTGTGATTAAGTTAGATAATCCATTCTTGTTTGTATTTTATTTCTATTTTACTGTGATGTATGATAATCCATTGTTCTTTGTATTTTTATTTCTATTTTATGTAAGATAATTTATTATTATTGTATTATTAGGATGTATTTACCTATTCCGAAATATATATTATTATTAAATTTTTATTAAATTATATTAAGTAGTTTGAAAGCTATTCAAGAAAAACTGTTTCCAGCGGCGTCCTTTAGGAGCACATATCTCCGTACGTAAGAAAAAATTTTATAGGAACTTGTCAACTTAATTTTTCATGTTCTATCTGAATCCGAGAGATTTCCCACATTTTCCCGGACACCCTGTATATTAAATCATTTATTCTTGAAATAGATACAGTGATAGCGAAATTAGTTGAGTTTTGTTAAAAATAATTAATAAGTTTCAAATCAGGTGAAATTAAGCAAAAAGTTTATTTAGTTTCTCATAGAATAAAGTTGGTGTGGCTCATGCAATATTTAAAAAATAAAATGTCCGTGTTTCCTAAATAACCGTTTGTCTGAGTTTTGAAAAAAAAGGGCGATTATAAAAACAGCTAAATTTAAAATGGGTACTTCATTCTGTCGCCTCTGTATTAGTAAGTTTTTTAAAATATAACAATATTTAAAGCTAATTACTTGGGAATATATTTTATCTATAGACGAATGACATTATAGATATTTACCCTAAATACTAAATAATATTTGTGAAAATAAATACTGGGTTTAAAACATAAAATAAACTTCAAATGGTTTAGTTTTAAAGTTATTTTATTTTTGGGTGAAGCTCAATACCTAAATAATTTACATTAATCCACGAATATACAAACTTAATAATTAATATTTATTTCAGGTGTTGTTGCCGAACGCTTCGGAAGGAAAGGTGGTTTACTTCTGAATAATGTTTTTGTTTTATTAGCTGTGATTTGTATGTCATCCTCGAAGGCCGCATCTTCATATGAACTTACTATTCTTGGAAGATTTCTAATTGGTAAGAGTTTTTTTCAATCAGTTAAATCTAGAGTAATTTATACCGAATGGGCGACTCTGTGGCGCGACTCTCTGTCTCTCTTAACAGACACCTTCATAGCAGTATAGCATTTAAACAAGATACATAGAGCCGCTCATCTGTTTCCGGTCCTAAGAAAAATTGCATGATATTTCAAAACCTAATTAGACTTCGTACAAAAGAACACACGCGGACTACTATGAGATATATAACAAAATTACTTTAGTGTAAAAGATAACTCAGTTTCGACACTTTTAGGGGGCATTGGAGGTTTTATCAAAGCTATGGAATGTTGCGGATTTCACTTTATTGTTATTTTACGTTTTGACAAATTGTCAAATTTGTCATGGCTATTTTAATTTTTAATCTACTTTAAAAATACTCGCTTTCTTGGCACTATATCATACGTAATATGTCAGTTTTTGAGATAACGTAAGATCAAAAAAAAAACGTCCTCAAAGTTAGTATGCCGTAGAATCAATCACGCAGATCTTAAATTAATATACTCTTGAAACGTAATTAGGGTTTCCAACTATCCTTTTTTCGGGAGAACAGTCCTTCTTTAAGACGTCGAGTCCTCTTTTCTCATTTTTCACCGAAATGTCCTTTTTTTTACTTTCTGATCGTTGTCCAACCAATTGAATTGAATTGAAATTTCGCACAGCCACAGCAGCGTGACGTCGAATGCCAGTAATATCAAGGAATAATATTGTATAATTTTCTTTGGGTATATGATGGATGATTTTTATAGAAATTATAGATGTCTCGCCGTTCGATTTCATCTTCGGCGTTCCGCGTTCAACGTTTGCGACCTGTCACAACCTGCTATTGACAGAATTGTCTTATTGTGGGATTCGTGAAATCGTACTTTCTATCCATGATATACTTAAGGTAGTTACAACCTTGTGTACGTGAAGCCTGGTGTATTCAGCCCAAACTGTAAAATTCTTAAGACCAGGCCTGTACAGTTATTCCTCTGATGATTTTCGGAATATGTGTGGGTACCTTAACCTAAGTTAGATTTCAAGAGTACTAATTTAAGACATGCGTGATGTATTCCACGGCATACTTTGGGGACGATTTTTTTTCTTACGATACCTATTAACCGAACCGATGATCACAGAACATATAGCTATTGCGTAGCAATATGTTCGGTGCCTATAATTTTTTAAATGGACACCCTATATATGATTTTTTATATTGATTTGGCGTAATTTAGGGGTTTCAAAAATTTATAGCTGTTTATATTTATTTTGAGAAATAAGCTCAAAGTTCTAAATTTTTAATTATTTACTTTATTTTTGTAACAGTAGACCGTCGTCAATATATTTGAAACAAATGCAAAATATCGATAACAACTATACAGATTAAATACCTACTTCAAAAATTAATTTAATTCTTTTTCTATATTTCAATTTTATGTATCAACATTTAATTTTTACTTTGTAATAACTTGAAAGATGAATAAAGATTACTTATTTTTACTTGCTGACTTTACTTTAAACAAACACTACTTCGGAATTTCGTGGGACAATTAGTTTCACCTTTTAAGCTTTTATAATAGTCGAATTGATTCGGCTTTTACTCGGTGGAAATCCACTATCACTAGAGTTATATTAAATAGTAAAAATAATAATTTTTACCGTCCACAAATTTAAAGTTTTATTTAAAAACTCGACGTTTCGCAACATTGTTGCTTCTTTAAACAAGTATAGTAAATTATTATTTTTACTATTTATTATAACACTATTTATAATAATAAACCTATGATTCTATGAAATGCAGTTAGAAGAATAACAAAAATGTGCCAATATTGCATTAATAAAATGGCCGCAATTTTAAATTTTTTCTTTGTAATCAAATTTTAATACCTGGGTGTTAGGCATAATATTGTGGGTAAAATAAAAAATGTAATAATAATTCAGTGTTAACTCTCCGTCGGTCGCAACCGGCCTGACAGGCCAGCTTACGCTGTTATCATTAATTTTTTCTATTACAGACCGCACAAGCGCTTACCCTTCTTAGTATGCCTTTATCAATATAAGATCTTTCGAAATCTGATGTCAACTTTTCAAAATTCAAAACGGCGGATTTAATATGGCGACTATTGGAACACAAAATCTCAGAATTGACCATTATATTTTCAACTTTTAGGGTCGCTGATTACCTCGCTGATTACGAATTGATATCAGTTTTTGGAAAAACAAAATGGCAGATTCAAAATGGCGTATTCAAAATGGCGGACTAATTAAAAAAAAACTACTCCGTTATACACAAAAATCAGTGTAAGGGAGTTTTTGGGGTTGCTGATTACGAATTAGACATTTATTTTTGAAATAACAAAATGATGGATTTAAAATGGCCGATGAATTTCGAAGGAACGACTCCGTTCTTCACAAAAATAAGTGGAAGAGGGTTTTCGGGGTTGCTGATTACGAATTTGACATTTATCTTTGAAATAACAAAATGGCGTATTCAAAATTACTCAACAATGACTTAGCAACAATGACTTAGCAACAATGATTCAACTATTGAAAGGCAGAATCGCAGCATGAGGGTAAGGTATACAGTTGTTGGCCCCTTAAGGAGTTCAGTCAACAATTTAATTTCTAATTTCAAAGTTAAAAAGTAGATTTCATTTGTTTTATACTAAAAATAAGTACATATTATGATATTTTAAAACGTTTTTATTTATATTACAAAAGATCAACCCATTAACAAAGAAAATATATTTAAAAATATAATACATGAAATGTACAATAGTTGGCCCTCAAAGTCAGTTATTGGCCTGGAGAAAATCAGTTGTTAGCCGTTGTTAAAATGACAATATTTAGTAAACATAAATAATAACAAGTAACAAAAACTTACTCAAAAATAAAACCTAAGTAAGAAAAAACAACAATATTTAACTTTTTCTTTTTAAACAGGTTAAACATTCAAAAATTGGGGAATTGGATTTGTGCAAGTCAAATTTTTTTTAGACACTTAAAATGATATGCTCTTATGCAAGAATGATATTTTAAACCATTCAATTGTTGAGTAAAGTTAAATATACAGCTATAGCATATTCCTTGAGTTAAAATACAATTTTGACTTTGAATTAATCCCATTTGTTCTAAAATATTTTCTTGAGTAATTTTATGGGGTTCGTTTAAAGTTATGTCTCATATATGACTCTAATTTTAGGAGATTGGGCAAATAAAATTCTGGACGCCTTACTAACTTTTTCAATTTGTTGAAAAGGAACACGTGGAGGAGAAACCGTGGATGGAAGCGGAGTAATGAGGAGAGGTTCCTTTTCTTCGGGGATTGTCTTAAGAAATGAAGTTTGTATTGGGGCCGATATTATTGGAGCCTTTGATAGAACGCTATTTTTCTTTTGCTTACCTTCTTTGAGGTTTTTTTGTTTTTTTTTGTATTTTCCTTTTGTAATTTGTTTTCTGCCCTTTTTTGTTTTCTGGCTTCTTTTTCTGTTTCGTTTTGCCTTTTTGTTTCTTCTTTGTCTGTTTTTATTTTTTTCTATCGCGTCGAAGTTAACACATATGGATCATGATCTGTTTGTCTTTTTCCCTTTCTTTGAGATGTCATTGGCCAGTCTAAGGAATCTTTCAAAGAATCAGACTGAGCTTGTTCGGATGTTCTTAATTTATTTGCCCCTATCTCATCTCATACACATTAGATGTACCCCTTGGGGCTAGTACTTTGGAGTTTTTTGAACACAAATAGAAGTTTGTTTCATCTCCATTGAATACTCTGGATGGATCCTCCAGAATATGGAAATATCCTTTTTCCTTTAAATATCCCTCTATTTCGCTAAACCACTTTTATAAATTATTTGGATATTTGAACTAGCTTTTGTAACAAATTCAGCTGTTCATGTAGCCAGTTCTGGATGTCTGCTTAGAAATGATTTTTACCATCCGTTCCCCGGACAGTTATTTATAAACGGATTTTTCCTTGGCTTCATATCTAGAAAATGCTTTAAAGAGTATAAAACATCGTCCTTTCTTCTTGGGAATCCCTTTCTATGGCATTCGAATATCCACTCCACAAGTGTAGCTTCTTCATCTTCGGTAAGAGCTGGGGCAGGACCATGTCCAGTTTTTTTAAACCTATTACTTCTTCTAAATTGTAAGGTGGCACGTGGTATTTTGAATTCGATAGCAGCTTTCCTAATGTGCATTTCATTATCAATGGCTTTTAGCGCTTTTTGAATTTGTTCTTCAGTGTACTTGGTCATTTTTTCAAAAAGTCAAACTGTGAAATAGACAAAACACTTTTTGACGCGAGTACGTTCAGTCGTTGGCCGTCTATTCTAGTTGTTGGCCCCCCCGGCCAATAACTGGAAAATAGGAAAATAATGCTAAAAATAAATAAATATTGCGACACCAGCCTCGATTGATTACATTAATGGATTAGACATTAAGTTGTAAATTGTAACTTGTATTACATTGTGTACAATGCCATACGCTAAATAAATAAATAAATAATGCTTAATAGGCAAAACAAATGTCACTCCAATGAAAAAATAAAGCAAAACACACCTTGGGTTACTAAATTTATATTTGTACTAATTTTTAGTTATTGGCCCCCCCGGCCAACAACTAAAAATGTTGATTTTTATGAATTCAGTAGTTGGCCGTCCTACATTTAATTTATTTTTTAGGTTATAATGCCGAAAAAGGTCTAATTTTAATGTCTCATACCTTAATATTCTATAAAAAATGAACGCACAAAAGAAATAAGTAATTTAAAACAAATTGTAACTTACTTTGTAGGAGTCCAATCCAAGGAAATTTAAAGAAATCACCAAATTTTTCACACAACTTGAACACGTGTTTCTTGTTAACGGTAACAAAGCCAAGACTGATGTTGTATGGCAAATTCTATTAAATAGAACTAAATCTACAGGGCTGCCTGACTGTCATAAAATTTATAAATGTACAGAAATATAAACTGAAGGCTTACTATTAAATTTTAAAGTTAAGTGGTCAACGACTGTATCGAGGCCAACAACTGTATACCTTACCCTACCGATTATTTGTTCATCTTGAATGGAACAACAACACAAACTATGAATAATGTATTGGAAATAGTGAAACGACAATAACTTTCACATACAATATAATATACACATTTTTGGGAAATACATTTTATTTGCGGGCTGGCGTGCGGTGCTATTTATATCTTCTTCGCTACACAACTGGCGCTCCAATCAGAGAGTAGGAAGGTGAAATGATTCCGCACGTCCCCACTCCTTTGAGGTGAGCCAGTCCCGGGTTGACATTCCTCATCAATCGTTTCTCTAAAATGAGTCCGCCATTTTGTTTTTTTAAAAATAAATGTCAAATTCGTAATCAACGACTCCGAAAACCCCCTTACACTGATTTTTGTGGATAACGGAGTAGTTTTTTTTTAGATTAGTCCGTCATTTTGAATCCGTCATTTTTTTTCCCAAAACTGATATCAAATTTATAATCAGCGACCCTAAGAACCCCCTTCAAATTTCAACGACCTCGAAAACCGCCGTACGTCAAGTTTCAGACAAGTTACAAATATAATGGTCTATTCTGAGATTTTGCCTTCGATTAGTCGCCATATTGGATCCGCCATTTTGAATTTTTAAAATTTGACATCGAGAGACATTTGAGAATCGTAATCAGCGACCCCAAAAACTTTAAGCCAAGGTTTAATAAGAATTATTTTTTATCTACTTCTCGAGTAAATTTAGGTGGCCTGTCAGGCACATTGCGACCGAACTCGTTAGTTTTAGGGTTGCGACCGACGGAGGGTTAATACAGAATTAAAAATATAGAAAAATATCAGAACTAACCATTTACTTACTATTTCATCGTTAGGGTATTTATATTGTCAAAATGTTGCGCTTGACCATGCTCTGCTGTTACAAATAAAGTAAATATTCAAAAACTGTGAGCCTGTTTGTCAAAATAAATATAAACAACTAAATATTTTTGAAAAAGCCCAAATTATGCTTAATCGATATAGAAAATAATATACATAAAATTATTTTTCTATTTTTCATCGGGTTTGTTTAATATCCCAAAACCAAAACTTTAAGAAAAAAAATAACTATGCCACTTTTGCATAGCATTAGTTTTGTAATAGAATATAACATATAGTCAAAGACATAAGAACTAAATGTCTTTGCAAATAGTATATTATGCAGAAACAATAGCGGCTCACCAGATGCAGTAGGTGAAGTCAAATCTTCCAACCAAACAAAAAAATTATTAAAATATCTTTTAGGCATATTAAAATACTTTTTTTTTGGTTTAGTTTTTATTGTTTAGTAAAAGAACATTTTGGTAAAATTTTGGAGGTGTAGGCAGATTAAAATGTACATTTCCATTTCAAACAATGGTGAATGAGCGTTTTTCCCATACCACTTCACCTGTTTATTAAGCCGCAAGCCGCCATTGTGCTTTGATAAACACTAATAACCACTTAAAGCACAGCGCACATGAAATTAATATTTTATTATCTACAAAGTAAAATAAAAATTCTTTATTTAATTAAGACCTTTAGCTAACCCAGTAAAACCAGCTATCAAGTTATAAAAAAATTTGAACAAACTGAAACAGGTGATTCCTTGACAAATGAATAATGAAAAAAGATGCAATTAATGGAGGCCCAGAAACCCCTCGTTTGTAAGATACAGGGTGTTAAACTTTGTACTGTGTAAACTAATGTACAAATTGCTTTTTGCTTGACAAGATTAAAAATGCAGCCCTGCTTTAAATCATATTTTACCAAATATCAGCCGAACCGTATAAGATATCAAAATAGTGCAAGTAATTAAAAAGGTAAATATTAAACCAAAAAAGTTATTTTTATATGAAAGGATGGTAGGATAGTCAGTGTCGTATCAAAAAAAAGTTGAGGGTCGCAGTGGTCGGGACGCCCAAAAAATAACACCCTGTAGATAGTTTTAAATGACAATAGGTTAATTTTTTAGATACTTTAATATGTAACAAGTACAGAATTTAAATAAATAATCTTTAAGCACGCATGAAATAAATAGGAAAAACCGAGAAAAAATTAAAGTTAAAGTTTAACACCCTGTATCTTACAAACGAAGGGTTTCTGGACCTCCATTAATTGGAACTTTTTTTATTATTGTTTGTCAACGAATTACCTGTTTCAATTGGTCAGTATAATATTGAAACACCCTGTATATATTGTAAGCCTGCTATTTCCCCTTGTGTATGCAAATGTAGGGAATTAAAACCACCATGTTATCCGCCCGTGAAATAAAAACTAATTTTTTTATAAAAATACTAACGATGTTTGACAACATTACTATTTCGTTATGATGTTTCCCGCTAGGTTTTTTTTTTTGGTTTTATTAATTTTTTGCAATATTCAAAATACAATCGTTTCAGGACTAGATCATTAAATATATGATTTAAAAATTACTATTTTATTTTACTCTTTAATGTCAGTTTTTAGGCTTTGTGTTAAAGTTTCTTAAACCGCAGAACCCGCGAAACTTCTTCATAGCATAGTAAATTAAACAATATAAATTAACGCCTCTAAAGTGGTCAAGGTGTCATGTCCTATATGCACTTCTATGTTGAAAAATTGTATGCTTTGATTTTAATCCAAAAATTACACAAGATACGAAAAAATATCAGTAGATTTGTTAGATCCATAAAAAAAAGTTCAGTTGTCGTTTCTTCGTATATCGTACATTTTAGAAGATAATTTTGTTTAAAATGTTTTTTTTTTCAATTTCATATTATTCTCGTTGAAACGCGGAAACTATACCTGATACGAAAAACGAACAAGAAGGCCTTTTTGTAGTGCTTTTAATTTGTAATGATAAAAAAAGGACAGTGCAATATTTAATACGGACCGAAATTAAGTTTCAGGAAGAAAGAAATCATAGATGCAAGACATAATGTACACATAACTTTAACCGAAAAAATACCCTAATACGTATGTTTGAGACTCTTTAACAATCTTCCCAATGAAATCAGAGAGATTAATAGTGTAAATATGCTTAAAAAAACATTAATAGCTTTACAAAAAAGTCTCTTGATCATGACTTCCTAACTTACCTACATAATTCGGATGGAAAAAACGAACTTACTCACTCAATTTTTCGTTGGTTTTATAGATATGTCGAAAACTATGCGAGATACAGTAAAATGTAATGAGGCCTTTTTTGAATCTTGTAAATGGATAGTATATGTTTGTCAGCTATCAGGCGCTATGCAGTTGTTAAATATTCTGCTGAACCGGAAGTTCGATTTGAAAAAAACAGTCAATTTTTCATCGTTGAACTTTTGGCAATTAACCCCCTAAAATTTCAAATTTTTCTAGTAGTTTTAGATCACTCGGCTAACATATTATTTTAAAATTCATTATCATTTTTGTTGCAAATGGTCGCAAATGATCCATTTACTAAATATGCGGTTGCATTAAAACCATATCTTCTATTAAAAGAAACCAGGGATTCTACGTTAATAGTGTGCATTAAAGTGTATCAAAAAGATTGAGTAACACTGGTGTAGGATATATAAAAATCACGTTTTTTTTTCTAAATTAGTTTAGTTATTTTAACATAGTTTAGGGGCACTTTACGTTATACTTCATATTTTCTAGGTATTAACTCAGGCTTGAATGCAGGTCTAGCTCCAATGTACCTAGCAGAAATATCTCCAGTGAACTTAAGGGGAGCCGTGGGTACTGTGTATCAACTTGTCATAACCATCTCGATTCTTATCGCCCAAGTCGTTAGTTTAAGATCCATTTTGGGCACTGCTGATCACTGGCCAACGTTGCTGGCCCTTACCATTATTCCTGCTATTTTTCAAGTAAGTATTTAAAACATTAATTATAAGAAGTTGTTGCCATGACTTTTTCCTTTAAATATGAAACTTTTTTAACATCCGTTTTGGAGAAAATTTCATAAAAATGTCTGCATTTTGGGAATATAATAAATTAAATATCAAACTTTACATAGCACAAAAATATGGTCAGAAAATAGAAAAATTCCTAATTTATAGGTAGGTACTCTTCATTTTTATTTTAGCGCAAAACGTCATAAGGAGATCTTTCGTAGAAAGTTTAGACTAACGTGAACTTACCTACTATATTTATATATATTTGGGATCGAACTTGACAACTAAGTCGGGCATCATGCCTCTCCTTTTTATTCTTCTACGGCTTTATGGGCCAATTTTCATATAGGGATTTGATTTGGACATAACCCTACTCGGCTGGGCAATTCAAGAGTGCAATATTTGCTACCTGGTGTCAATATTTCTTTGCAAATTGGTTTTCGTGATGTAATTGTTGGGCATTTTTGTCGCACCCTCCAGTTCAGTGCCCCCCCACTACGACTGGAGGTAGCCAATTCTTAGGATATCCGTTGGTCGAGCCTGACGAAGATTGAACATGAGTTTGAGTAATTAGAGGATTTGTCGCAACGTCGGTGCGTCTGTAGTAATTGGCGATAATTTTGTCATAAAACTCTTGGAGCGCAGGGATTTTAAAGTCGCGATGCAAAACCATATCGATATACCAAGAAGCGTTTGCATCTATTTCAATGCCCTTTTCTGGAGCACCCATAACTTGTTGAGCTCGATCCTGCTTCAGGCACAATGTTGCCACACCATATAAGTCAGTTGTTCCATAGCCAATTTTACTTTTTTTGTTCAAAATGCAATAAATGAAACTCAGCTGCTTGCCAGTTTTCTTAAGTCTTAATTTGAAATTTTTATTTCAAATTAAGTCTTTGATCGAGAACAAGTCGCAGGTACTTGACTTCTTGAACCCAATTCACCCTCATGCCGTCAACCCTTAGCAAGGTCTCCGGCCTTTTCACTGTACGTTTCGAAAAGAAAATGGCCTTCGTCTTGGCCGGCCTTGGTGAAATAGTGTGCCTTACATACTTAACATAAATGGCCTTTTTCGATAATTACCTGTGATAAGTTTACTATATCTCTGATAATGTTGATCGGTAGATTACGCAATGCCACGTTTCTAATACCGTTCAAGCCTGAAGCCTCCTCCAGAGTGACGCCCTGTACATTTTGTACTGGATGGTTCTTGTCGCAATAGATTCCTATCGTTTTGGAGATCCTTTTACCTCTCCCTGGGTTTTCGTTAAACCGTTTGCAGAGTTTATCCGTGAAAAGTTGAACTTTTTATTTGCAATCCGAAACTATGACATTATCGTGGATTTTAACGAACGATATGAGTTTCCGAGTATCCCTCGTCACCATCCTGTAGTTCTTGTAAATACTACCATCCATGTTTCTATGTTTGAAAGGCCTAATAGCAGATTAAGACTTATTTTATAATTATATTTTGGGCCAATGTGCAGCTTCAATATTTAAAAATATTTTTTCTATTAAATAATATAGGCAATCTAATAGATATAAATGCGGCTATGTTCTGAAATAGAAATTTTGAATAATTAATTTACGTAAATAGCAAACCGGTGTTTGATATTGGTTTTCCAATACTAATAACTACTACTAAAATATATGTCGCGGTATACCGGGTGATATGGTTTCCCTCAGGCGAAGGTAAAACAGGGAAGTTATAGCGAATTTCCATAAAGTGACATGAAGTCAAACTGAGTAGTTAAATTGCACTTCTTCAAGATATTAATTATGCTCAAATTTCAAATTTTTAGCTTCAAAATAATAAAATAATTAACAATTAAAATATTACTGAAAGTAAGTATATACAAAATACAAATACATTTATTGATTGAATCAGCCGATACTAGGTGGAATCTATAACTAAATATTATAGTATAATCTTATACTATAATCTCTAATTTCTTATATTCATAAATGATATTCAAAATGTAATTGATGTGGAGTACCAAATATTTGCTGATGATCTGAAATTGTATGTTTCGGTTAGATCTTACTCTGACTGCGAAAAATTGCAGAATAATGTCAATGCAATTAATAACTGGTGTGTTGGTAATGGACTCTTACTCAATGCTAAAAAATGCGCCATATTGACGATCAGTCGGAGAACATTATCACTGAATTTTGACTACGTCATTGATGGGGATAGATTGAAAAGAGTGGAGAATGTTAAAGACTTGGGCGTCATTCATTGTGGATTCAAAACTGAATTTCAATGATCACATCACTAAGGCAGTTTCAGAAGCTATGCAAATGCTTGGTTTTATCATTCGAAATTGTAACTCTTTATTTAGAGATATAGAAACATTTAAGGTTCTATATCTAACGTTGGTAAGAAGCAGGCTGAGTATGGGTCACTTATATGAGCACCTGTTTACAATAAATATGTGATAGCTGTTGAAAAGGTTCAGAGAAAGTTCATGAAATATTTGGCCTTAAAAATGGATGGGGTATACCCACAAATCGCTATAGATAATAATGTCCTTTTGGCTAGGTTTAGTTTGGAAAGTTTGGAAAAACGTAGAGATAAGGTAAGTCGGCCAATTATTGCCACCCTAAGGGTTCTTAATTTTTATTGCACGTGTTATCATCATTATTTCGCAAATTATTTTTTAAATTAATTTTATACTGTGTTGTACACAATAATAAAAAGTTGCTACTTCCTCAGTTAAAAAGAAAGCCGTGTTCGGCACATTTTTAAAAATTTTGTATAATGACAATATTTGGGACATATGCTCCTATTATTGCCGGGGGTGGCAATAATAGGAATGCCTAGGAACGAATAGGAAAACCTACAAGAATCTTGGACAAATATTAACTTTATTAAAAATTAACCTAAGAATCTTGGAAAAATACGAAATTATGTAGGTAAAAAAGGTAAAAAATCTCAAATATTGCCGGGTGTTCCAAATATTGCCGGAAGTCCCTAATATTGCCAACGGCATTATTTGGTGTCTTTGACATTGACAATATTAGGAACAAAGCAGTGTATATGCAAATATGGCGGTTACTAAATTTTTGTCTCTTAATATAAAATTTAGATACAACACAAAATGAAGTACTTTTATATACCTACCTTGTAAGCCAATAACCCTTACTTAACTTTGAGTAGTAACCCGGTGTTAGATTTTAACAATTTAACGATTTCAATATCGAACACAAGCCGAACGCGTTCATTACTATTACTACTACAGCCGTAAATGAGAAATGATCCTGCTCCTGCTGCGCATCCAGTTGCTAAAAGCTTTCGATGCGTATAACCAATTCCCGGTGACACTCGGTGCATGAAGTATGACGTCATAAATTAAAGGCGGGTGACAATATTAGGCACATGGCAATAATTGGCCGAGGTACCTTATACAAAAGTTATTGTTCTTGCATATACTGTAACGGTTTATTTTTAGTACTAGGGGTTAAAGCCTATTTTTGCTAAGGTGTGAGAAATAATCATTAAGGTAGTACAATGTGCTCTATGAAAAACCATTAGTATGTGATGAATTGAAACAAACCAAAATTTTATTTAAAGTTTATTATTATGTCGCCTTCACCTTTTTGTCAAGAACCTTTCAACATATTTGTTTTGCTGTTTATTAAATGTACATAGATATTTATAAAACATTTTACTAGTAAAAATAAGGCTATACATATATATATATTACTCGTATCATTGTACTGTTACATAACTCTCTCTCTCGGTGTTTAGAGGTTGCTTTCCTTTCTTATGACATTTGTTGATTATCTGGTTCCTCCTTTATTTTTCTGGCAATGCCGTTACCTCGAGTGGCTGATCCAGCTTGTGTTGTACCTAAAATAAAGATAACTATTTGAATTCTATGACTGCAGACTAAGATCTTAGGTAATTTTGCCTTCGATGGTACGTAAGGTTATATAGGTATGTAAGAGTTGGTAAAACGGTCTCTGGCTGCGAATGCCTGGTTAATAAAGCAGATCCTTACCTTATCTTTCATCTTGATTCCATATCTCCCTTGGCTTAGGGGTTGAAAGTCGATTTTTCTCCCTTGTTAAATGGCAGACCGTGTCCTAAGTTAGTAGCCTAAAAACAGTCAGCTACAGACGGTGTAAATAGAGTAAGTTATAGGACTTACCGCTATGGTCGTGTCAAATACATTTTCGTGGGAAATACAGTGGATTTTCCGTATTATATTTTCCTTTGTTTGGTTCTAGAATGGTGTGACAATCTGATCGTTAGGGACATTTCACTTTGTAGGTTATAAATAAACCCTGTTCCTTTAATTTATATGAATAGAAGTGGGCGTCAATATCGATTTTAATCCCTTCGATCGACCTAACTTATTGATATTGTATTGACTGCTATCGGGTGATTGTTACCAGCCAATTGCATTGTATTGAAATCTGTTTATCGTTATGTAATGTAGGAGCCACTTGGGTGTTTATTTAAAGCTGGTAATTGGTGTAAAGTCATTTAGTTTCTAGGTTGACATCTATCGACCTTTGCGAGATCGATTATATCGCTTATTCCTTAGATGTGGGAAATATTTATCTGATGTACCGTTGGTTGTATACGGGTGACCGTGTTTGGTAATAATTTATATTGCCCATGTATTAGTTAATTAAAAACAAATTTCTTTAGTTTCACCGTCGCGCGGGAGGGGGTACAAGGGTAACCCAGGATTCTATTGTCTCCGCTCTTTGGTTACTTTATTATTTGTACGGGTTCGCTTCGGCTAGGTTAGTTCATTAGGTTTTTGTGTAGGTACGAGGTCTTGAATTCTAGCGCCCTTTTTATTGACAGGAAGCTTTCTATTTTGTTGGTAGGATTGCAGCTCTTCCGGGAGGTCGTGCGCGATTGTTACGGCCTTGCTTACTTACTTACTGACTTGTCTCCGTCGTGAAAGCGTGTGTCCAGCCAATTTTTTTTTCACGTGAGTGGATTTTGGACACCGTTTTCTTATTAAAGCTTTTAAATTGCTTTAGTTTAGTGTTGGATTGAAAGCTTTTTTACGGCATAGCCGGATTTTAAAGCGACGGAGTGCAAGTCAGGAAACGTAAAAAACGTGTAAGACCCCATCGTCATCGGGTAAGTTTAAAAATTTTTAGTTTTATTTGAGACGTCCCACAACACCCCTTCGTAATTTGCTTTTCTTCTTTTTAATTTTTTTTTTTATTCATTATTAAGTTCAGTGGAGAGTGAGCACCCACGTTGGGCGCCAAAATTTGCTACGCTTTTATTTGCCCAAAGATTAAAAAAAAAGAATTTAATTTTTAATTAAAAAAAAAAAAAAAAAAAAGGAATTAACAGCAACAAAGTTCAGCCGAGGGTGAGAGGCCTTGAGAGAGCGAGCAAATGCCCTAGCTCAAATGCCGAAGAGTAGGGGGGGTAATAAGGGGCGCCACCGTTTTGTAGCCAGGCCAAAACGGAAGCCTCCGCGATCTCGGTGGGTGCTCACTCTCCACTGAACTTAATAATGAATAATAAAAAAAAATTAAAAAGAAGAAAAGCAAATTACGAAGGGGTGTTGTGGGACGTCTCAAATAAAACTAAAAATTTTTAAAAACACACTTAGTACATTTATTAAAAAAAAAAAAAAATTAATAATTGGGCTCGACCCTCAAAAAAAATGAATTCACTTGAATTAAATTGGGAAATTACAGAACCATACACTTGTATATCCGCCCTATGGTTATGATCACAACTATTACCTTCTACTAATAACGATAGATAAAGTAAATGATACGGTTGACACCTCAAAATTAAAACCTGTATTACTTTATCGGGATGGTATCACCGATACTGCCGTGGCTGCTTGGTACTATGCCTGGTGGGCAACTCTAGGTACACCCTAGTATAAAAGGCTGGTAGCGCCTCTAGGTCAAACTGATGGCCTTGATGTACCCCAGCATAGCAACTGCCAGGTGGACCCCAGATAAAAGAAGCTCACGTAATAGGAGCTGGGTGGAAGCACCCCGGTATAAGGACCCTAGGAAGTAAAACAGGCGCATCAGCACAACGGCAATATTTGCGAAAAATTTACATTTAATAAATGGCTGAAGGCCCAAATGATTAGATAAATGGACCAACACTGTGCAACCACCCTAATAATACCGAAAACCCAAAATTTAGAAAAATTATTACTGCGCATGCGCCACGCGCATGCGTCTAAAATTGTCTGCGCACCTCACTGGGTGTCCAATAACCCCTCTGCAGACATGAATTAACAAAAATATCGACGTGAGGGCACTGCGCATGCTCAGGATGGCGAATAAAATTAAAAGAACTTCATCTAAGCCAAGCAGGAAACTCACTAAATTAAAACCACTGGTTTGTAGAAAAGTAGTTAGTGCGCATGCGCCACGCGCATGATCAAAATTGAAATCCCAACTTTCAGATTAATAAAAAAAAAATAATTGCAAAGTAATTTCCTACTTGAACTTAGAGATATATATGCTGAATCGCAATATAGTAACTGCGCATGCGCCGCCCACACGCCGATATGGGGTGCTAATGACTCCAAATAAAATCCCCTTTTAAACCCTGAATAAGCGACCCATAAAAATATTATTCCCACATAATTACAAAAATCCCAGAAAATAATGTTATTTAATTATCAAACCTATTCGACAATAATTTTACAATTTTACAACCCTGAATAAATTCCCCAGAAAAATATTAACACGACGTAATCCCGAAAAACCCGACAACTACAGTTATTTACTTCAATTCAGCAATACCAAAAAAAAAACAGCTGCACAATGTCGGCCATTTAAATCAATTAAAGCAAATAATACATAATTATCAATCAAATAAAAATTAATTAAACCATATCCACCAATTGCAGTAAACACATGTAAAACTTAGCAATTAACCAGAAAAATTACATAATTACATTCGGCTAATTAGGCACATTATAAATTATTGAAATTAGATTAAATTAATAGCGACACAAAGAAATAAAAACTAGGCATTAACTTACAACATGCAGGCTTAAGGCCACGCGGTTCGGTTCGGATGAGTTCCTTTTTTTTTGACAATAAAATAACAATGACAATAGAATAAAAAAAGATAGGCTTGAAAAACGTGCATTTTGTAAGTACAATGGGCACTAAGGTATCGAAAAATTCTAGCGACATAAATAGATATCGATAACAGAAAGCATAAAAAAAAATACATGGGTTTTGACCAAAAATTTAAGGTTTTAAATATTAACGTAAGATGATAATATATTTTATTTACAAATAAGAGCAAAATTAAAGTGACTGCAATTGATTTCAAACATAAAATGATTAAACTTACCCGATGACGATGGGGTCTTACACGTTTTTACGTTTCCTGACTTGCACTCCGTCGCTTTAAAATCCGGCTATGCCGTAAAAAAGCTTTCAATCCAACACTAAACTAAAGCAATTTAAAAGCTTTAATAAGAAAACGGTGTCCAAAATCCACTCACGTGAAAAAAAAAATTGGCTGGACACACGCTTTCACGACGGAGACAAGTCAGTAAGTCAGTAAGCAAGGCCGTAACAATCGCGCACGACCTCCCGGAAGAGCTGCAATCCTACCAACAAAATAGAAAGCTTCCTGTCAATAAAAAGGGCGCTAGAATTCAAAACCTCGTACCTACACAAAAACCTAATGAACTAACCTAGCCGAAGCGAACCCGTACAAATAATAAAATAACCAAAGAGCGGAGACAATAGAATCCTGGGTTACCCTTGTACCCCCTCCTGCGCGACGGTGAAACTAAAGAAATTTGTTTTTAATTAACTAATACATGGGCAATATAAATTATTACCAAACACGGTCACCCGTATACAACCAACGGTACATCAGATAAATATTTCCCACATCTAAGGAATAAGCGATATAATCGATCTCGCAAAGGTCGATAGATGTCAACCTAGAAACTAAATGATTTTACACCAATTACCAGCTTTAAATAAACACCCAAGTGGCTCCTAAATTACATAACGATAAACAGACTTCAATACAATGCAATTGGCTGGTAAAAATCACCCGATAGCAGTCAATATAATATCAATAAGTTAGGTCGATCGAAGAGATTAAAATCGATAGTGACGCCCACTTCTATTTATATAAATTAAAGGAACAGTGTTTATTTATAACCAACTCAGTGAAATGTCCCTAACGATCAGATTGTCACACCATTCTAGAACCAAACAAAGGAAAATATAATACGGAAAATCCACTGTATTTCCCACGAAAATGTATTTGACACGACCATAGCGGTAAGTCCTATAACTTACTCTATTTACACCGTCTGTAGCTGACTGTTTTTAGGCTACTAACTTAGGACACGGTCTGCCATTTAACAAGGGAGAAAAATCGACTTTCAACCCCTAAGCCAAGGGAGATATGGAATCAAGATGAAAGATAAGGTAAGGATCTGCTTTATTAACCAGGCATTCGCAGCCAGAGACCGTTTTAACAACTCTTACATACCTATATAACCTTACGTACCATCGAAGGCAAAATTACCTAAGATCTTAGTCTGCAGTCATAGAATTCAAATAGTTATCTTTATTTTAGGTACAACACAAGCTGGATCAGCCACTCGAGGTAACGGCATTGCCAGAAAAATAAAGGAGGAACCAGGTAATCAACAAATGTCATAAGAAAGGAAAGCAACCTCTAAACACCGAGAGAGAGAGTTATGTAACAGTACAATGATACGAGTAATATATATATATGTATAGCCTTATTTTTACTAGTAAAATGTTTTATAAATATCTATGTACATTTAATAAACAGCAAAACAAATATGTTGAAAGGTTCTTGACAAAAAGGTGAAGGCGACATAATAATAAACTTTAAATAAAATTTTGGTTTGTTTCAATTCATCACATACTAATGGTTTTTCATAGAGCACATTGTACTACCTTAATGATTATTTCTCACACCTTAGCAAAAATAGGCTTTAACCCCTAGTACTAAAAATAAACCGTTACAACTCCCCTCTTCTTCGGCAGGAGAAAAACTTCCACTAAGAAGTTTTACGACGATAATTCAACTAGGTAATAACCAAACAAAAAAAAAAAAATTTTCACTCGCACCAGCACAAGAGAACACAAGGTACCCAGTTATGTATAATCCAATGAAGTTAACAGAAATATTCAGATAGGTAAGCTAACTCTAAATACGGAATCATATATCAGTTATATGTACAAAATAATCACACGAGTTATCAATCAACTCCTAGACCAAAAAAAAAAATTTGACGCTACCGACGTAGCCATTAAAATATAGCAGTCAATCACTAAAAGCAATAAAATAAAAATAATAGAAACCTAAAATCATTTCAAGCACCGTTGCGCAGCTGTCGACCCACGGAGACTCCGAGAGAGGAAAGGATGCAACCCCGAGCTGTTTGTATGGTATAGAGGTCACAAAAGCGAACTTGATGGATATCGGACTTAAGTTAGCATTGCGTTGCAACCAAATGTGACTTGGCGAACCTCGTGTACTAACCTCATGCAAACAAACTCGCGGCACAACCTCGCACCCACAAGAAAGACCCAAGGAAAGCAAATACACAGCAGTACTTGAAAGGTGGAAAACTAAAGATAATCAATATCAACAAAAAAAAATAGCAGTTGTAACCCAGATGTTCCACCAATCAAAGGGAGTATGTTTTAGTACACACTAAACTAAAAGATACAAACGTGTCGATGACAACTAAATGTACCACAGCCTTCAACGGAAAAATTTAATTAGGGTGTTCCGAAAGGCGGCTCTGCTCCTGGCCTGGCGTATCACACGAGACCTGCGGACGAGGTCATACGCAGTAGTTTCGCCCTCCCCTGTGCTGCAGCGATGTACAGACTGAATCAGGGGTCAGACAGCCACCCCCCACAATACAACTCTGCCCGCAAATCTGCCTTCAGCAGAACGAACATTCCACAAAAGACGGCAAAGCGCCACCCAGGGGCACCAACGGCCCCTCAGCCTTTTCTATAGCAAAAAAAAGAAGGCTGTATATAAATAGGACAAAATCGGTAAATATAAAGTCAGGCTATACCCGAACCAAGACAAAATCGGTAAGTATAAAGCGTCTAAATGACGAAGTCAAAACCAATCAATAATCAATAAATCGCATCTGAGCGACATCAATAACGAAATTACTCCGTTACTTGCAATTCAGTTCCAACAGCGGCTTAAATCCCCAAATGGGTTATCTCACTCTATCTATAAAGCAACGAAAATCAATCAAAAATAACTCAAAGTCCAACAAAGTAAATCAAGCAAATGTATCAACAACGCAAATCAAGCAAAAACAGAGAGAGAAATTACGTTCTCGTTGCAAATATCCCGTACTCAACACGGTTTACAAAAAAATTACAACGAAAACCTACCACTAAAACTAAAAGGAAGAACGAAGCAAAAAAAAAAAGTCATCATGAATAAATAACGTCTTCAAGACGAGCGACAGCAAAGATCAACCGGCGTTAGCCAATCCATCCAAGCTAACCAAATAACTAAAGAGACAAATCAAGGTAAAAGTAAAATACTAAGTCCAAATCAGGGTAATCACTAAAGAAAATCCGGCAAAGCCAAATTTCCAAGGAATCAAGTCAAAATCGGTAGGTACTGAAATCGAAAGTAAAGATAGAATGAAAGGAAGAGAAATAACGAAAAGTAAAACCTAAAAGACGAAAAGAAAGTCAACTCCTAGAGAAGATAAAGTCGTACCCACTCCTGTCTTGTTTCACGCCAGGACAACAGCGTACACGACCACAGACTGTTGAGTGACCTTCAATTAAGTAATAAAGTAAATAAAAACATTAGGAAGAAACAAGCAAGAATAAAGGTTCTACTAAATGAACGCCATAAAACTAATACTAAAAAATGTTAACTGCTGGAGTGGCAACCTAAAGACATAATCGATAAGCAAGAAACTATTGTACAAAAAAAAAATCTACGAAAAAGCTAATAATACACCGAAGGTGCTGAAGGCGAAGATTCATATAACAGGTTTGCCACAACATTTACAAGTGAAGTGAGAAGCCAACTGAAGGTTAACAACTCAGATACCCATTGTAGTAAACCGCTGAGGGCCTGATTTACTACTAACGACACAAACCGGCTGAAGGCGATTGGTCTGTCTCCGTACTCTTGATATGATTTCTACTATCACGGGTACGCCGTGCGGAGTATTTCTAACCAACTACATTCGGCCTGTCAAGTTTCACGCCGAGACAGAAACCGAACTTCATTAGAACTCCACGTCCGCTGGAGGTGATGTAAAAATATTTGGAACAAAAAAAAGAAAGAAGCGAACCTTTATTCGTTACTCACACACAAAAGAAATTAATAAAGTTTAAAGTAATGAAGTAAAAGAAAAGATAAGTAAAGATAAATAACTCAATTTATTCATTGTCCGAACTCTCACTTGCAATCGACGGATTGTACAACTTGAGGTCCTGTACATGCCAAACACCTTTATTTTGACCGGTCTGATCTTGAAGCTCATATGTGCAAGTACCAGTCTTTCTTTTAATAATAAAAGGTCCTAAGTATGTTGGTGCTAATTTGGCACTGTAGTATTTCGTGGCATCCGAGAGACTTTTATTTTTACGCCAAACTCTCTGTCCAGGTGTATATTCGACTGGTCGCCTACGTAAATTGTAACGTCGTTGGCTGATAAGGCGAGAAGCCTTGATCTTTTCCTGAACTTCCACATAGAGTTTTAAAAATGCGGCTTGTCTCTTTTTGACATAATCTTGAGGATCCAAATCGATCTTGTGAATATCTTCGACGAAGTCTTGTCCATAAAGTTTATGCTCTCTTCCAAAATTCAGATAGTAAGGACTAAATCCAGTTGTTTCGTGTCGTGAAGTTCTCATAGCACAACCAATAGCGGCTAAATTTTCGTCCCATGTACGGTGATTATTGTTCTGAATGTATGAACGAATCATAGTTTTTGCCACTCGGTTTGCACGTTCAGTAGGATCAGCCTGAGGATGGTAAGAAGCTGTATAGAAAATTTTGCTTTTATAACGCTGACAAAGTCCTTGGAACTCTTTAGATTTCATTTGAGCTCCTTGATCGCACATTAAAAATTGCGGAGATCCAAACATCAAGAAAATGCCTTCTTCGACTTGCTTAGTAAGCGATTTGGCTGTCGCAGAACGCGATGGGAACATGACGGTGAACTTGGTGAAATAATCATTAACCACAAGAACATACTGATTTCCTGATCTTGAGCGAGGAAACGGGCCGATAAAATCCAAGCTGATACATTGCCAAGGTTGATTAATATTTGGTCGATCTCCCATTAGACCTGCCGGTGCTCTTTGTTCCACTTTGTTCTGGGCACAAATCCTACATGCTTTCACATATCTGGTTACATCACTCCTCATTTTAGGCCAATAGTAACGTTGACATACTTTCCAATAGGTTTTAAATATGCCTACATGACCTGCAGCTGGTATATCATGGCAACGGAAAAGTACTTCGCGCCTCTTATCTTTAGGAACGACGAGTTTCCAGCAGCTGGATGGAATTGCTAATTCAGAAGGACTGGATTTCACATATTTGTACAGCATTTTATTCTCTACACGCCACGTGGGAAATTTGTGAGGATGCTCTTCGAGTCTGGAGAACATGTTTTTATACCATTTGTCGGTGGTGGATGAGAATGCGTCTTCTTTGACTTCGGCATCTATAGTGTCAACAGAAACAGGAACTGATCTCGAGAGAAAATCGGGAACTACGTGGTCTTTTCCAGGTCGATGAATTAATGTAAAGTCGTACGGTTGAAGACGAAGTGCCCATCGTGCTAGTCTCCCTTGTGGGTCTTTTAATCGATGTAGCCACAGCAACGAGTGATGATCGGTTATCACGGTGAAGTGAACTCCTTCCAGGTAATGACGCAATTTCTCAACGCTCCAAATCACTGCCAAACATTCTTTCTCAGTCACAGTCAATTTCATTTCCTGCCTAGATAGTGAGCTTCTTTTATCTGGGGTCCACCTGGCAGTTGCTATGCTGGGGTACATCAAGGCCATCAGTTTGACCTAGAGGCGCTACCAGCCTTTTATACTAGGGTGTACCTAGAGTTGCCCACCAGGCATAGTACCAAGCAGCCACGGCAGTATCGGTGATACCATCCCGATAAAGTAATACAGGTTTTAATTTTGAGGTGTCAACCGTATCATTTACTTTATCTATCGTTATTAGTAGAAGGTAATAGTTGTGATCATAACCATAGGGCGGATATACAAGTGTATGGTTCTGTAATTTCCCAATTTAATTCAAGTGAATTCATTTTTTTTGAGGGTCGAGCCCAATTATTAATTTTTTTTTTTTTAATAAATGTACTAAGTGTGTTTTTAAAAATTTTTAGTTTTATTTGAGACGTCCCACAACACCCCTTCGTAATTTGCTTTTCTTCTTTTTAATTTTTTTTATTATTCATTATTAAGTTCAGTGGAGAGTGAGCACCCACCGAGATCGCGGAGGCTTCCGTTTTGGCCTGGCTACAAAACGGTGGCGCCCCTTATTACCCCCCCTCCTCTTCGGCATTTGAGCTAGGGCATTTGCTCGCTCTCTCAAGGCCTCTCACCCTCGGCTGAACTTTGTTGCTGTTAATTCCTTTTTTTTTTTTTAATTAAAAATTAAATTCTTTTTTTTTAATCTTTGGGCAAATAAAAGCGTAGCAATACCATAAACTTGTTAATGGTAAAGTCTTCTGTCCTTTCACTTGTTGGGTGAATTAAACTTTAATATACCTAGAATTGCTAATAGGCATAGCAATTATTTCTACTTATCAGCAGCAAACACTAACGTGATGTATGTATCACCCGTGCATAACATGTGCTCGACCTACAATAAAATATCGCACACATACGACTTGAGCATGAATAATTACAACCAGTTCCTTCGCTTGTCTTCAAATTCTCTGTGATATATGTAGTGTATTTAAAACCTGTGATAGTCATGTAATGATAATACCTATTCCAAAAGTATATTTGTAAAATGTATGTTATATTGTAAACTATCGGCCCTGTAAATTACAATGTTGGGCTTTGTTGACACAAATAAAATAAATAAAAATAAATATTTGTCTTAGTTGATAAAATTTAGTTTTCTTAATTTGTTAGTGTAGTCATTTTTACATGAGCATCCCATTTTAATGGTCCTATGTTATTATTGTTATTAATAAGACAAAATAGATTATACTTATGATGATGCATTTTCGTGATTATCTCGGGATTATCCGGACATTTGCCTTAAAAACCCTTTTGTTCTCTATCATTACTATCATCCATCATGGCAGGATATACTTTGTTCGGTGTTTTTACTAGTATTGCTATATTCTTTGTTGTTTCTATTTTGTTGAATTACTTTTTGGGTAATACCTAATTTATTTATAGTCTATTATTTTCTATCATAAAAATATGCAAGTAAGCAATTGCATTGTTTCGTTTTATTTAATTATGACTGGGGAGTCTGCAGGCAGAACATCAGTGTCATTTTTATGCAAGTAGTTGATTGTGCGCGCTGATTTGTGGAATTGCATATTATCCTTATAGCTAACCTTCATACATTCCCCGAAGACGTGCTTGTTAGGGGCAAATCTTATGTTTATTTATGTTTGTGTCTTTGTTATAAAAAGGTGTGATATTCAATAAACGCTACTTTCTTGATGTTAGATATATTAAAATTCTGAAGAAGATTAATTATATAATTTATTCACAATAATATTAATTAACATTAATTAGTTAAAATATTTTTAAATCGTTTGTTTCCAATATAAATGTTTTTATTTCAATTTTATATTTTGTAATGAAATAGGTAAGTCATTTCTTTAATATTTGTTGGTAAATAATGATTAAAATAAAAACATAAATATTTAAAAGTCCGGACTTATTTATTTTAGGTTTTATGGATATTTCGTTTTGATAACGTGTATTATGGTTATGGTTTTTAAAATGTATAAAATTTTTGTTATATTTTATTATTCCTAAATATTTTGCATGATTCACTTTTGAAATTTAAATGTCATCGCCTATATTGGTATTATTTACCTATATGTTGTGGTACATTATTTAGGTTTAAAGTAGAAGGAAGACAATTAAACAACAATATTACAAATAAACCTTTCGTCAAACTCCAGATGCTGCTATGCAGTCTCAAATCATACTGCTACGTCCTCGCTTTCTCCATATTTCACAGTGCTACTTACAGTGGTACCCAACGATCCTGGATTGCATTTTTCTTACACTCGTATGATAATCCAAATACATCCTTCTAAAAAATTCGCATTTTACGTTTCTAAAAAGGTGTTGACATTGAAATTCGTCGAAACACACGATATTTGACCATCCCCCCGATAAATCTATAATGTTTCAAAGCCCAGTTGTAATGTGACTCCCCGCAACACTCTTGTTACTCCGGCAGATATGAGTTTTTTTCTCACGATAGCAAGGCCGAAAGAAGTTTTACTTTATGTTTTTAGCGACTCTAATGAGTTTCCTGTTCTCATCCATTGACGGTCTGTTCTCCGCTTGTTATTGTGACTTGGTTTCTTCAATCGGTCAATCAAGAGCGTACTTGTGCTGCATGACAAGAGCATTTTAAACTTTTTAAAATTTGCATTTGTTGCAAAAGATATTTTATTATGTTTTATAGATTGATATACAACTACTATAAATAAAATTATTCGGTATGTTCATTTGACGTTACCTATACTTTATACGTAATGTTTAGTCACTTTTGATTTATGACTATATCCTTATAATGACGAACAACACTATTTAAAGTTTTATAGGCTTTATAGTGGTAACTGTGTAATACACTTTTAAATTTAACGTTGTCTTTTGCAGATGGCAACCTTGCCGTTTTGCCCAGAATCCCCAAAATACCTCCTACTTTCGAAAGGACGGGAACTTGATGCGCAAAAGTCCTTATCTTGGTTACGTGGCACTCTGGCCGTACATGAGGAAATGGACGGTATGAGAGCCGAATATGATGCTATGAAGATGGTACCCAGAGTAACCATGACCGAGTTGATCACGAACAGTGCTTTAAGGATTCCTTTGATCATTGCCCTTACTGTTATGGTAGCTCAACAGTTATCCGGTATTAATGCTGTAAGTGTGTGTTTATTTCTTTTTCTACTCCCATATTAGGAAGAGTCTACTTACGCACCGTCTACTTTATCAGCAAAACTCTAATTACGCACACTATATTGTAAAAGAAGCCAAGCTGTGCGTAAGAACTACGTGAAAATTTTCAATAGATTTTGCGCAAAGTTGGCTTTGCAATGCATCGCGTCGCCTTGACAACGTAAATGTTTCTATTAATAAAGGCAATTCTAAACATCAATTTTTTTAATTTGGATATTATTTTTGGCTATATTAGCACAAAGTATAAAAGAAATATGAAGTCGTAGAAAAAGTATAGTACACAACTCGAGTGGTACCTATAAGCCTATTACACCCTCTTTCGAATTACGTTATTCGCTAACGCTCGTACCGTAATTTTCGAAATCTTGTGTAATAGGCTTCTTACCACTCTTGGTATGTAATATACTATTTTAGGGTAAGATAATTTGAGCAAACACTTTTAAGAATATACAGGGTTCTTCTTTAAATTTTGGCAAGCGTTTGAGAGCTTTATTATAAGAGCTTGAAGAAAATATCAAATTTGTAGTAGATATCAAAATATTTACACATTTTAGACATAAAACACGACCACTCAAAAGTTATATAACATAAGCTAAATATTGCAAAAAATATTTGGCTTACCTATATTTTCAATTCATAAATTCAAATTAATAGGTGCACGACAATTACCTAATGGATACTCAAATCTGATGTTTATAGCAATTCAATATCCGCGTAATAATGTGTTGAACGTATAAAATGAAATGATTCTTTATAGTACATAGTAATTAATATTATTAATAAACTATAATTTTCATTTCTCTCTAATGTTTCGTTTTTTCTCAATTATGATGTTTGAATTTTGTTATTAATATTCTCGTTTTGGCGACATTATAATTATTGTAAATATAACGGTATTTAGTTGTTATAAAACCTTTTTTTTACAGCATAGGTGTTTTAAATTAATTCTGGATTTAGGCATTTTGTTTTTATACAAATTAATATTACCATTGGGGTGGTTAGATAGAATAGCTATGCTAGATCTCGCCACCCGTTTACATCATTATGTATTGTATGTATGTATTGATTATAAATAAAAGGCACTTTATTATTATTATTAAATACGCTATAGATATTTATTTAAATTTTAGGTTATGTTCTTCTCGTCGCAAATTTTCGAAATGGCTGGACTCAACGAGACAAACTCCACCTACGCTACACTTGGAATGGGTGCCATTAACGTATTGATGACTGTTGTCTCTTTGTTCTTGGTAGAAAAAGCTGGAAGAAAAACTCTACTTCTTGTCGGTTTTGCCGGCATGACAGTTGACACTGCTCTGCTATTTATCAGCATGCTTTTTGCGGTAAGTCTTAAAAATATAATACACATAGGTATGTCTTTTTCTTACTCAAGACCCAGAATAGGTAGGCGACTATGTGACAGTCGCGCGCCACTTACGCTTGGCTAAACCATATATGTATTAGTACTATATGGCGCCTTGCCCATTTAACCAATGTAAACGTAGTGAAGCCGAGGTTCCTTGCTTCGCAGTGCGCATGCAGAAAAAATAAATAGACGTTTGTTTTAACGGGAAAAAAATGAGGTTATATCACATTTGACTTTGACAACTGGACAGAAATTTGTAAACAAACAATAAAGGTCTTGATTTACTAAGATTTTGTATATTATTTCGATTGAGAAAAAAAAGAACGCTGGTAAATATATTAATAAATCTTTTATTAGATATTTTACAATCATTTTTAGAGTTCAACAGGTAAAATAATAGGTTTTTGTAGAATTCTTTGAAGTACATGCAAATTTCGGTAAAAATAGGTAGGTACCTAATTATATCAACAGCAGCAAAGGAAATTATAATTTCTAGGAAATGGACTACCTAGTTATTGTTCCCTCACGAAATTAACGTAAGCAAGTTAAAAGAAAGAAACATCCGGTCTGGGTACATACCTGTAGAACGATAAATCTTTGTTCAAGTTTTTACGCCTGTTTAAAATAATGTAAAATATTCTGTTTTGCCTCGGCATCGTCACAAAATGATCACACTTCACACACACAATCAAAATTTGCAGAAAAGTAAAGATAAACAGTACACAAAAGCCGTTAATAATAACAAATTAACTCGATGAAACGAACTGTCAACCAAATTAACATTTGCTAAAGATTTCGAGGTTATGTCGAGCAAAAATGAGACGTTGTCACCCTCCAGCTATATAAAATTGTTATTTGACGCGTTTTAGTTTAGAAATGGAAATTAATAATTTGAAAACACTTAGAAGTACGGCCTTAATGCTTATTTTGCATTTTTTTTAGCAAGATTTTTGGTAATTTTATCATGGCTCACTCTTCTGCCCTGTTCTAAAGAAATAAAGTATATTTAGCAATACCCTTACGGCGCATGCGCACAAGTCGGAATGACCCTGGATTTTCTATCTCTGTTGTTGCTTCAAGATATTCAGGGTAATAGCCATATAGTACTACCCAGACGGCACCCTATATTCCTGGAATATTCCCCTATCTGCCAATAGGCCATAATATCTTGCAATATTCCTGGAATATGCACTGAATATCTCAAATGTATCTTATCTCATAAGAATATTCCATATGTATGCCATTGTAGATATGCCTGGAATATGCCGCGGGTATATTTACAGGATATGCATTGTGGAATATATTCGATTTTTTTTTAATACTTATTGATAATAATATATATAATATAATATCTATACAGAGTGATTGCGGTCTTAAATTCTATTTTTACATAACTTGATATAGGTATAGGAACTATTTAATTATAGATAATATAGAGGAAAAGGTGCATATAATTATGTATATATGCACCTAATTAAAAATTAATTTAAATATGAAAATGTTTTAGACTTCATAAAGTTTTTGTGTAGGCATTTTCTGCATTTTATTAGTATTTTGTTAAAAATTAAACTTGATTTTTTTTACCATATTATTAAGTCAATTTTTGGATTCGAGCGGTGATACAAATTTGGCGTTTTTTACGGTGTTGCTAGATTCCGCGTTTTAACCCTAAATTAAATTCTAAACTAACACATATTTTGATTGCAAATAAATTTATACTGAAAGAAAAAATATAAAGGCACAACATCTGGAGAATTAGTCATAAAATGATATAAAATAGTCAGTAATCCATACGAACGCGGCTGGTTTTTCTCTCCGGACACGTGTTAGATGTTGTGCCTTTATATTTTTTCTATTTGTTAGCGATTCGGTGACTGTGACCGACTAAATTTATCATTTATTTGATATGAGATTTTCGTTATTTCGAAAGAATTGGCCATACACGATTGGACAAACTGGTGAATAGTAGCGTACATGAATATATGCCTTCACTGGTTCACATTTTCGAGAATCAACCATCTTTTGATCAACGCTAGAACGTATGCATTAAAACATGGATTTCAAACTTGTGGTCTACAAACACAGAGGGCGCGACATAATAACTGATACCGTCAGAACCGGTAATTTCGCAGCCAAAATGGCCAGTAATCTTTGCGTACTGCATTCCATTACACTTGGAATCCATAGTATCAAGACAGTTCTTCTGTTTTTACTATGAGGGCTATTACTTCTTTCTGGTTTAATACAGACCGCTGATTGGCTATAAGGTAGCCGAAACACGTCTCCGGAGAGAAAAACCAGCCGCGTTCGTATGGATGGATTACTGACTATTTTATATCATTTTATGACTAATTCTCCAGTGCCTTTATATTTTTTCTATTTGTTAGCGATTCGGTGACTGACAGACTAAATTTATCATTTATTTATACTGAAAGTTTATGTTTTATATATATGTGCTAATTGAGGAGTTATTTTTTACTAACAATTTTTTTAACACAAGTTTAACTAATTTCTGTTGCGTAATTCGGAAACGCTGCCTGTACGTCACAGAACTGACAGAACCTACTAAACTAACTGACCTGACCTAAATTAAGTATATTTATATGAAAAAGAAAAAAATGAATATTCTTAGCATATGCCATAAATATATTTTGGCAGATTAAAAGATATTGCAGGCATATATTTCATGGTGACTTGGAATATGCATACAATATGCCAGTCATATGCCCTGGCAGATATGGAACATTTATGGGATATTCCAATATGCCAACGAAATATTCATGGAATATGTATGGAATATGTTTGTGCCGTCTGGGTAATAGCCCGCATAGCTATTGTACAATATGGGAAAGAAGATTTAAGCGAAATACCGGTTTATACATTAATTTTACATAAAAAATATTATGTATATATAGGAAATTTATATAGGCTTTTCAAGACAGATATAATTGACTATTAAGAAAATACTTTCATGGTGTTGTAGTAAGTGTGTGCAGACAATACATTTTCCGAACTAAAATCTGTTATAAAAAATTAATTTCTTCACGATTCTACAACAACAAGAATACTGAACAGAATTTCCTGGTATACACTAAAATGATGGCTCTCTATGTAAATACCATACTAATATATCTGTCATATTATTTCAGGGACAATCTCGAGTTCTTGGCGTCATGTGCGTAATTTTTGTCCTGATCTACGTTATCATGTTCGCTTGTGGCCCTGGTTCAATCCCATGGTTTTTGGTATCCGAGCTTTTCAACCAATCAGCAAGGCCTACAGCTAGTTCCCTTGCTGTATGCATCAACTGGACCGCTAACTTCCTCGTAGGATTGGCGTTCTTACCGCTGGCGGTAAGTGTTTTTTCAATATCAATGCACATGCAACAGTGCGTCAGTTAACATTGCCTATACTAAAATTATGAAGTTTGCGCATACCTAAACCGTTGATAAAGGCAAATTTCAGAAAAATATTTTGAAACATACAGGGTGGTTCTTCAAAAATCTGTAGCTAGTAAAAGTATACTTTGTTAAAATTAAATGCCGTATACAGGGTAATTCACCGTGGATGCGGTGAACCCGTAAACGCGGGACGAACCAAAAATTTGGGACATATTCTACCCAGCTAAAATATTTTCTGGTTCTACTACTATAAAGTAGTAGCAACTTTGATATTTAAATGAAATATCCTCTATATTAACCTGTTTTTACAATCTCTAGTAGTTTCGTAACAACCTCCTTATTATTTCTCTATACCTAATCTGTTACCCTTTTTGAGATATAAATTACACGGCAGATTGTTGTATCTGCCGTGTAAATTAGTTACTATTTTTTTTTTTCCAAAAACGTGACCTGTGATCTTAGTTGCAATGCATAGGACTCCCTGTATATTTTTACAGATTTTGAAAAGCTGCTGGAATTTGTTCATCATTTATGTATGCCGTAATTTATACCTATAAATAATCTAGTTTCTGATTCATATGTATTTGGAAGTTTCTTGAAAAAGTAATTCCCGTTCGGTTTATAGTCAATGTTTCATGTTTCATGTAATTGTTGTTCTCAAAATTAGCTAGATCTTAACCCATTACATTTTTACTTGTGATGAGGTATGTTTCAAGAAAAATTTACAAATCACCAGTAAATGGTAGGCAAGAGGAATTTAAACTGCTAAAATAATGAAACACAATATTATAAACACCAAAATGGGTTTGTTGTGGCAAATCTAAATTCATTTGGATATCGATCTTGAAATGCTAGGTTGACCTGATGCAGCAACTTTTCTCTAGAATTTACTGGTGATTTGTAAATTTTTTCTTTGGGTAAAACTCGAATGGATATCAGGTGATAACGGATGCCAATTTTGATAATAACTAAAGTTCGCAAATCTCACTGCCGGACCAGAGGCGTCGGCACAACGGCAACCGCTACGTCCTGAAACCCGACGAGGTTCGCTTGATAAAAATGTGTTTACTCCTGAACAAGATCTGCGTGTTGACGTTTAAAAAATCAAACTTGTTTACAAAAACTGGCTATCTGCACCGTACGAAACTTAACGAAAGCAAATAAAAATTCACAGAATTTGGTCGAAGTAGACGAGAACCTTGCTTATTAACTTCAAAGGATTTCGTATCGACAGCGCCTTCTGGCCCTTTCTTTATGCGTGCCGACACCTAATTATTGACAATATCTTTTAGGACACCCTGTATACAGGGTCGTTGGTATGTATGGAAACGGTCGATTATTTCTTAAAGCACAACAGCTACCAAAAAATATTTGAGATAAAAGTTTTAGGGTATTTCACAGTCTATTAGAATTTTAAAAAATTAAGTATACAGGATGAGTCAGAAAGCCGTACAGGAATAAAGTTACTTTTTTTTTTAATGGAACACCCTGTATCTTAGAACATTTTTGGATTTTGTATAAAATTATAATTATTTTTTATTAAGTGCATTATAAGTCTAAACCTAATAATTTCCGAGATATCGACTTTTGAAAAATGACATTTTTAAACTTTGACAGCTTCTAGCTTTCTAACGGTACGTCTTAGAGTAAAACGGCTTACATGTCCCTATCTTAGTTTTTAACTATCTTTCTAAAAGTGTTAACTTTCGGTTAAACCGGATGTAGCTTAAATTCCGGAAATATAGTACTTCCGGTATAACCGGAAGTTGACACTTTTAGAAAGATAGTTAAAAACTAAGATAGGGACATGTAAGCCGTTTTACTCCAAGACGTACCGTTAGAACGCTAGAAGCTGTCAAAATTTAAAAATGTCATTTTTCAAAAGTCGATATCTCAGAAACTATTAGGTTTAGATCTATAATGCACTTAATAAAAAATAATTGTAATTTTATGTAAAATCCAAAAATATTCTAAAATATAGGGTGTTCCATTAAAAAATAAGTAATTTTATTTCTCTACGGCTTTCTGACTCATCCTGTATAATCATCCTTTTTTAATTCTAATAGACTTTACAAAACCATACAACTTTTGTCTTGATAATTTTTTGTTAGCTGTTTTACTTTAAGAAATAATCGACCGTTTCCAAACATACCAACGACCCTGTAGGTATGCGCTTGAACAAAATTCATAACTTGTATGGAATAAGCGCTATTATAGCTTGACTCACTGTTGTACAACCCTGTGTATTTGTAAAACACAGTAAAATAAAAAATTAAACCTGATAACTTGAAAATGTTATGGAATTAATAATTCTCGTTAATGTAATTTATTTCTTTCTTACAGAAACTTATGGGCGCCTACGTCTTCATAATATTCGTTGTCCTGCAATTCTGTTTCCTTGTTTTCATCTACAAAAAGGTTCCAGAAACCAAAAACAAATCTCTCGAAGAGATCTCCGCCATGTTCAGGCAACAATCATATCAATAAAGGTTGCAGATCATTTAAAAGTCGAAAAAAGACCTTAAAATAATAGGATAATAATCAGTATTTATTATTAAAAATAAATCCAATATTTATTGATGTTACCAGATAGTATATCGAATTTAATTCATTCTATCAATAAGAAAAAACGTGTAAATAATTTTTACCAACCACAGTAGATTTTTTTCTTGGTACCTAACAGCTGTTTTACTCATATTTTTAATAAATTTGCTGTTGCCATTTAAATAAGTGTACCTACTGTGCTAAAATAACGTGTCATATTATTCTTAATGCTACTATATGCATAAATATGTGCTGACTGATCTAGAACATTATTTTTTAACAATACTGATACCATATAGTCCTAAATAATACATATATGAGTACAAGTGCGTACCTACCTTTTAAATGTATGTATATACTAGATGCCTATCACTTCTTTTTGCGAGTATTTTTTAAATAAATGTAAAACCTAAGCTTATTGACTGATTTTATTTTATGGATCATATTAAACAACTTCCAAGAATCAATAAAATTCTGGAATGAAAAGCGAAAAAAGATTCGTAAATATTTTTAGTAATTTTCTTAAAAACTCGAATATGACTTGAGCACATTTTTTTTTATGAAATAAGGTCAGTTCATCATGCTAAATATGATATTTATTCGTTGTTAGGTTAGTTATAAGCAATTATTTATGGTTAACCATGCTCTCTAGGTATTTAAATTAAATATCTTTATTTTGAATAAGTTCCTCTATAAATTTTATTTTTTAATATCGGTGATTTTACTCATTTATATATAAAGACATTATGTAGGATAATTTATCATTGTATTATAAGACATAAACAGGATCGCTGGCTTAAATTGCTAACCAAAAATGCAAATTTTATAGGAAACATAAACACTCTTGCATTATTGACATTTGATACCACAGAACTAGCTGGTAGGTATGTGTGGAGCGAATTAAAGAAAACCATCAATTATTGTTATTGTGGTCGGCTCATGCAGACTATAAATTTCAATTTCCTTAACAGGTGCTCATAAAATCTTAATTCCTTAGAAAAGTTCAGTTGTTGATTTGCAGTTAAAGCCATCGATATACAAGAAGTGTACTAATATTTAGAAGGGCACAAAAGTAGGTGTTTTAAGGTCCATTTATACACACCAGTCGTGTTTGTATCGAATTGTGACAGTACCTCACTGTCAGTGAAAAAAACTAGCGTTGCTTCAGGATTTTACACGTTCCTTTATAATAATCAGTCCCGATAACATAGTTTACTGCCAGTGTCTGTACCGTGGATTTTAAATTTGACAGTCACAGTATTTTTACGAGTTTCACTAATTAAAATTGTATTAATTTGTATAAATAGACATACATACTAAACCAGACTATTAGGAGTACTAATACAACACTGACACCTTACTGATATGTATAAGTTTACCTTAATGAACGTAAATCTTAATAAAATCACAATAATTTTTTCCTCCATTTGGAGCATAGCAATTTAGTTTTAGAATTGTGGATATTTTTTATACAATGTGTCCATTTGTAAAACCTTTACAACTCTAAAACTTTATCACAAAATTTAAAAGTTTGATACATGTTAAGCCATGAATGGATTTCGAGCTCAGAAAATTTTAATCAGGGTATGTAGGCAGACAGAAAACTGTGACTGCATAACAAATTCAGGATAGATATAACTACTAAACAAAGAGTAAATGTGCAAAAATGCACTTGGTTCGCTTGTGCTCTGAACCCCCAAATCTTTACATACTGAAATATGAAGTGCATCAATCTATACTCACCATTAATATTTTATTAACTGGTGCTCCCGTTAATATTAAATTCTAATAACTCAAATTTGCTACTGCCAGTTTTGTTTCAGTCACACTTTTATGGTGAATTTGAACGTTGTCTTTATTCACTTCAAAATTGATTACTGGTTATATATATTTTCGGATGAATACGGGAATTGCCCAAAGGCAGTATACTAAGGCGGGTATAAGGGTTAATAGTTGTGCGAATAAAACTAAAAAAGCTCCGCCCATTTAATGTAAAGATTATAAAAATTTTTTACATGGGTAGGTAGTAAAATTAGGGGTATAAAACTGGTAGCAATAGGCTTAGCGCTATAGAATGAGAAAATATGTCACAAATGTATTGTCGCCATTTACCTGATAGATGTCATGAAATTGATAACAATCGAATGTTAAAACAAAACATGTAAATAATTTGTTTAATATGTTTATCCTTATCGATGAGTCTGTACCTTGCACGTTGAAATGCATATGTTAAACTTTTCACATACCTGCTATATATCCTAAGTTAGTGTGAAATAAAACTAAAAACATTAGTCGATTATTAATAAGCACACCCGCCTTATTATAATGCATCATTGAGTTTTCGCATAGGAGTTAGTCAACAGTTTAAAAGTTGAACGTATATCTTGAGATAATAAATAGTCCCAGATGCATACAATATTTAACATACGTAATTGTCCACACTTCTTAACCCGTAAGTAACATGGCTGAAAATTGTAACGTTCGTACCATGAGAGGGTCAAATTAGACCCTCATTTTTTTTTTATGGCCAAAATTTATTTTTTTAGATATATTTCACCTTTATCAATTTTGAGACACTTAAGTTTAAAAGAAAAAAATATATAAAAAGTCCTATTTTAAATATTTAATTAAGTAAGAAATGAACCTGTAACACAAATTTACTTAAATTTTAGTAATAACAAATTTAACAAAAAAAAACTTTTTTTTAGATTTTCAAATCCGATTTCGTGAATTGTTGGCCTCACTGCTGCTCCCTGCAACAATAAAGACATATTTTACATTTTTACCAAAGAACTGACAGACATGTTTTAAGACATTACCTGTCACCAATTTTGACATAACACCTTCGTAATCACATGATTTTTGCAGGTAAATCTTCTGCATTTATTACATGTAGTGCTTTTCTTTTTCTGATTTCTCGAATAAGGGCAAATTTGACAACGTCCCCTTTTTTTACCCCTTGCTTCTTGATCTACCGTAGGCTCTGGTTCTTGAAGGCCAGAAATTTTAAATATAATATTTCGAAGTTCTCTTGGTAAATATTTTTTTTGGGCTCTGCGTTGTAAATGATTTTCAATTAATTCTTGACCTAGAGTCGTTAAAAATAACCTTCTTTCCATTGATGGATTGCGCCTTTGTCCATTAAGTATCAAGTCAATTTTATTACACTTAGACACCATGAGCGGGTCAAACTGGACCTCACGCGCTGGTAACTCTAAGGAAACTGAAGACAAACTTCCGCCGTTTCGTAAATTGACAAATCATTACCCGCTCAAAGATTAGACGGACGCGCTCTTAGCTCCATCTACGTTTCACTAGCAAAAAAGCTAATCAAAAATGGGTAGGGGTCGAATTTGACCCTGCCATGTTACTTACGGGTTAAACCTAGTAGGTCAAAAATCAACTTTACCTTTGATTATGAATTACTTTCATATTGCCATAATATAACAATCATATTGTAAAAATAATTCGTGTCAAAAACAAAATTAAGTATTAAATAGTTATCCATTTATTTTCATATTCTAGTTTAATTAAAAAAAAAGCAATACTTTCATAGCTGCACAAGGCATTTTCAATATTTTTTTAAAATATTTTGGAAAGGCAGTTAAAACAACTTATCAAAAAGTAATAGCATTTCTATTACTCACTTCCACCCGATAATTCTGTCGTAGAAATGTGATACATAGAAAGGTATTGTACTATGTGCACATGCGATAATAAAATCGCGCGAGTAACAACATAGGTTACCGCGGTCAGCCTTAAACCAAGGCATTCAGAGAATGGTTTTAAGCTCATATTTTTATATTATTATATGACATAGCGTGGATAGGGCAAATACAAGGCGTGTCTAGTTTAAGTAAAATATCAATAAGTCGGATATAAGTTAAAGCACCTAAACAATATACTTCGAAACAAAAGCAAAGTAATAAATAAATCATATCCCAATAGTAAGCACAGGGAAACCCATAGTAACGAAATCTAAGCCGCCAGAGTCATTATTTCATAATCACAGTAACATAATATAAAAACTCTATTTACGGTAAATTTAATCACGTTACTCACTAAAAGCATATTTATATTCTCATATAGAACGTCTGCCTTAGATTAGACACATCGACCCATCAGTTCATGTAAAGGGCATTAACAATAACACATTTTATATCAAGAAGCGCAAATAAGGTTATATATTATTAATTGCGAAAAGAAATAGTTTTAATTAATTTTGCTTTGCAATTTATAATTGGTAAATTATTCAAGTGCTAAAAGATGTATATTTTTTAAGATACCTAAACAATTTGTTTGCGTTTGTAAGACTTGTTTAATATAATATGATAGGTTTTTAATATATTACCAGAGTTTTATTTACCATCCAGTGATAAGCAATACCCAACACAATCATAAAGTATTCCATTTCTTAAGGGCCTACTTTATTCAGCAAGGAATTTATCGCTGCTGGAATTTACTGCAACAGACCTGAGCTGAACAGACTAGCGAGATCACAACGCGCTGCAAAATACACCTTAAACACCGCTTACACACTGCGAGACGTTCGAAACTGTGTCGAGGACGAGCCGATCGAATTGGGCGAATTGATATACTTTCTATTCCGTCTGTGGCTCGCGTTGTTTTTATCGGTAATTTGGTTCCATTTTGGAGAAAAATATTGGATGCAAAACAATACCCGCGGTTAAAATTAGACAAAATATAATAATACCTGGTTAGTGGCTAACGTACCTATATGTTGTTTGGTAGGTACCTACTTATTATTATCATAATTTTATTAAGTAAAATTAAAAAATAAGAATTTTCATTTTTGCGTTTGGAAAAAATTCAGCAGCCGCCGCGCCGCAAGGCGTAGATAATAGAATACGATAATACATATAGTAAGATAGTAGGATGAATAAGTATCTTAAAAATATATTTTATACGGGCCGTAATGTAATGTGTTTTCGGCTTGAAGCCTCGGCTACTACATCTTAAGAGCGTAAAACATTACTTATGACCGAGATACATACAAGATTTTATACATAATCAATTTTTGCAGTGAAGTACCTCTATCTATATTTGAGGCCATCCCCGGAAGAAGGGCCCATATGGCAAATGGCGGTTTTGAGAAAAACGCAATTAAAAATTTAACAATTTATTTTATAAACTAAAGTTTAAATTTTGAACTGTATTAAAAGCTGAAATAAAAATATTGTATTTAAACTAAAGTAACAATAAGATGCTTCAAAGATATTAATATATTTTTATGTAAAAATATTTTTTTTAAATTGGCTTGTCATAAGCCCTTTTTCCACAGAACATTTTCGGAGGTATGAAATTAGATTTTAAAAAATTTTAATTGGCAAATGACTTTCAAGAATTAAACATTATACATAGAACATCAAACATTAAAACAAATTTAATAAAAAGGTAAAAGAAAGTTATACAGAAACTTCTTCAAGTATCCAGCGAATGCATAGTTCATCTTCTTGGGACAAAAACGAAAGAAGATCTCTTACGTCTTTTTCCTTCGCCTGCTTTATTCCAATCACTGGCACAGTTTCAGTTCTTCCCTTCCAAATGGTGAATGGTGTGTAATTTTCCATGTATGTTTTAGAACAAGCCAATGTTCCGTCTTTTTTGTATTTCATTTGTACATACTGTTGAATGCTGAAAACAATCCCCTTTGTTTTCGGCTTCTTTAGGAAATGAACACAGTGACTTAAAGTACTGAAAGTATGTTTTGTATTTCATTTTTAGAGGTGTACCTGTATTTTCTTTATAGTATTGTATGAAAAGCTCATACAGGATTTTAATATTTAATTCGGGATTTTCGAAATATTTTAGTTCAGACTTGTGTTGGGAATAATGACTTTTTTTAGACGGAATAGTTTCCAAATGCGCTTTAAGCAAGTCATGAATGTTGGGAGCCAATTTGTGGGGTCTGTTGGCATGTGTCCTTCCCTTTTCTATAAATGAATCGTCCTCAATTATCTTTTTTTGTACTACACGAATGCGCTTCACAGATACTTGGAAAAGTTTTTGGATCATGGTCCGATATGATTTTATTCTGTCACCCTTTTGGGATACGAGATATTCCCATGTACACGCTCGTAAACCTTTTGGATTATTCTTGAGTGGTTTACATTCCATACACTGAGCCAACAAAGAGTCCTGTTGAAGCTTCGACTGTAAATAGAAGTGTTCCAATATATGTTTTTGATCATCGGCACTTAAACGAGTAAAACAACTTTCCTGGCAACATGTTGTGATCACCTGAAATGACTTAGCTGCAACATCACGACCTGCCGAGGTGACGTACATTTTCCCCTATTGTCTTTTAACTTTTCTTGTATCTCGCGTTACATTAATTTTTTTAGATCTTGTCAGAATTTGTCTGACTAGCTCTTCGTCAGAATCCATTTTTAAACCTCAATAAGCACACTTACGTTGACGACAAGCAAACGAACTACTGACGCGAACAGAACTTTGTTAAAATGGCCGTTAAATATTTATTTACAGATTGACAGAGGTTTGCGACATCGTTGCCAAACTTGGCCGAAATAAACATTACATCATGGCGGATCGATTTAAACGATCTGCGGAAGAAGGGCCCATAGGCTTATGGGCCCTTCTTCCGGGGATGGCCTCATTTATTAAAGAAACCTCTAACATAACGCAAATTTGCAATCGAAAAAAGGTTTCCTTAAATCATACTTTAAAATTTTAAATAAGTTAGTGGTATATCAGAAAAAAGTTATCTGGGTGTTATTAACCCGCTCGCAACCGCCTGCGGTTACGAGCGGTCAGAATGTTAGCGGAGGAAGGGGAACTCATCCACTATAAATGACCATTGCAACTCTTTTTTGCCTTTGGCCGAAAGAATCACCGATATTTTGCGATTGCAGCCTCAGTCAGGCGTAGGATCATGACCATCAATTTTAATGCCAAAGTAATTACACGTACGAAGATATATTAGCGCCCGTAATAATTCTAAACATTTAAATAATAGTTAGTGGCATATCAGATAAATAATGAAAATTCAGAAAAAAGTAGATCTACGAGCCGGATTCGAACCGATAACCTTCCATTTCATTTTAAAATCTTTATTTTCGTATTTCTTTTATAATATTAAGCCTATGTTTAAGTAGTCTTATCTAGCTAAAACTAACTAGAACTAACATGTTTTGGGCGCATATGAGCCGTAAGCATACCGCCCAAGAAACCGAGCAAGCTCGGCGGCCGATATTTTGGCTTAAGGACACACTTAACATTTAAGTCACTAGCGCATTTCACTCGCGTCCCGGCAGTGCCTTAACGGGTATTAACGAGTTTTTATTACCGAGGGGTGTAATCATTACGTTCGCAAAAAGTTTCGATGAATTGACTTGGAAAACCAATGGCAAGCATTCTGAGAAAAGCTAAAAAAACCCAGTAAAATCAATTCAGGTACTGAAATTTTGTGCCCGCCCGCAGCAGGCAATCGCAATGCAGTGGAAATGACCATTCAACCGCCATGCACGGCGGAGATAGGCCTTGTATTCGGTGGGAGTGTCCAGTGTCGAGCCTCCTCCCACTGGCGTTGTTATTGTTTGTGAGTGTGCACTCCTATACTAGGCGCTCTCCGATCTCAGTGCGAAATCAGGGAGCCCCCAGCACAGGAATGCACTTTGTTTGTTATTATGTCATGTTAAAATAATTTAATTGTTCGTCTACTCATGTGAAAAAAATTATTTATTAAATAATGAAGCTGTGAAATATTATTCTGTCATTTTTTGTTTGCTTGTCTTTTTACCGTCGATTTTGATTTTCATTAGCCAGTGGGAGATTGTAGATGGGTAGTCTGTAGTAAAGCGGTTTATGTTTGCGTCATTGTCTGCTCGTCTGTCTGTTATATTTCTTATCAGTGATGAGTACTGTAGTTGGTATGTGTAAAAGTCGTTTGATATGTCACGTATGTGTTCTGTTATGTAATTTATCGCCGCCATATGGTGCAAGTCCGCGATCGTGACGTATCTGTCAGATGACGTAACACACCGGAGGACCTTATTCTCAAACCTCAGCAGCCGTTGCTGCTGAGTGTTTGAAACACTACACCATACAGGGGCTCCGTAAGTCAGTATAGGTCTAATAATCTGTCGATAGATCAGTAGCTTGTTGGATGGGGATAGGTGGGATTTTTTGGATATAATAGAATATAGGCTTTGCATGGCAGCAAAGCCTTTTTCAAGGATATCAGAGATATGTGCATTAAAGGAAAGCCGCTCATCTTTTGTTATGCCAAGATATTTTACTCTGCGTTGAGGTTGTATCGGTATATTGTTGATTTTAAGTGGAACAAAAATTTTATTGTTGGTGAATTTCTTAGTTAGGGTTGCATAAACCGTTTTAGTAGGATTTACCGCTATTTTCCACTGTTTAAAATAGGGATCTAAGATGTTTACATGCGATTGCACCTGTCGCTTAGCGGCTTCCACGTAAAACGATTGTGCATAGATTAATGCGTCGTCCGCGTACAACGCAAGTTTGGTGAGGGGATACCTCGGGAAATCTGCTGTATACACCAACGCCCTAACCAATGGGGCCATCAAACACATGTCAGGTTATTCGCTTGTCGAGATCTGCTTCTTGCTTGCTTTTCTGAAATTTCATTCTTCGTCTGATATGCCACTAACTTATTGAAAAATTTAAAATTATTACAGGCGCTAATAAATTTTTCTAAGCCAGCCTTTTTTTGTGTGTACAAATTCGGCTCCATTGGCTCTAACCAGCGCCATCCAATTCATCTTTTTGTTTCCAATTGCAATTAGCCTATATTTTTGCAAAAAAAGGCCAGCGCTAAAACAACCGTCGCCAATATATAATAATATAACGGAACTAACCTTAGTTTTACCAGTCGGTTGAAATTGCTCGTTATTATTTATTCCAAAGGCATTGATGTCTTACCACCCCAGGCCGACGATCAGCGTCACGAAATGAATATGCTGTTACCCATTTCCCAGTTTAACCAATAAATAGCGAGGATATTAACCATGAAACACGCAGTAAAATAAGTACTTATTTTACTTTAAGTTACATGTTATGCATAGAAAGGTACATTTTATTTTTTTAAGAAAAAGTATCCTTGTATCCCCTCCTCCAATCTCAAAGATTTTGTTATATTTTTAAATGAATGGCGTACAACATTCATCATGCCATATACTATCAAATTCCTATTTAATAATCAAATAAAATACAGATGGTCTACCTCCACAATATATACCGTGCGAGCAAAAATTATTTTCATCCAAGAGGGATTGGACTGAAAAACGTAGGGCTTGGTTTAGATCACAATCATAAGGGGGCAATATATCTAAACAAATCTAGGTTAAACTTGTGTCAAATGCTATCTATTGGCACCCAACAGGTATTAAGCTCTACCGTTAAGCAGTACGGTCTTTGATGAAAAGTACACTTTGACAATAATAATTAATAATTGCTAGCACGGTATTAAAAAGTTATCAAAACTTCATTGCTTCCTGAAATTTTGATAACTTTTAAATATATATTGTGGAGGTAGACCGTCTGTATTTTAATTGATTGTATAGACTCCACTGCAAGCATGAACTACTTCTTCAAGTCCTATTTACTAGCTTCTTAGGTCGCTCATAAATAGGACAGCTGATAAGAACTCATTATATTTGATAATCTATAATATAAGTCAATATTATTTATACCAGAATCACGTGATACACAATAGGTACTCTACGTGGTCGTGGTATGCATGGTGTCAAATTTTTTTAGTAGCTTCTTAGCTACCTTATAAATACGACACATATTGTAAATTTGTTCCAATTTATGGGTAACGCAAATATTTAATTATTGACAACAAAACCTAAAATAATTAATAAAATTTACCTCGTGCACTTTCAATTTTTATTTTCCTAACTTAACTTCTTCTCAGATATCTTGCATCTATATTGATTGTTTAACGTCGACTGAGAATAAATAAAGCTGTAGATAGGCAACTCCTAATACATTTCGACAAAAAGATACTTCGCGCGCTGCTTATTATGAACTTCCAGTCTGCATTTTTGGGATTGTAAAGATAAGACTTGAGAGCTATAAGCTATATAGTCCTTTAAAAAGAATTATTACCGGCGATATTGACCTTGAAAAATGTCTAAAAATGAGTACTTTTGGTTACCATTTTTTATATAATATATATACCGGGTGTCCCACTAAGAATGGCTGTCGGCCGTATCTCAGAAAGTGATCTCGTGAGTCGTATGTCTTGCGGAAAAAAAATATATTAGCTAGTGGTCATGAGAAATTGTTGGAAATTATTTTCAAGTTTCTCAGACTGGCGCTAGAGGGCGCAACAGTAACGGTAAATATGAATTACGAAGTTTCCTCAAAAGTCGCCTAGTTAAGGTATTTACCGAAAATAACATTTTTGTATATTTCGAAGATGTATTAATAAAATTCACCTATAGAACGTGTTCGTCACTTTTCAAATAAAGTGGTGGGGGAAGGTTGAGCATTATTTGTAATAAATCCTGATAACTCCGGTCTGGCTTAACATAATTTAGTAAACTTAGTTTTGTTAAAAAGGCCTTTTCTCACTCTATATATCATCTTATGAACTACGGCAATATGTGTTTTACACTAGGCGCTAGGGGGCGCTGTCTTACAACTTCACAAACATTGCGCGTTTTTTCCATAATTGTAAATATAATAGTATATTCAATTTTACCTGATTACAAGGATGATTAAAAGTCTAAGTAGTCAGCGAAAACCGCAAGTTAATATCTATTTTCAATCCGGAGATATCAACAACAATAATCATAATTACGGAACATTATGATTTATTTTCAAGTTGCCATTGTAAAGCTTTTTTTAAGAGTCAAATAGGCCTTGGAAAAACAAAATATGAATTGAAACTGTGCACGCGTGTCACCTTTCATTATTACGTCAAAAATTTTGTTGTGCCAACAGTGTTGTGTCGTATTTGATTTTCAAAATGCCTCTGTTACTTAAAGAAGCGGTTGACATTATTGCGGTGTATCTTGAATGTTTGGGAAATGCAACAATTGCTGAACGGGTTTACGCAGTACGATACCCTCAAAGGCGCTGATACGACAGTAGAATGCTTAATCGTTTAGCTAGCCGTTTTCGTACTACTGGAAGTATTCGCCGCCCTGTACATCGCAGACGCCGCCGATGTCTAACCGAGGAAAATATTGTAAATGTTTTGGCATATGTGGAATTTAATCCAAAAATTAGTATTAGATTAATTGTTAGAGACTTGGGCGTTACTCGCTCTACTGTGTGCATAGGATTTTATTAGAAGAAAGGTAAGTAATTATATCTATATGTTATAACTCTTAAATAGTTTAAAATAATGCCAATATTTCTCTTAATAGTTTTCAAGTCAATGTAATAAGTATTTTGTTGTTTTTTAGGCTACATCCCTACCATATTGTGCTCCACCAGGCTTTGACCCTGCAAGATTATGATAGAAGATTGGATCATTGCTATTGGTTGCTCAATATGATATTGGAAGATAGAAATCTAATCTCCAGAATTTCGTGGACTGATGAAGCTACTTTCTATAGTAATGGAGGAGTAAATCGCCATAATATGCATTATTGGTCGCGGGATAATACCCATTGGATGCGGGAGGTGCAGCATCAAGGAAGATGGAGTGTCTGTCAATGTCTAGTGCGGCATTTTGGGTGGCAGAATAATTGAACCGTTTGATTTAATGAGGGCCTGCCAGGTAATATTATAGGATATATTGTGATACTGTTAATGAAAGTGGTAACTTCTATTTTAGATCACCTGACTTAACATGCCTAGATTTTTATCTATGGGGGAGAATAAAGGATCTTGTTTTCGTTACCAGACCCACCACAAGGGAAGACATGATAGAAAGGATAATGGACACTAGCCGCCGTATCCCTATGGCAGAGGTGGAAACTGCAGTATTATCAACCAGGGAGAGATTCGAGTCGTGTATACAGAACGATGGGCGACAATTTGAACATTTAGGGCGCCACTGAGAATTATTGTCGTAACGATATATTTGCTTGAAACATACGTACCTTCATATTGTGTCTTTTCGAGGCCTATTTGACTCTTAAAAAAACCTTTACAATGGCAACTTGAAAATAGAATCATAATGTTCCGTAATTATGATTATTGTTGTTGATCTCTCCGGATTGAAAATAGATATTAACTTGCGGTTTTCGCCGACTTCTTAGACTTTTAATCATCCTTGTAATCAGGTGAAATTGAATATACTATTATATTGTATTATGGAAAAAACGCGCAATGTTTGTGAAGTTGTAAGACAGCGCCCCCTAGCGCCAAGTGTAAAACACATATTGCCGTAGTTCATATGATGATATATAGAGTGAGAAAAGGCCTTTTTAACAAAACTAAGTTTACTAAATTATGTTAAGCCAGACCAGAGTTATCAGCATTTATTACAAATAATGTTCAACCTTCCCCCACCACTTTATTTGAAAAGTGACGAACACGTTCTATAGGTGAATTTTATTAATAAATCTTCGAAATATACAAAAATGTTATTTTCGGGATACCTTAACTAGGCGACTTTTGAGGAAACTTCGCGATTCATATTTACCGTTACTGTTGCGCCCTCTAGCGCCAGTCTGAGAAACTTGAAAATAATTTCCAGCAATTTCTCATGGCCACTTTACCTAATATATTTTTTTTCTGCAAGCCATACGACTAACACTTTCTGAGATACGGCCGACAGTCATTCTTAGTGGGACACCCGGTACATATTAGGTATTTTCGGTAAAAATAGGTAGTGTTGCAGCCTCATCCAAACAGTCTGGACTCCATCCTATAAAAGAACTTGCTTATTTAATCACGTACTTACAGCTTACACAGTTTGGTAACTGGTCTGCGATAAGATTTTTTTCGCTGGTTTTACTTCAGCTACTTGAATCTGTTTATCGACTCCTGGGAGTACGGAGATTAATTTTCCAATTTTCCAGACACGTCGAGGAGCATTATCTTCAACGATCAGAACTACACCGTTTAATTTTATAAGTTCATTGTTGTCGCTCCATTTTTTCTTTTAGACAAAGTGGGCAAATATTCTCTTGTCCATCGTCTCCAAAAATTATTAGTTTGCATTTGTGACTTGGTGTTTGTGTCCGGGTCCCATAAGACACCTATAATTTTCTGTACTAGGATACTGTTCGCGAAATTCTTTATTGCGGCAATATCTCCATGAAGCTATTTACGTATTTTTAGCGAATTAGACATTCAGTTGACGACTTCGAAGCCACCACGCTTCATAACAATTCTTACTTCATTAATCAAAACTACAGCCTCTTCATCTTTAGAGTCCAGGCAGTCATCGACATAGAATCGTATTGTTATGAATCCGTTGAATTTTCATGTGCGTTCAGGTTCTTGACAAACTATGCGCAAGCAGGTGAATAACTGGCTCCAAAAGTCATAACATTCATTTCATAAGTGTCTGCATCTTGATTCGTTATTAAGTTTCTCCATAAAAGTCGCTGAGCACACTGATCTTTTTTAATGCGTACTCGGCAAAACATCTCCCGTACGTCCCCACAAAATGCTACCATACGCTGTCTGAATCTTTATAAAAATAGCCACTATTGATGGCTGAAGATCAGGTCCTGTCAATAGGTCATCATTTAAACAAACACAATTGGATTTGGTTGCACAATAAAATAATAGTCTAATTTTCCCTGGTTTATTTGGGTTTGTTGTGGCAAAATAAGGCAGGTACCAAGTGTTAGAAGATGGCTGTTAATTTTTTCACAATATGCTCTTCCAAAGTTTTTGTCTCTTTAGCATTTTCTATCCATGCAAAATAATATTTTAAGAGCTATGGAACGACTTTGCGGTAGATTCGCATTTTCTTCTTTCCACAATAGACCAATTTTAAATCTATTTGTTTCTTCTAATATTTTTTATGTCTTTTCCATTATCATCATTGTTTGTTCTTCATTTCTATTAATTCAAAGTCAAAGACAAAGTCAAAATATGGTTTATTGTAAGAAGAACAAATATCTTGTTTATAAAGCGGATAATTAATCAAGAAGAGAATAAAACTAACAATAAAATAAGAATATAAAAATAAAAATACCTGTCAGAAGATAAAATATGAGACTAGCACAAAATAAAATAAAGAATAACTAAAATATACATAACTGTAGACCAAAATATTCCTAAAAGCTGTAATAGGACCTTGTAGTCAAAACTATCTTTTCCCTCCTCCAAAACTGCGAGTATGTCAACCGTCTGTATTCCGTGCTCAAATGGTTATAGATCTTGAGGCTTTCATATATAAGACATTTTTTAGTACTGTCAATATTCCCTGTGCAGTAACCAGCGGTCTGCAGTGCTCCCTAATTCCCACCCGGCACATAAAAAGTATGGCCGTTCCTAAGTCGTTCCAGACAACCCTAACGGCAAAGCAACCAGAGGCCAGCTTAGAACTCAGTAATGAAATGTGTTCTCCAAATTTCAGTTTGTTGTCTAACAAAAAAATTTCATTGTGTACGATGTTCCATTTCCTTTTGTCCTACATGGTAGCATGTCGACTCGTTCTGAATATTCTCGTCTTTGTATACTTTCGTCTGTCGACTGTATACAAAGTGTTTTTGAGGGACCTGCCAAGCTGAGCACTTCTTGTTTTAGTAGGGTCACTGTGAAGACTTCGTCACAAAATGCTATGACTCTTATAACACCATTTGGACCTCCTATATTTATTGGAAGGTATCGCAAAAGAACATTTTTTGTTGTACTTTCTTGGATATTTCCTACTATTTGAACGGTGGCAGAGTGTTGTACTGGTTATTCTTGATCCATTTTTTTCCATAATCTTATGCAACAATGGATGATGATGTAGTTTGCATTGATTTATTCCACATACTTTACTTAATTTACATTTAAACATTCAATGCCCTTTATTTAAACATGAAAAACAAAGTTTGTTGCCGGTGATTGACGCCCATCTCGTACCAACAGACGAATTTTTCAGGAATTCAGGAACTTACTGAATGACCTTTTCGTTCACATTAAAGTAAAATAGTAAAATTAGGAGTAAGACATCGGTAATGAATACATAACTAAGATAGAACCAATAGTTCATATCACATGTTTAAACTTCATAACCGAAGTGCCATTCATTTTAAATATTATTTATGTTTAACCTTTACACTTCACATACATAAAAAATTATGAGAAAGAAATGGTAGCAAAAGTATCAAAATAACACACATATAACAGTTGATACAAACTACAAGTCAAGATCAATCACAAACGATAATCTAATAAAACCATTATTAAAAATTTCAAAATAGTTATTTATGATGTGAGTGCGTTTCGTGAAATTGTTCAATTCGCTCCGCTACGCTCCGCTCATTTTACAAACTTTTTCACTCACAAAATAAAATTACTTTTAACACAAATATCATACAATGTTTTTTGGATAACTGCCCTATTTCGATAATAAAATAGGGGAATTTGGAATGACATTAAACTTCAAAATGCATTTTAATATTCAAATAATCACAAGGTTGTTGTGAATGACAAACGTTGCCAACGCTATGGTTACTAACAAATGCTTGTTTACAAATAAAAAAGATGCTGTCATTTAAATAATTGCGTTCTTGTCCAATTTTTGTCTTTGGTTCTTGACTGCTTAATATGTTTGTCGATAGTGGAATAATTAATAAAAGTGTTGATGGAAGTCTACGACGGTAGCCGAGGGCTATGTTGATCATTCCATTGCTTATAAAAATGCCATTGCGGAAAAAAATGTCCCAACCTCTAACAACTCAGCAGATTTTGGAACGTCATCATCCAATATTGTACTTCCGGCACCTTCCGGTTTCTACTAGTTATGATGGTACTGGGGATTCTAGTAATGTGTTTCCTAAAGTCGCAAGGCATTAATGTTAGCAATTGTTTTAGTTGTACAATTAATATTAATGTTCATAAGTAATCGAGTAAGTAATGATTGTTAAATATTGATAATAAAAATTTGCACTTCCTAAAATTATTATTATAATTTTATTTGATTTCATCATAAGAAAATGTAGGGTTAAAAATATTTTTAACACGCTTCCACGTAAACAATCAAAGTCCAAGTCAAAAATCTCTTTAATCAAAATAAAATTGACAGACATGCCTACATGCACATACAGACAATTTTGAATGACTCAGCGTCAATAAAGTTACATATAAGAATACAAAATACTCTTAAACACTTAAAACTCTTACTTGTAAGACAAAATACTCTCGAACATTTAAAACTCTTACTTGTAATACAAAATACTCTCGAACATTTAAAACTCTTACTTGTAATAAACATATTCTATATATAATAGCTCGTAAAATAGTTAAAATACACAATCACTTTAAACACTGTTGACTCTCATTAAAAGTGTCACTTTTAATGGCAGTTGTACAACAAAGATTATATATTATTATGTCCAAAAAATTCGGCTATATTATAAAATGTCCTACTACCATCAACTATGAGATCAATTCCAAGGATAACATTGTTGTCATGGAAATTATGTGGCGGTTATCGCTAACAGGACATTGATAGAATGGGCCTAATGCGCTGTTAGCGACATCATGGGTAATTTTTGTCCACAAATCTTGTACCAGTCTATCAGGCCACACTAGATAATGTTCACCTGGGTATAATTTAAGATTAAATCATTTTTAATTTTTTTGAACTTAACTCGAGATATGTTTAAGAGGAATTGATATTTTGCTATTATACTGGATATTTGAGACAAGGTCTTTTGTCTGATGTAAGCAGAAGGTCTAAAAGGAAAGGTCTGTTGTTTTTCCTAAATCTAGTTCGTTCATGTATGTGCAGAGTTAAACTAGTACTGAGAAAGAAACGCGTTCATAATGCATCTGTAGGCGAATGATTTTCTATTGATCAATGATTTAACCAGCTGTTAAAATCTCCAAATATAAATAAATAAATAAATAAATAAATAACCGTTTATTGTCTAACAGGATACAAGCCCAATCTAAAGACAATTGTACAATAATAATGAATTAATGAAAATGCTGTACCTACTTAAAGTAAGTAAGAAAGAAGTAAGAAAAGTAAAATAAGTTACAAGTTATAATAATAATAATAGTAAATAAAAAATAACAATAGCAAGAGCTAAGTTGGATTTTCCATCATAGCGAGCTTCAATTTGCTTTTAAATTTTTGAAAAGAGTCGCTGAATAAATCAACCGACGCCAGACTCTCGACAACATTAAAGTTCATACATGTCCGATAGAGGGGTGCTTTGGTGGCTACGTTAGTTCTTACGGATGGCAGATAGAATCTGTTGTGATTTCTGGTATGAAAGGGTGGAGCTAAAAAGTTTAACTGACATAGAAGGGCAGCACAGTCAATGTGGCCATTGCAAAGCTTGTATAGAAAGGCCAAGAAGTGTAGCATATGCTTTTGGTGCAATGCCAATAAGTTAAATCTATTCAGAAGCTGTAGGTGATCAAACCCGCGTTGGGGATACGTACCGTCTAATCTGTAAGCGAGATGCTTCAGGAATTTTCGTTGAATGCTTTCTAGTCTATTAATGTGTATTTGATAAATGGGTGACCATATCTGTGATGCATAGAGCAGCTTGGACTTTACAAGTGTGTTGTGCAACACTATAAAACATAGTGGAATTTCAAAGTGTTTTGTGGATCGGAGGAGGAACCCCAGCGACTTTAGTGCACTACGGGCAGTTGTGTCTATGTGGATGTTGAATGTTAGTTTCTTATCAAAACAAACGCCCAAGTCTTTGACATGGTCGCAGTTGTCAAGAATGGTGTTGTTTAAGATGTAGGGGTGATCAAGTTCAATTTGTTTAAGTGAGAAGGACATTTTTTCACATTTATTTGTGTTCAGGTGAAGCCTGTTTGCCGTACACCACTGCGAGATAAGGTCCAGGTCTAATTGCAGTTGTATGCAAGTCCTCCCAACAACGAATACAATTAAAAAATTTTAAGTCATCCGCGAATAAAAGAGTGCAGCTTTTTACTTCGGACATAATATCATTAATAAAAATGGAAAATATTAATGGGGCTAGATTACTGCCCTGCGGGGCTCCACTTGTAGCCATGGATGATTTTGATTTGTGACCATTGTACTCAACATATTGACGACGTTGAGAAAGGTAAGAAGAGAAGAAATAAATTAAGTCAGTATTAAAGCCTATTTTTGACATTTTCTCAGCAACAATCCCGTGATCCATCTTGTCGAAAGCCGTATAAATAGTGACAACTTGACAACCCTCATTAATAGCATGATACGTATATTGAAGAAAACAGGTTAGTTTGGTAACAGTTGACCTTCCTGAAAAGAAACCATGTTGATTTGGGGAGATGAGGTTTTTGACCTTAAAAAATAGTTGATTGTATATACATTTTTCAAAGGCCTTCGCAAAGTTGGACAGAATAGAGATAGGACGATAATTCTCTATGGAGCCGATGTTGCCTGCCTTGAAAACCGGACAAATCCTTGCTTGTTTCCAGGCGTCTGGAAAGGTATTAGTTGATAAGGAAAGATTGAAAAGCCTGGTTAATGGTTCAGCAAATACGTGAGCACAATCTTTCAGAAGGAAAGCAGGTATATTGTCTGAACCAGCAGTCTTTTTATTTTTAGTAGATTTTAGTGCGCATAGTACATCCGTTATATCAAGTGGCTCCAACGAGACGTTGCCGCAACCCTCGCTGGCAATGTCAGGCGGGTTTGAGACTACGTAGACGCTATGAAAGAAGTTTGCGAAGGCATCCACAATATCCTCGGGACAGCCAAGTGAGGTGTTATCGGAATTCATAAGCGTGCCAGGTATTCGCGATTTATTCCGTAGTTGCTGAATATACTTCCAAAAGTGTTTAGGTTCAACTGTGATAGAATCTTGAACCGTGTTCAAATATGCACTGTAGGCCACATCAACTTGGCGTTTTATAGCTGATCTTAGGCTTTTAAATGCCTCGTACGACTGCAGGGTTTTAGAGGTTTTCCATTTCTTAAGAAGCCTAAACTTTTTTTTGATGTTTGCAATAATTTTGGGGTATACCAGGCCGGGTAGGTATATTTTCTATTGCTCTGTTTGAAAAGAGGAACTGCTTGGTCAATAAGTTCATAGAGTTTGTTATAGAAGGCTTTGACTGCTGTATTAGTATCTTGTATCTCGGATAAAAACTTCCAGTTTGTTGTTAGTGTGAGATTGTAGAGAAGTGGGTAGTTAGCTTTATGAAAGTTATAATTTCTGGCTTGAGTATTGGAGGGCAAGTCAAGTTGATTGGAGAAGGTCAAGTCAGGGATGATGTGGAGTGTGGGATGATGTGGAGTGTGGGATGATAGCTGACGAGAGCACTTCACAAGGCCGGTTAGCCATGACCAGATCGAGAATGGAATCATGCTGATTCGCGACTCTATTAAGTTAGTTAAGGTCAAAGAAAGATAGAAAATCGTACAATAATTGGAGTTGACGACTGGCATTAGCAGGGGGGTCCAGATAGTGGATATTTAAGTCGCCCAACAGGATAATGTAATGTCCATGTAGATAGGTCAATGATTCCAAGATATCGAAGAAAGTTTGGTATTGTTCAAGAGGTGTATTTGGTTGAAAGTAAACCGTAAAGACGTACAGCATACCTTTTCCATTCTAATCATAGACCCAACAATATCCATAGCCGGCAGTGAATCATGAAAAACGGACAAATCCAACCTTGCTGATAGAAGACAATCACGCACAGCCAGCATAACTCCTCCCCCCCTGGATACGTTCATGGCTTCAAGGTCGCGGTCCTTCCGATACAAGATGTAATTAGCATCGGTGAGCTCGGCATCATCCAGTCCAGACTGTAACCAGAATTCAGAGACTGCTACTATATGGTGTTCACAGATGGACATAGATTTATAAAATTCGTGAGTTTTGGTGTTTAGCCCACGCACGTTCTGGTAGGCGATGCTTAGGTCGGCCTTTTCATTTGATGTTCCTGAGAGTTTAAAGGCTTTTTGTCCATGCTGACAATTCTAGGGTTTCCATTGACTTATTTTATTTTTAGATTTGTTTCACCAGCCGCAAGACGTTGTTTAGTTTCACGGTACTCCTAGAGTTGTTTTGGCGTTTTGTCTAAACTAAGTGATACATTTGAGAGACTAGGTTTGTTTTTTAGAGTCTTTGTATTCGACAGCACCTTTATGGCGATTTCAGGAGATCCACAAACCACTTTGATAGGTCGGGATCTGTCGGTGGAGAATTTGCCTAGACGAAAGACTCTGATGGTAGTTGGATCAATAGTGATGTGAGGAATAGTTGTACTTATTATATCTAGTGCAGTGGCTTTATCCTTGTCGCCATTGGGTTCGGTGTTTGAGTCAGGAAGACCAAATAAAATAAAGTTGTTTCTACGTCTCCCGCGGTCATGGAATTCCTCATACAGGTCCCCAGCAGCGACCACCCCAGTTACGGTAGAAGGCGTAGGCCTACCAGAGACAATAATGAAAGATAGTTGTCGTTTAATATCAGCAATTTCCGATCTTAGTTCAGTATTTATATTTGTTGATGTTCATATTTGGCAAGGAGATCGCTATGTTGTGATTGGATCTGTAACAACTTATCCATAATGTCATTTAGCGAGACCTGGTCCTGACTTTTGGGAATTGATGTTTCCTCGGGTACCTCTTGCAGAGGGGCAGCGCCCGGGCCAATGGAACCTCGATGGGTTTGTTTTGGGTGCTGTCGATTGTCAGCCTGAGAGTTATTGATATCTAGGCAGGGGCCACAAGACCAGGTGGTTTCTTTAGACTTGGTCCACATGGAAGCCTGCTTATTGAACTCTCGTCCTATGAGACCAGAGCATCCCTTGTGAAACCAGGACAGGCATGAGCAGCAAGAAATTGATGGTGAGCTTTCCTTAATAGCCTTTTCACAGTAGGAACACCTAGTCTGTTTGCTATTGTTGGGTGCCATCCGTGCAGATTGTCCGTTCCCAGATCGGTGAAGGCACAAAAAAAACTTCAAGTATAGTTTGCAAAACCAGGAGGTTAGAATAAGAATAATTCAAGTGTGGTTACTAAAAATATGTAAAGGCTACTTAGATGCTTTCTCGCGGGGGCTATTGATTGAGGAAGAGGGATCGCTGTCGTAAAAACTGGGTGTTTGGGGACCGATATACAATACATTATACATGCAAAATTTAAAGTAAGTTTGTTTATCGCGGCTCAATTAATGCAGCCCCAAAAATAAAACTCAAGCGGGCTTATGTCTGGAGATCTTGGTCGCCAAAGAAATGAACCGCTTGTGCCCTAAAACATCTCGTCCAATAATATTTCAATGTCACGACATTGATAAGGCGGTGGCCCATCCGGTTGAAAGTAGATTAGTTGGCCTCAATGATCTATTGTTATCTGATCTATGGTTGGCGTGCTTCCAAGTTAATATCGTCCAAATACTCTTCCAGCACACCAGATATTATCATATCAAAATAATATTTTCTTCCTGTTAAAGTACCTACAGAAAATACAGCTCTAATTATTCTACTTCCTGTCAAACTACATTAAACATTTCCACTAAACTGATTTTAAGGACTTCTGAGATTAGTAAGAATAAGGTGTTTTGTTGTGACTAGTACTTTTCGTGTAAGTATCACATAACCAGTGACAAAAAATAAGTCTTCTTTCATGATCACCAGGCAATAACGTTTGGACTGGTCGATACTTATATGATACGTACATATTCTCCACATCATAACTAAGTTGACCACTAAATTTCTTCTAGAGTTCTCTTAATGGGCTTCAAAATATGGCAAGATGATAATTTCGGTATTTTCCCTTATTATAACTTGTGTTTCTTCTCCTTGTCTGTTCAAAAATACCCCCTATATAACAGCTCAATATCCCGTAAAAAACTAAAAAGTATCTCCTATCCGGCAGATCACGTACAGGGAACTTATGACTGCACTCTTCTGTCGCTCTAGCAGTATTCTTTTACACATTATAAGGTATGTCTCTAACATATAACATTTTTAACATGTGTCAAGGGCTTAAAATAAACAAAGGGCGATAAAATATTTCATTTTCGACAGCCTATTTGCTTAATCAATTTAATTTAATTATTAAAAGCAGTTTTTGATTTAGTAATTTAATTTGAAGTATTTTTTTTAACTGTTACCGGACACTGAGTCCGCGAGCCCGAGTTCGACGGAACACAGATAGTTACGCAACTGCATAGTATTTCTGAAAAGTATGTAGATTTTCTAGGAGCATAGGATAGGCGTTAAATACTGTATAATTTGATCAAAATTAACTTATATTAAAGGATCTATAATATAAATAACATATAAAATGAATTCATTAATTACAAGCCAAAAAAAAAACTAGTAAGAAAATTCACTATTTTTTTACTTCCAAAACAGTATCATTTAAGTTACCTTCTTGACTTTCCTGACTGGTTTCCATTTCGTCATCCGAACATTCCAAAATTGTTGGATCCATGTCTGGGTTTTCAAAGAGATTTTTCATTGCTTTAATGCTAACTTTCTTGATTATAACATTTCCTTTTTGATTATTGCTGCCCTTGACAGATTCAGTTGAAATATGGGATATCCTAAAATTGTTTACATAAAGTAATTGATTTTACCTAGAATATCTACACTCTGATTCAGTTGAAGTAATTTCTCTAAATGATAGTCAAATTGAAACAGCCTTAATTTTTGAATTAGTTAATGTTATGTATTTAATATTTTCTTTATGGTCGTCAGGCTCTTCCTAAGTTTGTAGCATACTGTTGAAGACGCTTTTTTTTAAATGATAGGTATGGATTTTCACCAACATATTGTCACGAAAATAGCGTATATTATTTGTATGTCAAGATCATTTGGTCAGAGGTTCTCAACAAGTCTTTAGTATAGTAAAAGGGCTCTGATTAATACACCTATGTTTAATATATAATGTTTTTTGGGTAACGTTATATACTGTAAAGGCGGTTTTCCACCAAACGACAAAAAAACCTCGAGTTGCAGTTGCTAAATTGACAAACATTTTGCAAACTTGCAGTTGATGCGACTGTATTTGGCAACTCAATAAAGACCCGTATCGTGGCGGAAAGATCAAAGGGGTTTCAATGTTGCGTTGCTGTTTCTGTAAGCAGTAGTTTTGGTGGAAACACTGGGAAGATGCGAAAAGAAAACAGGTGATTTCTGGTTTTAGTTTTTGTGTCAGGTTAGTGCGTTGAAGGCCAGAAAATAAGCTCTTGTTTTGTTTACTTGTACGAGTATTTCAAATAAGAAAAATATTTGAAGTGTAGATAGAGAAGGTTGGCAACTTAGTTAAGGACTACCGTGAACATCTCGGAACATATGGAATTCTTCACAATCAGAATGTAAAAATCAAATTGAAAAGTATGATTCATTGAAAGAACTATTGCAACCTTGACCAATGAAATTGACCAAAAAAGGAAAAATATAAATGCCCAATACCAAAGCTGCTAGGCAATATTTAATTGGAATATAATCCTGGTAGGTAGTATTTTGCTCGAAGATTTTGGGTCCCAATAGGTATATTAAAAGTCTAAAGTCGTTACTACACACTTATTTTAGTAAAATTTTGAAATGAGTATCTTAATTCTCCATTAATTTTCAAATCATCGTTTTTTAAGTCCTTAATCAGTATATCAATAGTGAAATTAAATCTTCGGCTCTAAATGGGGTCTTACCCAATACCCGTTTTTTCTTATTTGCCTCGGATTCTTTTTGAATTTTTAAAACAAAACATCGACAAGCCACAATAAACATGTTGTCGGTCAGACATTATTAAAACTGATTCTTTAGTGGAAATGCTTCGCACCCCAACCAAAACCGAGTGTGGTGGTAATATAAACTTTTGTCGGTTTGGTGGAATCACTGTTGTAGCTTGGGTTCCAAAAACAGAAACCAAAAAAAGTTGCTGCGTTTGAAAACAAAATTGAGCCGGTTGGGTGGAAAACCGCCTTAAGAGGAATATGGTCAGCAGTTGAGTACGGAAAGGACACTTTCTGCATGTGTCAGGTACAATGTTCTTACCTACGAGCGCGACGAAAATTGCGATATAGGCAAGCGATTGTTGATGTAGTGCTTCCTGAGTAAGAATTGACAGTACTATTGGCAGTAGTGTATCGCACATTTCCTCGCGCTCATAGAAAAAACATTGTATGTAACATGTGCACATTTTCCGCACTCGTTACATCTTATTGACGTAGGCTCTAAAAAAATGAAAGCTAGTAAATGGTGTAAAAATAATAAAAACATGACGAAAGACCAAGTACAAAAGTCTGGCGCTTTAAATTAGTCAATCAATAAAATTAGAGTAATACACTTTAAATAAATGTGATGATGTAAAAGCAACTTACACATCTAATGACTCAAAACCTCCAACAATCTTCTCTGAAGAATAATCTTGCTCTGTTTCGATCATAACACCATATTCCCTACATTCTTTAATAATGATTTTATCCAGCGCCATCTGACAGCTATCATAAACTTTAATTCCAACCGAAGCACCTTCTATCACAGAATCTTTAATAACAACTGTACTACCAGAATTACCCACTACAGCCATTGAGAAACCCAATATCTCGCAATCAGTTAGAGTTAGCTTCGCTTCATTCAGTACGAGAATACCTTGGTGAGTGGTAGATGACTTGTCACCAACAATTTTGCAGTTTTTAATGGTGACCTCTCCTTTTCTGACTAGTATTGCACACTGAGTATTTCTGCAGTCAAACGTAATGTTTTCAATCACAGAAGAATCTCCTATACAATCAAACATGACATCATTAGCTGAGGCGAATATTTCGACATTATTTTTGTCGTCCATTCCTTTAATGGTAAAATTTTCTATCAGAGCGCCTTGGCCTCTGATTTTGTGCTGACTGGGACTAAGCAGAATTGTGTCGTGTAAATTAGCTGTTTCCAGTTTTGACATTAAATCTGTTGAAAATGTTAGAGGTTCATTGGGATACAATTCTCCAACTATTTTTAGAAAAGATATGTAGTCGGCAGCTTTCGCTAAAAACAAAATTGGTTTTTAACAATAATTGTAAATATTGTTGAACAATATTGTATACAATAATTCGGTTTATAAACTACCAAGGGATTGGATGTTTAGATATAATCAAAAATTCAATAATTAAAAGTAGCTACTTTTCACGAACTTCTTCAATTAAATAAGAATTATTTCCAAACAAAGCCGTTCTGAAGATCTGCTTATCAACGTAGTACTAAGAAAAATAGAAGTAATAGACGTACTTAAAGAACAAACATTATTCTATAAGATAATTCGGAGCAGGACTTTTTTGCGCCGGAGGTTTTAACGTCAGGACATTTTAGCGCAGGATTTTTAAATCACAAATTACTCTCTCGGGGGTAAAATCTTATCCTTCACGTTAGAAAATTTGTGTTTGAAATAGGTTTGCAGAAATCCAAAATTTAACTTTAGATTGTAAGTGGCGTTACATTAAATCAACACAAAATCCAGCTGACTATTTATTAAGAGATTTGTCTCCCAATGAAATTTTAAATTAAAATACATAAATATATTTGTAAAATGTATTGTACCTATCTTAGACATTCATTAATTACTTACTGATTCATTAACAACTTACCATCTTTGCATATCAACCATATCTGTGATTTTTCTTTCTCCATCCTATTTGGCATCGCTGTTGATTCCTGACGTTTAATTATAACTTTTCTAAACATTTCATTTTCTAACAAATCAATCTCATTATGTATTTCCATAAGTCTAACATTTATTTCTATCAGATTATCCATATTTTGGTCTACAGGAATAAAATTATATTAAAAAATAAAATTAAATAATTATCTTTCTAGTAATTTTTTTAAAATTAAATAGCATGATAATACAAGTCCATATCAAAAATAACGTAGATGGTGATAACCCAGTAGTTGAATGTTATATAGGTACTACGATCGTGGTGGGGAGTTAAGCAAGGATTTTTTTACTTTATTTTTTCCGATATGTGTCCTCTGATGATAAAACTAGTTTTGATGAGGTGTGTTTATATCGCATTTTATTACTGGTAGCCACAATTATTAAGGTGTTCATTTTAACAACTACGGCTACGGAAAATTATGTTACCTTGTAAAAAATTGGGGTTTTTCAGCTTAAAAGGTCTAGTCATTAAAGGGGTGAGACACTTAAAAGGCAACATCGAGAAAGGCAATTTAGAAACCCCCGTATTTTCGAAACGGCTGAAAATAAATATCGACAATATGTTTTTGAAATCGAATCGCAAAATGCAATTCACTCGTCTGGTTATTGATGAGGGTTGCCATTTAAAAAAATTCAAAATGGCGTCGTGTCTGTCAAATCAAATATCGTTGTGTTCAGTGGACCTACAATATCCAAAGCTATTCTTGCCCAAGGAACGGCTGGAACTGGCATAATTGGTAGGTCTTTCGTTGTCCAGGATGAGCTCCTAGCAGGGAGGTATGGTATGCATGCAGGATTTCTGGTATAATAGACGAGGGAGCAACTAACTTGTCATGACGTTCTTCATTTCGTCTTTGTATAATAACCCTTCTTCATGAAGGTCGAACTCATTTGGGTTGAAACGGGTTAGCAAGGTTTGTACTTGTGGATCGTTTTCCTGGAGCGCGTTTACCTCCTGTTTACTCCACATGACAAATAGCATTGGTCTTATGTCGGGGTCATTGGTGACAAAGGCAACCGGTTTAGGGCCTGGATTCTGGATTAACTGTTCTTCTCTTAATCTTGTCAAACTGTCTACATTTTCATTCATGCGACCTGGGCGATATTTGATGGTGAAGCTGTATTCAATTATTAACATGGCCCATTTTGATAATCTGGAACTGGGACCCTTAATAGTCAAGAGGTATTTGAGGGGTCGGTGATCCGTAATAATCGTGAAGTGTGTCCCGATTAGATATACACGATAAGTTTTTATTGCATATACTACTGTTAAACATTCCCTCTCTATGGTGTAATACCGTCGCTCGGCAGCATTTAAGGTTCGGCCGGAGTAAGAAATAGGATGTTCCATTCCGTCGCGGCGTCGTGTACTTGGGTAAGTATAGCAATAATTGCAGTTGCGCTGGCGTCAGTGTTGACGATAAATTCTTTTTGGAAGTCGGGATACTTAAGAATTGGTGGCGATATTAATGCCTTTTTTTAATTGATCAAATGCTTGCGGTTGCTCTCTGGCCCAGGTAAAAGGTGCGTTTTTCTTGGTAAGTGATGTCCCACAGAGGCCAAGAAAAGCACGCATCTCCTTCACTGTTCTAGAAATAGGGTAATTTTGAATTATTTTGGTCTTCTCCGGACTGGTAGTGTATCCTACCTCCTTTATAACATGTCCTAGGTATTCAGTTTCTCTTTTCAGAAAATGACATTTTGTGGGCTTGAACTTGAGATTGCTTTCTCGCATTTTCTCAAAAATGTGCCGTAGTCGTTCTAAGTAAATATCCACATCATTCACAGAGAATACAATAATGTCGTCTAGATAAAGAAGGCATTCATTGTAGCTTAATTTTCCAAAAATGTGTGACATCATACGGCTCCATGTTGCTGGGGCGTTTTTAAGTCCCATAGCCATGCGAGTAAACTCATAATGATTATCTGGTGTCGAGAATGCACTTTTTTCTCTATCCTTAGGATGAAGAGGTACCTGAAAATATCCAGATGCCAAATCCATAGTTAAGAATAAGCTTGACCCCACAAGTTTATCAATTGTTTCTTGGATTAGGGGGAGTGTAAAATAGTCCGATTTCGTAATATTATTAAGTTCCCTGTAATCAATACATAATCTATACTGAACGTCTTCTCCAGGATGTTTTCTTTTCTCAATCAAAATAGCCGGAAAACTCCAGGGAGACTGGCTTTCAGTGATAATTCCGTCATCAAGAAGTTTCTGTATTTCATTTTTCATCACTTTCTGTCTATAGAATGGAACACGGTATGGTCTTTTTACAATAGGGGGAACGTTTTCTGTGATTATGCGGTGCGTCACGGTACAAGTCAGCTGTTGAGTTGGAGCTACGAATATGTCACTATATTCCAATACAAGGTTTCTAAGCTTTTCCTCGTCGTCAGTTAGTGGAATTTTCAACTTCAATTGTTTTAATATGTCTTGGCTGTCTTTCTAGGTAACTTTTCTTATACTGTTCCCTGCATCACTTTTTGTCGTTATGTCGGTTTCGAAAGCTATTGCTATAGTCATATTCTTTTGAACTAAGACCTCGGATTTTGCCACGTTGGCAAGCCTCACTGGGACTTTGTTTTTATTCTGGCATAGTATTCTGGCAACAAGCAGTCCTTGGGGTATATCATAGTTCCAAAATTATGTGCTGAGCCTTAACTCGGGATGCGCCCCTTAGAATCGCTTTACAAATAACTTCATTTCCTGGGGGAATAACCATATTTTCCATTGACTGTACGCATTTTCCTTTTATCGTTATACTTGACGTATTGTCATCTCGCTTTTGACGATTCTCTGTTTTCGCCTTGCCGGGTAATTGTATTCTTTATTCTTGCAACGGAAGCTGCAGTCTTCCTTGACTTTATCTTCAAAGTTTGTCTAGCCGTTTCTAGCTGTTCATTTGAGACATTCAAACGTCGGTCAAACTCTTGAACCTCGGATTCTTTCGTTATTGACCGTAACGTAAAATCCTAGGCAGAGTCACCTTGAAGTGCAGTCTTGATCTGATGCACCAGTTCCTTTAACTCTCCTATTTCGTTTTGTATCGCACAAATTTCCGTTCCGACGCCCAAAATATAGCTTATTGTGGCTTCTTTTTCTTCTTCTAATGGGAATTTGCTTTCGCACGCGTACATACAACCATTTCCCCAGTCTATTTTGACATTATGTAAATGTAAAAAATCAATGCCCAGTAAGAGATCGGCGTGAAAACTTATTGTATCTATTATCGTGAATTCATACCATACTAAACTATCTGGTCCAAAACTTATTGGAATGGTTACCTTCCCATAGGTAGGAATCCCATTTCCTTGTATATCTACTAGGTTATTACTTTTTCGTACTACTTTGAACCCCTTGGCAATTTCCGGCTTAACGAGGGATATTACGGCTCCCGAATCTATTAATGCTTTGCAGTCTTTAAAGTTAACACTTACCCTGACTACATTACGAGGTTTTGGTGTTCCTCTCTGTAAGCACGTATATATCCCAACCGGTGCCCCCCCCCCCCTCTAGTACCGGTTTGCCGGATTTCTGTTTACTAGACGGCATTCTCGATGTTCCTTTGGATGTAATAGATTCTCAATAGCCTCTTCTCTTTCCGCTATTTCCAGAGCTGCCTGTAGGGTAGTGGGATTTCCGGAGAGAACACGTTGCTTTATTGGCATGCTTAAGCCTAACATGAACTGACTGGTAATATCTCATTTCAGTTTTGATGTAAGTGCTTGATCAAAAGCGGGATCTCCTTTTAGTTTGATGGTTTTATTTCACAATACCTGTAATCAAGTCAGATATTGTCTACTGCTTTCGCCGAACCTTTGCCTACACTCGATAAAATGTTTCAGTGCAGAACCGGTTACAGATTGTCGAGTAAACTGGCTAGATAAGGCATTTTTTAAATTCCTCCATATTTGAGTATTTTTAAGGTTTGGATCAGCTTACAAAATTTGCTTAGCTTTTCCCCGAAGCTTTAGTCGGGCTACCGAAATTTTCTGTAGTTCGGTCCAGTTGGCTAGAGTAGCGGTTTCTTCAATTATAGACAAAAATTCTTCTATGCTTGTTTGCCCTTGAAAGATTGGTATAGATTCAAGTCCAATGAGAACAGGGGAACCATACACGTATTAGACAATTAATGCTTTTATTAGTTAAATCGGCATGTACAAAATGTCTCGTTGCCGAATTAGCGAGAATGTAAAGCGTTATAACTCTGCACAAGTGCGGTATTTTCCAAAAACTGCTTAAACCATCGATATGCCGCTAATATCGTGATTATGGCAATTTTGGACTTGAAATTAACGCCTCAATTCTAGAAAATAAAAATATGAATGAACGGCAATTTCGTTTATATGACGCCAAATTACTGAGGGTTCAAGTTTAAATATACAGCATGTCTTGGGAAGTTCTTACTCTACGGGGGAAACTTTTTTAATATCGATTTTAGATAAAACAAAACTCTCATAAAAAGTTCTGAATCGTGAGAAAATTACTATTTTTTAGGAACAATGGATGTAGGGTTTAAAAAATATAAGTTATATATACTTCAGTAGAAAACCAGAAAAATTTAATCTAAGAGATAACTTTCAGAGAAATGAACTATGATTTCTTTTATTTAGGTTTGTAAATTTAGCGTCAGGCATACTAAAAATCGAAATTTACTTGGAGGAAAGTGATACTAATCTTTTACGAAGATAAAGTCTGAAAAAGGTAATATGGAAACGTCTCTGTCAAATTGTTCAAATTTGTTTTAAACGTTAGAAACAACAACCCAATAGCAGTAATCAATAGATATATATTTTAAAAATTTTCCATAGCAACTGGTAAGACCAATAAGTTTAATACTGTAATTATGGAGATGTTGCTGTAATGCAAATACAGAGTGTTCCTTAATGACTATTTTAGGGTGTGATTCCTCAGATCATTTTATGAACTTTAGAGTTGTTCTATGACCCATTTCTATTGGGACATCCTGTAAATTATTAATTTATTTAACAATGTAGGTAAGTAAATCATTAGTTTGAGAGAATGATTAAAAAAAAGGGTAACTTTTCTCCAATTTAACTGACTTTACCATTTCAGGGATAGCTGTAACGAAGTGACTTCACGAGCGCTCTTAATCCAATGTCACTACAAATTTTAATGGTAAATGATAGCATTTATATTTAAATTTTTAATTCATCTCGATGATTTAATGAAACCAGTGTCCAACAGAGCGTCTAGCGTATCACTTGACCTAACCCCTAACCTCAAAACTCATAAACATGATATGACACTAGCAATATCTTAAAATTAACATAATATTTTAATCACAAGTCTATACAAAACGCTCATTATCTAAAACCTTAAGGTTGATGATCAAAATACGTACAGAGCTATTTATATAATATAAATAGGTAGGTACCTCAGACGAACAAATATAAATTAGTTTGAGGTAGGTATTTTTTTTGTATTTGTTTTGTACTTTGTTGTAAAACTAAATTTAAAATTAAAAATTAATACTATCTTACCACTTTCTCCTTCGATATCACTATCAAATCCATTGCATATATTTATAACTAGCTGCCTTTTGGAACTAAGTCTACGGGCCTCATTCAACAAACCGTGAATATGTTCAGTTGTTTTTTTGGGAATTTTTCCATTTTTAAGGTCATAAAATAATCGCAGTCTAAAAATTTAAATCTAGCCATGTATTAAATCTAAGGAAGTGACTCGCCGTGCGTTAAACGAACGGCGTATTTTAATACCCCGTTCAGTAAACGGAACGCGTATTCTATTTCGCCGTCCGTTAAAAGACGATTACTTTCTTGTTTTGTGGATTAATATAGTTTGTAGTTAAATTGGGAAGTAATGTATTTCCATCCCAGGATTCTGTTGTAATTCTTTCAGTATTAATTAATTATCCAATTTAACGAACTAACCTGTGAAGTTCAAGCTGAATTAAAGTGCCCCGTTTGTAAATATCACACTTGGTAGTTTAGCATCGAGTTGTGTAGTTCAATCTGCCTCGACCGTAGATATCACACTGTGTAGTTTGGCCTCTGTACGCAAGTTTTACTGTTTTACAGAATGATATTAAGTCGAAATATGGGCAGTGTTAGAATCCTTAGACAACGCAAGAATTGATTCAAGATACACGAACATCATAAAGAACATATTATACGAAAACGCTACCATACAAATAAAAATGGACGACGAGACAAAAACAAACCATATAAAACTACAAAGGGGAGTAAGACAAGAAGACACTATATTGCCCAAACTATTCACCCTTGTACTAGAAGACATTTTTAAGAAATTAAAATGGGACACCAAAGGCATCAACATCGACGGAGTATACTTAAACCATCTAAGATTTCCTGATGACATAATCTTAATAGCAAACAATCTACAAGAACTAAACGAAATGCTACAACAACTAAATGATGTATCCACAACAGTAGCTCTAAAAATAAACTATGATAAAACAAAAATAATGAGCCAGGAACAGACAAATAAAACAATCCAGAACCACAGGATAGAAAACGTCGAGCATTATGTATACTTGAGTCACGACATCAGACTGGGAAAATCAAACCAGGACGTCGAAATAAAAAGAAGAACACAGCTAGCATGGGCCGCCTTTGGTAAACTTACTTCATTCACTCATTCATTCATACTTACATCTTGAAAAATAATTCTATTCCCATAAATCTAAAAAGAAAAGTATATGACACTTGCATAATACCGGTGTGTACCTACGGAGTAGAGACCATGTCACTCACCAAAAAGTCGGCTAAAAAATTAGAGACAACCCAAAGGGCAATGGAACGAAACATGCTTGGAATATCACTAAGGGACAAAATTAGAAACACCGAGATAAGACGTAAAACTAAAGTCAGGGACATCGTGGAGGAGATAGCAAAGATGAAATAGCGATGGGCTGGCCACATAGCCAGATACGATGACAACAGATGGACACGAAGAATATTAGAATGGAGACCAAGGGAGACAACACGAAGCACGGGAAGACCTAAAAAAAAGATGGGTGGACGACATAAGAGCAGTGGCAGGAAAACAATGGATAAAAGTGGCAAATGATAGAGAAAGATGGAAACAATTGCGAGAGACCTACATCCAGGACTGGATGGACAAAGGTTGATGAAGAAGAAGACATAATGATTGATTATCGATTAAAGAATAGTTAAAAAACGTCTAATTACCAAGTATAATAATATAATATAGTCAAAGAAATAGTCCGCCATTCTCAAAGAGACCTGATTTAAATATAATAAATAAAGACACACTAAGTCTCGGTCTCAGTGAATTGACTGAGACCGAGACTTAGTGTGTCTTTATTTATTATATAATATAGTCAAATGTAGAACATATTCATTTAATAAAATAAATAAAACTTTATCAGATATCAAATTCTGGTATAGAAACAAATTTCTTTTCTGTTTTTCGACGGAAACATTGGTGATTTTTATTAAGTGTTCACTGTCCATTTTACTACCCAGTGCCCACCGACTAAAAATTAATATTTTATAACTGACTTGGTCATTAGTAAAAATATGTTTTTACTTGTAACTTACTTCTTAACCGTTTGATCAAGTTTTTTTTTCGGTCGGTTTATTTAGGATTTGTGTCGGTACCTGTTTGAGAAACCATAAATATCGCAACAGAATGTTTTTGCCAAAATATTAACCTACTATTTTTTTTACTTGAGTCTTTGTGTACGTGTTGGTAACGAGCTCGCTGTTTATTAAACAGCGACTGTGTAAACACTGGGATCGCCCCGTGTCGCTAGAACCCAGGTAGCAGAGACAGTTATATTTACGTCAATATCACGTCTTAGTGATGTCAGTTTCGTCCAAACGTTAAACTATGACCAATAAATGACGAATACTAGTAATTTTAGGGACGTCAATAAACGACTAAAAATGACGTTACAGATTACCGTAATCTAACGTCACCTATATTATTTCATCTGTTGAAATTTATGATGTCAGTTGACGTAAACAAACGAAAAGCGTAACGTTTTAACCTGATGATGCGACATTTTAAATCGCTTTTTTTTTTATAAAAATCGCGCCGCTGATGTAATTTAATATAATATCGTTTTGCTTAATTATTTTTTGGGTCTAGTAGATATATGGACATTCGTATTTTTAGGTCGGTATCGCGTCAAAAAAATGTAAGTAGAAACTTGTTTGTAAAAAGCAGGAACACTTTATTGCAGCCCGGCCAAAAAGAAACGTTTTAATTTGGTTAGGTAACATTACTAGGTATCTCCAAAAAGCATGAGTTCAATAATAATTGATAGACTATATTTTTAAAAAAGAGTGAGTGTTAATTATCTGGAAACGCCTATGAAAAGATAAAGTTTGTTTTAAATTTGGCGGCAAGTAATGTTTAGAGATTTGCTTGAACAGGATTGGGTTAGTCATAATATGTCGCATTTGTGAGTCCGTATTCCGTATTCTAATTGGTTCGAATTCGAACAGTTGATCTCGTGTCGTGACTAGTCGGTTTGGCTCGTCGTCCGCCATAAACAATTTAGATTGGTGAAAAAATCGAAAACCGTAAAGCACGTCAAATTCCTTCTTGGTCATCCTTATATACATTTTACATCTTGTATCGTCATTGGCGATTTCGGGCCACAGAACATGAAATTCACTAAACTCAGGTCTATGCTCATTTATTGGATGGACCCAGTACTATCTGGTCTGTAGCGCAAAGAATGCTGCAATGACGGCTACCACTTCCTCCTCTTCATCAAACATGTCCAACCAATCCATCACTATGAGTGGGTTCTGACACTTGATACTACTAAACAACTATTATTTTTAATATGAGATGGTAGATGTTGGCTCACCCGACATCGCCCGGTGAAATACCATCGCATCGGCTTAGGTGGCGTGAAGTTGCTCTTTGAGCTAACGTTTCGTCACTGTGCCGATGTCTCCGGTTTCCAGGGTGGGAAATATACAAAAAATGCTATGATGATGGTTCCAAGATCAATATATTCCGGAGTTAAAAACGCCCACCGATCGGATCTCCGGGTGGGGGCGGGTCCTGGCGCCTTATCAAGCGAAATTATCCAATCATCAACCATGTCCAGTAGCCATGCGGGTCCTTCGAACAATATTCTAAATGGAAATGGTGTGAAAACTGGAGTTGTTAAAAGACCCGAGATTAGCAGCTTCCAAATTGACTTCTGCAATATAAGGACTGAACTCGAACATCAATGCAGTCCATCAACATCTACAATCTACCAAGCCTCATGTACTTGCACTAATCGAAACCAAAGTCAGATCATCGATTAATACGGTCAGCTATTTATATCCTGGGTACGACTTCCATCACCGATTTAGGCGGAATTTTGGCCTTTGTCTGTTTGTCCGGAGTGATATTTCTTGTCAACGAGAGGAGACACTCGAGCCTAACGACTTTGATGTAATGTGGTTTAAAATATCAACGCAGAGAATTACTAAATTCATCTGCTGCCTTTACCAGCCGCCAAGTGATACCCATTATAGAGACCTGTTCTCCTCTCTTGCTAATACTATCGACTTTTTGCAAACCCACCATCCCAATTCCGAAGTTGTCATCCTTGGCGACTTTAACGTTCATAATGTCAACTGGCTCAAATACTCAAACATGACCGACGAACAAGGTCGTGAAGCCGAATCCTTTGCCATCAGCTCTGGCCTCACCCAGCTGGTGGGTGAACCAACTCGGATTCCAGACAGAGATGGTGATTTTGCTAGTTTGTTGGATCTTTTCTTAACTTCAAACCCCGACTTGTACACTGTCACCGTGAAGCCGCCGCTAGGAACGTCTGACCACAACCTTATTTCGGCACTGAACACACTACCAATTAGTGCCGAAGAGCCTCTTTAACCACGCAAGGTATGGCATTATACATCAGCTAAGTGGGATGACCTAAGGGACCATTTTCGAATGTTTTCTTGGCGGGACGTTTGTTTTACCTCTGATGATCCATCCATCTGTGCAACAGAATTATCGGAGGTTATCCTTACTGGCATGGAAGCCTTCATCCCTTTCTCAAAAAAGTGCCCCTCTAACGGCAAGCCTTGGTTTACCTAAAATTGCGAACGAGCTGTTAAATCAAAAAATTATTTCTACCGACAATGGCGTAAAAATCCTACAGCCGAAAATCGTACCATCTTTGTTAACGCTCGAAACCAATGCAAGCAAACGATAAACCAAAGCAAAGAAGCACACAACCAGAGGATCAAAGACAGACTTCTTGAATGTCCTAACGGCTCAAGATCATTTTGGTCGGTAGCTAAGGCCGTCAGTCAGAACTTTACCAAGTCAACCATTCCACCTCTAACACGTTCTGATGGCACCATTGCGACCAAAGCACAGGAGAAAGCAAACCTACTGGCGGAACTATTCTCTTCACATTCAACGGTAAATTTTCAGGGAAGTACTCCACCGAACATTCCCCCTGTAGAATCGAGAATGACTGAGATTGTTTTTCGCCATCGCCATGTTAAACGAATCTTGAGGAGTTCTGACACTAAAAAGGCTTCTGGTCCTGACGATATTCCAGTCATTGTAATTAAGACATGCGCTGACGAACTGAGACCGGTATTTTGTAGGCTTTTTAACTTATCCTACAAAAAAGGAATATTTCCTTCTTGCTGGAAAACTGCGCAGGTCCAGCCCATTTCCAAAAAAGGCAAGAAGACCTTGCCAAACAACTATCGTCCAGTCGCATTGCTTTCGGTTATATCCAAAGTTATGGAGAAGGCTATCAACGAAAAATTATTAAAATACCTGGAAGGCTTCAACATTATTAGTGACCGCCAGTATGGATTCCGTAAGTCTAGATCAACAGGAGACCTTCTCGCTTATGTTACTCATGTTTGGAACAACGCAATAGAACATCATGGCGAGTCCCGGGCGGTAGCACTGGACATTTCCAAGGCTTTTGAACGAGTATGGCATGAGGGGCTCCTAACTAAAGTAAGAGCATACGGAATGCCGGTTCAATTTTGTTCATGGCTGTCGAGCTTTCTTAAAGACCGTTCTCTGCGAGTGGCGATGGACGGATTTCTTTCAGACACATTTAACATCCACGCCGGAGTCCCTCAAGGTTCTATATTGTCGCCCACCCTTTTCTTACTCTACATTAACGATCTTTTGGAAAAAACTAAAAATCCTATATATAGCTTCGCTGATGACAGCACACTTGTTTCATCTTTTACTTTGGATGCTCGGACATCGGCTGCTAATGCACATCTCTATAGGCAGCAAGAGGTCTCACATCTCAACAAAGACCTGGAAGAAATTCTGTCTTGGGGTGACAGTAACCAAGTAGAATTTAACGCTAAAAAGACTCAGGCGGCAGTTTTTTCTAAAAAAGTTAATGTTGAAGAACCGGATATAGTTATGGCGGGACACTCGATTCCCTTGGCTTCATCAATTCATTTATTGGGCGTTAATTTGGATAATCATGTCTTGGCATAGCCACGTTGCGGCCATTGCTAAGGCAGCCTCGCAGAAGCTTGGAGCACTGTTCCGAACTAAGAACCTCTATACACCCCAACAACTTTTGATGCTCTATAAAGCCCAAATTCGACCATCGCTGGAGTACTGTATTGGGGGCTCTGCTCCTAAACATACCCTGAGATTGCTAGATTCCATTCAAAGAAGAGCCATTCGCTTGATCGGTGACCATATTCTGACAAACAACCTGGAAAGCTTTGAACATCGAAGGCAGGTTGGCGACTTGAGTCTATTTTACAAATATTTTCATGGCAAGTGTTCAACTGAGGTTGCCCGCTTGATACCACCCAGAGCGGTGAATGGCAGAAATACACGACGAGCCACTGCAGCCCACCAGTACGTGGTTCAGCTTAGTGTCCCTCGAACGACACTGTTTCAAAATTCTTTCATCTGGAGAACGTCATCACTCTGGAACGACCTCCCTGAGATCGTGTTCCCCAACGACTATAATCTTCAAAGATTCAAGACCAACGTGAATCGTTTCCTGCGCACACGCACCGCTCCCAGAGCGCCATAAAGGATTTATCCTGCAGTGCTGTGCCTTATCATAAAAAAAAATACAATTATTAGTACAAATGTAGATATTTTGTATGTATCTACATTTATATAAAAAATTGTATTAAAAAGAATAGTTCATTCATAGTGATGGATTGGTTGGACATGTTGGATATAGAGGAGGAAATGGTAGCCGTCAATACAGCATTCTTTGCGCTGCAGAACGATTCCAGAAAGTATTGGGTTCATCCAATTTGGTGAATTTCATGTTCTGTGGCCCGAAATTGCCAATGACCATGAAAGATAAAGAGACCTTGCCAAACAACTATCGTCCAGTCGCATTGCTTTCGGTTATATCAAGAGTTATGGAGAAGGCTATCAATGAAAAATTATTAAAGTACCCAGAAGGCTTCAACATTATCAAGAATAGGAGACCTTTTCGCTTATGTTACTCACGTTTGGAACATCATGGGGAGTCCCAGGTGGTAGCACTGGACATTTCCAAGGCCTTTGACCGCGTATAGCATGAGGGGCTGCTAACTAAAGTGAGAGCATACGGAATGCCGGTTTAATGTTGTTCATGGCTGTCAAGCTTTCTTAAAGACCGTTCTCTGCGAGTGGCGATGGACGGATTTCTTCCAGACACATTTGATATCAAAGCCAGAGTCCTTCCAGGTTATAAATATTGTCGCCCACCCTCTTTTTACTATACATTAACGATCTTTCGGAAAAAACTAAAAATCCTATACACTATCGGCAAAGTAAAACTTTGCAGGCCAATTTTAATGCAATAGAATAGTATGGTTATAAAATGCCTAAGATTAAAAAGAGAACGACAGCGATTTCCCCTATTCCCCTTCCAATACGACGAGAACAAACGAGAGTATTCCTTTCGCGCGGCCTCGGAACTGATGGATTTTGCGACGTTGTCACGTAGACTTTTCGAACCTAAGTTTTTAATATTTTATTGGAGAAGACAACATAAATAATTTCATTTTTACTGGTTGATCGAAACTCTGCCCTTTGCTTTCGCGGGTGGCGGTACTATGCAAGACTGGTGGGGGCGGCTACGGCAAGGCTCATATTCACAGAGTCTTTTGCATAGAAAGGAGTAAATTAATATTTAATTTTTATTATTTATTCGCGTGAACAGAAAATTAATATAGTTTTATGGTATTCCAAAGCTGAAAGTGCCGAAGGTGTTGTTGGGCAATTTGCATTTGCGTACCCTGATCAACAGGTTCCTTCCCGCCAAACGATTATTAATATTTATAATCGTTTTAAAAAATCCGGGTGCATTAACCAATGTGGTAAATGCTATCACGAGGATCAACAAGGCCGATAAAAATTTAAACACCTTAAAATTACTGTTAGTTGTATGTATTAATAGAACTACCAGTGATAAACATGACCGCAAAAAAACGACGTCGTAAAACATCGCACAAAATGCGATTGACAATCACTACTGCTCCAATATCTGGCTGATACGATACTGCCGTCGCCCACCTACCGTGCCAGCTAGTATTCCCCTCTACCATAAAAGCGTATTGGTCGGTGGAAGGGGAATCGGCTAGAGCATGATTTTGTCTCTCTTTATTTCTCTCGAGCCTTTGCCTATACCGTTTTATCACACTGAAAACCTCCGCATGTAAGATAAATGCTTGCCAATAGTGTATATAGCTTCGCTTCACAACTCAACAAAGACCTGGAAAAAATTCTGTCTTGGGGTGACAGTAACCAAGTAGAATTTAACGCTAAAAAACCCAGGCGGCAGTTTTTTTCTAAAAAAGTTAATGTTGAAGAACCGGATGTAGTCATGGGGGGACACTCGATTCCCTTGGCTTCATTAACTCATTTATTGGATAGTCATATGTCTTGGCATAGTCACGTTGCCTCGTAGACGCTTGGAATACTTTTCCGAACTAAGAACCTCTAACTAACCTGAACTAACCCAACAACTCTATAAAGCCCAAATTCAACCATCGCTGGAGTACTGTTCGCATATTTGGGGCTCTGCTCCTAAACATACCCTGAGATTGAGATTCCGTTCAAAGATGAACTATTCGCTGGAAAGCCCTAAACATCGAAGGCAGGTTGGCGACTCGAGTTTATTTTACAAATATTTTCATGGCAAGTGCTCAACTGAGGTTGCCCGCTTGATTTCACCCAGAGCAGTGCACGGTAAAAATACACGACGAGCCACTGTAGCCCACCCGTACGTGGTTAAGCTTAGTGTCCCTCGAACGACACTGGTTAAAAATTCTTTCATCTGGAGAACGTCATCACTCTGGAACGACCTCCCTGAGGCCGTGTTCCTCAACGAGTATAATCTCCAAAGATTTAAGACCAACGTGAATCGTTCCCTATGCACACGCACCGCTCGCAAAGCGCCATAAAGGATTAATCCTGCAGTGCTGTGCCTTATCATAAAATTGAAAAATGTAAAATGCATATCGGGATGACCAAAAAGGCATTTGACGTGCTTTACGATTGTTGATTTCTTCACCCATCTCCTCCCAAGCCTCTTGCCGTTTTCTTTGTTTTCTATAATAGGGTTGCCATCTGTCCGGATTTCCCCGGACAAGTTCGGGTTTTGATAACTTTAAAAGAGAGACAAAAAAATCATTTTTTAGCCATTAAAGCTAGAAATATTTTAAGAACATTAACTGATCATGGTTTTGAAAATGAGAGCCTTGTTTTCAAGAATAATGTATTTGGGTTTTACGATAAAGCAATGGAATATTTAAATAATTGAATTAAACCATTTGATGAATTTAAAGTATTTAATTGATTAAACCTCAAAGACCTAAGAAAATTAAGAAGGAACCTGATATCAGTTTTTCCCCTTTTGGGAAAAGGAGTATATGTTGATGATACAAAACTCTTTGATCAATTTACGGCATTAAAAATATTTGCTGAACAAAATGATCTTAACTGTCACAAGAAGTGGGTCAAATAATTTTTGTCCTGCAAAGCCTCGGAAGTATATTCTAAATTAATAAAAATATGCCATTTTTTTTATGCGTTAATAGCACACAATGCAAATGTCGAAAGGATCTCCTCTTTGATTGCTGATCAGTGGACCAAAGAACGAAATAGACTGAAACTGGAAAGTACAAATCATATGATTGTTACAAAGTTCAACTTAAATTACACTTGTTTATAATTTTATGATTTTTTGTTACAATCAGGACAATCAAAACTCCTAAATGACGTCGATTCAACATACTTATTAATATTATTTTAAGTATTTAAATGTTGAGAATTTGTCTTGTTAAAAATTTTTTTTTTGGTTTGTGCAACAATATACACCTATCTTTAAATGTTTTTTTTTTTTAATTAGGTCATTAAGTACAAGTGATTTCAGTTTTAACTGCTTTAAGTACTGTCCGGATTTTTAAGTGGCCATCTCGGGGTTTTTATATTTTAGAGATGGCAACCCAATCCTTATAATCCTTATTTTGTACATTGTATAAAAATACGTACTTTCGTACTATTTTTATTAATTTTTCCTCCATCGTTGTGATGCCCAGTCGCACCCACAAAATAAAAAATGCACACAAATATATAGCAAAGTAAATATAATCTGACGCAATAACATGCACGCTGACGAAAATCTGGCTACTCCAGATATTGAAAACACGCGTTCTGGCGTGTTTGAGCGTGTTGTCGGCATCTGACGACACATCAGTGTAATATGTTTGGGTCTATTTAAAATAATGTGACAGATATTTCTATAACACGTGTTAACACGTTCTACGTGTATTCTTACTTTAACTCTTCTTTGTATGAATATCCATTTTCCTCGCAGAACCTAGATATCCATGTGGTTCATAATTTGTCTGAAATGACAATACGTAAACTTGACAATATATTATTACCATATAATACTAAGAACAGTTTTGTTGCTTTTTCATTCTTTCTTATTACTTACAAAGTTGTACAAAAACTTTGCGATCAAAGTTAAGTTGTTTATATTTATGGACCTATTTGGAGTTTTGGAGATGTGAGTTTTTTTTAAGCTCATATATTTTTTTCCATACTGCTTAGGTATTTGTTTTGTAGATTATCAATATTTAAATCCTGTACCATTGGTATTATTATCCATCGTTGTATACTATCACTTTCATATATTATTTTATATGGTTTTTCAATACAGACTTATAATATTTTGTTGATCAAGATCATCAATATCCATAATAATAATAATAATAATAAAACTCCGCCAACGCCGGTCCTAAGCCCGGGTGAAAAAGGAGAAAGTAGAGGAGTAAAAATTGCGTTAAAAAACCAGGGTTCATCTGGTCCGGATGATGTTGACCTGTAAGGGCCCTTGCCTAGGGTTACAGGCGAAAACTCATAAAAATGGAGACCAGAAGTGGTAAACGCTTCGGAAAAAGGTCGCTGCCTGGGGATCGCTACGGCATGTCTGGAGCCGGTGCTGGACATGACAGCATACGGACCGCTGGTGGTAGGGTGCTGAGGAGGCGGGCCCCTCCCCTGCAAGCAGCTACTGCCCAACAGGAAAGAGAAGAAGAAGCAACGCCCAGGAGTCAAACAAGAACCAGTATTCCGATCGCCGAAGGTGCTGCGCAAGAGCTACAGCCAGTGCTCACCTAAGCGGGACGTCCTAGACAGCGTATGAAGTGGACAACAACCATTAATGAAACTGTAATGCGTATTTTCTATAGGGTGACGCTACTAGGACAAGATACGACCGTATACCGTCAAAGACTGCACGCTGGTTTCTGCAATACATACCCACATCTCCAAGTCTCAGATCAAAGAGTAGCAGATCAGTACAGAGTAATACTTAGAAATAGACTCATTCCAGAGACCAGATGAAACACAATTAAAAGAGAAATTGAACGAGAAATCCAAGAACAAGAAATAGGCGAAGAAAATGTCAGAAATACAACAGAAGCGCCACAACGCGAAGACTAAGAAAATGAACAAGCTGAATTATTACAACCTGAAGATCGGGACCAGCAAGAAGAATAGCTGATCGAAAACTCACCAGAAATACGAAGGTACAGATCCACTGTGTAGACCACCACTACCCAAGCTAAACTCCTTCAAAAAAACTAGCAGCCACACTGAAGGTAATGAACAACACAATCCTAGCAGAATATGTTGCAAGAGCAACATCATTAAAAGTCATACACACGGTAATATACTGTGCAGCATTAGCAGTAGCCAAATCAATTGGAGTGAAAATAAAGTAAAATGACCACCAGACAAGAGCCGAACCCCGAATACCCGCATGGCAGCAAAGAATCCAGAAGAAAATAGAAGCGCTCAGAAGAAGTATTGGACAACTTCAATCTTACACAAGTGGAGTTAGATCAGAAAGAGTACTACGATCTGTAGAAGCTATGACTATATGAATGACTTGAGCTTTCTACAGGCCACTAAATGGTAGAGAAAAAGAGGAGGAAAGCACCTATCCAACAAAAGAAGCAATATACCGATTCTGGAGGGATCAGCTAGCCAGACCTACAAACTACAACGTAAACGCTAGTTGGATTCGTGAAGAAAATGTAATCTCCCAGAACTACAACGAAATGCAACACGAACCATTCACAGCGGCAGAAATATCTACTACCATCACATAACTGAAAAGCGCCTGGCCCGGATGAAGTACTTAATTACTGGATTAAGAAGGTGGGAAACTGGCTGCATTAATTAATAAAACTCTGAAAGACCCCCGAAAGCTGCCACCATTTTTCACTCAAGGAACAAAGTATCTTCTGCCAAAAGACCGCAAAAATACACACGATCCATCAGAGTATCGACCAATCACCTGCCTCTCCACAATATACAAACTAATAACATCCTGTATTACCAAGAGAATTTCTTCCCACTGTGAAGGATACAACATTATAGCCTCACAACAGAAAGGATACACCAACGGAGCCATCGGATGCAAGGAACTATTAACAATTGATTCAGTCATTAGCAATCAAGTTTATTAAAAGCAAAAAAACCTATATACTGCCCTTGTAGATTACAAGAACGCCTTTCCTTGATTCCTTGAGTCTTCTGTGGTTCTGTCTAGCTATGAATCCTCTGTCAAACCGACTAAACTCCACAAGATATGGATTCACCATTAAAAATGGCAACCAAGAAGCAAGTATATATTATATATGGATGATCTTTTAAACTAATGGCCGCTACCAAAAACCAACTGGACCAGATGCTTAAAATAGTGGAGGAATTTTCCAGTGATGTCGAAATGCAGCTTGGCCTGGATAAATGTCGTACTCTCACCATGATAAAGGGAAAACTACAGCAAAACATATAGCCCTTGGCTGAGCCCCGCCTTAATAAAGACTTTTTGATTTGAAAAAAAAACCCGTTCGTTATGCGAGATGGCCAGGAGATTTAGGCAATGGGAGAAGGCGAGAACTACAAAGGCTTGGGGATGAAGCAGGCTCAACGTATAAGTCATGCATCGATGAAAGCAGATATAAGGGAAGAGTTTTTTAAGAGAACAAAAAGGCTCCTAAGAACAAAACTGAACAGCAAGAACTTGTTCAAAGCAATCAACACTTACGCCTGCTCAGTTTTGTCCTACTCATTCGGTATAGTAAACTGGAGCGTGACTGACATCAAAGGGCTACAGCGCAAAATCAGAACTCAACTTGCCAAAACACTCAAACATCACCCAAGAAGTGCGGTAGAGCAGACAACCCTACCACGACATCAAGACGGGGGAGGACTGACAGACATTGGAAAAATAATGGATCAACAAATAACCAACTTGAGGGAGTACTTCCGCAATAGAGCTCGAACTCCACTCCTCAAAGAGTGAGAGATCAGAATGTCCCACAACACTACAAGATCAATGAAGAAAAGCTGCAGATATGGAAGGAAAAACATTTGCATGGACGATACCTGAATGAGGCAGCCCAGGATCACGTCGACAGTCTTGCGTCGAACTACTGGCTCACCTCTGGACGGATATTCGATGAAACGGAGGGATTTCTACTGGCAATCCAAGATCAGGTCATACCAACTAGAAACTACCTAAAATACATAATTAGAGAGGACTCGTACAGGCAGACAAATGCAGATACGGATGTCAAACGGCAGAAACGATCCAACACATCACGGGAGGATGCTTTCTGCAACAGAATATAAAGAGAGGCATGACGCAGTGGCCAAGATCCTACACCAGGAGTTAGCGGTGAAGCTACAGCTTGTCCAAACCGAGAATATCTCATATTATAGATATACACCACAGACGATCTTAGAAAACAACCACTACAAGATGTACTGGGATCGGACTATTCTTACTGATCAGACTTTGATAGATGTAGCTATACCAAATAACAACAACCTTTTAGTGAATCATGCTAAGAAAATAGCGAAGTATCGGGACCTCCAGGAGCAAATAAGAAGACAGTGGAATATGGACAGCATCGAAATCATGCCGAATATTGTTTCAACAACTGGAGTAATCCCAAAAAAGCTTTTGGAAAACCTTAGAATGCTAGACGTACCTCAAGATCTCTACAAGGATATGCAGAAAGCAGTGTTACTTTTAACAAGCCGAACAGTCAAGAAGTATATGGGTAACCAAAGAAGAACCCCACGGGCCCAATAACATGGAAAGGGCCCCCACATTTTGATATCGGTGATATCTGGGATGAGTGAATGTTCCCCGTAGAGGAGTGCATGACAGGTCTCGCGACGTGTCAGACAATCGGGATAATAATAATAAGTACCTTTATTTCTAATTATGTACAAGAACGCATGGAAGTATAGGTATCATACACAAAAAGCAAATAGGGTCAATAAAAATAACCTAATTGTCTAATCTAACGAAATTTAATCCTGTATAGAATAAAGTTCCATGTCAACTAACATTTTTTTCACTGTGATTTTAAAAAGTTTTAATTTGTTAATACATTTTATGTGTCCTGATAAGTTATTAAAGAATTTTGAACAGATATATCGTTGATTTTTCTCTGTTAGGGTTAGTCTGTGAATAGGGTAGTTTACATTTAAGGTCCTTGGATTATATCCATGAAATGTTTGTAGCTGAAACATATCTCTGTTTTTGAAGAAAAAGATTAAAATATATTCGTAATATAGACACCATACACAGTTAAAAGTCCACACGATTTAAAAACACGTCTGCAACTTTCGTTATAAACCATTCTTTTCACAATTCTTACTGCTCGTTTTTGAATCACAAATACTTTTTTTATTAGGCTATTGCTACCCCAGAAAATTCTGCCGTATCGATTCGTTATTCGCATAATATATTGTTTTTAGACTCTTTTCATTCAGGTACCACCCAACAACCCTAACACCATAGCCAATAGAATTAACCTTTCTTCTCAACATGTTTATATGATATGACCAGTTCAAGAATTCGTCCGAGTAAATGGCCAAAAACTTAGTTTGTTCAACAATTTCTATATCTGATTCTCCAAATGACCTTATATTTGGCTTACTCGCCGAGGACATTTTTGTTCTAAAAAGTTATAATTTGTTTTCTTGCTGTTTAGTATTAATTTAGTTTCTGTGAACCAGATGTGAGCCTTGTTAAATAAGGATTTTCCCATAATCATTAATTCACCCATATTTTTCGCCTCAGTGATAAGATTTGTGTCGTCTGCATAACATATGTTACGTTTTCATTAAAAGCTGCTATGGAGTACAAGTCGTTGAGGAATATCACAAACAATATTGGCCCTGCTGAAAAACTTTGTCGATTCCTTGTTATCTTTACTTTTTGATATCTGCCTGAAAGATATGACTCAAATAATTTAAGGGCCTTGCCTCTTACACCATATATTTCTAATTTTTGTAATAGTAATTTTGGATGAATACAGTCATATGCTTTGGATAAGTCCAGGCATATTCCCATATTATTATTCCATTCTCTATAAAATCTATCGTTTTTTGCAAATTCAAAAATAGCGGTTGGTGTTGATTTGTTGAGTAGATATCCATGTTGTATACTATTAAGTAGATTGCATTTATTCAAATAGTCTAAAAGGCGATAACACAATGAAAGTTCAAAAATTTTCGAAAATGATGGCAAAATACTTACAAGTCTATAATTTTCCATCATTTCTGGATCTCCTTTTTTAAGTATGGGTTTTATCAAAGATATCTCGAGTTGGTCCGGAAAGATACCTTGTTTAAATGAATTGTTTAGAAGATAACAAAGAACTTCCTTAATTATAGGAATCGCCAGTTTTACAATACTAGTGTGTATTTCATCTATACCAGTACTGTTAACTTTTAAGTTTATTAGTCAAGTCGCAAGATTCATATTGGTCTCATAAGCCACGACTGATTGTTTTCCCTAATTTTACAATTTATCGGTTGTGCTGGTAAACTTTTAAGTAGTTCAGGAACTATTGACAACACGTGCGTATTATACTGATGGGATATCTTTTCAGGAATGCCTTTAATACCAGTAACAAGATTTTTCACACTATTTCCAGATATTTCGGTACATATATTCCACATACATTTCGTCTTATTATCCGCTAATCTTAATCGTTTTTCGTACCTCTCTGATCTTACTGCTTTTAATAGATTATCATATTCTATATCGGTCTTTTTGTATGGTTAATTGTGATTCATTCATTTGCTGATGAAATTATTATCGAATCTAGATAATATCAAAAGAATATCCAATTTATTCTTACACTCTTTAGTTTTGGATCATTAACTGATTTTTGTTTTTGGCTTGTATTAATTAATTTTTAGGAAAAAAAAATGTATGAAAAGTAATTTAAAAATATATTCCATCGAGTATGGCCAAAGATGAATGTGTCTAGAACGCTACTAGCTATATAGACTAAGTAGGAAAATATTATCTCTGCAAGAGGCCGAGTTATGTGTTATTCTAGTAGTTATAAATATTGACTGATTTAAATGAAAGGATTATAACAACGAAAGAAGGCTAACTTTATGACTGCTCTCTCTAAGCATTTCTATAATAAAGTCACCTGCAATTATAATTTTTTTATGGTCGATGATTATATTTGTCAACAACAATTCAAAACCGTCAAGAAAAATGTTTATATTTCCAGATGGTGTCTATATACACATTATTATGATTTGAAATTCATCTAAATCACATTCTACAGCCGCATACCCAAAATTCATTTTTGACTGCAAATTTTAGTTCTTGTGTTATATTTGATTTTTTTGTGCACATAGACTGCACTACCTCCAGGTTCGCGACAGTAACATGCTCCCAAATTAAAATTTTTTATCGATAGATATTTAAGTTCTTCTGCCGACTTCCAGTGCTCTGTAATGCATAGGAATTTGCATTTGCTGTTCCTTTAAAAATTCATTTATTCCATCAACTGCGTTACCGAGTGACTGGACTTTTGGTGAATGATACTGACGCTTGTAATTTCTCTTTTTGCTGCATTCCTATGCTTATTTTCTGCTTTTTTGTTTTGTTGCTGTTGTTTATCTATGAAAAATCTTCGCTATAATTAATGTTATTTCCGAGGGGCGTCTCACTTCCGAAATACGTGTACGTTTCCTCGCTAAATCCTCCGAAATCCCAAAATTGGAGCCGAAATCGCGAAATCCTACCGAAATCCTTACCGATTTCGTCGAAAAACACATATATTAACCGAAATCCATTGAAGTTTTCGCCGAAATCACACTGTCGGTATAATAAAAATGGCTCCTTAAAAAGTTTTTTTTTGTGCAACGTTGCCACTTGGTTCGATTTTCCTGTGACTTCAGTATAATGCCGAATATTTATCTTGAACAATTTGTCAAACTTTTACAATCAATTTTTTTTTATCTCTATCAAGTATTTACTAGCAATAAACATTAAATCGAGAGCCCGAGAGCATTAAACGTATCCAGGAAGTATAGCAAGTCAAAAACACATCCCATCCTAAGATATGAACGATTTGGCAGCAGAGCAACGGCACCTGCGGCCCGCCATTTTTTTGGCGATTCGGAAGCTATACCTTAGCTACCGAAATTTTCCGTTTGTTTAAGTGTGTAATAGAACAAAGTAGTAGGTATTTTTATGGCAAAGGTGTTTAACAATAGGTAAGTGACTAAGTCATATTATGTAGAATTTGGTACTAAATGTTTCTCAGTAATGTCTATGATCCTTAACTCTGAATTTGTTTTCTTAAGTTTATGTAAAATGTGTACTTTGCATATTATAACTTTGTATCGAGTTTTGTATGCAAATATTTAACACTTTGTTTCGAGTTTAAGGAGTATCTTATTGTATTTATATTATTTAAAGAATAGCAGGCGCGGATCCAGTTTTTCGCTCAGGGGGGGCATTGAATAATTTTTTTGGGACCACGCCCAAATCTTGTCATCAATTGGCCTAATTTACCACCTCCCCCCTCGCTAATAAATTTGGGGAAAACAATAGCGAAAAGTCACAGCGCCGCAGGGGAAAATTTTAGCCAAAAATAGTAGAAAAAAGGGCAGCCATATTAGATAGGTTTTAAAGATCGGTTATTGCTAGGGGGGAGGCAACTGCAACCATTGCCCCCCCCCTCTGTATTCGCGCCTGAACAAGAGTCAGCTTGTGAAACGAATGATTAATTTTCTACATTTTGTGGGATGAAAAATGTATAAAAACAATTCTCTACACATAGAGTTTTTGACCTATCCGACGTTGATTCTGAGTTAAACTTTTGCAACTTAATAGTTTTTGAGCTAATTTTTCAGTTCTTCCGAGGGCTTTTCACTCGGCTTTTCATAATTATTTTTTCAAACAATCTTGCAAGTCTCTGTTTATATACTGGGCAATTTTTTTTGACAATTTGGGCACTTAAAAATTGTCTCAGTGCATTCCCTTGCTTTATGCTGTTCTTTGCATTTACGACAGCATTCCTTCTGTGTTCAGTATTTTGAAGTGTTTTCAAAACCTCAACATTTAAAACAAAAGGCAAGATTTATGTGTTACTGTATATGCAACGTTACTTATTAGGTCAAAATAAATAGTACCTTTCTTCAAAAACCATTTTGTTATATTTGCTGGTGCTTGTAGAATCAAATTTTCCTTCTTTGGGTTTCTACATTCCCTTTTTGCCACTACTTTGATTTTATTCTGGATACTGCTTTAACAATATTATCATTAAGTCTTTCGAGATCTTCAACAAACTCACTATCTGAAATTTTACAGGTATTTCTTGTACTAAACCTTAACCTGAAATAACCCTCCTAGCAGAAGATTTAAAGTTAATCATGTATATATCAAAACAGTCTAGCCTGTTATAAAATTGGTTTACAGTGGTAGAAATCCTATTTATTAGCCTGTGCAATAAATACCACGTTCGACAGTAGGGGACATGCAGGAGGGATTGGTTACGAGTTTGATATGAAAGGACGTGAAAAGAAAATAAGCTAAGACATTCTGGACTTTTAATATTGTCTAAGACTTTAAAAGCAAAGCAAACGTCTAAAAATGTCTGCAAGCAAGAGTGTTTAGATTCAGGTATGATATAGTTTGATCACAACTTAAATTTATACCTGCTTTAAATAAATGGTATCTAGAAAATCTTATGAATTTATGTTGGACGAAACTATGTTTGAAAACTCCAAAATTAATATGACATAAGAAATATATAGCAACATAAGTACATTTGTATTTGTGAAGTCTTTACATGACCTCTTTATAAATCAAATCAAATCAAATCAAATAAAGCTTTATTGTTATGTAACATGGTATGTTTTTAACAAAGCTGAGGTAAAAAAAAGAACACAAACAGAAGAAACAAATAAATAAAAAATATGATATAATAGATATAATATAGTCATACCTCGGATAAATACAAATTTAAAGTACATGAATCATAGTTGTAATAAAATTAAAGAAAAAACAAAAAATAAAAAAGTAAATCTAAAAATGATCAAAAGAGTATTCCTCTATACTATAATATGCCTTTGCAAGCAACATCATCTTTGCCTGCTGCCGAAATAATTTACTTGTTACTATTTTCCGAAGCGTTTGTTGAAGATGATTGAATATCTTTTTATTATTATTATTATATTTAAAGGAAAAGCGCATCGACCTCTTGGGTCATTAGCGCAGAAATACACAGTACTTGGCGTTACGCCTAATGTTTACACTATACAATTAAATTACAATAACTCTTAGATTTGATTTTGTAGGTTGCAGTCATTTAGGAAGCTTGTTAAGTTATTTATATTTACGTCACTGCCTAGGATGTCTTTCATGGTGTTCTTCATACTGTATTTTTGTCTTTGTACACTGTATTTTGGACAATCTATTAGGATGTGTTTAACCGTTATCACTACACTGCAGATGTCGCAAGTGGGCTGGTTGTTTTTTGAGATTAGATGTTCGTGTGTTCTTTTTGTGTGACCGATTCTAAGCCGACTCACTGTTACTTGCGTTCTGCGGGTTCCGGGAAACTGTTGCCATGGTTTCACGGATGGTTTAACGTCAAAAAGTTTGCATTGCGAGCTGCTCCATTCAGCCTGCCACTTATTCAACACGTTTACTTTAATATGAGCTTTGAAGTCGTAGTTGACTGTTTTTTGGACTATCACTGAGTTGGTGTCTGTAATCGCTGATCGTGCTGCTTCGTCCGCCTTCTCGTTTCCTGCGATTCCGATATGGGAAGGCACCCATATTAATACTACCTCGTTTCCGGCATTGTATGTGTTGTGTAGCACCTTTTTAATAAGTTGGACAATGGGGTGGCAAGAGAATATTTGTTGAATAGCATGTAGCGAGCTGAGAGAGTTGTTGAGTTTGGTTAAGAGCTTGTAAGATAGCTCAGCGGTAAAGCTACTGGAGTATTCGGAGAGTTTATATTTCAATGTTGAGAGGGGAGTTACTACAGCCGCTGCCGTTCCATCCACTGTTTTGGATGCGTCGGTGTAAATTTTTTCAGTTTGGTAGACTATTTAGGATTGATTGAAATTTTAATTTAATGAAGTTGTGGTTTGTTTCGGCCTTGCTAAATTGGGTTAGGGTTGTTATACATTGAGGTGGTATGATAGTCCAAGGAGGGGGAGTCGTGGGATTTTGTTGAAAAAACTGGGGAAAGGTAAGTTGATAATCAGCTTTGTATCTGTTGATTCTTTCATAGAATGTTGTTTTTGCTCTGACTTTGAGGTCAAATAGGTTACTGTATCTGTTGGAAAAAATGTTGTTGTGGGATGGATTTCTTGGGGTTGTTGCTACTGTGGCAGCGTAGGACAGACTTAAGTATGCTCTTTTGTATCTTAAGGGGGTTTACCAGCTTCACACATAAGACTCGCTACTTGACTTGTACAGTATGCTCCAAGAGCAATTCGGATTGCAGAGCTATGGACTGATTCTATTTTTTTCAGAAGTGTTAGATCTGATAAGTGATTTGTATATTGTAAGCAGGGTGGTTGTGTCGGCTCCCCATGTTTTACTAGCAATTATCTTAAGTAAATTGATTCCTTTTGGCATGATACTATTAGGTTTTTAATGTGTGGTTCCCATGCGAGTTTCCTGTCAAAAATCATTCCTAGAAATTTTGTTGTTTCAACAAACTCCAGATCTTTGCCATAGAGTTTCAGGGTTGGCGTTGTGGGTTCGGATCTTTTAGAAAAAAGCATGCATTTAGTTTTTCAGTAGAAAATTGAAACCCTGAACATAGTGACCAGTTTTTTAGGTTGTCGAGCTGATTTTGAATAATTGTTGTCATCGTTCTTATGTTTTTTCCTTTGATAATGAATACTAGATCGTCCGCAAATAATCTGCATTTGATCGGAGAAATTATTTTGTTAGTGATATTGTTTATTGCGGCCAAAAATAGAGTTGCGCTTATTACTGAGCCTTGAGGAGTACCATTTTCTTGGACTGATTCTGCTGATGTTTCTCCGTTTACTCGAACTTGAAATCTCCGTTCTCTCAGAAAGTTGTCTAAAAATTTCAACATGTTGTCTTTTATGCCCCAAGCCAAAATCTGCTCTAGTATTCTGTGTCTCCAGGCAGTGTCGAAGGCTCTTTTGATATCAAAGAATATGGCGATACATTGTTGTTTGTTTAAAAAGGCCTCGGATATTGCTTCTATAAAAAATTGAATTTTGTGTCAATGTCGATGCAGGAATTGGTAAATTTATATTATATGTAGAATGGGTATTATTCAAGTTAGGTGAGTGAATTATGGAAGAATACTTTTTATGCATAAGACAAACAGTCTCAAGTATAAAAATTGCAGGGAGAGTCAAAATTTGTTCAGCAATAAAATATGGTTTACATGATTCTCTATATCTAAGACCACACAGATACTGCACGGCACGCTTCTGCAAGACAAACAATGAATCCAGCAGATAGGTGGATGAATTTCCCCAGTAGCAAACCCCATATCTCAAGTGAGAGTCAATCAGTGCAAAGTAGACATCTTTAGCCACTGTTTCACCAAGATCATTTTTAATTGTTTGTATTGCAAAGCAACCTGACGCCAACCTAGAGCAGAGCTGCTCAATATGCTTATCAAACTTTAATCTGTCATCAATGACTAAGCCTAAAAATGTATTAACGTTTGTCATCGTAACGGGCTGAGAATCAAAGTAAACATCACTTAAGATGCCTCTAAAATTTAAAATATTTATTTTTGCAACATTAAAAGACAAACAGTTACTGTCACACCATCTTTTTACACTGGCTAGATCCTGGTTTATCATCTCCCTGAGAACATTTGCATCTTTATTATGTATGCGAAAGCAGAGTAGTGTCATCAGCAAAGGATGTGCACTGGCCAATCTTGATTATTAATGGTAGATCGTTAACATAGATGAGGAAAAGAAGCGGGCCAAGTACAGAGCCTTGAGGCACACCTGCCGTGACACTTAACTCCCCTGACTCGCAATCAGCGAAACGAACCTTCTGACATCTATTTGGCAAATAAGATTTGAGCCATTTCAAAACACATCCTCTAAAGCCGTAAACTTCAAGTTTCCGCAACAGTATGTCATCTGACACACAGTCAAACGCTTTTGCCAGATCACAAAACACTATTGCGGCCACTTCTCCATTATTAAGCCCCAGATAGAGCCTTTCCAGCATGTGGAATATGGCATCATTTGTGTTCTTGGAACACTGAAAACCAAATTGTGACTTATTCAAGATGTGTTTTGCCTCCAAAAAGTTAACCATTCTTTTTTTGAGTACTTTTTCTACAATTTTAGATAATGAAGGCAGTAAGGATATTGGTCGAAAGTTGGAAGCAATATTTTCCCCTTGCTTACGGATAGGAATCACAATAGCTTTTTTTAATAGATCTGGAAATTCACCATTCATTAAAGAGGCATTTATGCACTGAGCCAGCGCTGAAAGGGCTGACATGGGTAGATTTGCAAAAACTTTTATCGAAATATTATCCCAACCTGAAAACATTTATTCTTAATTTCTCTCAATATTTCAACAATTTCTTCAGCAGTTACCGGAGTGAAATAGAACGAATCTCCAGACACATTCTGTAGGAGAGATAGTGGGTCGATAGAGATAGCTGGAATATTTTTGCCAAGTTGAGATGCAACTGAACAGTAAAAAGAATTTAAAGTGTCTCCATTTAAGTGGGATTTATAATTTTTGTTTTTGTTAATACCTCGTAGGGAGTTAACAATACGCCATATTTCTTTTTGTTTATTATTTGCTGACTCCACCCTATCGGCAAAATATCTATCTTCGGCACGTGTGATAGTCCTACGGTAAGTTTGTCGGTATTTGTTATAATAATTGATAAAGAATGTATTGTTTAGTGAAAATTTACGAAGAGTGTGCAAACACCTCATATTTCTTGAAGAAACTTTCAGACCCTTAGTTATCGAAGGTTTTTTTGTTTTAGATTTCATAGGCACAATGGGGAATTTACTATTAAAAAGTTCAATAAGTTTATGGTAAAAAGTTAGCAGAGTTTGCCCATTACCACACAGTATCTCCCAATCAGCGCTGGAGCAAGCATGTGAAAATGCCATAAAATTCTTTCTGGAAAATATGTGACCACGTCTTCTTGTTGGTTTAGGTCTAGGTACTTTCTTAGGAAGACAAAATTCACAAAACACTGCCTCATGGTCCGACAAACCAGGATTCAGCACTGAACAGGACACGCTTCCCCCAATATTTGAACACATATAATCTAGCTGAACTCTCTGTGATCCTTGTAAAATTATTAACATGCATTTTCAGGCCATATGAACACAATAAGTTGTCAAGTGACTTAACTATTCTTTGGTCCTTTCCTGCAAAATTAATATTAAAGTCGCCCGCTATAATAACGGATGACCGAGGAGGCAAGGCACCTAAGAGCAGCTCCAATTTTATCAGGAAACTGCCGCTAGATGAATTTGGGGTACGATAAGTACATATAATAAACACGAGAATAAACAAATTTAAAAAGTCAGAAGCTATCACAGCAAATTCAAAACTCAGTTCCTCACAAAGATCGGAATACTCTATTACCTCCTTAAAACTAAATTGTTTTGGGATACAATCACGTATAAGTATCATGGTACCGCCATGCAGAGTGTTTTTTCTGCAGTACTTGGATATTACGCTATAATTAGAGATATGAAATGGTTCATTATTCTTTAACCTAAATGTTCCAGGAATAGCTCTAGTTTGTTCGTTTTAGCTCTTATTGATTGAACATTTAATAAAATAGTACTTAATTTACTGGTGTTACTCCTAAAAAAGAACTAAGTATCACTAATCGAGATTACGTCAGAGGTTGAGGTCAAAGATGCGTTTTGATGCTCTCCGAGCTCTTGCCCTATATTGTCATGAAGAATCTCTTCTCCCTCTGGAGCATTTTCTCTAGTAACTAATGATGAACATTTAATATGAATTAGATTTGATGTTTTGCGTTTTGAGGTTTTTACAATGCTCAGCAAGGGATCGGAGAGTTTAAGGTTATTTAACTTGGTGCCCCTTTTATCACAAATATCCAGAAAAAGAATATGATTTTCTATGAATTTATATACATAATTTACAAAACTACTTTAACCTAGAATTAAAGAACGATACTTTGTGTGTAAACTTATTAACTAAAATAGGACATGATAAGGATATTACATTAGTATGTAAACAATATTTAATACTGTTGTTTATATGACGAATGCTAGGATATTTACCACTACAATACTGTCAACAAAATGGCGGCACCCATAAGTTTAATCAACTTTCACATGACTCGACCACTGCGCGCCATCAAGAGTCTAACCCACTGTACGCTCACGGTCAAGAACAGTTAAACAATAATCAGCACTTTCTGTGTATAAAAACCGGAGCGTACGATGGGTAAGGCACCTTCGTCTTTCCGACTTGGTCACCTCCCATACCCTCAGGAGTGCTATAGAACGAACGATCTAAGCCCCTCTCCTGATTCCTTCCTTTAAAAGAACACCCCTCAGGAGTGCTATAGAACGAACGATCTAAGCCCCTCTCCTGAGTCCCTACTGTGAACCTACTATCCTAGTTAACATCCCTTAGTAGGACCCAGTTACGTCCCCCAAAAAAAGGTCCCCCGGAACATGCTAAGCGGTCTCTGGGTAAATTATTGTAAAATACTTATTTTTAATAAAAGGGTACTTTGTTTTTTAGACGAGCGTCTTATTTCCTACTCCAAGACCCCTCTAGGACCAAAACGGCACTAAGTCGTGACAATACAATAAAAACTCAACATTCTATTTGCCCTACCTATATTGTTCTCAAAGTGAGAGGGATGCTATTGATTGAATATTGGAGAGGGAGAGTACTCATCAACCTACTAAATCTTATGAACTGACATTTAACCGAGCATTTATCAGTATTAAGTGACATTCTATTACGCTCACACCAAGAAAAAAATTATGTCAACATCGTTTTGTAAGGCTCTCATATCGAATGAAGATGAGATCTGTCTAAATAGCTATAAATCATCAGCAAACAACAAGCAATTCGATGATAACAGGTGTGCAAGGTCGTTAATAAACAAACTAAATAAAAGGGGGCCCAAGTGAGAATCTTGGGGAACCCCCGATGTTGTCTTAAAAGGGTCAGAAAGGTAGCCATCCACCATGACCTGTTGCTCCCTGTCGTACAGGTTAGACACAATCCACGATAGCAGTTGACCAGACACTCCAAGGCTTGAGAGTTTAGATATAAGAATGGTATAGTCAACTTTATCGAATGCCTTGCTAAAATCGGTATAAATTGCGTGACACTCGTGACCCCTTGCAAAGGAGCTATACAAGTAATTTGAAAATATGAATATTATATTCGTATCCACAGATCTCCCTGAAATAAAACCGTGCTGCCGATTGATCATGAGTGGCTCAAAGACACCTGTGAGAACTTTCTCAACACAGTGTTAAGCTTGGGAACAGCTGATAAAATGCTAATTGGTCTATAATTGTTACACACTGAAATCTGTCCATCCGACCTAAACAGGTTTATTTTAGTCTCATCAGCAATCACTACTGAACACCCAGAAATCCAAATCTTTGTTAACATACTCCCGAGCAAGCTGTAACCTTTGGTGCCTATTTGTTTGACTAATACCTAAATGGTTTATTTCTTGCAGTTTGACCTTGAAAATTATTGTTCCACAATACGCGTCGAGACCTTATCTCATAGTTTTGGAGCACTTTTTTGTAATAATTGGCGATTTATTTAACAATCCAACTCCAGAATACAAAATTCTCATCGACAAAGTCAACCTAAATTAAGCTTATTATTTAATAATAATAGTAAAAACAAAAAATAAGAGCGTGCATTAAAATTTGGTTATTCACGCTCGGTCAACAATTATTATTATATCTAAACATATTAACATAAAACATTTAAATTATACATTAAAGAAAAAGAATAAAGAGGTTTCAATCCCTATACATAGAGTAATACAGTGCAAAACCAATGCACTCAACCAATCGAGAAATCGCCACTGTAGCACTCCTGAAGGCTATAGTATGCTTTATTGACAAGTAGGCTTTTAATCTTCTTTTTATTTTCATAAAAAATAGACTTCTTAGTCAATGCAGTTTTAGGAAACGAGAGTGACAAATCAAAATATTGCCTTGTATTGTGCACACCTTCCACAGTGGAACCAAAATACTTTTTGTGTATAAGACATACCGCCTCTAGTATAAAGAGGCACGTTACAACGTACAGTGACAAATATGTTACGTTGACGGAACGCCTCGACAACTCAATTAGCATCAATTCAATTTATCAAAATTGTACTCAAATATTTTAAAAAGGGCTGAACTAAATGTTAACATATTATATATTTTTGAAATGAGGGGAAAGGGATCTTTCGTCCTGGTCAAAACTGTAAACAAAGTCCCAGTAAAAAAAGAAAACTTGCAATCGTTTTCAACTTTGCGATGCCCCTATATTTTTTTGACAAGTTTAAAAGATAACACGTGAGAAATTATACCACTTTGTACTAAAAACGGGACTAAAAATTTTTGCAAATATAAAAAAAACCCTGTAGGTACATATATTTTCTAATGTTACTAAATTTTAGTTGTTTTGATTATACTTTTAATGTGTAATGTAACAGTAAGGGTTGTTTGCCTCAATGTTGCAACTCTGTACAATTATAACGTTTTAATTTTTACATACTCCATATGTTGAATATTAAATGGTATATTTTATAACATTTCAAATCTAATTTTACATGTTTACCATGATTATTGACTTGTGTGAGTAGGGGAGGCGTGGGATAGTTGATCACCCGGGATACATGATCATTTGCTATTATCTCTGATCTACTTGTTAAATTCATCATTTTTTTCTTGAAAATTAAATGTTTGTGTAGATTTGGCATTATCACTTCAGCCCACGTTCAGTTATTTACCGCCATTTTTTGACAGTTGAAATTTGTTCATTTTAGTGGCAAGAAAGTTTTTTTTCTGGTTTGTCTTCGGCAGTTTGTTTTAGTGCTTAAGGTTAGTATTTTTAAAATTTTTAATTGTATAGGTACCATATTAAATAGATATTGAGGGTAATTTTCGTAATATTTTTATTTCTTTCTAAATTAAGATGACTTTATATATATTTAGGTTACGTTGAAGCATGCATAGAGGGATACTTGAGCAGTATTTATAGGGATACTTGATCATGGTCAAGTATCCCATGCTCATGTAGCCCCTCCTGGTATGTTAAGTTTAAGTAAGTTTTGGGAAAAGGATTAAATATATTTTTTCTAATTCTAGATGCCTCAATATTATAAAAGAAAGCCTGCGGCAAGGCCACGGAAAAAATTGACCCAGAAACAATGAAATTAGCTGTATTAGAGGCAAAACAGCCAAACTCTAAGTTGTTAACAGTGGCAAAAAGATACAATATCGATAGAATGACTTTGAAAAGATATATGAAAAAACATGAAGAAGATGCCAACGCTATAATGACTTCCGATTACAAGAAGATAATGATATTTTCTAAGGATAATGAAATAGAACTTGCTGAATATTTAAAAATCTGCGCAGAAATGCACCATGGGCTAGATTATAGAAGAATAAGAAAATTGGCATATGAGTTAGCAGAAAAGAACAATATTCCAAGGCCAGCAAAATGGGATGAAAACTCAATGGCAAGCGAAGACTGGATGAAAGGCTTTATGAAACGCAATACTTCGTTATCTCTAAGAACTCTTGAAGGAACAAGCCTGGGTAGATCAACCGCTTTTAACAAAAAATAATGTGGGTGATTTCTTTGAGAATTTGGAAACAGTACTTGACAGGGAGATTATGCCATGGGAATATTGATGAGGCTGGGTACACCACAGTACAACAAACCAAAAAAGTAGTAGCACTAAAAGGCCAAAAGCCGGTTGGTCAAGTCACCTCTGGAGAAAGAGGGACATTAGTCACAGTGTGTTGTGCCATAAGTGCCTCTGGAAAACATATACCACCATTTATGGTATTTCCTAGGGTTAATTTTAAGCCTATTATGTTGGCTAATGCTTTTGAAGGGACGGCTGGTGCTGCCCACCCATCAGGCTGGATGACCAGTCCAAATTTTGTGCTGTTTCCTCAGCATTTTGTTAAATATTCTGGATGCACAAAGGAGAAAAAGGCACTGATTATCATGGACAACCATGAGAGTCACATATCATTACATTCTTTAGATTTTGCCAAAGAAAATGGTATAATTTTGCTGACACTGCCTCCACACTGTAGTCACAAACTACAACCGTTGAATGTTGCTGTCTTTTCTTCATCCAAAAATGCATGTGATAGAGCTGCAACCGAGGGGGAAACCACCTATCCAATTTTGTACACCAATAAATTCTAAAATTCTAAAAAGTTCTAAAAAATTCTAAAAAATTCTAAAAAGTTCTAAAAAATTCTGAAACTTCATAAAAAAATTCTGATTATTTTTCGGACATTCTAGAACACTCTTAACCGAGGGGAAAACCAGCTATCCAATTTTGTACACCAAAAACACTAAAATTCTAAAAAATGCTAGTAATTGTTTCGAAAAATTCAAAAAATTCTAGAAAATTCTAAAAAATTCTAGAAAATTCTAAAAAATTCTATAAATTCTAGAAAATTCTAAAAGATTCTAAGGAATTCTAAAACTTTACAAAAAATTCTGTTTATTTTTCGGACATTCTAAAACACTCTTTTTTACGTTTATAATTTGTCAAAAATATATTTATCCAATCTGTGTTTACCCTTTTTCCCCATGGGGTAATCAAATAAGTAATGATTTTTTAAGGAGTCGTACTACATTATTTGGTAAGCTTACTCCTATTAGACAAGATTTAGTAGATAAAGGATGCGATCAGTTATATCTGAATAATATTTTAGCCAATATTGTCATCCACGAGGTTTTCTTTTTGAACAAGTACTAACTTGTTGCCACGTATATTTTTTTTAATGTCTGTAGTGTTTCCTTGTGATAAAAATTTCAACATTTTTTCTGAAAAATAAATAACATTTTTATTGGAAAAAAAAAAACAAAAATATTTTATTTTATACATATTTTTTTTTTTTTAATTTTTACATTATGCACCTTAAGCTGACAGTTGTTCCTATAATATACATAATCTATTAAACATTGTAAACAATTCCAACAGAGTGGCAATGGGATTAAATATAGTTATACTGTTAAGCCGGCTGACATGGAGAAACCACTACATTTCTGATACCTCTCCTATGCTGCTTCTAAACACATATCTAACTCTCTCTCCAGTAGGAACAATATCAGGTGTATTTAGTAAACTAATTATCTGACTAAATTTTACAAACGAAACATCTTTTCATTCGCGATGTAAGTATGTTTTTTTTGTAGAGTCTGCATTGTTAAGTGCCATAACTTTGATATCATCTTCAATAATATCTTGCATTTTAATTTCAAAATTTGATGCTTCAGAAATTATTCTATCCCATCTTTCTAAAACATCTTTGTAGGTAACCCTGTTGTCGGTCGCAAATAAAGAGATACAGAATGATGGGGCATCCGGACTCACTGGTTGAGCCATAATTACATAGGCATAATTTGCTCTGTTAAAATTTAGGAAATACGATTCTATTTCTTTTGCATTTTTAGCAACAAATATATCTTTTTCGGGAAGACCCTCCGATAGAGGCGCTACTAACCCCATTACTTTATCCGTAGAAGAATTATATTCTATTTTACCCGTAATTCTCGTTCTATCCTCAGATATCCATACTACTTTCGGAAGGCCATGCTGCTCCAAAAAAGCACTTAAACCTTTAAAGTTCAGGACTCCTTCCTCTTTAATAAAATATTGTCCGGATCGAAATCTTTGCAATGTAGTAATAATTGAAGGTGTGGTGTGGCAGGTACGCCATGTCGGTGTATAAAATAGTAGAGGGGGAACTTCCTATAGATTGCGCATGCTTTTCAGCATGCGCAATAGGTAAAAATTCTTAATAAATTCAAAAAAATTCCAATTAAATGCTATAAAATTTTAAAAAATTCTAAAAAATTCTAATAAATTCTAAAAAATTCTATCAGCTTGTACACCAAAATTCTAAGGTGGTTTCCCCCTCGGCTGCAACCAACTGGATGATCAATCACCCTTACAAAGCCATATCAATATATGAAATACCTGGTATTGTGGCAGAAGCCCTGCCTATATCATTTAAACCTAAAAACATAAAAAGTGGTTTTCGAAAAACGGGTATTTGCCCCTTTGATAAAAACATTTTCAAAGAGGACGATTTTTTACCATCTTATTTATCAGATCGTCCATAACCGCAACCACAACTTGTAGATGGCCAAAGATCAGAAGCTGGTGATAAATCAGGTGGTGACGAAATAGAAATTCAATCAGGATCGTCATCAATTAAAATTGGTCCACAAGCTTTAGCTGATAACCCAAAATTGGATATCCTGTCAGATCTTCAACCAAGTACAACTTCAAGCACATCTTCTTGTTTAAGTGAACATCATCCACAGGCTATAGCTAATGACCCAAAATTAAATACCGTTTTCAATCTCCAATCAAGAAAATCAAAGAAAAGTGTTTGAGGAAACATCAAGTGAGGAGGATGAGAGTGATGATATTTGCTACGAAGAAAGTGGAGATCCTGAGACTGAAAACATGCCTCAAGAATATCAGATCCTTTCTTCAACAAATGAAGAAAATTAAAAAAAAAGGAAAATTTGTCATTGCATCTTTTAAAGGAGGTAAAAGATTAAATAACCTTTACAGGTACGTCTGTGTTATCGATGAAGTAAATAAAGAGCACGGTGAACACAGAGTAGTATCCATGAAAGCTATGGATTTTACCTTGGTAGACACAGACATAAGCGATGTAAATTTTGAAGACGTAGTGGGGATAACGCCTGACCCAACAATTGTTATAAAAGGTGAAAGAATTTATTATAGGTTTCCTATGGCATTAGATATTTATGAACATGCCTAAGATTTTAGACAAACATTCCATGTTTTTATTTTGTTTTTTGTTACATTGTTTTATTGGTTTTCAATTTTTTGAATAAGCTTTTGTAAAAAGCCTTCTTTTAGTCTGTAAGATTTTGTCAAATTTAAATTAAATATTAGTTTTTTTTTACTTTTTTTTAGATTCTATGTTAAAGTTTAATTGTATAGTTGTTAAGGTTTCATTTTATGAATAAAGTTTTGATGAAAATCAATTTTTGATGCCTTTATTTGTCACATTTTAATCAAATTATCAAGTATCCCTGACCATCGCTCAAGTATCCCTTTATGAGGGATACTTAATCAAAATTTCTCAAAAAATTTAAAATCGATTTCTGCTATCTAATTTTGATTTTTATTAAACTTGTCCCACATACTTTTAAAGAATAAAGCGTATTCTTTTGCCCAGACTTCTTCTGAATGACTCCAGTTATTTTACAACAGTCACAAAAAATTAAGAAGCAAAACTGTGATCAACTATCACACGCCTCCCCTACTATGTCATTGTGTATATTGACAGAAATAAACTATTTTGATTTTGATTTTTTTCAGTTTTATTGCAACTACTTATAGGTAAGTACATCATTTTGCTGTAAGTCACCACATTTTAACCAAAGAAACACACAAATTTGCACTTAAAATTCATTTAATGGATGGGGTACTTACCTATTCAAATACGCCGCCCGTTTAACGGATGGCGAGTCACTAAGTATAAATCTAAATAAGTATGTTAGTTAATCTAAATAGTAGGTACCTACATTTATCTTGAAATAAACCTAGTAATATTCAAGCTAATAATCTATTCATACCTGCTAACCAAATGGTCCCTCTTCCAGTCAACAGAGTCATCATCTTCATCCCAAGGCATTAAAATATGAATATAGAAAAACCTTAACATATCCAATACATTAGCTGTTGAGTTTAAATTTAAGGCAATGGTTCTATCCTGGTCTTTAGTAGGCCAAAGTTGCGTGAGGGGTACATAATGCTTTTCTGGAAGGTGTATATCTTCTTGCACAGCCAAGATCCTTACCAGAGCAGTTAAATCTGTATAACTTACATTAAGGATAAAAACCAACACAACAGTAGGAAAAGGTATCTTCAATTCCTCACATTTTATCCTAGGAACTTTCCATACTGCTTGCCACCCATTCGAGTCCAGAGTAAGCTCCAAGTAGTAAGCCCATTCGCTCTGAATCTTCGAATAAGGCAATGTTTCTAAGCCTGAAAAAACTTCTTCATATTCTTGCAGGCGTGTTTGGAGACTTTTATCGAAAGTTATAATTTGATCCATATTTCCAGTAAAAATTGTTGTTGAGTAACGGGTAGTCTCTTTTGCTACTTGTTTGGATTCTTAAAGTTTAATTCTTATTTCGTATACTAACAATTTTGTAAGGAAAACCGTCAGTTACACGAACTTTTTGAATTTAAAACTATTTGACTTTGACAAATAATTTGACGTTCCAGAGTGAAGATAGTTATTCTTCTTCTAGGTAAGTAATGGCTATAACCCTCTTGCCTTTCGGCATCTATCCAGAGTGAGGTCAGTTTTATTTCTAAGTAATAATATACAAAAACTTATAAACATCCATGCCCTAGCTAGCAGGGATTCGAACCTAGGACCTGTCGATTGTCAAAAAAGATCTCTTCCAGCGGATACCTGAGTAACAGGATAAAGGCTAGTTGTTACAGAGGCCGGCAGTGAAGGTAGCTCTTCTCCTTCTACAGTTTAGGCAGGAACATAGGAACTAAATTACCTTCATGGGTCCAGGACGTTTATTCTCGAATATTATCAAGGGACCTCTGGCAAATTGCCCCCAGGGAGCAGAGCCATAAAGAACAAGTCAAGTCAAGTCATCAAGGGACCTGATCGGTCTTCTGTCAACTCCTTCCCTTAAAAAAATTTAAAGCGTATTCTTGAAACTGAATGCCTATTCACATCCATTAAGAGTTAAGAGAACGCGTTCCCATGGAATTTTCTAAGACAACGGGATCATATCGTGAGAAATACGTGGACAAGCATCCGTGTTTAGTTAAAAAAAAACATATCACGTGAATAGTCACTTCTCCCGAGAGAGCATTCACTTCTCTTAAAAGTTGGAGAATAAACGTCCGTTAGGCCCACTTGCACCAAACTTTTAAGAACACCTTAAGTCGCTCTTAACCCTTAAGAAGTAAAAATAATTGTCTTGCACCAGCATTTAAGAAAGACTTAACATCGCTAAAGTTTTCTTAAATTTAAGTTGTTGTTTTCGAGTCCTTAAAGCGATCTTAACTTATTCCTAACCTCAATCTAAAATTTAAAGTAAATTTTTTGTGTTGTGATGGAGAGGTTTAACGACGATTCGGGTATCTAGAGCTAATTGAGAACGGATTTCCCAGGAGGCTATAATATATTATATTATAATTATAATAGGTAGGTAAAGTGTGTTAATGTAACAACATAGGTAATAGTAATTTAAAATAAATATTTTCCATCTAGGATCCTGACGAAACCAATCGTCCACGCTGTTCTTCAGGAAATCGAAGATCAGTTGGAGTATGATTATGATGGTACCTATGTACTTCTATATAAAATTACTATTCGAAAAAATGCTTTGTTATTGGTTAACACACCAGTGTTCTTACATTTGAAAGAGGTTGGGCAGAGGAATATTTTGTAATTTAGTTATTATGTACCAAATATACCAGCAGTTATTAATTTTCAGACTTTTTCTTTTTTTAGAAATGAAAGGGTTACGCCCATAAATCAAATACTTTACTACCCTAAGATTTTATGCCACCAGTGCACCCTTCTTTGGTCGCTGATTTTTATGGGTATTCATGAAAGCACTGCAAGTAGCATAGTGCAGAAGGTTTCGTATGTGTTTTGTGTTTTCTGGTGTTTTGTGTTTTCTGGTAGTTCTCTTTGACCATATTATTATGTTTGAAAATGATCTATAGACAAAAATTAAAATAAAACAATAACTACATAACCTAGAAGTTCATAAATAATAACAGTAATTAGCCAGTGAAAACTAAAGACATCTAGGTATTATTGTTTCCATTTCATTTCATTTAACGAAATAATTGGTGTAACGTTTGTCAATTACCAGACACACCTATGAAAAAAACTAAAAAAAGCAGTGTTGTCGGCTTTTTTTGAAACTTAGTTAAGTTTGCTTGAAAGCCGGTTGGTTCAAAACAGAACATTTTAAGGTTAACTTAGGATTTAAGACATTCTTAACTAAGAATATCTTAAGTTTAATTTTGGTGCAAGTGGCCCTTAGTATATGCTAAGGTTGGGAGGCCGAACGCAATGCATTGGTTCATCGTTCATCGGTAATTCAGCTTTACGAATTCGCTGCAAGTTCTTTGGGAAAGAAATAACGATTTTTATATAAAATTAGAGCAACTTTGACATACTTATTGGAAAACTTCGGCCTCTATGTACACTGACAAAAATGGATTAGCCGATGTCGTGGGTTGCAGAATTAGGGGTATTTTAGCGCACGTTTCTATGTTATTCAAACTGAGCCTACGAATTATCACAACCTATTTAAAAATGCTACAATAACTTAGCTTCTCTTGGTTCGCCTCAACACAGAAATATCAACATTTTAAACACATTTGGGATTAGAACAATCCTTGATTTTGTAACCATTTTATGAGTTACCTGAACTCAGTTTTTGGATTGGGAAAACTTACTAACTGATTTTAAAGTGCCGTTTTGACCCAGACGTGCATTATTTTAACTCATTACCATGTGTAAATTATTTTGAGTTGAAATAAAGTCATAAAGAGTGCTCTAAAAACCCATGTCGAGGGTAAATCACCGATCGAAAGGTCACGGAGAGTTCCGAATTCGCGCTCGTGCCGATTTAACGTGGTAACTTCATCCCATTGTTATTAGTTCCTCGTGGACGTCGCGTCATCATGGACCACATAACTGGACTTGCTGTTGGCGCAATCGTTGATCGGGGGGACCTTTTTTTATTTTTGTTCAGAGTTTGTTCTCATACAGGTGCGTAACAATGAGAATACTCCAACTTTAGGACAGATTAAATCTATAGTCGTTAAGTAAGCTAGAACAACTAAAAGGTCCAGTTTTGATAGCACAAATCATGAGTTAATCTAGCCCAAGTAGTAACGCATCATAATTCCCATATTGGTCTCTGGCAGCTTAAATAATGAATTGCTGCAGCCCACGTCGCATGTGTTCGTCAAACCCAGTTACGATTAGCTAAGCTAGCTAGGCTAAAACAACCCATCTTCAGGGCTATTATAACTCATGAACAGTGATTTTATGCAATCTTTTCGATTTAGTTGCGTAATTCAGAGGCCTGAGCTGTCCCCTATTAGCAACACGCGTCGGTCTAGGGTAACTCATGTTTGAGTTATATCAACTCGATATTTCGCTCAGTGCACACTGATGCGTGATGCGTTACTACTCGGGCTAGATTATTTCATGATTCGAGCTATCAAACCTGGACCTTTCAGTTGTTCTAACTTACTTAACGACTATACAGATTTAATCTGTCCTAAAGTTGGAGTACATTTTCACGCACCTGTCTGAGAACAAACTCTGAACAAAAATAAAAAAGATCCCTCCGATCAACGATTGCGCGGATAGCAAGTCCAATTATGTGGTCCATAACGACGCGACGTGCACGAGGTACTAATAACAATGGGATGAAGTTACCGCACCAAATCGGCACGAGAGCGAATTCGAAACTTTCCGTGACCTTTCGATCGGTGATTTACCCTCAACATGGGTTTTTAGAGCACTCCTTATGACTTATTTCAACTCAAAATAATTTACACATGGTAATGAGTTAAAATAATGAACGTCTGGGTCAAAACGGCACTTTAAAATCAGTTAGTAAGTTTTCCTAATCCAAAAACTGAGTTCAAGTAACTCATAAAATGGTCACAAAAAATGAAGGATTGTGGTAATCCCAAATGTGTTTAAAATGTTAATATTTCTGTGTTGAGGCGAACCAAAAGAAGCCGAGTTATTATAGCGTTTTAAATGATTTGTAATAATTCGTAGGCTCAGTTTGAACAACATAGAAACGTGCGTTAAAGTAGCTCTAATTCTGCAACCCACGACATCGGTAAAACTATTTTTGTTAGTGTAGTTTAAATGATGCTTGGCTCTGTATTTGAGTATTAAACATTCTACTACAACGAACTTTGTTTTTGAGAAGTAAGCAACTTTATTACTATTAATATAATATTATTTTATAATTAGACTATTAATACACCAAAAGAAATACAAAATAAGGATAGAAAAATATATTTAATTATAATATTTTTCAAATTTTCTGCCCGCAGTTGGGGCTTTAGGATTTGGTCGCGACTAAGTCTATTAAATGTACATATGCCCCATTACAGAGTTTATTGAACAGGGTTCAATTCAATAAATTTATAGAAACTATAACAATAATTCTTTCTTATATATACACTATTGGACAAAAGTAGAGCAACAAAGTGCTTTTGTTTCTTTGAATTTAAAAAATTAATTTTATTATATGGTTGTGATCCCCAGCTAATTTTAATGAAATATTATCCCCGCAATATTAGTTATATTTCACAATATTTTGGTACACTTTAAACAAAATGAAGGTAGAGAAATATTTATAATTATAAAAATCGACAAAATGAAGTGCGACAAAAGTAAAGCAACAAATTGTGTCAACAGTATTTTATTTTACATATTACGATAAAAAACCATTAAGCACATTTAATAATTACAATAGCTAGAAGTATTATGTTAATAGTTAATAGAATATCCATTATTTTTTATTACTTGCCGACAACGTCGCGGCATTGAGGCAATCAGTTTTTGAACAGTATTTTCGGAAAGGTTTGTCCAAACTACATTGATTTTATTTACCAATGATTGTTTATTTGGAAATAATTGTGTACGAATTCCACGTTCAACTTCTTCCCATAGATTTTCAATGGGGTTAAGGTCTGGGGATTGTGCCGGCCACTGTAAAACCCGAACGTTATTTTCTTGAAACCACTCTTGAACAATTCGTGAAGAGTGTTTTGGATCGTTATCTTGTTGAAAAATAAAACGCAACGGCAGTGGCGTAGCCACAGGGGGGCGATCGCCCCCCCGCCCCTCTTGGCCTGGCACCCCTTTACTACTTAAAAAATAATTCTTAAAAAACAACATCGGTCTTATTTTATTTTCAGTAAAGAAGAGCGATCGGAATAAACTTAATAAAACCGGTTTTGAGAGCGTCTCATCATATTTAATTTATTTATTTTTATATAGCGGATTTTAACTTCATTTGGGGCCAGACCCCTGTTTCCTAGGGAGCATGAAGAAGGTGAATTCCTACGAAAATTGGGCGTGGTCCCAAAAATTTTTTGCCTGCGGTGCTTTAGCTCCGCAGTCTGCGCCCCTACGATAGTTCGCCCCTTCCGCCCCAAAAAGCTGGCTACGCGACTGAGCAACGACATTTCCCACTCTGCATAAGGCAACATTACATTTTGCATTATATCTCTATAGACAAATCGATCCATGGTGTCATTAATGAAGGTTTTCCACTACTAACCTATAACATCGCCATTATTGACCGATTATTAACGTTAGAAATCGTTTTTCTCTACCTAATAAGTTATTATTGACCATGGTCAATAATAAGGCAATGAAATCCATTATTGACCGATCTTCAAGAATCTGTTTGAAGACAGGTTACTTGATTTTTTGATTCTACAACATGAATTCATAAACATGAATGTGGTTAGGCAACCAGATAATTAATTATCAATACATATTAGATTACTTGATATTGTAAAATATCGATACAATCAACATTTTTTCTGCTTCCATCCCTAATTCTGGAGGTGTACACATAATAATATCACTAACATTTTCTTCGCTCATTTTTTAAAAAATCGGAAAACCCGTGAAATCTGATGACGTAAATGAACAAAAATTGACATTAACAAAGCCACCTGACAAAACAACAAAATATTTTGCCAATTCCAAAGCGCAGGTAACTTGATTAAAAAATATACTTATACCTACCTATCATTTTTTATAATAATTAATACTATAAAGATAAATGTCTTATAAAAGTTTGTAGTAGTGGAAAAAATATTATATTAACCACGGTTTAGACAGCTTATAGCCCTCGCGTCTTAAATCCCTCGTCGCTCCGCTCCTCGTGATTTAAATTTGCCGCTCGGGCAATAATGATGGCTGTCTAAACCTTGGTTAATAATATACTATTAAAGGACCCACCCCATTCCATGAGAAAGAACCCCATAGAAAGACACTGCCTTTGCAATTCTTAACTGTGGGTGTAACGTATTTAGGATTAAACCTTGTATTGATTGGCCGTCTTACACGCTTCATTCCATCAGAATTGAAAATTTTATAACGCGTTTCACCGCTAAATAAAACTTTTTTCCACTCGTCTACTGTCCAATTTAAATGTCGACGTGCAAATTCAAGCCTAGCCACTCTATTTCTTGCCGAAATAAGGGGCTTTTTAGCCGGCCGTCTACTAAATAACTTTGCGCCTACCAACGTTCTTTGAACTGTCCGTGGACTAGTCATAATTTCGGGAATTTCAGCAATAATTCTAGGTGCAGACATCCAAGGATTGTTTTGAGAAATGCTTTTAATGCGTCTGTCTGTCCAAATTGTTGTTTTCTCGGCCTTCCCGATTTCGGTAGATTCTCTAAATGTCCCCTTTGAATGTAACTTGAAATTATTTTGGATACGCTGTATCTTGGTAAAACAAACCGTCTTGAAATTGTGGCTTGTATTGTACCTTCCAAGTGTGCATTCACTACTCTCTGCTTCAATTCTTTCGAAATTGGAATACCTCTTGGCATGATTAATAGGTACAGCACAGAAATATTAATTAAACATAAAATAAACTCTGCAAAAATAAGTTAACCTTTTCTTTCACTAAAACCTTTCTTTTTTAGGAAAATATTAAAATGTTGCTTTACTTTTGACGCATTACAATACGTCAATATCAGTTCGTTTGCTTTGATTGTTGGAAAAAGCTGTTGCCGCCGATAACAGCAGCCTACTTCGATATTTAAGACACAATGTATTTAAATACGATATCATGCATTTAATATTATTAAATCGAGATTTCTTTCATTTTTCAAAAATGTTGCTCTACTTTTGTCCAATAGTGTAAATAAGGTATATACAGGGTGTTTCAGAAGCACGGTACGTAACTTAAGAGGGTGATTCCTTATGAAATTCTAAGAGAAAAAGTTTATATAAACATGTGTCCAGAGTTGTCCGTTTTTGATATAGAGGGTGTTAAAGTTTTTGTTTTTTTAAATCGCTTTTTTATAATTTTTTTGAATATCCTTTTCCCGATTTTATTGAAATTTGGTTCTGTTATTCATAATGATAAGGGGCTTAATTAGCCCTTACTAGATTAAATTTATTAAGTTCACAAAAATGTACGCCACTGACTTTTTTCTAATTTTGATGTTTATTTTTCGGATTTACCAACTAAACTGCTGATCAATTGCGTGGCACGAAGGCAAAGTATGGGTTAAACTTAAATCCAAGTAGCTCTAGAAATTTTTGGCCGATCTTAACGCGATTTTCAGATTCTTAAAAAGAAAATGTTTGAAATCGAGACTTCTAGACTTATCTACCTCAGCATCATCTTATGTCTATAATACAGGGAGTTTCACATTTACCTCGCATCATTTATAAATTTTTAAACGTTCCCAAATTTACAACCGTTAATTTTTTTCCAATTTTTTCCTAAAATTATTTTTGCTGGGCTCTTATATGATGCGAGGTAAATGTGAAACTCCCTGTATTATAGACATAAGATGATGCTGAGGTAGATAAGTCTAGAAGTCTCGATTTCAAACATTTTCTTTTTAAGAATCTGAAAATCGCGTTAAGATCGGCCAAAAACTTCTAGAGCTATTTGGATTTAAGTTTAACCCATACTTTGCCTTCGTGCCACGCATTTGATCAGCAGTTTTATAATAGAAGAGACTTTAAGTGACCTCATAAATACTAGTCTAGTCTACTAGAGGATTCAAGTCGGGACTACGAGCTGGCCAACCTTGGGGACCTGCGCGGTTTATCCAGCAATTAGGTAAAGTGTTGTGTGTATTGACGAGCAACTAGGCTAAAATGATCTGGGGCCGTCGTGCATGATCCACATATTAGTTCTTATTTGTAGAGGTACGTCTTCTAACAGGACGTCAAGTTCTTCAGATAGAAACTGCGTATAGTTTCCATTCAATCGAGGGGGTAAAAAGTATGGTCCACTACAGGGGCGTGCGGTGAGTTATGAAAAAGGGGAAGCACCGCCGGTAGGCCCGCCGGAGGCTAGTCGGCGGAGGCGAAAAAATTTTTCGAAGACCACGCCCGAATATTGGCAATTTTTGTAGGTACTGTCGAAAATGTGAGATTATGTACCTACCTATGATTTTTTAATATTTCTTCTATTTTCTAAATGGCTACCTATGTTTTTTTATTAATTTTTACGTAGTTTGCCCGTCGAAAACCAATTCTTTAGTGACCCAACCCTGCCTAAGAGTCGTTAAAAACAAGTTAACAAAATTTCATAACAGAAACTAATACAGAAAACTATCTATACATTTTTACTTTGAATTCACAGTTTGATTTAATTTTAAACGAATCTGGTGTAGGCCTACCTGTTGCAATAATATTCCTTTTTTCATCAAAGGAAAGCGTTGAAAATCCTTTTTCCAATAACTTGCATACAGAACAGATACACTTTACTTTTCCCGAACTCGATGGGCCGGAAATTGGTTGCTCCATGACAAAATAAATCAAGAAGTAAGATAAACAAAGTCAATTTACACTCAAATAATGTCAGACAGATAGATCCTCTACCGTTTAGCGCGTTTACCTGGCGAAAAATCGCGACAGGCCATCGTAAATTGTCGTCTACAAACACGTGGAAACTAAATATTTTGTCGGTTTCTGTCGCGCGTCGTCTGCATTTAGCGAAGGAAATACCGATATCTAACGATTAACCCTTGGCACGGCACATAGGAAATCCCATGTCATTTTAAATGGGGTCAATTATTGGCTTCCCTAATTATTTTAGAGAAAAATTCTATTTAGGTTTATTAAAGAGCACTAAAACCCACATTCAAAAGAATAACTTTAGATATTTTTGATGAGCCCGTTTACGGGTTATCGCCGATTTCTTTTTAACTATTTCTCCTTTTTATGGCCCCGTATTTGCGGGCACCAGTCAAGGTAAAAGATGACTGTCAAATAAAGTTGTCATTTTGAAATGTGTGCTTTATTGTTATAAAAACTCGTACATCGAAAATATTAGCCATGAATTACACTTCTGAAGAAAAAATATTGATGATTAAATGGTATTATCAAGAAAATAGTTATCAAAATGTGTCAGACATGTTTGCTGCTCTGTATCCAAATAGACCGATACCTGCAAAATCTACAGTCGAAAGGACTATCAAGAAATTTGAGACAAAAGGCACTGTAATAAATAACTGCAGATGTGAAGAAAGGCAGAAACAAAGAAGAGATGCAAGAAATGATGTTTGATGTTGAAAAGTTTTATTGTGCGTGGAAGAAAATGATGGGTAAATCAGCACAAGGAAACTTGAGGATGACATAGGATTAGATCACACCACAGCGTTACGAGCTTTGAAACGACATAAATATTATTCATACAAATATGAAAAGCACCAAGAGCTAAGAGATATGGACGAAATACGACGACAGGAGTTTTGTTTTGGTACACTGAGAAAATTCATGCTATTAGATTTTCGAATAGAATGAACTTTAATAGCAGTAATTTGATATGTCAATACACACTATTAGTTGACCTAATTGCTGCTAAAGATCTCGTCTAATAGAGCGTTATGCAGATAATTTTGCTGTCATTATCATAATTTATACTGTAACTATTAGATACTTTAATAGGAATAATATGCTATCACAATAGAAATTCTTTTATTAGATAATCATATTATCCCTATAACTATACCTTATTATAGGTATTAGAAAAAATATTAATAAAATAATATATAATGCCCATTAGATTGCTGTATAACTCTTATCTAAATTCGGAATAGCCAGAGAGCCGTTTGATTTTTTGAAACCTCCGACCATTGCCGAAAGCGTATGTTTCTTTCCGACCTACCCCGAGTAGCAGGTACTCAAGACGATTTGACGCGATTCAATGCAGTCCGCAGCGATTCTTAGCACCATTTGAATTTCGCTAATCGCGAATCTAGTGTGTGGTTAAAGCTTCTCGGGTTAAAGTGATATCTTGTTATCATAGGAAGAATCCTCCAAAAATAGAAGGTAGGTATTACAACATTTATTCTGTTTCGTAGAATTACTGTATCATATTTTCGCTATACCTAATGATCATCATAACTAATAATTGGGATATTCCCACATATATATAACCAATATATTGCTAATACCGTGTTACAGAAATGTCCCCAGCATGCGGCCTTTTCCGGAACTTCTGGGCCTGCGCAGTTCGCGTGTACGTCAGGTCCGGCTTTATAATTATTTAACATAATATGTTGAAATAGGTATTGATTTATAAAAAAAAAGCAACTATATTAAATCTTGGTATAATATGAAATATAAGAAGATGTAAGGCATCAATCTTCTCGAAAAAGCAATACACTGCAAGAAATTATGAAAATTTCAGGACTTGTGTATTTTAGGGCGTAAATACAGAAATTGAAATTTTGAATTACAATTTAGTTTCTGGCATAGTTTCGTAAGTAATAGTGGTTGCTCTAAACATTATAATAGGTGCCCTATGTCGCCTGGTCTGGTCTCCCATCATTTTCTATACAACATATGACGAAAGTTGCAAGACAATTACTTTCTTTTCGGATTAAAAGTAAGCCAGAATGGAGATTTTAAATGTTTATAGTAGACTTGATAACCATGTGCATTTGTCTTGCCTTGGCACTTTGTAGGAGAGAAAGTAAATATGTTATCATATAATTGTGAAAAGCCCGAATGCAGCGCATTATAAAAACTATAAAACAGTGAAACAAACAATTATGCTGTTAATATATTTATTTATATTATTAAACTACAGTTAGGGTTCTAGTAGAAAAAATGTTAATGATCAGCACACTAAAAAAAAACAAAAGTAGTGGGGTAAAGGGGTAATAAAAGTAGAATTTGGATGTATTATGTAATCTTTAAACACAAATAAAGGTTTTTACGTTGAAATATGGAGGCAACAGTAAAATGGCAGCCGTATTGACGAAACACATAATATTAATGCATAATTAGATATATTGTGAATTATTTTGTTAGGGTGGCAAGACGTGAAAAGCATTTTTAAATTTTTCACTACTAGACATTCAATATAACTAATGTGCGCTGTGAATTAGGATGATACCCATACATTGGCACTGGAAAGTAAATAGGCAACCATGACTAGTATTGCAAAGTACAAATATATTAATAAGTACGGGAAAAATTAATAAAAAAAACGTTATTCCAACTAAACCTAATTGAAAAAACACAAAAGTTAGCATAAATATATAGGTAAAAAGGATCGCATTTGGTCTACTTGCCAGGTCCGTGTGCCTCCCCTCACCTACTACTACTACTACTAGCATAAATATATCGGTAACAAACATCTATTAATTGGTAACGTGTTTTTATCATGTGGATTTGACTTGTGTACGTTCGAAAACTTTAGCACCAATAAACTATATGATATCAATAATTGATGTTAGAGCTTTTTTCGTGCCCGAAATTACAGGAAAAAATATTAAGGTGTTAACAAAATGTATGTGTAAAAACATAAGTAGTACTAAACGTTACAACACGAAACTAATGATTATGTCATAATATCTTCTTGGAATTGCTATTACGAATTGCTATTACAAATAAGAAGTTTAATTACACATTTGATAGAATTTTACTATTGACACCTCCAGCCAACCTCACATTGAAATGTCACATGGCACTACCTATCGAGTGATACAATGTTGCAGAGGGTATTAAATTGGCTAACCAACCGTGCCAAGAGAAGTGAAATTGAGGTGGGAAAATGTAATGACAATGCAACCAATTAATTTAGTTTAAACAAATTATTTTATTAAGTGTTCAAAATCAAGATAATAACAACATATATCACTTGTTATTGTCAAGATAATAACAATATATATCCTTCAATTTTACATTAACATTTTGCAACTCGCAGACCGATGATACGATTTGACTTCTCTTGGCACAGTTGGATAGGCAATTTATTGCTTTTTGCAACGATGTACCACTCGATACGTAGTGCGATGTGACATTTGAATGTGAGGTTGGTTGGAGGTGTAAAGGTGAATAGTAAAATTCTATCAAATCTGTAGTTAAACTTTCCCCTGGATATTAAAATTGACGTGTTTTTTGTCACATCCTATTTCGCTGAAAATCCCCCTAGGGGGTATTTTGGGTATTTTGGGTGGTTCGGTGTAAAATGAAAACCATGTATAAATCAATTATTACAAATATCTATAATAGATATAAACTTTACTGATGATAAAACAAAATCAATTTTGAATATGTTTTGCCGATTGCTGGTCCTTTTAAATGTAGAGTTTGCTCTTTGCTAACATTAAAAAATCTGATGCGGTATATATTTTTGCTATTAATTTAATTACTTTCATTCTTCACCAAATGAACTTAAATATATGTGCTTATCTATACCGTGTAAATAATTATTTTCAAAAAGAAACATTGATATTTCTTTGTTAAATACAGTGATAAAATTTAAGTCATTCGGCATAAATTGGTTTGTTAGAAGAAGAACCTGTCTTATTTTTTTTTTCTATATAGAAACAAACATTGACTAGATAGTTTTTGGGTTTTATTAAACCTCCTCTATTTTTAATGTGAAACAATCTTAAACTGCTAACGTGGTCGTCTTGACGATTTGTAATAAAAAACTCTAAACATTCCTGACACTTAATAGATTTGTTTAAGGTTCTTATCACAAATCCTGCAATATAGGTATGCAACTACATTCTCAGAAAGTTCACTTAGTTTAGGTAACAGTGTTACCACACCTTCAATATCATCCTCATTAATGAAAAGGTCGTTCAGATCTAAATTGTATTTTTTTACTATTAGCATATCATCCACCGTCAATGATGGTATAATCTGCTTCTTACTACTTGTTGTTAATATGTGCGCATCGTCAAAGGAAACGCAATTTCCATTTATAGATTTGATATCCATGTTCAATGCCATCCTTTTGTAGGTATAATAAAATTGATATGCAGTAGGGTTATTATTCCACCCATTTCGTCCCCTAAAAATAATTATAGGAAGAGTAATATAGATCCATAGAACAGAATAATAATTTAAAACATTTTTAATAAACAAAAGGAATCTGCTGTTTGTTCAATTATATTTATTATGTTAACCCTTATCCTGCCACATTACTGGTGTTACATTAAAATTTCTTGAATTTGTTTTCAAAATAGTTATCAGCATTAATTGTGTTTAATACTGACTAAAAACTTTTTGAAACAAGGATGTGAAGTAAACTATTACACATTTGGATTATTCATTTGAATGTAATAAATTAATGAGAATAATTATTATAATGTTGTAAGAAAGCTTAGTACATAATACATATAATAGAAAAAAAAAATAACCCAAAAGATAAAGAAGATAACTTACCTCACACAACAGAAAAATAATTGGAGGTGGTCTTGGCTAAATTTATATGTTAGAAGGTAATTTAAAAGGGAATTTTGAGAACCAACTAGATCATCATACAGTCCCAATAATGACATCAAGGTAATACACATTCCTTTTATTGGGGTTTTGTTAACTGTATAATGAATATATTTTCCTTGAGGATTTTTCAGTTGCTTCAGATAATTAACTCCATTTATAATTTTGGGTTTCCACGACTCTTTGTTGGCCTCTTGTAGTGGTGATTTTGAACCCCTTCCAAATGGATTACGTGAATTTGCCATGTCAAAGAGTTCATCTACTATGCGTAGAAATTGTATGGTCGCTTTCGCATTTCTGAAGTCCGGGTGCACCTCCGACAAAAATTGAAGTGCGTCGGCAACGCTGCGGCTCAATGTTTGAGCAGCCAAGTTGACCTGCAACATAATTACTGGTATTATTAGATTTGTACAAAGTGCTTTTCATTATGGAAAGATAAAGCAAACAAATTAAACATAATATTTTATAGGTGAAAGTTCAAACTGTTAATTAACTTTTTTACTTGATCAGTATGCCAACTGCTAATGGCAAAAAAATATACCTTCATTTTATAACTTCGCAATTCTAGATGAGTTTTTCGTAATTTTGTACCTAAACGACAAAACTCTTCCTCTTGAACTTTTCCCAGTTTGGTTATGAAATTATAATTAATTTCTTCTCCATCTTCGTCATAAAATAACCCAAGGTTGGACCAATTATTTCTAATTAGCTTTAGCATATGTGCGGCGTCCAATATAACAAATGCTTTTGACGTTTCGGTAGTTTTGAAGTATGGTCTTAAACAGTCTATGTCCTTTATATCTGCCCCAAGATGTTGTAGCATTGCAAAATTGACATTTGGGCCATCACATGTAACTGACACAATCTTTACGCCAATGGCTTCCAATCTCTTGATGGCCTCGCTAACAATGTTGGCTTTAGCTTGCCCTCCCAATGAAGAAATAAGAAAATATGCAATTGGAATTTTTCAACTGGCGTTAATGGATACAACCATTAATGTTAAAGCCTCAGTGGCACATTTCATACTATCATCAGTCACAATACCTGTTCCCAAGTCCGGATATCCCCATGTCTTGTCTCCTTTATATTCAATAAACTTCTTTATTGCCATTTCATCAAGCATTAAAGCACATATTGTCAGTTTGTTGTTAACTTTATTTTCTTCAACAGTCCTCTTTAATGTTGTGAAAGAACAATCGGAAAAGCCTGGCTCACAATTAACGTTTCGTACCCAACTTCTTATTGTAGATGGAGCAGGCAGTGCTAAATTAAATACTCTTCTGACGTAATTATACGCCTTGGAGGAATAAAATTGAAGGGTTAGAGCAAAACTCCTCAGCTCTGGGGGAAATTCTGCTCTTGTTTGTTTTTTACTCTTGTCAGTTAGGGTAACGTTTTTTAGTGCTCGTCTTAAAAGTATTAGCGGAATTCCTGTGTACGATTTCTCCAGAACAGACACAGCATCATGTTCCAAAATTTTTTTTGGTGCAAGTGTAATACAATTTGCTTCAAGCTTTTTACTTTTTGGGAGAGGCGTTGTATTCTTTTTTGGGACCCTTTCAGTTTTTCTCGGAAAACGTTTTTTGGTAATCTGGCAGTACGTAACTTCTCGACGACAGTTTCTGGATTTTTGCTAAAAAAATTGTATTAATTAAAAAATAAATACGCAATTGAAGACATCGGTGTACCTAAATTTACGGGTCATACTTAGACGACGATATCTACATCCTATATCAATCCCATAAAGCTGACTATCACACTCAAATTGCATAAATAGTTTCGTCGGTTATTAAACAAATCACCTTCAGGGCTCCCTTATGACAGATTTCTTTATGGGAAAAAATGTGAATATTTTGGCATATAGTTTACGCCTTTTAAGTATGACCCCTTCATTTGGGAAACCCTGTATAAAGGGGTTGCGTCATTTTTTAACAAAATCCCTGTACATGCAAATATAACAGAATTCTTTACATAATCCATGAATTGGTCTTTGAATATCTGTCTTGGGGAAAGGTTACCTAATGCTTTTAATCATTAAGTCATTAATATATATTTTTTAATCTATTATACAGGGTTCTAATTGACAAAAATTGCTATTATAAAATGCAGGAACGTTATTGGACAAGCCTTACCTATACGTATGAATAGTTTTAACATCTTTTCTAGCCCTTTTTATGATACTTTCGTAGCCTTCGCTGTCACTGCTAGAGTTTGTCACAATTTGCAATTTCCTCTTCAGTTGTCGTAATTGGAGACTTTCTGTATCGTTGTTTAATGAACACAACAAAAATATACCCAGCAGGATATAAATTATCATAAGGCAACTACTGTACACATTCATCTCATCTTCAGTCGAATACGCTGACAGAACATCCGAGGATGAACTACAAAAAAATCACCTTTAAATACCAACTTCGATGTAAGTGCATTTTTTACAATTGCCAATACTTGTGTTTATAATTTTATGCTAAGCTCTTTTGCAAACAGACCACAAAAATTAATAAATGATTTTTAAAAAATGGTCGTAATTGGATCTACTAATACATACTTAGAGGTAAGGCATTGGACGTGCAGCAAAAACACATATTAGATAATAATACGTCCAAAAGAATTGCTACCTTCCTTCAAAAACTGTTTGGCATGTGCTGTGTTACTTATATTTCTGTCCAATTTAATCATATTATAATAGAGGAACCAGCATTCATAAAAATTAGCAAGTAGCTTTTCATTTAATGATAATTACATGTAAATATTGCTATAAACACTTAAAAAAAAATAACCAATAAATAACCAGGGTTGGCTGCCCAGTGGGTAACCCAAAAAAACCCAGTGGTTTTTTTTTGGGTAAAACCCACTTAAAAAAACCCGGTGTTTTTTTTTAAACTATGTTTTTTGAATGTTTTTTCTTAAACTGAAACTCTGTTTACATTTTACATTTTTATATTTTGTAAAAAAATAAAACATATTAATAAAACACATTGCTATAAAAAATAAACGTAACACAAAACTAACAAAAATAGGAAGAAAAAAATGAGGATCCTACTACTACATAAATGTCATAAATGATTCTATTAATTTATTAAAATCTTGATAGAATTAAAAAAAAAACAATTAAACCCGCTTATAAAACCCAAAAAAGCCCAGTGGGCTGGGCTTTATATAAAAAACCCGGGTTTTTTCCAACCCTGTAAATAACACAAGAACACAATATTAATACTTACTTCTCCAATAGTTCTTGGTTTTCTTGATTATCTACCAGAATTTCGAAGTGTTCAAAACTTATTCCATCTTCTTCAACAGTATCCCCACCATACAAATTTGAGGGCACAGCAGTTATATTCTCGTGATAAGGAATTGAAGGCATAGGATGTCTAAAGACCATCGGGATTTCTTGCTGTCCGCTATAACATATTTTTTTTAAGTTGTCACAGATGTGAAAATAAATTTTGTCTTTACTCCCGAAATATAATCCTGGAAACCCAGAATTTAACATAAATGTATGTAAACATTTGTTCTACAAATTATATAGGGTAATCGGAAAATTTGTTAGGAAACTTAGAGCAATGATGCGACGTGGTAATAGCTATGTGTAACAACAATTGAAATTTTAATATTTTTTACGTAAGTGATTTAAAAATTCCATAAAAACCGAAAAAATTAAAATAAAAACTAACAAATAAACTGTAAAATATACCTTCAAGACACCCCATTGTCAGATTTCACGAAATTTGAATCATGATCAATTATATTTTTTGCTTTGGTTATAAAATCCTTAAATCTAATTTGCCACTAAGGGGTAAGAATTATTCAGATGGGGAATAATCTTTTAAAAAATATGCGAAAAATTAAATGCATACTCCACAAACTTTTTGTAAGGAAATGATAGAAATCAAGAGGCTCTGCGCCAAGTATTTATTTCAAAAGTAATGAGATAAGCACGATATATAGGTATTAAAAAAAGGGGAAGAAAAAAACTTTGACAGGATGTAACTTAAAAAATATTTAGTCCATTCTATGTTATATGGCATATTCTTTTGCCTCTACTTTATCAAGCGAAATTGTCTCTCCAAGATTTATAACTCATTTTCCGAATACCCTTACCAATTAATGCCTTGCTGTAAGTTTGTACAAAGTACAAAACTATAATGTTGGAAACACAAAAAAAAATTTTTAAACAATATTAAACTGTACTTCCTTCAGATCACTTGGAGTAGGTTAGCATTTATTTATTAGATAGGTTTTGTAACTTGTTATTATATTTTATGTTCACAGTTTCATGCACATATTACTGCCCATTTAAATGGATGAAGTCTACGATAAAAAAGAAATAGATAACTAGTAAGGATATGAGTACTTTTTTCACACTAAAAATATTTCATGAATTATACATTGAAGCTATGAAAATGTATAATTCTTGGACAAAAAACTACAACAACATGTTTTACACCTAAAGACAGATACTTACTACAGGAAGCCTTAAATAAGTTATAGAAGTTTCTTACCTGCTAATTGTCATTAAACATGTATTGTGAAGTGCAGCTAGAGGCTTACGAGGACCCAATTGCTTAGTTGGAATGGCACCTGGTTTTAGGTGTGCCCTTTTATTTTTGATAATAAAATCATCCTGGGCAAAATGTAATCCGCAAACACGATTGCCATCACTAAGATGTTCTATATTGGGGTTTCTTCCTAGAGCTCTTAACCATGCATCATGTCGTGCTGCAGTCAATCTGCAAACATGTCTTTATATAATATATGGGGACATATGTACATATTATTTAGGTCTCTCTGCATTGCATTTTAGGCGAAGAATTAAAATGATCTAGCTTGGACAAGCAACAATGTTCAGGAAAGCATTTTTTACTATAAAAGGATATCCCACGCAAGACTTTAGATCCTTTGATCCTCTGAGTAAATCAAATCTCTTACAACATAATCTGAACTGTTAGTCCAGGTTAGTTTACCACCGGTTTACCACTAAAAGCAATGTAACAAATTTGCTTCTTTTAATTTGTCAAAAATCAGTAAACAAGTTGGACACAAATAACATATTATTATCCCTAGTTAAAACTGTGTCCAGTTTCAAATCGGATATATTTTTGTAAAGTATTTGAACGTTATGGTAATACCCACGAACTGCTTAAATATTCAAAAAAAAAACACTTACCTTAATAAATACATGATTGTGTTGAAAGCAAGGTAAATTCTATGCGGGGATACAATTTTAAAATTATTTTAAGTAACCTAGGTACTTACCTGAAGAACTGAATTTGGGTCGTTGGCTTGCAAAGCAACACCATACACTTGTTTTTCATCATAAACTTACACTAAAAGGTAACTGCACTATAATCTCAATAAATCTTTAACGAAACTTCCACAAAGTACTAGAAATAACTAAAAATCACTAAAAATAACGCTCTAAATCTCACAATTAACACGCGAAATACTGTGTAAATTAAGAATTAAGTGACAACCGGCTCTGAACAATATAAACGTCAAATATCAAGAAATCGTAGAAATCCGACGTACTGCGCATGAGTTAAAGTTCCGGAAAGTCAAGCATGCCGGGGACATTTTTAGATCGGTCGGCAATTAGCTTTGTTTTTCCAGTGGTGGGAGTTCAGTGGATATTCCTTGCCTTTCCTTTACCGCTATGCCGCCATGTTTAACCTTTAAACAGTTGTAACCGAAGCGATGCCCAAAAATTTTAAAATTAAATTAATTATCTGTGGGATTGGTTACCTATATCATTAAAAGAAAACATTTGCTGATTATTTTTTGTGAGAAAATCTATGGAGTTACTAAACTTCTATTTCCGTTCCTTTAAATTGGGAAATACCTTTCTGTAAATTTTTTAAAGGCCCTTAAAAAAATGTTTCGATTTCTGAAATTTCCTGCAAGCAAAGGAATATTTATTTATTTACGTATTCATTTAGCTACTTTTATAGGAATCCCATTATGGCAGAGTATAAGTTTAAACTGATAGAATGGGGTTTGGAGGCATTCATTGAAAAATTTGAAGGTAAGAAATACTTTGTAATCAAGTGAGAGTTCACGTCCACGACACAAAACCCAGCCTAGACAGAATTTATATTTTTAGTTGCCTATAAACATTGAAGTGCCTAGGCAGACCTTAAGAAATCGTGACCTAAGACGACATAAAAGGTGCCTCAATAAATACTACCATGAAATTGATCAAGATTTTAAACAAAAGTGTTATTTTTTCACCAGCTTTTTCACTTATATGTCAAAGTAACACTCGGCAAACTATGAAATTCATATACAGAACTTATAATTTTGATAAATTTCATCCTGGTATTCCGGTTGACTGCTTTGTCATAAGCGTCTAATACGCCATCCATCGTGAAACTACTATTGTTTTGTTTGAAATATTTTATGTTAAGTTATATATTTTGGTTAAAGCTTGTGTTCTCTTTTTTTTTTTCTTTAATTTCTTTTACTACGTTGCTAACATAATAAATAGGTTTTAACTTTAAGAAGTGTTTTTTTTTTACCTTAAACAACGACAATAAAGTATTAGGGCAATGAAAAAAGCAAATAAGGGCAATAAGAAAAGCAAATAGGGACTATAAAGTGCATTAATAAGGGCAATAAGAAAAGCAAATAAGGACAATAAAGTACATTAATAAGGGCAATACAGTATATTAATAAAGACTATAAGAAACTTGTATGGTGGTTATTCTTTTTATGAATACTCACAATAAAAATATTGTATAACCGCTATTAGAAATCTGTATAAAGGTATTGGGACACTTGTGTTATGGCTAGTTGTTTACAATATAGCCGTTATTAGAAGTCTGCATAAAGGCAACAAAATACTTTTATAATGGCTATTTGTTATTCTTAATACCCTATTCGGAAATCTAATAGCCTTTATTAGACAAATGTATACTGATTAATAAAAAACAATATAAAAAATTCTATTAGAAAATCTGATAGTAGCTATTAGATGGTTTCTATTAGACAGAACTTATAACCAGTATTAGACACTTGTATTGGAGCCTATTTTATGCAGAAATCTGGGTAAAGGCTATGCAATTTCTATTAGTGGTTATTAGAAAATTCTCTCAGTGTATGATGGAAAGAGCAAACATGGATAGGGAATTTTTATAAAACATTTGTTTCACTGACGAATGCACATTTACCTTAAACAATGAACCCAATGTTCAAAATTATCGATATTGGAGCAAAGAAAACCAACACAGGTTTGTGGAAACAAGGACGCAATATCCACAAAAAGTTAATGTATGTGCTGGGATTTTCGGAGAAAATATTATAGGGCCATTATTTCTTACACGAAATTTAAATGCAGAATATTTTTTGGAACTACTTGAAGATCATATTTTACCTACTTTACATGATGCCGCCAGGGAAAATCAGGAAGTTTGGTACCAAATGGATGGCTGCCCGGCACATATTACCCTGGCTGTCCGGGAATATTTAAACCGTGCTTTTAATGGAAATGTTATTGGCTTAAATCATACAGTAAATTGGCCAGCCAGGTCTCCTGATTTATCGCCAAATGATTTCTTTCTCTGGGGCCATTTAAAAAACAGGATATACAAAGATAAAAAATACCCAAATCTAGACGAGTTAAAAAATGCTATTTCTGCCGAATGCAATAGAATTTCAGTTTACCAACTAGCCAATGTAAGAAGAGAATTTTATGATCGTCTCGGTTATTGTCTAGCAGTCAATGGAGGAATATTTGAACATCTTCTTAAATCCTAAAGTTCTAACAATTTAATAGTACCTACCTATTAATTAGTAAAATATTGAAACATGTAAAATGTCATAATTAACCTTGTAATTGGATACTTTATTTTAGTTTTATTCAGATTAATTTGTACTCATAAATACACCTTTAATATTTTCGATGTACGAGTTTTTATAACACATTTCAAAATGACAACTTTATTTGACAGTCATCTTTTGCCTTGACTGGTGCCCGCAAATACAGGGCCATAAAAAGGAGAAATAGTTAAAAAGGAATCGGCGATAACCCGTAAACGGGCTCATCAAAAATATCTAAAGCTATTCTTTTGAATGTGGGTTTTAGTGCTCTTTAATAAACCTAAATAGAATTTTTCTCTAAAATAATTAGGGAAGCCAATAATTGGCCCCATTTAAAACTACATGGGATTTCCTATGTCCCGCTCGACGATGCAACACCCGGTATAGTGTAGTATACACGTATTGAGATGACTTCGATAAATTTAATATTGCGTTGGTCAGGGATGCATACAGGGCCGGATTTGGTTTGGAGATTAGATAGAAATAAATACTTGGGTATTTTAATTGTATGGATAGGTATAGATTAATATAAAATTTGTTTTGTCTTATGAAAGCGGTAGGGGAAGCAGTGCTTCCATCGCTTCCATGGACCGCACGCCCCTGGTCCACTAAGATAATCACCAATGATCCCCGCTTATACATTCTCCGAAAATTGTTGCTGAAAACGACCTTCTCTAATTTTATGAGGATTATCGTCCGCACAAAAATGTTCGTTATGAAGATTTATAATGGTTTCTGTTGAAAAGGGGGCCTCATCAGTAAATAAAATGTTCGGTAAAAAATTGTTGTTATGTGCTACTGTATTCAGCAATAGTGGTGGGGATCCAGTTTTCGAAAGTGGAATGATGAAATCGAGTTTTTTTTTCCCAGTCGATCAAGTAGGACCCCCCCGTTATTCCGACATGATTTATCGGTATATCCGGAGGGTCGGGGAGGGGGAGGGGCCCTTTAAATCTCCCTGCAAACGGTTTTTCTCGGAAAACTCGGACGGGTTTGATCGTACAAGAAAAAACATACGTAGTAAGATTGAAGAGCCTGACATACTCGTAAGCTCGTTCCAACTTGAACCCGATATGTCTATTGGTTTGCAAAATATTGCGATTTGAATGTGCAAAAAAAAAATCAATTAATTATTTCTCGGAAGGGAGTAGAGTTGGGGCCTCGATTCTTTATGAATAAAAGGGTAATATCAAGCACTTTGATGGGCCGGAGGGGGGGAGGGGGAGACAATTAGGAGGGGAGTTATGGGCGGGAAACAAGGGTTATTCAAGCGCTTGTTACGCGTGTTCTAATTGAGATAGCGCAAGCAGCCTGGGTTCAATTTACGCGTTCTTTTATTACCTAAAATATTGCATTGGCAAAAAAAATTTTTTTTGCAAATGAGCGCTTGGCGCGCAAAATAAAAAATGTCAATTTTTTCACTTGCGTTTTTAGGCATGAAGAAGGGGGGTGGGGGACAAAATTTTTTTGCCACGGGACGGCATTATTTTTGAGCTTTAATATGAGCCCTGCAAGGACCTGATTCGGCAATTAGGAAGGGAGCTAAGGGCCGGCAAAGTCTTTGCTGCATAGCGGGAGAACGGAGAGGTTAGGGGGTTCTAGCCGGACTCAAAGGAAAGGGTAGGAAATTTTCTATTTGTTTATTTATTTTGCAATTTTCCCAAACCCATATCTTGCCCGCCAGCGCAAGCGACAAGTTGGGAAACGTAACACTCACGACGGGCTGCGCGCTCGCGCTCGGAAATTATTTTCGAATGGCTGATCACTGCTTTCCCGGGATGACGCGCCAACCGACGTGGGTCCACAGAAATAATGGCAGGTAAACCGAAGATTAACACAACCAGGTAAACAATGACGATAAGCGCTATACAAAAGGATGCATTCCGATCTCTATGGTCAAGCGACCTTGAAGCGCATTGGAATCCAACGCCTCTTGATCTCATATCAGGGAAGAAAAGTCTTTCATGCAGTCGTAGATTTCTCAAGTTTGGAGAAGCATTCAAAACGTGCTAGCGTGGGGTTAATTATTTCATTTCGACTGTGGACACGTGCAAGCCCTAACAGGCGTTTCTCTGGAGACTAACAGTAAGTGCTCGCTAATGATAATATAACGATTACTCATTTAGCTTTTTTTTAACGAATGTGTCCTTATATTAGTACAATATTCTCAAGCCGCTCCAATTTGGCTACTATTGATCAATGGATTAATAAATTAATCACGTGGGACAATCGTCTGTCCTTCCGTTCCCGACACGCAATAACATTCTCTTTGCTTTCTAGAGATACATCCAAAACCGATTGAGGAGATTTCGGGCAGAAGAGAACAGTGCTATCCATTGATCTCGTGAGCTCGTAATAATTGAATCAGCGTTATTTTACGGAGGTTCAAAGAATTCCAGTACTATGGATCTACTTTGCCTATCGGTAAACTGTACAAATTTTTGTTATCTAACTTAAAGGGTAGTTTGTAAGGTCAAATGTTAGTAAAATAAAATATCAATTTTAATATAATATATTTTTGAAGATGAAATAAATAAACGTCGTATCATATCTTCTCCCGAAACTTTCTTCCCTTCACTTGGCCATTTCTATAGCAGCACGTGCGCTGCAAGGAAGAGATCGGAATGCAGCCTCTTGTATAGCGCTTATCGTTATTGTTTACCTGTTTATTGTTTCTGTGGACCCGCGTCGGCTGGCGCGTCATTCCGGGAAAACAATGGGAGGCTGCCGAGATACAAGAGCGCGACTGAGGAATAAAAACCAGGCCATCGATGACCCGAATATAAAAAAATTCGATGAAAAAAACCGGAACTCGATGCCTCTTTCAGTTCCCGATCGTTCAACGATCGAAAGCAATCAAGATCTTTTAAAATCACCTCATAATTGAGCGAGATACGAGAGATCAGCCGTTCGAAAATAATTTCCGATCGCGCGCTTGCGGCCGGTCATGAGAATAGAGAAGCGGAGATGATAAGCTCCGCCCCCGTCGGCTTGAAGGTCTTTCTCGTCCGCTTGCGTTACGTTTCTCAACTTCTAACTCGCGCGGGCGGGCAAGATATAGACTCGGGAAAATTGCAAAACAACCAAACAAATAGAAAATTTTCTGCCCTTTCCTTTGAGTCTGGCTAGAACCCCCTACCCCTCTCCATTCTCCCGCTATGCAGCAAGGACTTTGCCGGCCCTTAGCTTTCTTCCTAATTGTCGAATCAGGTCCTTGCTAGGCTCAAACTAATGCTAAAAAAAAATGCCGTCCCGTGGCAAAAAAATTTAAAGGGCGCCCTCCCCTCCCCACCCCTCCGGATATACCGATAAATCATGTTAGAATAACGGGAGGATCCTACTTGATCGCCGGAAAAAAAGAAAACTCGATTTTATCGTTCCACTTTCGAGCCGTTGATTCCGCCGGATCCCCGCCACTACAACCACCTCTATACTAAAATTAAACCTTGGCTGAAAATCACGAGGAAGCAGAGCTTGCACACGTTTAATAATATGGTATGGGTATACCTAGTTGATAAAGATGCAAAACTCTCTAAACAGTTGATGCACTTGTTTCAAGTTGCACGCTACCTTTCTGGCACTAGTTGAATGATAATAATCTCTCGAAGTATAGCCTAACTCAGTCGTGTTTACTGTTGCAGGTCTGGCAGGAAGTTCCATACAACGTTTTAAAACTCCCAGTCTAACTTGATCTTGCATGGAGCTGTCTAAATGTTTTGACACATGGCAGTACTTTGTTTGAATAACGTTCCTGATAAATTCGCCGAGCTTCTTCAGCATTTCCATTTGCTAGGCCATAATTGAAATGCATGTGGGCCATTTCAGCGTTAGTAAAGTTATTCATTTTTGACTTGTTATTGACAAAACAGGTAAATTAGACATCAAAACTTACCTTACCTCCTATTTTAATTAACTTTGAAATACATAATACAATAATTTTTTTGTACATTCAATAAAGTAGTTTTTATATTTTTTCTCTCGAAAGCGAAACAAGTCACGAAAACAGTTCAAGGATCAAAAAGGTTATACTATTAGTTGGTAAATCCGAGAAAAAGTATTAAAATTAGAAAAAAGTCAGTGGCGTACATTTTTTTGTCAATATTATTCGTGAGACTGCCCCCCGGGACGCCACTGGAACTCATAATTATCATCTAGTTAGTACTAACTTGGCGTCCTATCACAACGAAAAACACTGCCAAATTTCACCAAAATCGACAGAAGGATTTTTGAGACATTAATAAAAAACCTATTTTTTTTTTTAATTTGACACCCTGTATCTTGAAAACCAGACTCTTTAGGACACATGTTTATATGAACTTTTCAACTTAAGTTTGGTTCAGGAATGCGCCCTTGGAATTACGGCCTATTATCATTAATTAACACCCTGTTTATGCTTACCTTGTCAGTTACGATGATTAAAATAAGCAGTATGATAATGGGTCCTTTCCTGCTTAAGTTTTATAGGTACAAATCTTTTACTCTGCGGATTCTGGCATTTTGCAATTGATGGTAAGGCAGTTTTCTGTTAATTTATAGGAAGTAAATTTATTGTTTTGGAGAAGTGATATAATAAATACTTACTCTTAGGAGTTGAGCCAACCAAATTCTTAAAAATCACAATTTTATGTTAAACCTGTCATTTGCCAGGACCCTCTATTATTCACTGGTACACTTATAGTCCGTCGCACGGGCATTGTACAAATGTCACCGAGAAAGTCACTCACCCAAAACCCTTTGATGACTTTACATCGAAAGCAGAAAGTGAAAATAAAATAAACTAAACGCAACAGCTTTCTTGAATCTTCTCTAAATTTATAAACATGAAAATAATTACACCGCGTTACGCGTGTACACATTCATCTTAAAAATATAATTTACAATGCTACGTTAATGACGAACAATCAGCACACGCTTGACGCTTCTCAGATGCACAGCACACCAAATGTTTTTTGGTTATGTGGAATCCGAGTCAACTAAATTACTTTTTCTGGTCCACTGCCTTAAGGTCGTCGCATTTACCTGTTAACATATTTGGATAATTAGTTTAAATTATAATTTATTAAAACATTTCGCGGCAAAAATCATAATTATTTCATCATTAAATACCAGATTGATCTAATAAAAATTTAAGTAATTTTGTAATATACCTATATTTTAATAATACTCTTACATAGCCTAATAATTATTACCTATACCGGGTGTTGCATCGTCGAGCGGGACATAGGAAATCCCATGTAATTTTAAATGGGGTCAATTATTGGTTCCCTAATTATTTTAGAGAAAAATTCTATTTAGGTTTATTAAAGAGCACTAAAACCCACATTGAAAAGAATAACTTTAGATATTTTTGATGAGCCCGTTTACGGGTTATCGCCGATTTCTTTTTAACTATTTCTCCTTTTTATGGCCCCGTATTTGCGGGCACCAGTCAAGGAAAAAAAGTAAAGTTGTCATTTTGAAATGTGTGCTTTATTGTTATAAAAACTCGTACATCGAAAATATTAAAGGTGTATTTATGAGTACAAATTATTCTAAATAAAACTAAAATAAAGTATCCAATTACAAGGTTAATTATGACATTTTACATGTTTCAATATTTTACTAATTAATAGGTAGGTACTATTAAATTGTTAGAACTTTAGGATTTAAGAAGATGTTCAAATATTCCTCAAAATGACTGCTAGACAATAACCGAGGCGATCATAAAATTCTCTTCTTACATTCGCTGTTGGTAAACTGAAATTCTATTGCATTCGGCAGAAATAGCATTTTTGAACTCGTCTAGATTTGGGTATTTTTTATCTTTGTATATCCTGTTTTTTAAATGGCCCCAGAGAAAGAAATCATTTGGCGATAAATCCGGAGACCTGGCTGGCCAATTTACTGTATGATTTAAGCCAATAACATTTCCATTAAAAGCACGGTTTAAATATTCCCGGACAGCCAGGGTACTATGTGCCGGGCAGCCATCCATTTGGTACCAAACTTCCTGATTTTCCCTGGCGGCATCATGTAAAGTAGGTAAAATATGATCTTCAAGTAGTTCCAAAAAATATTCTGCATTTAAATTTCGTGTAAGAAATAATGGCCCGATAATATTTTCTCCGAAAATCCCAGCCCATACATTAACTTTTTGTGGATATTGCGTCATTATTTCCACAACCTGTGTTGGTTTTCTTTGCTCCAATATCTATAATTTTGAACATTGGGTTCATTGTTTAAGGTAAATGTGCATTCGTCAGTGAAACAAATGTTTTTTAAAAATTCCCTATCCATGTTTGCTCTTTCCATCATACCAAAAAACGTCCCTATCTCTTAGCTCTTGGTGCTTTTCATATTTGTATGAATAATATTTATGTCGTTTCAAAGCTCGTAACGCTGTGGTGTGATCTAATCCTATGTGATCCTCAAGTTTCCTTGTGCTGATCTTCCCATCATTTTCTTCCACACACAATAAAACTTGCAAGTCCCTATCATTTCTTGCATCTCTTCTTTGTTCCTGCCTATCTTCACATCTGCAGTTATTTATTACAGTGCCTTTTGTCTCAAATTTCTTGATAGTTCTTTCGACTGTAGATTTTGCAGGTATCGGTCTATTCGGATACAGAGCAGCAAACATGTCTGACACATTTTGATAACTATTTCCTTGATAATACCATTTAATCATCAATATTTTTTCTTCAGAAGTGTAATTCATGGCTAATATTTTCAATGTACGAGTTTTTATAACAATAAAGCACACATTTCAAAATGACAACTTTATTTGACAGTCATCTTTTACCTTGACTGGTGCCCGCAAATACGGGGCCATAAAAAGGAGAAATTGTTAAAAAGAAATCGGCGATAACCCGTAAACGGGCTCATCAAAAATATCTAAAGTTATTCTCTTGAATGTGGGTTTTAGTGCCCTTTAATAAACCTAAATAGAATTTTTCTCTAAAATAATTAGGGAAGCCAATAATTGACCCCATTTAAAATTACATGGGATTTTCTATGTCCCGCTCGACGATGCAACACCCGGTATATATACCTAGTGCACTATAATATAATAATATCTAGATGTTCTTTATTGAAATGTATGCTAGTCAAATCGGCAGTATTGTACTTTTTTATTCTCATTCTTTTCATAAGGTAAGCCTCGTGCTTTGGGGTCTACGGACTAAGTATATATAAATATACGACAGATTTTCCAATTAGTTAAACTAATCAAGTCCCTTTATTATCTATATTAGCTCCCTCTGTCTCTTATCATTTTAATGAAAAACTAAATAAAATAATTACACCAGATGGTTCTAGACGGATAATTAGATAGTGAGGTTATTAAAAGTAAACAATATTTAATAATGAGGTCGATCATTTTTAATTTATATCTATTCTAATTTATTTAGAAAACATACAATTTTAATTTATTAAAATTCGTATAGGTTTACTCTCCGTCGACAATCGATATGCTGTAATTCATACCTCACGACAGTCACGACGTTGAGCGCTCGATTCCCGATCCTTAGCCCTGCATGATCCTGCTCAGTATAGTCCTGCTATTGCGATTTTTCCTTGTTTGCCCGTCGCACAAGCGATCTGAATGTCACGCAAGGAGCGCCATTAACCAGAAATGGAAAACATTTACCGATTTAAAAAGGTAAGCTAATGAGTTCGTTTTAATGTAGTTACTTAGCTTAATTGGAAGATTTAATTGCAGAAATTGTTGGTGTGCAGAACGTGCTTTAGTCAGTTTTATTGCAGTATTGTTCGCAAAGGTTCGTGTCGTGTTTGAATGTTGTTTTTGTTGTATTTTACGCTAAATTAATTGGTAAATTGGTTTTCTCTAAATTTTTTATTAGTTTTCGTGTCGTTTGTCAAGTGCCTTCATACAATAAAAAAGGTTAAATTATGGGTAGGACGTATACAGTGCAATCTTTTGAAGCAGGCCATAGAGATTTACGTGGTGAACTTAAACTGGAATAAGAAACCAATTTTTTTTTACATATTTAATATCAACATATACCCAGACATTTTGTTAAATTCTAGGTTTTCGAATTATTTTAAACTTGTTTAAACCAGTCAAAAAAATGACTGAACTTATTTCTAGTCAGTAGATATGTTAAATGTTGCGTGCTGTTTAATTAAAACAGATAGGTAATTCCTACGTTTGTGTAAGTATATCGTCTAAAATTAACTTAAGTTAAGGCAAAAAATAAAATAGCTAATAAGTAGGAACCTATATAATTTCCTTTCAGAGCAAAGATCTAAATAAATCTAAAAGTGTCGGAATATAAAAATTTTAAAATTTTGAGCAATTTTCTTATATCTAAAGGTGCGTTTCCACCGAAGGAGCAAGCAAGAGCGTGCAAGAGCAAGCACGCATTCTTTATATTTGCTCGATTGGTCGAAACCGACTTACGAGCGTGCAAACACGTTCTCGCTCGTGCACGAATGTAATCGGGACGGTGTCGGTATTTCAAAGAGAAGTTTTGCTCGTAGGTGTTTTGGTTGAAACGAGTTTAGCAGCAAAAAATCTATGTTAATTAATTTCTGTTGTTATGGAGTGGAGAAATGAAGAAATGCTGCAATTAATTGACAAATACCGCATAAGATCTGTGCTATGGGATCCTACAAATAACTTATTTAAAAATCGCAATAAAAAGGAAGATGCTTGGAAGGACTTGGCAAAACTATTTAAAACAGACACGGTCGAAATTAAAAGAAAAATTAATTTTCTTTTGGCTTCATTCAGACGCGAAAAACAGAAAGTAGTACTCAAACCATCTGGATTGGGAACTGAGGAAATATATAAAACAAAATGGTTCGCATTTTCAAACTTTGGTTTTTTAATGGACAAAAATAAACCAAAGCATACCCAAAATACGGATGAGGTAAGTAAAATATTATTATTGCAACATTAAAAAATAAGTTTTAGATAAATGATAATAAACTGGGTGATGATAGATTTTCGGTCACGATTTTCTCATTTATGCTTTTAAGATCATCGAAATAGTTGAATAAGAGTAAATTATCCCCTTGGAGACAACATATTGCAAAATGAATTTGTAAAAATGGGGCTGGTTCTACAAATTTTTTAGTTAAGCCTTGTTCATAAATCGATTATTAAGCACCGATTTTGCATAACAAATGCCGTCGAAATGCATAACTAAAACAATCGTGACCGAAAATCTATCCAAAGGTTATGATTGCATACAATTGCTTTTTAAACATGTGCACAAATAGACTATATTTTCATTATTATTATTCATACAAATCCTGCCATGGAACACGCCCAATATCAGTAGCAAAATATTCTGCAAATTCCTTTCGGTTATCATAGCAGGCGGCTGTCGATTTTCGAGGAATCCGTTCCAAGGACAATAAAGATGTTAAGTTCTTACTTTCTTTTTGCCAAGCTCCGTCGACTATTTTCCCGTCTATTTCTTGATCAAATATTTCAGGTGGAGAATAAAGATTTCGTGAATGTTTGCTTTTTCTGAAAAAGTTATGAAGGTAAACACAAGCCAAGAGAACTTTTTCTGCTTTTCCAGGCTCCAAAAGCATTGGTTTGCGCAAGACCCGGAACACGGCAGATAAAATGCCAAAAGCATTTTCAACTAATCTTCTGGCTCTTGAAAGCCGTTAATTAAATATTCTTTCTATGGATCTTTTCTCCTGAACTCCCGCGTATGGTTTAAGAATGTGATACTGCATAGCAAAAGCTTCATCGGCAACAAATACATAAGGCACTGGCTTTTGCCTGCCCTTCAATATATGTTCTGAAGGCAAATGTAAATTATTTTGTTGCAATTTGTGGAAAAAATTTGTATTTCGGAATACACCACCATCAGAAATTCTTCCTTGACATCCGACATCTGCATATAGGAAGCAATAATCTGCATCAACCAAGGCCATTAACACGATACTGAATGTAGATTTGTAGTTAAAAAAATCGCTGCTGCTGTTAATTGGCGCTTGAAGTACTACATATTTCTAATCAAGGGCACCACAGCAGTGAGGGAAATTCCACTGTTCTTCAAAACGTGCTGCAACCTGTAACCATTCTTTTTCGGATTGGGGAATCTGAAAAAAAAATTCTTAATGTAGATTTTTGTTTAGATGGATGATGAGACTAACGGGGAAGATGGAATAATACAAGAAACTGAAGCTATAGAAGAAGAAATTACGAGCAATAATACAATTGGTATTAATGACAAAACTGAAGAACAGAAGCCAGAAGCGAAAGGAATTTGTGACACCAAATAAAAGTAGCTCGTCTAAAAAAGCGAAAAATGAAGATCCCCTGATGATGGAGGCATACAATGCATTAAAAACACTTTCCAGCCAAAAACCGCAACGGTACAGCTATACAATTTTTGGCCGTTTTTCCAGCATAATATTCGAGGCAGATATGCGCCAATATACAATGAAGTCGTTTGTTCCTCCGAGTATGACATACTTCGTCCTCACCAGCACAATTGTCGGGCTACGCATCTTCAGTATCGTCTCCAGCGCAGTCACCATCAATGACGTATATACCATTACAATCGCCTCAAAGTCAACACGAAAGTTACTCAACAATAGTGCCCTTGCCATGTTCGTCGTCACGAAATGAAATGTTATCTACAGATGTAGATGGTACATATCCACAATCTAATATTGCCACTTATATAAGCACTTTCGCAGATGAAACTTAAATATCAATGTTCAAAACCCACTTAGAACTTATTTTCAGTTTCCTTCCTGCCAAAAAATATGTCTGCTTTTTTTTTCGTTTTTTTTAGGTGTTAGGTATTTTAGTTTTGTAATAAATGTTTTGTTTTCGTATTTTTTTTATATTTTGTTTTTGTATTAAATATCTTATTAAATTTAAAAACATATTTTTTCTTACCTTTATATATTGGCGTAAAGCTTCAACAATCACAAACTTTGGGAATTATTCTGGAAATACTTGCTTTAGACATTTTAAACAAATACATTAGGCTTATTGCTAAAAATCGTAATGTTAACGCTAATCTCTCTCTAGCCGATATTGCTGTTCTGTAGTTTGTGTCTTGTTTCATTATTTTTGGCTCAATTAATTTTAAAAGAGCTTGGAAGTCTGTTAGCGACATTCTGCAAAAATTTTTAAATCTTTCCGACTTTTCCGCTTCCAAATCTTGCAGCAATTGGTCGCCTCCATAAAATTGTCGATTTCTAAATAAAGTTGTCATCCACCATCTTGCCTTTCTCTTCTTTTTTTCTTGTCGCTTACGAATTATTATAATTGAAGCACTTACTAACGCCAAATTTTTATTTTGTTCCATTTTTAACTCGCAATTTTATCGGACGCACCCACACCCGGATCATCCACCAATCTGAGCACACGTTTGCGCGCTCGTTTGATTAATTGATTTAGCTTCGCGAGCCAGCATGCTAGCGAGCAAATTAAAAAAGGGAAAGCTTATATTTGCTCTTGCTTGCTCCTTCGGTGGAAACGCACATTAACGTGTAAATAAACCTTTTTAAAAAGTTAGCTTTTTGTGGTCCAGTCTCTATAGGTAAGTAAGTACCTATACTTCATAAAATAAAAGTGTTAGTTTCGTTTTTTCGAATAGAAGGCTGTGACTTTCGACAAGTTTTACAATAAAAGGTATATAAAATCAATAGCAAATTAAGGATCTGCGTTATTTTTCAAAATTTGGTTCTCCCTCGGCGTATACCTAGTCTATTTTTTTTAACTTTTTGGGGGCGGTCTTTTAATCTAAGGGCATGTAGCACCGCGAATTCTGCCGGTCATTGTTGTAGTAGATATAGGTATTATATATTGCCCGCCGTAGGCTACACATAGGGAAATTTGTTTTTATTAATATTTAAAAAAATATTTATTGTGGGGTTTGTTGCTGCATGTCCGATAACCAAAACATCTAGTTTGACGCATGTAATGTAATTCCCGGGTTGGCGGGCTGTTAAAAAAATTGAAGGGCGTACCGAACCCCATCTACGAATTTTAAACCATATCTGAGAAAAAAATCAAAAATTCAAATTTTTACACGTAGGTATTATTGGTATGAGAAATATAATTTCTTTCTTCTTGAAGATAACTTTATTCAACTATAGCTGAATGCTAATAATTACACTGATAGGCTACAAAATGTTTTTTCTTTGTTGTAACATAAAGCTGAATAGCACATTGTAGTAGAATGAACCTATCTGAATAAGTACGAAAATGGTCAGGAAACAGTTGTAACACGTAAGGTTTTCTTGTTACATTAATCAAACCACATGTAGAACGATACCATTTAATATTTATTGAAAACATTATTTTACAAGTTTGTTAACCCCGCATGTCGACTATATTTATAATTTATATTAAGTTAAGATCTAAGAAAAATGCAAACATCAAAAGTATTTATTGCAAACACACTACCTAATTCTATTTTTCCTGGGGGGTCACATCTTCACCCTTTAAAAACCAACAGTAATCACCAATCTTCCGATCGTCCTTGGTACCGCATTTCCATTGTTCTGATATCTTGATGGAACCTTTCACCCTGCTCGTCGCTGACAGCTCCCAAATTATAAAAAAAAAATGATAAATGGAAATGGAGAAATGAATTTTTAATGACATTCGGAAACCAAGCGATTTGTGGGAGTCTAAAAGTGCAGTAACTAGTTGTTCGTAGTTTGCATCTATATTGTTGAAATTTACTTCTTTCCGGACAAATTTTCGTTAAATAATGTAATAGTATCTAATACTAACCTGCACGACTATCCCACAAACAAACAAACAAATCAGCAATATTTTGTAAATCCTCCCTGAAGTCCCATTAAAATTGCTATAACTTTTAAATCTCTATATAACTGCCATTTGTACCGCTTGCAGTTTATTTTTTTCTAAAAGGATGCGCCTATTTTCATAGGTTTATTTTATTCTCAGGGTAACTGATGATATACAGGGTGGCGCATCGAAAACGAAACAGAGATATTTACTGGCAGCTCAGTACTTTTTTGGAAAAACGCTCAGACCCGTCGATTTTGATTTCGAGGGGGACACAAAACTGGCAAAAAATCACGTGCAGCCCCCTGGGCGGGGGTGGCACCACCCCTAAAATCTTAAATGGAAATGGGAGCCGAGTGATACCTTCTTTTAAAGGTCTTTCAATTCCCTATATAATGATGTAAAATTCATGTACTTCAGTTCAGTAGTTTTGGAGATTTATTAATTTAAAGCTTAAAGTAGACTTTAATAGGTACATCATATTAGTTCGTACTACTTTCAGAAGAAATTTGAGTATTTATATTTATAAGCATTTACTTAATTAGTAAATGCTTTTCTTCACTACTCCCACAGTTTGTTTATCATTTTGGTGTTGAAAATAGCGATTGGAGCGTTTTTTGTGGCAAAAACAGTTGCTTCTTGAAGAAAGATAAGAAGGGAATGTTTCGTACTTATTTTAAATAGGATTTTAGTACATAGTTTGCGATTTATTCGAGCAAACTTTGTCGTTAAAATACCTTTTAATGCTTTATACATAAATTAACCATGGTATATATTTCACGGCAGAAAGGGTTTGAAGTAGTACATGAATTTTACACCATTTTAAAGGGAATCGCAGGACCTTTAAAATAAGGTATCACTCGACCCCCCCTTTCCATTTAAGATTTTAGGGGTGGTGCCACCTCCGCCCTGGGGGCTGCACGTGTTAACGTGATTTTTCGCCAATTTTATGTCCCCCTCGAAAACCAAATCGACGGGTCTGAGCGTTTTTTTAAAAAAGAACTGAGCTGCCAATAAATGACTCTGTTTCGTTTTCGATGCGCCATCCTGTATATCGTTTTAAATTTTCGTTGTGTAATAACTCTCTGAGTCTATGAACAGACGCCATTCACAAAAAGAATGCTCGATATTGAGTTCCTGCGTTAAACTATCGATATCAGTACATGCACATAACGAATTTTTCATATAATAAAATACACAAAACGTAAGTCGTAATTTTTGTTTCTTTGGCTGGTAAGTTCCACACCTTAAGACGGGAACCAAGAAGTTTTGACTGTTGCTTTGACAACCCCAAATCATACACTAAATCATTTACCTCACTTGAAACAATCAAAAGTTGCTCGCCGGAACTGGGACCTGGAGTAAAAGTGGGGTAGGTACACTGTTCTTCGGAGCTGCCTGATTATGTGTTATTATCTCCATTATCTCCCAAAACAATATCTTGCGAATTTAAAGGCGCAGTCGGTACTGGTAATTCGGATATTCGATCTTGTGCTTTTCTGTGTTAGAATAACCTTCAGTCTTTGTCATGCAAAAATATCCATCGGCAAAATGATTGCTAGGTTCTCACCATACCAATGGAACTGCAAAATGCATAATTTTTCTCTTCCCTTTTATCCACTGCACCAATGACATGCTACAGCTGATACAGCACACATGCTTGTCTTGAATTCCGTTCAAAATACAAAAACACACATGAAATAGGCTTTGTTTACATTTTCAAACAATGGTCTTGTGACTTCATCAGAAATTTTTCACAAATATAACCAAACTTGTCAGGATAAATTTTGCAACTGCTGCGCGATTCACTTGACATTTTCGTCGTTGAAAGAACTTTCTTAATTATACAGAACCACTCAATTCGAAACTCAAAAGAAGACTGAATAAGAGAATCAGTTTAATGTTCTAAAAATTAAAATTATGCCACAAATTAGTTTCTATCTAAGCAGGGCTGAACCCCAGAAGATAAAGTTTCAACTCAACAAATTTCAGCCTTTTTCACCTATCGTTGCGTCGATCCGGGGACACACTGTATATAAAGAATTACTACACAGATATAGATATAGTAATGTAGGTAGGCATAATTACTTCTAAAAATTTATTTTCACAAATATTTTATTAGTTCTGACACAAACCCATACTTGCATGTATAAATAAAGGGTTTTCAGGTGAAAAAGTTGCTTATGATTTTTCATAACGATGGTAGCAGTAAGAATTTGTGTTTTTCATTTTTTCTCAGATATACTTTAAAATTGGTGCAATCTGAACAATTTTTGTTAACAACTATTCGACATGCGTCAAAACAGATTTTTTGGTTGTGAGACATACCGAAAGGAACCCCCAATATTTACTTTGCGTGCACTAAAAACCGTTACCGCACACGTAATACAGTGTGTCCGCTAATTATTAAGGCTAAGGCAAAGCCCCAGATTCCTTATGTGCAAATATTAGTATTTAAGCAAAGTTACCATAGACAAAAAGTTCACAATAACGGAGATACAGCGCCATTAAGATTTAAAATATCACACCTTTTTTTGCGTGACGTTCTAAACGTGAGCAAAGGGGCACAGAGAGCACCCTTTACAATTTACCACAACATTATTGATAAATCTGATTATGTCGTTCCAAAAATAGGTAGACACATAGAAAATATTAAGGTGCGTTATTCTTTAACTTACTAAATGCCTTTAAAACCAAAAAAATTGTATTCCAAGAAATAAGACAGCAGATTTATGAGTAAAAACACTTTTACTTCATTTTAATCACAAAAATATCACAATAAATAAATTAGAAAAAAAATATAGGTAGCTATCTGCTGCTTGCAATAATTGTTCAAAATGGTAGCCTATTTTAAGAAGAATCACAATTTCTAACAATTTAAACGAGCGCACTGAATAATTTTAAAGCAAATATGTAACTGGACAACGATGATTCGCATCTACAAAGTATAGTCTATACAAAGTCAATTCGAACAGCAAAAAAAACAGTCAAGTACCGGGTCTGCTAAGTTCACCAATAAATTTTAAATAAAAATAATCTAATTTTATCATGATTGGACCGCGTATGAATTTTTTCTCGCCCACGCGTTCTTAGGCGGCCGCTTCTAGTTGATGAAATAATGTTGATGGACAAAAAAATAAAATAATGCCTAAAAAATGTCTGTTCCACTGCGTTTTTTTACCTGTTGCCTCTGACAGTGGTGTAGTTTAATTATTATTATAGGGGGAAGTAAATTTTGTTTATTCTTTTATTCGTTATTGGAAGTTTTAGAAAGTATCTAAGAGTGTATCCGAGTGTGGTGTTTTCTAAGTTATTTTGTTGATGTTGCCGTTGCTGTTGCTACTGTTGTTATTGAGTGTCATGTTTTTCTAATTATTTTGTGTTGTTGTTTAAATATTTAATCAAGATGGCGTTATGGAAACCTTTTGATGTTTCTGATAATGAAACGAACAACGTGGAAGCCGAATCCATGGCGGAGCTGTCGGAATTTTGTAATAAAGACTTACATGTTCAAATCCAGAGACTTATTTTAAATATTTACACCTGCTTAAAAAGTAAAACTCCTGGGGCTCCTAAAATAAAATATTAGAAAGGATTTGTGAGCTGACTAAACTTGCTCGAGCTACAATTTACACAGTGATTCGAGCAGGAGTTATCATCGACCATTCCGTAAAGCGAAAAAGAGCTAATCAGAAGCTTAAAAAAAGTTGATAATTGTGACAAAGGAGTTATACTCCGAGTTGTATATGAATTTCACGAGAAAAACAAAGTCCCGATATTATTTTTTTATTAATGGGTAACACATACAGCAGTATAAACACTTGTAATAATTAAATTATATTAATAAAATATAAAATATAACAATAAGACAATATATAACATACAAACGTATAAGTTAAAGTACGCACAATGCGCTGCGTTACAAATTTTGAGCAATTTTCAAACGCCTCTTAAAATTTTGCAGAGTAGGCATTGTTTCGTCAAAATTTTTTAATTGATTCCATAGGTCAACACCCAATCCCAATGTCGAGAAAAGACCGACATCAGTCCGCCAGAAAGGTTTTCTAATTTTAAATTCATGGTCCCCTCTAGAGTGGTAGTTAGGTTTAGCGAGTGTATCAAAAAGTTCTATCGAAGATGGTAACCTGTTATAGATCTTATACATGAGAACCTTCAAGAAATACTCTCTGCGTTGGTGCAACGATGGCCACCCGTTCACGTTCCCTCAATGCAGCAATGGGAGTAGTGGGACTAAAGGAGTGAGAGAAATTCAAATAAACCCAGCGAACAGCCCTTCTTTGGACCATCTCCAACTGGGTTTTCAGAGTCTGCTGATGAGGATGCCATATGGATGAGTAGTACTCTAAAGATGGTCTGGTCAAGGCCAGATAGGCTTTAATTCTAGAGGCTCGACTTGCCTTTTTTAAGTTGCGCATCACAAAATTGAGCACCCTGTGAGCATTAGCCACTGTCTTATTAACCTGCTCAGACCAATTTAAAGATGAAGTAAGATATACTCCGAGATATTTGATAACATTCGTTGTTAAGATGTTTTCATTGTTGAGAGTATAATTGTGGTGAAAACGTTTTTTACCGAAGGAAATCTGCCGAGTTTTATTAGTGTTTACCTTCATGCAATTTACATCTACCCAGTGCTGGAGTGTATTTAAATCTCTCTGTAAAGTTTCACAGTCTTTAACATCCCTAATTTATCTGTAGATGATACAATCATCAATCAACGGATGTTAGTATAGATATCGTTAATGAAAATTATAAATGCCAGAGGGCCAATGACACTGCCTTGAGGCACTCCAGATGTTACACCAGAACTAGTAGAAATGCTGTCACCAACTCTCACCTGTTGTGTTCTATTGTTTAAAAATGTATGTAACCAAGATATTACTCTTTTGTCAATATTTAGTTCCGCCATTTTATTTAGCAGTACCTAAGTATGTCATGTGGAACCACATCAAAAGCCTTACTGAAATCTATGACGACGGCGTCCATTTGCACACCGCCATCGACAGAGTTAACCAGATCACCAAGAAAAGATGCAAGAGCTGACTCGCATGAATAATTAGGTCTAAAGCCATATTGGTTGGAAAAAAAAGAAATTTTTACTGTCCAACTCTCCTCTAACATAATTTGACAAAAGTTGCTCAAAGATTTTACACACGATATATGTTAAGCTAATAGGGCGGTAGTTTAGGGGAATTGACCTGCCACCAGACTTATATATGGGAACAAAAATAGCCTTACGCCAGTCTTCCGGTGTTGTGTTATTATTAATGCACATATCAAACAATATTTTTAGATAAGGTCCTACAGAAGTTCGAGCAAGAAACAAAAGCTCACTACACAATCTGTCGGGCCCGAGTGAATAACTTCCGTTTTAATCCTTTAAGACACTTAATAATATCAGGTATTGTGAAAGTAAAGTAATTTGCCGTATTGTTGCTATTATGAGTAATTTTATTCCCTAGCCTAGTGATTAGAAATGATTCGGGATAAGTTACGGGATTATCCTGATTATGAATATAAATCTCTGGACACCTTACCTAGTATTTTGCTTGATTATGGCTTCAAGTACAAAAAATTGAACAAAATAATGGTATAATGGAATCGTCTCGTATCGTAGCATGGCGGCAAGAATATTTACGTGAGATTAAAGTATATCGTCATTTAAAAAGAGAGATAGTGTATATGGTCGGGTGTATGATGGTAATAAGTGCCCACTAAATGGACCTTGTTCTCGCGGTAAACGCAGGCAGTAATAAGGGTTTTGTTCCTAATGCTTTATTATTGTTGGCTAATAATATAAAGCACTGATCGGCTGACTACCGTAAAAATATGACCGCCAGTCTATTCGAAAAGTGATTTATTGAACAATTGCTGCCAAATCTATCCCCAACACTGTCATTGATATGGACAATGCATCCTATCATTCGCGTCAACTACAAGCTATAAAAAAAGAGAACCTAAAAAAGGAATACGTAACCGACAAAGTATGCGAAGCACCTATTACTGTATATTTAATCCAATCGAGATGATTTGGGCTGCAGTCAAGAACAAACTGAGAAAATGTAACCAATCGCTAACTGATAATGTTTCGTACTTGGAAATATAAGCACAGTTTGTTGTTGTTGAAGTAAACGACCGACAGTAATATATGGATGAAATGTATCCAGCATGTCATACAGAAGGAGGATGAATATTGTATTTTACCGGTAATTAATCCCATTATTATATTCCCAAATACGGATTCAAGCTCTGGAAATTCGGATAGTGAACTTTGACTTTTTATCAAATTCACAGGAAACAAAATATAATGAAAAACGGGTGTTAAGTGTTTTTTTTATCATCACTGTTTATAATGCTAATTAAAAAAAAAATAGATCCGTGTAGTTATTTGAAAATTATTGGGAATAAGTTTTCATAATTATAACTTAAATGGTACGCCACAATGCCGACCTCAATAGTTTTCATGCTCTTTCAATTGGTTTTGTATACACAGAATAAAATTAATTAATGCGGTAAAATATTTTCCATTCCTAGCGTTTCACGCCGCCCATGCTTCAAAAAAGTTGCCGCCTATAACCCGACCTTCATTTTTTTGCTGTTCGGATTGACTTTGTATATACTATACCTTTATATTTGTTACCTACTTTATAAAGATAAAAATAAATGCAATAATTCAAATCCCTATAACTGTAGGTAAAGTGTCGGAAATCTTGGGTCTTAAAAACCCTCAATCACCAAATCTAGTGTAAAAATGTTTGGTTTTTCAAAATTTTGACACCGTATCTCGGGGATTGTAAACTTTTGGACTAAAGTAAGTTTAGGTAAATTCTAATATTTTTACAAAAGGAATTTGGGCTTTCGCGCGGACACCCTGTTATATACTATTTTTTTTTTAGCTGTGGGTTTTAGTTGTCTAAAAAAAAGTTACAAGATTTTTCGAATAATTTCTCTCAGTGTCATCAAAAATTGCCAATTTAACATGAAATAATTATCACCGTACTAGTGCGATAAAGGTGCACTTTCCACACTAAGAATAGTGCGTGTAACCAAAGTTACCGCACAGTTGTAGATAATAGCTACGCGAAGAATACACTTTTCGCACGTGTTAGTTACATGGGCGCAATGTTTTTTTTTTTATTTTCGTACGGAAAATTGTGATTGTTAGACATTTTTTGAAAACATGCAAAATTTGATGGATAAAAGGAATTTGTCCTAAAAAAAACGGTAACTAACTAAATAATAAACTAACAGATAACAGATAAAACAAGTAAAAAATGACACCACATAATGCCATTGTGAGGCTGAAAATATTGACTAATTAATTTTACTAAAATTATTGACATTATGACTCATTAGTTTGTAAACTCTATTTAGAACTACAAAATTGGTAACCGTGAAAAGTAGGTCGAGGTATTACGTGTTAAAACTTTTTTCTAATATTTCAGGTGACGTCGATAAAGTTCGTACCTATACAGTGTGCCCAGTAATTATAAGGAAATATTTCAGTAGCGTACAGGGGAGGTCAAAATAATACTAGAAGTTCATGAAATGATTTTTCGTAATGTCTCTAATAACAAAAATATCGGGCTCCCAAGAACGCACCTTAGGATTTCAATTTTCGATTATAACTTTTAAGCAACTTCGTATATTTTAATGAAATTCTTGCCTCATATAGACTATAAAACTCATACTAGGATCATTCTTGTAGATAGAGCCAGGATCAAACGTGGCACCGCACTCGTATGGTCAAAATTTTGATAGGTGTCATTGTTGGGATTTTAAAAAAATACTTTTTTTTTTAATTATGGGCAATTCTCTTTAAAAAACCTTCTCTTCATCTGTTAAAAAAAAACTGTTTTCGAGTTAATCAAATTTAACAATTATATATCAACAGTAATTTATTACAAATTTTCAAAATTAATTTATTAACCGTCAATTTATATAAACACAATAATAACTAGCCTATTAATTTCACATACTAATTATTAGGTTTTAGTTATTATCATAAATAAAGAATCCTAAGAATTTGTTAAGAAGTAATGCTAACATGCATTTAATTTATGGACAAACACAATGCAATTCTCTGTAAGCAAGAGGAACTTAAGCTGAGAGATTTCCACATCAAAATCTACCTACCGGATCGAAAAACATTTTTGTAAGGATTGATCGCAGCTTAAGAGGAAATTGAAAAATAAAACAAATGTGAAATATTTCTCTTGATAAAAATTCGGAAGTAAGTTTAAAAAATGCTCGTAAAATAAGTTTTGTTCTAATTGCTTATTTTATCAGATGTTCAAAATGAGCACCTTGAACATCAATACAATTTTTTATTGTAAGGATTTTTTGTCGCTTTAATTACGACTTTAGATCGCCTCGTACTTGTTCGCAAAAAGGGATTATTCATTGAAGTAGCTTTGCCCTGGTATTTACTGGAGTTCTAGAAATCTAAAGGATTTAGGTCTGGAGACCTAGGTGACCATAGAATAGGTCAGCCGCGGTCCCCAAAATGTGGTGGCGCATCATCGTGCATAAACCACAATTTCTACTCTAGCTTGCAAGGGTGCATTTTTCAATGAATAATTTAAATTATGATACAATAATTCCAAATACAAAGCCCCATTTAACCTTTCTTCTAAAATGAAGGGCAAAATCAAACGATTCCCAATGATCCCCGCCCACACATTAACCATAAACCTTTGTTAATGCTTGCTCCGTCTTATTGCATGGGGATTTTCTTCATGTTAGACATAGATTATGATAATTTATTACGCCGGCGCCATCTCTAGTAAAGCCAGTTTCGTCGGTAAAGAAAACACTTCTGGTAAAATGGGGATATTCTCTACCGAGCTGTAAAAACCAGTTTGTATAATTTAATCTTGGCTTCCCTGGCTATGTACAAGAATGATTCTAGTATGAGTTTCTTAGTTCACATGAGCTGTACAAAGTTACAAAATTTCATTGAAATATACAGGGTGGATTAGAAGTTATATTCGATGTAAATCTTCAGGTGCGTCTTTGGGGGGCGATATCTTTGTTAGAAATGATGATGATTATATGAACCACTCGTATTATTTGTATTGACCTTCTATGTACGCTGGCGAAATATTGCCCCATATTTATCGGACACCCTGTATAGGATGTAATGCAATGTAAAAATGTTTAGAATTTTCCCGGTATAAAAGGGGTTTGCTTTGCTTTAGAGAATGGTGTACCCCGAAAAATTAAGCTTGGACCAAGTGGCAGATAAATCCAATACGCGTTCATCATGGTGTAGCGAACCGTTGGAAAAAATTAGCAATAATTTTACTGTTCATAATGATAAGAAGGTTAAAAATAACGAAAACAAAAATAATTCAAATGAAAATAGAAAAGAAGATAAGAAATCTATTGAAAAAAAGATTGATACTACCACATCGGAGAAGTAAGTAATGAGTGCATGTATGTACTAAACTAAACTAAGGTACAAATGAAATGAAACAAAATATCTTTTAATTTATATACAGGGTGTCCGCTTTTCGTGTGTTTTACTATACCAGCTCCCTTATTATAAAAGATAGAAAGATGGGGGTTTGCGGCTCACTATTATATTATTTTATGAAACTTCCACTGCCCCAAATGAAATTTTCATGGCCCTCTCAGTTTCTGACATAGAGGGCAATTTTGAAAATTTGTCATTTCGTGACGCTCCCCTGTATTTCGATTATTTGATAACTTATCGATAAGGTAAAAATGAGTTATATAGAGTTTTTTTTTTTATGTAGAATTCAGTGGCGCAGTTAGTTTTTCTAAAAAGTTTTGTTTTTGAGTTATGACCCAAACTTTTGTTTTTTTAAATGGGACACCCGATATATCATTTCTCTGTTTTTTTTTTGCTTGATGATAATTTATGGCAATAGCTGTAATGACCGACCTTGATATAATTAATAAAAAAATGTATACACTATTATTATCATAATATAAAAGTTGCATTTAAATGATTTAGTTCCTCAGAAAATCATCAGTTTATCCAAGATCGAATACGGCATCTGGTAGATGCCTTTTCAACTAGAGCACACGCAGCGCGGCAAAGATTGGAAGGACCAGAAACACCCTCATCTGTGAGGTAATATCTTTATCACAAATTTATGTACCTGTATCGACCAACTGATTCATTATTTATAATAAAACGTAGCAATCTGATGTAAAAATACTTCCGAATTGAAAAAAAAATGTACGGTTACAATCTAAAACATACAATCTCCTTATAAGTCAGAGTTCTATGGAGATGATTCTTGCAGAATACGCAAGTCACCATATTTTATCTTTGAGTTTATACTGTTTTAACTAACCTCTTCTTTTTTCTAGATATTTGCAAAATTCAATAATGGCATGTCTTGTATTGCAGATTAATGCTTGCATAAAATTTATCATTAGGCTTAAAAGATTGAAAAATTCACTCAAACAGATTAAGGTCAGAAACAATGGCTTGCGTATTTTGTTTCCAGAGGATCGATCTGTTTCTTAAAATAATTACCTGTGTGAAGATTGTTATTGCCGAATTGACAAAATAATTAATAGAATTGTGGAAGTTTGAATCTTTCCTTAATATTGTGGATGAAGGGGGTGCTATATTTGAGAGAAGATCGACAATATTATTCAAAATGAAAATTCTGTGACGTATAATACCAGTAAAGGACCTAAATTATGTCCGGAAACTTCTACCCATCGTAGTAAATTATTACTAAAACGGCCAAGAGAAAAACCTGGAAAATAATTTCAAGCTTCTGAAATGGCCGCTAGGGGGCGTAACTGCAATCTTGAATCTAAAAAAGCGATGTTTCTGTAAATTCCGCTATATTAACCTAATAAAAAAAATCCTGATCTTTATAGTCGAGGACAATCTGAACCTTTTTTGTTTGACACTTTTTGCAGTATCCTAAAAATAAAGTGGTGGGGGGTATTCAAACGTTTCCGTAAATAACATCCTATATCTTCGAGACGGCTAAGCCGATTTAAAGAAACTTGGGTTCGTTAAAAAGAGCTATTCTTAGGCTACAAACATCATTATATTTGAAGTTTTGTAAGTTTCACATATCGCCGCTAGAGGGCTTTTTTTGACATTGCAACAGAAATGGTTAACTTTCTCAACAAAATAAAATGCATAGGTATGATTTTCCTTTCATAAAAAAGTAGCTAAATGATGCCTAAACTAGCTCGCCAAAACCGCATCTCGATATCTTGTTTCTAACCCAAAATATCGGCAATAGAAAATTTTATACGAAAATCCCTTAAATTTTCATTTTATTGTAACTATATTTTTCTTGAATTCTTTCTATTATGTAAGTTGTGGCCCTAAAAAGGACCGATTTATAAAAGGAAGATTTTTAATGCCCCCGCAAATGCTCGAAATGCTGACCACCACGTTCTATGTATTGCTGAAGCCTCTCATGGGTAGACAAAACTGCACTTTAAATTTCGGCTCTCGGTATGTTACGTATTGCATTATGAATCCGGTTTTTCAAATCTTCTCTGATCGTAGGTTGAGTCTGAAACACGATGTCCTTTAACCGCCCCCATAAATAAAAATCCAGGCAAGTTAGGTCTGGTGATCGTGGAGGCCATGGAAACAGACTTCCTCTTCCAATCCACCGCTGTTGAAATACTGCATTAATATCAAATCAAATCAAATCAAATCAAATCAAATCAAATCAAAATGTGCTGGGAAACCATCCAACTGCAAAAACAAGTTTTGCCTTGTTTCCAAAGGCACATCTTCCAACAACGGTAATTGATTGGCCAAAAAGTCAAGAAAGACATTGCTATTTAGGGATTGCTCTAAACAGTATGACCCAATAATTCTGCCTTCCAGTATGCCACACCACATATTTAAACTTCAACGTCCTTGGTGCTGAACTTCACGCAACCAATGCGGATTTTCTGCAGACCAATAGTGCATATTATGTAGATTGACTCTCCCGTCACTACTAAAGGTGGCTTCATCGGTCCAAAGAATTTGAAATAAAAATTCTCTATTTTGGCGTATCATACCTAACATCAAATGACAATAGTCCAACCTCCGATCAAAATCTTCCCCTTTCAAGGCCTGATGCAAAACGACATGATATGGGTGCATTCTAAAAGTAATTAAAAAAGTTTTAACGAATACCCAACTTTGATGGCCATTAGAACTTACCTATGGTCCTTCAAAATATTTTGAACCGTTGTTCGTGATATGTCCAAATCAAGGGATAATGCTCTTGTGCCAACATGAGGCTTTCCTTCAATATACCACAGTACGTAGTTAATATTTTCTTGTGTTCTTCCAATTCTTTGCCGTTGAAACTTAGGCCGAAAACAACCATTGGCTCGTAAACTTACCACTAATCGGGGAAAAACTCTCACATCGCAAGGACGCCGATTTGGATATCGAGCGGCGTAAACTCTTTTAGCTACTGCGGCATTCTGAAGACATTCAAAATAAACCGCAAGCATATCAACAGCTTCATCATTCGTAAAATGAATTTTGTAAATACAAAAATTACTTAAAGTAACGCAAAACTTTGACAACTATTGACAATTTGGATTATTTATGTTTTGATTAGGTATTTGTTTTGTTTCCATGGCCTGCTTCTAATAATTTTCTTTTTTGTGCATAGAACGTGATGGTCAGCATTTCGAGCATTTGCGGGGGCATTAATTAATTAAAAATCATACCAATGCATTTTATTTTGTTAAGAAAATTAACAATTTCTGTTGGAATGTTGAAGAAAGCCCTCTAGCCGCGATATATGAAACTTACAAAACTTCAAATATAATAATGTTTGTAGCCCAAGAATAGCTCCTTTTAACGAGCCCAAGTATGTTCAAATCGGCTTAGTCGTTTCGAAGATACAGGATGTTATTTACGGAAGCGTTTAAATACCCCCACCACTTTATTTTTAGAGATACTGCAAAAAGTGTCAAACAAAAAAGGTTCAGATTATTCTCGACTTTAAAGATCAGGATTTTTTTTTATTAGGTTAATATAGCGGAATTTACAGAAACATCACTTTTTTAGATTCAAGATTGCAGTTACGCCCCCTAGCGGCCATTTCAGAAACTTGAAATTATTTTCCAGGTTTTTCTCTTGGCCGTTTTAGTAATAATTTACTACGATGGATAGTTTCCCAGATACAGTACCTCGCATTCTTAGTTGGCCACCCCGTACAGTTTAGTGTTTTAGTACAATCAATCTGTTATGGAAAAGCGGGTTTAAGGGAAAAAAATACCATAAGCGATTTTATTTCATAAATGGTTAGGGGGGCATGTGATTAGCTTAAAACCAAATTGTCGCCCCCCCCCCCCTTGGGCGCTTGTGGGAAACTCAAAAAGAATTTTGACTTGATTTTTCGCAATAACGGTAAGTCGCAGAGAAATATTTTGTAAACAAATATTGTAGAAAACAATATTATCCACAATTTATCTCATAGAGTCGCTGCGCTAGGACTAAGAGTGCAGAAAGCAGAGGGCGCCAAAGTCGCCAAAAATCACTTTTTCCTTATTTTCGTGTTATAAGTCGAAATTTTAAGAAATTTTTGTTTTTTTGTTTTATGTGGGCCTTCTACGCATTCGTAGAAATGAAATCGATCTGGAGAATTTGAAATAATGTTTTATGCTGTTTATTGCAAACTAATGAATGTGATTTTGAGTTTTCTCTACTATCGAGCCCACGGGGGGAGGGGGTTCAGACCCCTCGGAACCCCCCCCCCCTAAATATGCCACTGGAAAGGATAAGGCTTTAATGTAAGATTGAACGTAACGTTCTTTCATACCTCAATAGATTCACATGGATTTCAAAGTTATGGTACAAATATTTTATCAAATTTTTCTTTATTTGGTTAAATTGATCGTCCAGTGTGTAATTAATATTACGTTTTCTTAATATATTAAATTAAACATAAGGATTTAGAAGGATCATTTATACCTTTTTGCTTTAATTATTTTTCTATTCCTTTTTAGCTCAACTGCTGAAATAGAAGGCAGCGAAAGTCCAGTTAACCCACAACCAAGACTGAGTGTATCTTTTTCTGATAAATATATAGATGACGAACCAGAAGTCGAAATACAGAAAAACGTATGCCTGGGAAAGTTTTTAAATCACATTGAGATTATAGATCCCAATGGAAAGATTTATGTTACATGGATGTCCGTAGTTACTTTGGCTGTTTTATACAATGCTTGGGTAAGGAAAAACAATTAAAGCATTTATCACGTATTACATATACAGTCAAGCAACGCATATTAAGTTAGTTTCTTATTATGTTGTCATTTAGAATGTAAATATATTATGCGCGATTTTTTATCATCCGTAAATGGTTTTCAATATTTCAATATTTTTGCTCGGTAGAATTTATTACAAATGATAAAAATATTTGGTTTCTATGATCATGTGCAACTTTTTTGAGAAATGAAAGGTATATTACAAACAAAAATTCTATGCCTGGTAGCAGTCACAAATGTGTTAATACGTCCCAACGATGATCGACTTTGGACTTATTGAGATGTACAGAGATTCTTGGTTTGAAAGTATCCCCAATTTTCTGTGAACCGCCTTAGCTATATACCTAAATATATTACCATCCAAATTGATACTCGATACTGCAGTACCCAACGGAATTGAGTGTCCCGTCATAACTTATTTATCTAGTTTTTTGGTGGTCAAGTTTCTAACTTTTGCTACGACCGAAAACAGCACGACCGGTCGGTTAACTAATGGTCAAGCTGGTGTAAGCTTTGTGGGTGTTATTTTTAGTTTTTTATTGTATTTTGTAGAAGCTTTGTTAAAAACTGGGGCCATAAGCTATATTTTCGAGATTAAGGGTATTTTATATCGCATAATTATATACAGTGTCACCATTAAAGTCCGCACCATATGGAACTTTTTTTTATTAATGAGGTTAGTTAAAATTAAATTTGGGCAATCGTTTTTGCTTCAAATTAGACTAAAAATTATATAATCAAATGTCACCATCTGTCATTCGGTATCTGTCAAAAATTACATTTTAATCAAAAAATGCTGAAAAATGGCATTGTTTTACCGAATTTCAAAAAATTTTATTAGAAAAAGTTGTTTCTAGTACAATTCTTGGCCTAAATACAAAGTTTCAGTTTTCTAGCTCAAAGTTGATTTTTTTGCCATTTTTTCTAATTAACTTTTTTTTTATTTAATGTAAGTTCGCTTAATGGATATTAAACTATTTGCTTATACCATACTCAATATTTTATTTAGTTTGTATGAGCTTTTTTTTACTAGAATGCCATTTTTTTTCGAAATTTAAAATTAGAGGCAAAAAAATTTGACACAGGTGGTGCAAAGTTATCCTAATTTAAAAATTTTAATAGATAGACGTCAGATATTCCATTTTTTTGATAGTACATACACCTAAGAAGTTTAAAAAACTTATAATAAAATTCCCAGATATCAGATTAGTTCAAAATTTAGACACATTTTCTTTTTATCCACAATAAAATATCAAGGCAATTTTGAATTTAATAAGTAGGCTATGGAAAAAAAACGAATTAGAGTGCCGAATAAATAAAAGAAATGTCATAAATTTGAATATTTTCGCAAGTTGTAGTTTTCAGTGTTATCACCAATGTTGTCCATTTAAGAAAAAATAGAAATTGTCTTAATTTGTGGAGAGAATATGCCTCACCGGCAAGTATCTGCCATTTTTAATGAGAGGCATCCAGAAAAAAATTTGCAGCATAGCACTGTTTCAAGAATAATGTCAAAATTTAGAGAAACTGGATCTGTTCAAAATAATTTTAAGAAACCTCACGCGGCAAGTAAATACGATGAAGCAGCACAACTTGATGTTTGTTTAACTGTTATTGACCACGGTCAAACTAGTGTAACCAAGATAAGTGATTCAACACGGTGCAAGAGGGAAAGCGTTAGAAAAATTCTTCAGAAAAATCGATTTCGGGCATATAAACCCAAGTTTATAAACACATTAAAAGAACGCGATTTTGATATCCGACTTGATTTTTCGTTTTGGTATCAGGGACAATATGAGGAGAATATTATTTTTCCATACAAGATATTATGGACAGATGAAGCCACTTTCTCTTCGAATGGTACCGTGAGCTCACAAAATTGCCGATGGTGGTCCCAAGAAAATCCTAACTTCACAATTGAATGTCGCGACCAGTATCATTTTAAAACCAATGTTTGGTGTGGAATTTTGAAAGATGAGCTTATTGGATCATACTTCTTTAGAGTAAACTTAACTGGTGAAAGGTACCTGAATTTTCTTGATAACAAGATTACCGAAGTTTTGGATAACATGCCCTTACACCATAGACATAACTTATGGTATCAGCTTGATGGTGCACCCATACATCAAACTGTAGCAGTGAAAGAACGCATAAACCAATGATTTCAAAACAGAGTTATAGGGCGTGATAGAGAATGTCACTGGCCACCCAGGTCGCCTGACATAACCCCACTAGACTTTTTTCTGAGGGGTTATCTTAAGCAGAAAGTTTATAAGAATCGACCGTTTAGAAATATCGAGCATTTGGAACAAACGATAAGACAGTGTTGTGCCGATATAAGACCAAGCTTTTTACAAAATGCTGTCAAAGACGTTTATAGACGGACGGGTGTTTGTATAGAGCGAGAAGGACGTCACACTGAAATGTGAAATTTATATTGCTTTTGTGTTACCTATTTAAAATGATTAAAGTTCCTTTTTGTTCCTTTTAATAATAATGATAGTTTTAAGTATAAAATAAAATTTTTATCAAATATTTAGATGTATTTGTCATTTGAAAAACGAAACATCTGACGTCTATCTGTTAAAATTTTTAAATTAGGATAACTTTGCACCACCTGTGTCAAATTTTTTTGCCTCTAATTTTAAATTTCGAAAAAAAATGGCATTCTAGTAAAAAAAAGCTCATACAAACTAAATAAAATATTGAGTATGGTATAAGCAAATAGTTAAATATCCATTAAGCGAACTTACATTAAATAAAAAAAAAGTTAATTAGAAAAAATGGCAAAAAATCAACTTTGAGCTAGAAAACTGAAACTTTGTATTTAGGCCAAGAATTGTACTAGAAACAATTTTTTCTAATAAAATTTTTTGAAATTCGGTAAAACAATGCCATTTTTCAGCATTTTTTGATTAAAATGTAATTTTTGACAGATACCGAATGACAGATGGTGACATTTGATTATATAATTTTTAGTCTAATTTCAAGCAAAAACGATTGCCGAAATTTAATTTTAACTAACCTCATTAATAAAAAAAAAGTTCCATATGGTGCGGACTTTAATGGTGACACTGTATGTATTACTGCTACCACCAAAAAAACAACTCGGGAATAGAAGAAAAATGTTTATTTTACACCACAAAAAATACAGAAATCATCTGTCAATAACATTAACAATATTAACTTAGGTTATTAATTAATCGGCCATCATGTGAATGTCCCATCTACCCTGATATCTCTCTTCCAGAGTTTTTATATCCTGGTGGAATCGTTCCCCCTGTTCTTTACTAAGGTCGTCAAGATTTTCTGGGAATCGTTCCAAGTGGCTGTTGAGATAATGAATCTTGTTCCTATAACACCCGTGTTGGTTAAAGTTGTTGAGCATATCTTCCATTTTCTCTCGGTAATTTTCCGATTTCTTGTTTCCAAGAAAATTTTGCACAACTTTAACAAAAGAGCATCATGTATTAAATTCAGTTTCGGTCATCGATTCTGTAAAATGTGAATCTTTTATCAGCTCTCTGATCTGAGGTCCATAAAATATTCCGGCTTTCAATTTCTCCTTGCTGAGCGCAGGAAATTTACTGGACAAGTATTCAAAACACGCACTATTCTGGTCTAAGGCCTTTACAAATTGTTTCATTAGTCCTAGTTTAATATGCATGGGAGGATATATGATTTTTTCCCGTTCAACCAACGCTTTATTAATTACGTTAGCTTCTCCTTGTACTAAAGCATCTCTACAAGGCTACTCTCTTCTAATCCAGTGTTGATCCCTAGCCCTGCTGTCCCAAAGACACAGGAAACAAGGATATTTTAAATAACCACCTTGCTGTACCAGAAGAAAGTTCACCATTTTTAAGTCAACACAGATTACCCACTGATGTTCGTCATATTTTATTTTTTTAAGCACTAACGATATTGTTTTATATTCTTCTTTTAATTTTGTAGAATGCCCAATTGGAATACTTTTATATATGTTACCGTTATGTAGAAGGACACACTTTAAACTTCGTTTGGAACTGTCGATAAAGAGACGCCAATGGTCTGGTGTGTGCTGTGTTATACCCATTTTCTCTAACAGACCTTTAATATCATTACAAAAAACCATATTATCCTCCTGAGAAAAAAATGGCAAAAGATCCTTTTCTCTGTTACGGTAGTACGTAATTTTGGTACCTGGATAAAGAAGATTCTTTTCATTTAGTCCGGAGGCAAGTAACTCGGCAGATTCTTTTGGGAGGTTTAAATCTCTGACAAGGTCACTTAGCTCCTCCTGAGTAAAGCGTTCGGGACTTGTTAAATCTCTTGCAAAATCTCTGCAGCTCGTCAGATGACGTTTCGACTGTATCCTCTGGTAACGTAGGCAGGCTGCTATATGTTGGAATTGGTATTTCTTTAGAATGCTGAACAGGTCTTCTTGCTGACTCCAAGGGAGGATAGTTCCACTTATACCGATTGTTACGATTAATGCCCTTTATCTTCAAAAGACAAAAATAACAATCGTCAAAGTGGCTTTATTGTTCCCTCCATACCATCGGAACACCAAACTTTAAAGACTTTCTTTGTCGTTTTGTCCATTGTCGCAGGTGTTCGACACAGGTTTTGCATACAACATGCGGAGTCCAGGGTTTATTTTGGTCTCCTAGGTGAACACCAAAATAGACCAAATAAGCTTTTTTCACAAAGTCATAAATCACTCTTCTACTTTCTTTTAAAATATACACGCCACATATTTAGCAAAAAACGTCCTGATGGTTTACCCAACTACGCCTACTTGTAGAAGCCATGTCTAAATACGATTTTTCAAAAAACACACTCTTGCAATGAAGCTCAAGTTTCAATTAAATGCATGCAGACAATATTCGGTAAAATAAAATTCCCGTACTATGGTGATTATATAGGTACTAATACCCTAGGACACCAGCCAAGTTAACGAATTAATTTATGAGGCTTACGGTATACACAATTTCATTCACTTTTATTGCCTTCTATTGTATATCTCGTGCTAATTGCAAATACGAAAGTAAGAAATCTGCACGTGCGAAAAAATTCCAGAAAAAATTATTTCTTATCTGTAATAATTATATGGCCTTTTGCCAATATAAGATTATGTATTTCCAGTGATTTATGAATAAATAGGTATAATTAAAAAGACATTAGTCTTGGAATTCGTGAAATTTTTGATAAAATGTATGACCATTATAATTGTCAAATATATTAATATTACAATTTATTATGAGTAGGCTCTATCTCAAAAACTAGAGCTGATACGAAGAAAGGCTAAGTGCTTTTGGAATCACCGCATTCAAAATAACTAAAATCAGTTGTTTTTTCTTCGGCACCAAGACAAAAAATTTTTTTTGTTGGGCTGTGTAATTAGTTGACCTTATACAACCAAGCTTTTATTAGTATTTGGCTTTATTACCCCATTCCCATTATGTTAACCCTGTAATAAAACACAAATAAAAAAAATAATTTGTTATATTATAACCAATTAAGTACAATAAAAAAAATTAATCACTCTACCGGTGTGTGTCTTCTATATGAGGCTCTTCGAAGCCACATATGGCATGCCGCCTCAGCATCTTTTTGGTTACTTGTAGTTTATTGTAATTGTAATTTGTAGCTAATGAAGATTCTAAAAAGATTAGTCTTTTATTGTGCGTTTAGTTTCAGTTTATTTTACCATCAAATAATTTTAACAAAAATGCAGTAAAATGCTTCCGGGATGGTTTAGATGGCCTTGCTTTTCTATTAAAATGTAAAACAAACTATTAAATGTGCACCTTTTTGACTTTGATTCTTAGCAACGTTTCGCAGCTACAAACCATAGAATATCTTATCTGCTACTATTGTAAAGCAAATATTAACATAATAATAATTATTTTATTACGTACGTTTCCTTTTTCTATCTTTGCAGGAATTCCAAAAACTTCGAAATTTTCTGTTCGGTATGATTGCAATCAGGTGAAAAAACACATAACCACTTTAGCAAATATTGCACTATAAACGTAAACAAAACAGCTTATATAGTTAATATGTGATGCTATGGTAAATTCATGAATGGCAACAGGGCAGGATAAAAATAAGGCAAGCGTTTTTTTGAGGTTAGTCGTTTGGCTTAAGGCACAATGTTGCCGGACTAAAATGCTCTTACAAATATACATTACATACAAATTTAAAAGGTTCAGCCCAAAATGTTAATTCAAATGTAATGTATAACCTAAAATATACATCATTGCAGGCACTTTTTAAAAATTTAAGTATATTAACATGCTTTCAACACTACAATTTTTTATAATATTTAATGATTTCCATTATGTGCTAAAACTGAAAAAATTTTACTCTACCCTGAAATGGTATGTAAAAAAATATTTTTACATCTTTTACAAGTGTAACTTTTAACGTCTTGCAACGCCGTATAAAAGACATCTCAAAGATGTCGTAACTGGACGTCTTATAGACGTCCTGCAAAAGACGACCATAAGATGTGTATTTTAGGTCTTCAGGCGAACAGACATGAAATGGACTTAAAAGAGACGCCTTTGAGGCTATCCAAATTAACGCCCAATAAATGAATTGATGAAGTCAAGGGAATCGAGTGTCCCGCCATAACTATATCCGGTTCTTCTACATTAACTTTTTTAGAAAAAACTGCCGCCTGAGTCTTTTTAGCGTTAAATTCTACTTGGTTACTGTCACCCCAAGACAGAATTTCTTCCAGGTCTTTGTTGAGATGTGAGACCTCTTGCTGCCTATAGAGATGTGCATTAGCAGCCGATGTCCGAGCATCCAAAGTAAAAGCACAGTATGCGGAACTATACAGTAGCGACACGAGCTGTCGGTCCCTTTGATCTCCAGGGGGCAGTTTCAGTGACAGAAGGATGACGGTATTGTCCTCTATTACACTGAAAAAACATATGATAATTTATGTTGAAATCGCTTTTACACTGAAAAAAGTCAATTTAAAAACAATCAATAATAGCATGAAGATATTCAGTTCAGATTATATTTTAGTTGTTTGATAAAACTTATTCTACATGCTAACTTAATAAAGATAGTAAATTCCTCCGTTTTTATCGAGGCTTTTATTTACGTTAAGTTGCATTTTCGGAGCAATATATACTCGTATGACCCGTTATTTTGAATAGTAATTGCACAAGAAGGTAGGTTAGGTACTAGGTACACATCTTAAATTACCCTGTGTTGTGAACCAGAGTGTGTTGTTTAAGAAGGTGAAGAAATAGACCATGCAGCGTGAAGTTGTTGGAAGTAATATACATACAGGGTGAGTCTGGAGAAATGGGTCTAACTAGAAGGGTATAATCTATCTAAAAAACTTAATTAGTGATGCTCTGTACATTACACAAACCATAAATAAAAATCATATTGGCGTATTCGAGATGTGAATAAATGTGTGGGACTTAATAAAATTTAAATGATACAAATCCGAAAGTTAACGATGAATTAATGTAACATTTTATACAGACACTAAAGGTTAGTGACAGCACAACAATTATTACTGAAAAACGAAAAATAATACCATTTAAGTACAGGAAAGCTATACTCAAAACCCAATATATTATAGTCAGTGACGTAGCTATCAGAACCATGGAAACGAATGCAAACCACCAATGACAATACAGTATTTTGGCAGTTTCTATGAATCTGATAGCTACGTTACTGACTATAATATCGGGTTTAGACTTTAGAGTATGAATTAATGCAATATTTTGTTTTTTCGTTATAACTTGAAAACAAATGAATATTGGATAACATTTCAGTTTTTTATTATTATTTTGATGCATAGATGACACCCTTAGAGTTTGGCCTATTCCTCCCGACTCACCCTGTATATATATTTTTTAAAAAATCCTAAAAAGATTTACAAAACCGCAAAACTTGCATAAATAATTTTGCAAATGTTTAGCCGTTTTATTGGCGATTTGCAGGATTTGCTACGTTGCATCTTTAAAAGTGTGGAAGCAGTAAAGTACAAAAATAAACAAAATTATAGTATTATATTAAAATTTAATAAACAAATAAAATACAAAAGGTTACAAAATTTTTACTGTATTATTAAGACAAATTTTGATATGCATTACAGTAATAAATTTATCACAAATTGCATAGAAGTCATCAATGGTCCACTCGTGTTTGTCTTCTTTAAGAACATACTTATGTTGTTTCCTCAAAGCCTTAATTTGCCCTCTTACTTTTTGCTTCCTTGGTGTTCCGGAGCTTAAGGTTGCCGGTGTTTGAGTTCCTATTGTTGGGGAGTTCAAAGGTGAAGGAGGACTAGCAACTGCACAAACAATAGTAAGTCCGGAAGAATGAACAGTGCTTTAACCTTAAACAAAAAAGTTTAATTTATATACAACATATGTTATGACCGAAGCATATACAGTAACCTTTTTTTATGGTACTACAATCACTCTAGTTTTATAATACATTTTTCAAAACAAAACAACATACTAGTAAAAGTATTTTATAAAGTACAATAAGATATAAACTTAAACATTGTTTATGATTTACAAAACTTGCTTCCACTACTTTACTGCTTTTTATCAGTAAAAGTTGTTGATAGGTACAAAAAATGTAAACTTTTTGGAAGGTGATAAAGATAAATGTCATACCTGCGAATGATGCTTCCATTGAAGGCACAATACAAGCTCTTTTTGGCTGACTGGATTGACTCTCTTCGACACTTGAAACATCTACAAGTTAACATTATTTTAAATATAAAACAAAAAAGTAATAGGTACAAAATAAGGTCTTTTTTTATTTGTGACTCAATAATATATTCAACTTTCCATAAGACACTCGGAACCAAAAATTAACTGTAATAGTAGGTACAGTATAAATGGATTATATTGTGGTAATAGTAAGCCTTTGATTTTATCAATTTACCTGGTATTGCATGTAAAAATAATGTGGGTTGAGCCCTATCAAACAAACGTGGTCGTACACCACCTTTGGATATAAACTTTTGTTCAAAGTGTTTATCACATAGCCGATAATTTTTATTGACTTTATTTGAATCCATGCCCAGTAAATCTTCCCTGTTGCAAGCTTTCAGCCAGATTTTAGCCCTAAAATATAAATTAAATTATTCCTAAAAACAAATAACAAGGAGACAAACTGTTTATTTTAGCAGCGATAAAATTATTCTGCATTTATATTTCTGAGTATTTATCCACCGTTTTTACAGCTATAAAATTAAATTTAAAACATACCTTCCTGGGTCTTTAGGAAAAGCAAAAAAACTGGTTCCAATATTGGGCAGGGCAATGGCGATAAGCACATCTGCTCCTTCTTTTTTCTTGGAAATCCATCGAAAATCAGCAAAAGTTCGACACACACACTTCAAACCACCTTCGAATACTTAAACGCACGATAAAAACCAATAAATTACAAAAAGTAAACAAACTACAATCCACACAAGCTTTGTTTACCTTTCTGACTGACTTATTTAGTTATTTACTTATTTACCACTAAAAAGATGGCCGCTACGCGCATTGCGCAGAGAAATTTGGGTCTTTCTAAATCGCCTCGTGTCGCTACTGTATAGTTCCCGTATACTGTGGTAAAAGATGAAACAAATAAATACAGATTCAAACAATTAAGTTAAATGCGTTTAAAGCCGAACCTGACTTACGAGCGAACTGCGCAGATGCAACGCTTCTGCATAACGCCGCATACTTGGGATATAAGAGAAAAATTGTATTATAATTTATTGAAGAGGCCGATATAGTAAACCCATGTGTCAAGTTTGAATAAATTTTAATAAGCCAACCGTAACTTATTAAATTAAATGTGATTGCAAAATTACGAAATTTTCATAGTTTAGGTAATACAGCAAACACTAGCAAATAATTTCTATGACGCTATTGTCAAAAATTGGCGTAAAGCTGGACATAACGAATAAAGATTATTTCACATTAAGAACACATTTTCGTTTCACCAATCCGGCAATTACACAACCAAAATAAAAGACACCATTATATTTTTCTTACTAAGCTTTTAATTTAACATGATTAAAAAAAAATAAAATTAATTAAGTTTAAACGGCTCCGCCGCCTATACTGACTTTTTAATAATAATAATAATAATAATAACATATACATAAGACTACACATGTTCATAAAAACAGTAATTAATTAAATGTTCAAACAACTCTCCATTAAGAGCTAAACAATATCCTAACCGATCATAAAGTTCAATTCTAACATAACTGAGTTGATATTGAGAAATTCTGTCACATTCAAACGAAATATAGTTTTTTAGCTGGTCTAGATTTTCAAATTTTGCATCTTTATAAATAATTTTTTTTAAGTGACCCCACAGGAAAACGTCGTTTGACGAAAGATCAAAAGACCTGGCTGGCCAAGGGATTAGATGCCGTGGGCCAATAATATTTCCGTTAAAAATATTTTTAAATATTTATTTTTTAGTATTCCCTAACCATGAGAGAATTATGGGCAGGACAACTATCCATTTGATACCAGATCTCCTAATTTTCGCGTACAACTTCTTCTAGTGCCAGTTCAATTAATTCTATTTTGCAGTTCAAAACTTAGGTTGCCTTCCATAAGAAATGGTCCAATAATGTGATGTCCTACAATTCCCGCCCGAACATTTATTTTTTGTGGATATTGCGTCCGAAAATGAACAAGATGATGTCCAATACCGGCAATTTTAAACATTTGGTTCGTTGTTGATGGTGAATGTACATTCGTCGGTAAAACAAATATTTCTCACAAAATGCCTTATTATTATTTGCTCTTTCTACTATCTCAAAACCGAATACCATTCTCTGTTCTTTATCACCTTGCCGTAGCTCTTAATGTTTTTGATACTTGTAAGGAAAGTATTTATGTTTTTTTGAAGAGCGCAACGCTGTGGTTTGATGTTTTCCTACGGCTAGCCCAATAATCCTCGTGCTGATCATTTTATTTTCCTCCACGTGCATTAAAATATCAATATCTGTATCTATCTCTTTCTTCAGCTCTATCGAATAAAATAGCTCATATTTAGTTATAGTTAAATATATATTATATATTATATAGCTACCTCAAAATTTACATGGGATTTCCTACGTTCAACTTAGCCATACATCACCCGGTATATGGTTGACCTTCAAGTTGAGTGCAAGGTCGTTTTTATTGGGGTATTGGGGGGGGGGGGTAATAGAAGTAACCCCGCCCCCCCAGGATTTCATGAATTAAAAAATCATAATTCGTAGAAAATCACTTTTCCAAAAAATAATTTTTAAGCACGTCCATTAATACGACTAAATAGTATTTACTATAAATTATTGACCCAACTTGTGAAAACTTGGGCGTGGGCAAAAAAATTTTTTACCTATGGCGCTTCTCGCCTACAAGCTTCTCACCTATACTCACTAACCGATTTACCCCTCCTAACAAGCTTTTGTAAATATGTCTATGTATATAACCTTGGCCACCGTTTGTAGTTAGTATTATTTGTTTTGATACATTCAGCAACAAATTAAATAAGTATGTTGAAAATCCACGAAAACTGACACGATCGATATTTGCATTAAGAATACACATCAAAACTATCCTACACTAATAAATGAACCAATAAATCAAATCATACCGTGCGAAAACTCGTCATTACTGGGCAAGGCCTGCACGTATCTAATAAAAATATGTTTAATTTTAGGTGATTCCTCTAAGAGCTACATTTCCATATCAAACACCACAAAATCGACCTTATTGGATGACCCTCGACTATATCTCAGATTTTATTTATGTTTTCGACGTTGTGTTGATCCAGCCTCGCATCAAATATTTGAGCGAGGGGTTTTGGGTTACCGAGAAGAGTTTGCTTAGGCAAAATTATGTCAGGAATAAACATTTTAAGGTAATTGGTAAACCATAATTTAACATAGCACGATACACACTTAATGTTTGTTTGACGTATAAATATGTATATACAGGGTCCTGCAATAGTGCGTCAGGCATCCATAGCTTCTATACCAATTAAGTTAGGAATTTTGTTCGAACGCAGACCTACACTGTATATATGACTGTATTTCGGGAAAATATTTTAATTTATTATGGTCCAAAAAAGTATGACGACAAAATTCTTTTTTTTAAATGGTACACCCTGTATTTTATTTGCATATTTTGATTTTTTTTAGTGTTCTTTTTTATTTTTCAAAATTTTATTTGATTTGCTTAAGTCGTTTACGAGCAAAAAATTAAAAACAATAATAATTCGTTTCGCACGCCTTGAAAAAAATATTAAAAAAATAGTCTTATATCCGTTTTGTCCGAGTTACATAGTGTTAGCTTGAATACAAGAGGTCTAAAGAATTTAAATACAAATATTTTTTTGTATTTTAAGTGCATAAGAATTCTGGACTGTTTTCAAAATATTTACGAAAAACCTTAATATGCCCATATCATTACTAAAGTATTACAAAAAAGATCTAGGCAGCCATGGAAACACAACCATGTTTATTTAATAATAGAAATAGATTTTCACAGAAACGCATTTATTTTAAAAGATGTTCAAAATGTTTTCCATTCTGTTCAAGGCATCTGTCTATTCTTGCTTGAAAGGACCGTTCCATATCTCGGGAGCATTGCGGGTGTAATTGTTGCAAACACGTTGATTATTCTTTGTCGTAGTTATTGGACGTTTCGTATAAACAATGCCTTTTACATACCCCCATTGGACGAAGTCGAGTTTAGTTAAATCGGGCGACCTTGCAGGTCATCTAACTGGTCCACCCCTTCCAATCCAGCGATTTTCGTAAGTGTTATCTAACAAAGCTCTGACCTGTCGCAAAAAATGGGCTGGAGCTGCATCCCGTTGTAACCACATATTTTAAGCCTGCAAATTTGTTGCCAATTTAAAAGCAATACAGGTAAATCGTGTGGTAAAAATTCGGAATACATTTTACCGCTAAGATGACCGTTAAAAAGTGAGGGCCTGCCACATGTTCTCCAACAATTCCTCCCCAAACATTTATTGACCAACGATGTTGGTAGTCCATTTGTCGTGTGATTCTTGGATTTTCGGTAGCGTAATACTGAAAACTATGCTCGTGGACGCATCCATTGTTGTGGAATGTGGCCTAATCAGGGAATAATCTAATTGTTTCAACAACAGGAGTAATCCCAAACAAGGTTTTGGAAACCCTTAGAATACTAGACGTACCTCAAGATCTCTACAAGGATATGCAGGAAGCAGTGCTACTTTCAACAAGCCGAACAGTCAAGAAATATATGGGTAACCAAAAAAGAACACCACGGGCCCAATAACACGGAAAGAGCCCCCACAGAGTTCAATCCTTTTGATATCGGTGATATCTGGGATGCGTGAATGTTCCCCGTCTCGCGACCTGTCAGAAAATTATAATAATAATATTAATGACAATAATAAACCCACAGAAAACTATCAGCTCGTCAAAAAGCTGGCTATAGAAATCACAAGAGCTGAAATGAAATACGAAGGCACAGATCCACTTCGTAGACCACCACTACCCAAGCTAAACTCAGGAATCGAGCCAACTCACAAAACTCAACTCTTCACTGAAAGCCATTTTCACTCAGAGTCTGGTGCAGTTGAATGTGGTATGCATGAAAAGGATGTATCTTTAAAATTCTCTGAATTGATCTTTCACTTATTCCAACTTCTCCCACACGTGCTTATAATGTTTGGATTTTCTGTAACTGTCAATAAAACTGCTAATCGATTTTTCTCATTTGTAACCGTTTTTATCCTTTCTTCTTTTTTGTAATCTACGTTCCCTGTTTTAAGAAATCGCTCAAGCAGTCTGCTAAAGCTTATTGGTTCTGAATGGCGCCTTTCGGGAAACTGAGACGCATACATTCTACTTGCTAGAAAACAATTTTTATCACTGTTCCCAAATACAAAAATCATGTCAATGAGCTTTTCCTTTGAAAAATTCATTTTTTAAAATAAAATATTATCCGATAAAGTATGCTTATGTCTTTCGTAGGGGGAATGGCCAAATCTATTTCTTAAATATACATGGTCGTGTTTCCATTGCTGCCTAGATCTTTTTTGTAATACTTTACTAATGAAATGGGCATACTTATGGTTTTTGGTAAATATCTTGAAAACGGTCCAGAATTTTTATACACTTGTAATACAAAAAAAATATTTGCAATTAAATTATGAATTAGATAGTAGAATAATATACAGGGTGCTTTATTTAAAAATCTTAAGAAAAACTAGTTTGAAAGTTGTCATTTTTGAAACCAAATTTTGGACCCCCTGTCTAAGTTAACAAAAAACTGTTCGATGTTAGAGTATCTTCAGCCCTCTTGTATTCAAGTTCATAATATGTAGCTTGGACAAAATAGATCTAAGACCGCTTTTTTTAATAATTTATTCAAAGCGTGCAAAACGATTATTTATTGTTTTTAACTTATTGCTCGTAAACGACTACAGCAAATCAAATAAAACTTTGAAAAATAAGAGAGAACACTTAAAGGAACTTGTAAAAAAAATACAGGGTGTACCATTAAAAAAATTGTCGTCATACTTTCTGGACCACTCTATATATGCGAAAATATTTTCCCCAAATACACTCATATATATGTATACACTGTAGGTCTGCGTTCGAACGAAATTCCTAACTTAATTGGTATAGAAGCTATGTATACTTACTATTGCAGGACCCTGTATAAACAGAGAAAGGACGTTGCTAGGGAGGGGGATGGGAGTTCCCCCCCATGTGGGGAGGGACATATTAATGGGATACATATGTCCTGTATTGTTCCATTTTTGACAGCTTCAGTGTGTGTTGACTTCAAATATTTTTTTCGTAAAACCGCTTTTAGGATGTTTTTTTTAGCTTTTGTAAACGTTCTTCCAATAATATCTATAACTAAAATACTTAATGAATAGCGTAGACATTGTACAATATAAATGTCTATAACAAAATAACACGCTATAGTTTATAAAGTGCTCTGTTTAAATACCTTAGTGTTCTAGAAAACACATTTAAAAAATGATAGATGATTGAGTTGCATGTGGCCGCTAAGCTGATCAATAGATATTCGCTGATGTGGTTCAAAAAGCCTATAATAAACATCAATACGGCGATATAAGAAACTGTAAGAGATAAGAACGCTGTTTCATTGAAACAATGTCGGACAATAATTATATTAGGGGAAGAATAATGCCTTAGATCCTTAGAACTTTAATATTTATGGATATTTTGTAGGTTAGTTCAGCTTATTTTACGGATCTTGATAAGGACTTTCAAAACATGCATTGTATTCTAGATTAGTATTATAAATTACTTTTTGTGAGTATTTTTTAAAAATCATTTAAAGTGGTCCATCATAGGAGTATATATTCCTTTGATGGACCTCGAAGTGTTCCTATGTTGGACCACTTGGAATATGTTTTAAAAATAATGAGAAAACAGTTGTTTCTAATATTTTGTTAAAAAACTTTTACACAAAAAACCTTAAAGATCACATTCTTTAAAACAAACCTCAAAATAGAGTTTAAAGTAAAATAAATTGTACTTTTTCTTTAAAAAAAATAACATATAAAAAGCATAAAAGTCAGCAATACAAACAGGAAAATAACAAGCCTACTACGATAGGTATAAAGTATAATACTTAAATACAGAGTTCACAAACGAACACCTTGCACCTAAGGGTAACTCCCGCACAATCATTGTGGAACCAAGATTTACAAATCTGACACTGAATCCACTTTTCTCTAGATTTTGATCGTGAATAAAGTCCATTGCAATAAAGACATGCGACGTCGTCCGATTGGTCTTGTTCCAGATATTTTTCAAGAATCTCTTGATTTTCTTCATCACTGTCACTTGCAACATCTTTATTATTTACGAAAACTTGTCGTTTTGCTATTCTTGCACTAGTTTTTCGTAATTTGTCTGCCTTTTGAAGAGATATTTCTTTCAGCTCATTAAGTTCCGGTGTAGAATTCAACATTCCTCTTTTTCCACGTTTTCTACCTTTCCGTTGCATTAACTGAACTTCAGCGGCTGAAGGCGGATGACAAATATCTTTAACCGATATATTAAGAGCTGATTCGGATGATACGTTGAGAACTTGTGATTTAGTAACAGTTTGTGTAGTGGAAGATCCTGGCAAAGACACGGAACTTTCGAATGGATATTTTCTACTTGATTAGTTGGGCAGTCTTTATCAGTGTTACCTTGATTGGAAAGTCCTGGCATAGCATTTTGGGCAATGAAAAGTATTCTTTAGGTTTAAGGACATCCTCTTGAGTTAGTTGCGGTTTATCAGTTGTTAAAGATAGTGAAAACTGCCAATCTTCAAAAACGTCTGAGTTAAACAGATGGATCCCTTTTTTCCTAAAGGAGTTAATAGCATTTGAGGGTATGGCACTTTTTAGATAAACATGACTAAATAAACTTTTATTTGCATCTGGTTTACAATTTTGCCCGGATTCTGCCGCAACCAGAGTTGAATTTCTTGTCCGTAATAAGTTTGCAAGGGTCGAAAAAATCCCACGTCCAGGGGATGGACATGAACAGTGGGCAGGAAAACAATATATTACAATTCCGTTTTGTTTTGCATATTGCAAGGATTCAAGGCCTTTATGGCTACTATGACTGTCTAATAATAACAGAACCTTATTTTCCAAAGACGCTTTCGTATATCTGACAAAATGTTGTAGTCATTTGCAAAAAAGTTCGCTGGTCATCAAGCCTTTCTCCTGTACAAACGAAATGCATTCCGGTGGAGCACCATTTATTAGCTTATCTTTCATTCTTTGCCGGGGAAATATTATAACAGGAGGCACGTAAGAACCAATGGCGTTCATTGAACATACGACAGTAACATGCTGACCGCGCTCTGCGCTGCTCAGAGTACCAACTTGTTTTCGACCTTTACCAGCATATATCTCTTGCGACTTCCTTTGAACAGTTGTCAAACCAGACTCGTCCATATTGTATATGTTCTCAGGTAGAAATTCCTGTTTGTCTAAAATAGACGCTAAGGACATAAAATATGCCAGAATATTAGGTTTGTTGAACGCCTGGGCCCTAGCTAACGAAGTACTTTCGGGATTTCTTAAAGATATGCGGGGATTGCGTCTTAAAAAGCATTTAACCCATTTCCACCCAGCCATTTTACTTTCATTGTTAAAATTGTGCGTCTACTTCGTAGACCAACTACGTAAATCTCTGCTGGTTAGACCGAAAAAAACGTGATTCCATGTCGATGATGTGAGCAACCATTTCGGTTTCAATATCTTTAGAAAAAGTCGCTCTTTTTCTTCGTAGCTTCTGTTTAAGAGCACCTTTATTCATGGCCACCCTTCTCCTTAACGTGGTTTTGGGGACGTGAAAAATTTTAGCAGCCAGCTTACCCATTTTTTTGCCTGTACATTCTTAATGGCTTGGTCCATGTTAACTTCATCCCGTTACTGCCTTTTAGTGGCCATATCTTAAAACAATAAAAAAAGTATGTATTATCTACTGTCGTACATATAAATTGCTTAGGGATATATTATTCCTATGATGGCCCCCTAGTCCATCAAAAGAAATAATACATGGGACCATCATAGGTAAAAGTGCATTTCGTATGTTTAAAGTTTATATCACTTGTTTTGTTAACTGTCACCTAAATTTCGATTCAAAGACAGTAACACGAAATACACGCGAACATATTAAATATAAAATCCAATTCCAAATTGTTGTTTTAAGATAAATAATCACTTTACAACGAATTTATTACATCAGGACCTACCTATTTTTATTTTCACACACCGACACCTTCCTATGGCCGACGCCAATTTCATACTGCGTATGTAGCTTAGAACAGAGTTAGTTGACGTAGTAAAATTGCCGGTTGAGCGAGAATCGCGGGAAGTTTAAAGATACGACGGATGGGCCATCATAGGAAGGGGGCCATCATAGGTATAATTCCCCTAGTACTTTATAGACGTTAGTGAATCGATTCTGGTACTTTTAATTTTTGATATATTTGGCAAAAACTAAAATGTTGCATTTTCTTAGCTTGGTTGTAACATTTTGTTTATTACTATTTTTTAAATTTAGAAACATTTTTTTTATGTCATTTTCTTATAATATGTAGGTGTCGAGTTCGCAATACCTTACCTTTCTGTTCTGAAAGGGCTTGCTACTTTCATACAAACGAGGCTCTGGCAACCGAGTTTAGCCGGTATAACCGATGAACAGAAAATTCCCTGCTATGAGTAACACAAACATGTGCCAAGTTACAGACATGCAAATGCAAGCGCGGTAACTTAATCGTCACAACCCCCTATGTCAAAAACAAATCTAAGACGGACATTGTTATCCCAGGTTGGTATAAGACAAGGCGTCTGGAATCCCACACCAAAACTGGAACTAGAAGAAGAATTACTAACAAAGATAAACTGGAATATATTAGGACTCAGTCAAAAGACGTGGACAACACTGTATTGGATTAAAATCAGGAAATTTAAGTAGAGGACCCGAAGATGAGACGTACGAAGGAATAAGATTCGTAATACGGAAGACACTTAAAATATAGATGTTTAAAGCAATATATCTGATTGAGTTGGATACATTAAAATCAAAATAAATGAGAAACAAGTTATGAAACTTATCACTTATCCAAATCTACCCCCCCTCCCCCAATATCAAGCAGCGACGAAGAAGAAGGCAAAGCAGTCTAAGAAGATTTTAAAACAGCAATAAATGACCAGAAAACAAGAAGCACCACAATGATGGGCAACTTTAATGTTAATCGGAGATCAGAGTCGGTAACTACCTACACAGCACACCTCTTTTCAGAAATATCTGTGATATATTTCAAATGTCTCAAAAACATAACCTTTAATATTAATATTTCACGAAATAATTATGAAATTTTACATGTAATATTTCATCGAGAATATTTATCAAATATTTCAGATTCATTAAACCCGAAATCGTAGTTATATTATTATTTTCTGTGGTGGTAATTTGTTTGAGTTATTTTTTGCAACAAAATAATAACATGTAAATATATAGGAGTTAACTTATTATACACGTATTTTCATGAATTATTTTATTCTTATTTTATGTTTTGTGTAATGTTCAATTAACAATTATTATTACACATTTTCATTTGTGGGTGAGCTGTGCTTCTGAAACGAATAATTATATTATAGACAATGAAATTGAGGTAAGTCTCTTTTTAATAAAAGGTATGATAATAATTTTAGGTTAGGCTCATACTATGATTTTTTCCGCTTTAGGTTATTTATTATATTTGAGCTCTTATTGTTGTGAATTAAAATAATAAACAGTAAGAGGACAGAAGAAAGAAACACTTTTAAATTACACAAACGTTAATAGAATAATAAAAGATGCAGTAATGCACCATCGCCCCTCCAGGACAGAACTAAAGGTACAAAAAATTGTCGTACTGTGGCTGTCGCAGTGCAAACTTCGTTTGTCCCGTGAAATGTAAGGACCTTGAATACCTATATAGTATACAGGGTGTTAAAAATTCGATGTTCACCATTGGGATCTCATAAACGGTAAGAGATACAGCAAAGGTTAAATTGGGGCAAAGTCGCGCAATTCATAGCCGACCAATATGCCAAGAAGAAATTAGGAAAATTCCGAGTACTTCCGAAGATATACGTAAAAAACCGAAAATCGCCGTTTTGGTTTTTAATTTTTCCTGGCTTTATTTAAAGAGATAATGGAAAATAAATTTCACACTTTCATTGCCACTTTTCATCTTCTATAAAGCAGTCTTCTTAGATTTCATGTCCGACGTTTTGTCTTTCGGATGCCATCGTCAGGTTTGTTTTTTTAAATACGGACCTGTATTTTTTATTGCATTTATCTAAACTTTATATGCGATGTAATCTTAATACAAAATTACTTTGATTGAATATCAACGTTTCTACCCTACATTTTCAGGAATATTTTATTTAAAAAACTTATTGATTAGGTATTGAAGATCATTTTTTTAAACAGTATTTTCGGAAACACAAGAAAATCTATAACTAAAACAATAACAAATATCACAAAACGATAATTACAGTACGTTTAGGTACTAAAATATTCAAATTATTTATTATTTACATTTTTTATAAATTAAAATTATTTAAACCCAGAAGAGGTAGAAACCAGTGGCGTACTACTTAAAAAATAATTCTTAAAAAACAATATCGGTCCTATTTTATTTTTAGTAAAGAAGAGCGATCGGAATAAACTTAATAAAACCGGTTTTGAGAGCGTCCCATTATATTTAATTTATTTCTTTTTATATAGCGGATTTTAACTTCATTTGGGGCCAGACCCCTGTTTCCTAGGGAGCATGAAGAAGGTGAATTCCTACGAAATTTGGGCGTGGTCCCAAAAATTTTTTGCCTGCGCCGCTTTAGCTCCGCAGTCTGCGCCCCTACGATAGTTCGCCCCTCCCGCCCCAAAATGCTGGCTACGCCACTGGTAGAAACTAATGACAAATGTTTATCTCAGATGCTCAAAAAGATTTCCATTTTGATTTATACATTTTTCAATTTTGACGCGAACTTTTTGAGTAGCTCTGTGTAGGACCGACATTTTTCGAATTGATACAAACGCATTTATGCAACGAACTCTAAGCTCTTCTATTACGTTAATGGGCTGCTTATACACTTTGTTTTTTATGGCTCCCCAAAAAAAGAAATCTAGTGGTGTAAGGTCTGGGGACCTTGCCGGCCACTCAATAAAACCACGATTTCCAATCCATCTGCCTGGAAATTCAGCATGTAAGAAGGTTGTAACATCTCTAGTGCCATGAGCGGGTGCTCCATCTTGCTGAAACCAAATTTGTTGCAGCCGTGCAAGCGGGATTTCAGATAAAAAATCTTGGAATGTATTATTTAAAAATACTAGATAATCCTCCCCTGTTAGCCGTTGTGGTAAAAAAACAGGACCAAAAATTCTCCTAATATCCCTGCCCAAACATTCAGAGAAAAGCGTACTTGCTTGCGTACTTCTCTATTATCTCTGGGATTTTCTCTTGCCCAAATATGTTCATTGTTTCTATTAAAAACACCACAATTTGTAAATGTAGCCTCATCACTCCAAAGAATATTGCTTAAAAAATTGCGATTTTGGTTATCTTGATCTAGTAGCCAATTACAAAAAGTTAGCCTTCTCTCAGCGTCTCCTTCTCGCAATGCATGTGATATATGAATTTTGTAGGGTCTCAAACCAGCATTTTTTAGAACTTTCCATGCCTTAACATGGTTTAAGGATGGCAAATTGGATTCCGCTTCAATTTGCCTACTGGATATAGTTGCATCATTGTCCACCTACAATAACGTGAAACATCATAAGATTTCAGGATATTGTATGTATACAATGTTAACTTATTTTGTAAAAAAACAATTTTTGTGAAGTTTCATGTTACATACCTGGCCTAAAACGTTCTGAATTTCGTCTTCTGTAATACGGTTACCATATTTTTGTTGAGGCTTTCCAAGCTGGCCATAATCGCTTAAATTTCTATCAAGTCTTTGAAAAATATTTTGTGCTGGCTGCTCCCTTTCCGGATACTCCTCAAAATATCTTTGTAAAGCTGTCATAGAGTTTCTATTGCTACTGTAATAAATTCTTAACATATCCCTTTTTTTTTTAGAAGAAAACTTCATTTTTAGATAAGACCGAATTTATCACCGCGTAATTGAAATTTATATTACTTATGTCAAACTTTTTATTGTTTCTACATTCCATGGCAAACTATGATACTTTAAACAATGAATCCTCTAATTGTAACAAAGCTTTTTCAAAATTATCTGCAATAGCCTTCTCGATCAGGGTTTTTAGAAAGAGAAAAATCGTTCTGTCTCTGTTATACATTATCAGATACGGCTTTGATCTGCAATAATACAAATGTTTTTTAAATAAAATATTCCTGAAAATGTTTTTATAGGGTAGAAACGTTGATATTCAATCAAAGTAATTTTGTATTAAGATTACATCGCATATAAAATTTAGATAAATGCAATAAAAAATACAGGTCCGTATTTAAAAAAACAAACCTGACGATGGCATCCGAAAGACAAAACGTCGGACATGAAATCTAAGAACACTGCTTTATAGAAGATGAAAAGTGGCAATGAAAGTGTGAAATTTATTTTCCATTATCTCTTTAAATAAAGCCAGGAAAAATTAAAAACCAAAACGGCGATTTTCGGTTTTTTACGTATATCTTCGGAAGTACTCGGAATTTTCCTAATTTTTTCTTGGCATATTGGTCGGCTATAAATTGCGCAACTTTGCCCTAATTTAAACTTCCTCGTATCTCTTACCGTTTATGAGATCCCAATGGTGAACATCGAATTTTTAACACCCTGTATACCTAGGATTAGATCTGGCCAATTGGTATAACCAGAGCCATAAAACAAAAAAAAATACCTACGATTGATAGCAAATTTTGGCTAAACTTTCCTGTATTGTGTTTATATATCAAACATTTAAATTCTGTTGGCGGGGAATTTTTCATAGAACGACATCTTCAAAAGCAAATCAATTCACTTGACAGTTGAACTTGCGTTTGAACTAAGCTGACTCGGACGGACCAGATGCAGAAAAACCAATCTGTTCTCCTCTGTGTCTTCTGTGTGTCTTTGATACATTAGGAATTGCTATTTTTCTATCAGGGACGTATAATAATATAAAACCAAATATAATATACTAATTAGGAAAATATTTTCTAGCCATCTGATGTAAAAACCTTATACTATAAGGCCGTATTTGGCTAACACAGTTAGCGCTACAATACTAAATTGATTTTAAAGATTTTTAATATAAAACCCACATAATATTATTATGATTCATACTTCAAATTTTTAAGGCCCCATAAAGAAAAATTTCAGAGATAAATGAGAATTCTATTTTGTATATTCATATTTATTAGTAATAGTATATAATATGCTCTTTGTGATAAAGATGTTCGTGCTACTGAATTATATATTATTATATTTTATATAATTTTAGAAATTTTCCAATAAATTTTTTGGAAATATTTCGGAAAGGTGTGTGCCTCTAATTTAAACTACTTCAGGAATATTTATGAAATATTTAAAATCTTTCAGAGAAACTAATATGAAATATTTCTGAAACATGTTTGTGCTGTGTGCATGGGTATGAATATGGACAAAGAAATGCAAGAGAGTAAAGGCTATATGAATATCTTGAATAAGAAAACCTCCTTACCATGACACAAGAAAAAACCAAACAGAAATTGGACATGGATCTCACCCGATAGCATACCTAAAAATGAAATCGACTACACAATATTGGCCAAGGAAATACATAATGTTAGAGATAACATAGTGCTGAGTATATTTATATCGGAAAGTGTTTATAAAAACCCCAATACGTATCAACGGAAAAGAAAGCATAGTTATTCATAAAAGCAAAACAGATGCAGACAAGCTAAGACGACGAAATAGTGATTATTTTGGACAACAGCAAACACTTAAAACCACGAAAAGACGAAATGTGACCTAATAATAAGTTAACAAGCAGCTTTAGAGGCAGCGACGACACAGGCGGTAGCAAAAAAAGCCACCAAAGGAAGATAAAATTAGGGAAGAAAGAAAAAACTCGATGACATAAAGGAGAATTAATGCGGGAGAAGGGGAAAATTCACAAAGACAAGAAGAACAACACCATACAAAATGACAGGGATAAATAAGAGTACAAATAAACAAAAGCACCAATTACTCCAATTTCTTACCGATAAGAAGAGGAATGAGACAAGGAGATGTAATATCAGATCATCACCAAAAACACTAAACGGTAAAATTTAAAACGAAAATGAAAGGGGCCTTTTTTGTTTAAGACTTAATGATCAAATTAACGGTAAAATAGTTATTGTTTTAACAAAACCAGTGGCGTAACATTCTTGGGTTAGGTTTAGCCATACCTACGTTACTCGGCAAAGAAAAAAAATTGAGGTCAAAAGGTTTATATGTTTTTATATTATTATAATTTATTGAAAAATTTCTTTTAGGAGAATTTTGTTAAAAATTGGAACAAATGAAACCTTTGGCACCCCATATTTTTCATATCCTGTAACGGACAACTTAACACGTTAAGGGTTAAAAAATATAAGATGGATCTACCTCATGTTTATTAATTACCTTGTATAAATTAAAATCTATCGGGTTAGACCTCTTAAGGATCTATAGAACTTTTGTAAAATAATTTTATCTGTAGAAATTGGAATATCATCCACACACTCAATGACTTCTGTGTATATTTTATCCTTAATTAGATAATTATTGTTACCATAACATAAAGGTACCATTTTCTTTTAGTTAGACTTACTTTCCCTCTTGCCGCTAGATGTCCTTTATCTTATAACTGGTCCTGACCTGGTCATTCTACGCCTGCCAAGGTTTTTTAAGATGCACACTTTCTGGGAGTTTTTTAGTTTGGTTGACAGACGGTTGGCAAATCCTTATACGATAAGAATAACCAAAACTTTTATGTATATGATGTATTTAATCCATTTAAATGCATGTGGATATTATGCGTTTTCGTTATTTGAAGGTAAGCCATGATAGTATTTGTAATGCAATATAAAGTTTGCAACACACAGAACCGGAATTAATAACTTGAAAGAGGTCAAAGAAAGCGTGCCGGCAGGGTTTTCGCACTACTTGATTAATTCGTGTTTTATTATTAATGATTAGAGTTAAAATCCAGACTTACCACTTCGCCCTCGTATCATATGTATGGCAATAGATTTTAAAGTACGGCCTAGGCGAAGCCTAGATAATACTCAAGGTGGACCGAAGGCGTTACAAATATTATTTTGACGTTTAATTTTATATTTCGTTATACTATTATTATTATCGTTAAAATTAAATTTTCAGGTATTGGCAGTAATAATTTCGTGTATAATGGACAAGGAAGTGCCTATATAACATGCTTTTATTTTGCGACCAAGACTGCCACATCCATTGGGAAAAACCCTAAACCATCTCAGGAGCTGGAATATATTTTTATGACATTTTCTTGGCTCATGGGTCAGTATAACAAAAAGCAAAAAATTATACTATATTTCGGAGGTTTAGTTTAATTCGTTCGTTAATTCGTTTAGGTTATTAAATATAAACATTTAGTAATAATTATAATTATACAGTGTGTGCCCACGGATGGAGTTGACAACAGGAACACACCTGGATTATTAATCTTAACAACAAAAGTTATTATTTTTTAAAAAATGCAAGTTGTCGTTTAGTATTTAAAATCTAACATATTTATTTGATACAATGCTATATAGAAAAAATTTTAAAATTAGAATTTTAATTTTAAAAGCTATTGAACTTAGTATTTATATTGGATTATACAATGTTTAAATTAATGAATAACGTTAGTTATTTCGTGAAAAAGAATTTTAATCCTTCTTAACACTACCTTACATAATATTGTGGTGAACTTATTTTTGTGATTAGTCGAATTTTTTTTATTAACCAATGACTTTTCGCCTTAAACCACGGTAAAGTATTTTTCCTCTTGTCAATTCCATTCGTGAACACACTGTATTTTGTAGTGTATTTCTAACATTATTTAATGGTAAAATATAATTGCTATTTTTTAGGCGTGTTTGTGTTTGCTCTTCTAATTGGTCAGATAAGGGATATTATTTCCACAGCTACAAGATCAAAAACAGAGTATCGCAAGCTCGTGGATGAAACTTTAGAATACATGAGACGGTTAAATCTTCCTCAAGAAATGCAGCGACGTGTCCAGCTTTGGTTTAATTATACTTGGGAGACTCAGCATACATTAGGTGATCATAGTCATATTATACAAACTATGCGTGCAACACTATAAAATATACTAATTGTTTAAAACGTTTTTGAGTAGATTAAATTATTAGTCAAGGATAAAACAAATGGTTAAATCGCGTTATATTATTATTATATTTAGATATAAGAATATATTCAGCCTTATGATCAGGGGCGTGCGGTCTATGGAAGCGATGGAAGCACTGCTTCCCCTACCGCTTTCATAAGACAAAACAAATTTTATATTAATCTATACCTATCCATAATCCATACAATTAAAATACCCAAGTATTTATTTGTATCTAATTTGCAAACCAAATCCGGCCCTGTATGCATCCCTGACCAACGCAATATTAAATTTATCGAAGTGAACTCAATACGTGTATACTACACTGTATACGCGTATAGGAGTAATAATAATATGGACTGCCGTGGCAAGTAAAGGGTAAATCGTTAGATCTCGGCGATCTCGGTATTTCCTTCGCCGCGATGCGACGCCGGGACAGAGAAACCGGCAAAATATTTAGTTTCCACGCGTTTGTACCGGCGTTTTACGATTATCTGTCGCGATTTTTCGCCAGGAAAACGCGGTATACGGTAGAGCATCTGTCTGGCATTTGAGTGTAGTTAAACTAACCTTTATTGTTCTGTGTAGGGTGACCAGATGAATCCAAGGAAAAATCAGGACACGAGAGAGATCTCCCCCCCCCCGGTCACTCGTTCACCCACATTTGTGGTTTATTAGTTTATGATTTAAAGGCCAATGAAAAAGTCAAGTATCACGATTTTTCAAAAGTTTATTTTCAACATACTCATTTTCGATGTAGTTATTTGATTAATTCCACTTATTTATATTTATCAGAACTGCCGATTTTGCGAACCAAATGAGCATTTTCTGGGTCCGAAAGAAATTTTTTAAAATCGGCACATGAAAAACTTTTCATGTTGAACTGAATAATCGTGATGTTTCTAATCGATTCCACGGAAAATCGATTTCGCTCATCAGTCCACTGTCGCGAAATTAAAGAAAAAACTCTTTCGCAATTCGCATTATGCGCTGGAATGGCGAAAAAGAATTGTTAATTCATGACATCATTACTGATGTCAGCGCCCTATATGGTACTGTATGGCACTGTACGGTATGTACGAATCACACAACAAATGAATTTTAGAAAAAAAATCTGTCAAAGGTCTTCATTGAAAAAAATCAGGATTAATCAGGACATTGAGCAAAAATCAGTCAGGACACTTTATGTAGACTCTCAAATCAGGACATGTCCTGATAAATCAGGACGTCTGGTCACCCTAGTTCTGTGGTGTAGTTCTTCAGTGGTTGTAAATTCTGACAGTATTATTAATTGTGTATTGACTTTGTTTATCGTACTTCTTGATTTATTTTGTCATGGAGCAACCAATTGCCGGCCCATCGAATTCGGGAAATGTAAAGTGTATCTGTTCTGTATGCAAGTTATTGGAAAAAGGATTTTCAACGCTTTCCTTTGATGAAAAAAGGAATATTATTGCAACAGGTAGGCCTACACCAGATTGTAATTTAAAGACAGAAGTGAAGGCGGCTAAAAAATTTACAAGGCATTTTAATAAAGAATATTACGATAAATATAATAGTTATACGAAGATGTAATAGACAAGTTTGCCAGCGTGGATAGAAGGATACTATTACATTACAAATAAAAAGGTAGGTACGTACCTACGTGGTTTTCTTTTTTATTTTTGTTTCACCTCAAATTTAAAAAAAATCTGGCGGTGCCTACATCCCTTTTTTTACCTGAAATACGAAAGACCACGTCGTGATATCCAAACTCCAAACTATAAGCTCTAAAATGATACCATCTATCAGGTGCCGTGATATATATATATATATATATTGTAAATTCAGTTTCTTTGTTCATAAACAATGTAAATTTACCACATACCTAATAATTACACACCCAGTATCCGTTTAAAATTAAATCAAACTGTGAATTCAAAGTAAAAATGTATAGATAGTTTTATGTATTAGTTTCTGTTATAAAATTTTGTTAACTTATTTTTAACGACTCTTAGGCAGGGTTAGGTCACTAAAGAATTGGTTTTCGACGGGCAAATTACGTAAAAATTAATAAAAAAACATAGGTAGCCATTTAGAAAATAGAAGAAATATTAAAAAATCATAGGTACATAACAGTATTCTACCTTTAATTAAACGTCGAAAAATTGCCAATATTTGGGCGTGGTCCTCACAAAATTTTTCGCCTTCGGCGGGCCTACCGGCGGTGCTTCCCCTTTTTCATAACTCACCGCACGCCCCTGCTTATGATGGAGTACCAAATGTTACCTTTTTTGTTCATGTAAATAAGAAAGTTATAATAAGTTTCCCTAACAAGTTAGGAACTGGCAACTTATTACCAGTTATCCAAATGGAAATTATTGCACTTGCTATAGATATTAAGCTTCTGAGATTACCATGCTTACATTTTACAACAAGGGTATAAGGCCTAATTTTCAAAGGTAGGCAAGGGGTCTTCCTCGTAATTTGCCACACCTTTAATAAATTTTATTTCTTGAGTTAAAAACGATAAATACAAAAGTTGCAGAATTTCACCCAAAAAACAAAAGACGCAAAATTAAAATGATAAAATAGGGGATTTTTTAAATAGAGCACTCTATACAGGGTAATCCATTAATATTGCGAAAAAACTCAGGATGAGTTTCCCTGCTAAAAAATATAAAAAAAAAGTTCCTATAAACCTATATCCGGAAATGTTTCTTTTCGGAGATAAAATTTTTAAGCGCAACAAAAGATATGTACGCCACTGTCGTTTTCTCTTTTGATAGCACTGTCATATAGGCAGATGGATGGCTAATGCGAAGCATCTTTTGATAATTTTTTTAAATCGGCTTTGTTTAGAAGATAAATGCAATTTTATCAAACTGATATGAGCATAGCGATATGCAAATAAATGTCATTTATTTTTTTATTATTCCTTTTCTATTAGCGACTTCTACAAAGTATGCCTTTTTTACGTAGAAATGATGTGGAAATCTATTTTTTGGCTTAAGAATGTAATACAAGCACGTATAAAAAAGTTCTGACTCCTCAAAAGAGTAAAGATATATACGTGGCGATCACTATTAATCGGAGCCACATTAACTTCAAATTTTAATTTTGCATTTCAAGATACCAATTTTAGTTCAAATATTGACATAATTTTAAAAATTATTTCAACAAATATAAAAATCAAACTTTAACACCCTGTATCTCCGAAACGAAGCATTTCCGGACGTAGGCTTAGAGGAACTTTTTTTCATATTTTTAAGCAAGGAAACTCGTTCTGAATTTTTTCGCAATGTTAATGAAACACCGTGTACATCGTCACATCTTTGAAATCAGATGAGTTGCTATGTTCCACAAATAATACATCTATGTTTATACCAGTTGTTTTTTTGAGATATTTTACTTTAAATTATTGCGTCTAGTCAGCCGTGGCTTGGCGATTCAAAACGAAAATGTAGCGTTTTATCGCAGTGGCTATGGATCACTATGGAAAACAAAACAAGTGCCATATACGTAAACATAATATGCCAATTAATATTTATTTGCGTTTGACATGAAAATGCTTTTTACTGAGGAAGGAACACTTCATGTAATTCAACTTTATTATGCTATTTAGATTTTTTAATAAATACAATAGAAGTTCTCCTAGAAGAACTTTAAATTCACAAGTATAATCAGGTTATTTTCAATCAAGAGGGTGCACCGCCGCGTGGAAGACACGACCCCATTCAATAACCAGCAAATTGCCCTGATATCACACCACTTGAGAATTTTTTTTATGGGGTTAGATAAAAAATTTGTTATAACCGAACAAACAATTTGAAATCTAAAGGTTAGTTCCTTACTTCTTCCGGATTTATCTTTAGACGCGTTTCGCCGTATAGCAGCTCGTCAGTTAACTAACTGTTTTTTCCTTTAAAATAGTACTTTCCGGCCTTCTAACGTAAATAACTATTAATAAATAACAAAAAATAAAGTGGAAGTTAAAGTGTCAAATGCTTTTAAGTATTATATAGTCCATTGCAAAAAATATAGATCAATTTTTATATTATCGCCTTATAATACAGGGTGTCCTGCCAGTATATGGCATACTCTCGGAAGCGTATAGGGAAGGTCAAAATTTCCCTAATTTGTTATAGAAAAAATTCCTAAAGTGCCCCTTTTCGGCGATACAGAGCCCCAAGGGGGTATCCAGGGACGTACCTTTTCGGCTCTAACTTTTGAACCGATATGTATAATTTAATGAAATTTTAATATTTTATGTAGGCCATAAAGACTCATAAAAGCATTCTGCATTAGATGTTTTACATTGTCAGGGAAGTCAGAAACGGACTTGCCACCACACTCATTGGACCATAATTTTGGCAGGTGTAATTTTACGGAGCTGAAAACCGATTTTTAAAATACTCTGATCATTCCTCTTTAAAAATATAAATCAGAATACTGCAATAAAATACCAGTCGTCATTATTTCGTTAACAATATGTTTTTGACAAGACTTTCCTAAATTGTCTGATTGATTGAGTACATAAGACTTAAGAAATGGAGAATTATTCCTATAGTGAATATAGTTTGTTTCACTATATAATATAGTGAATCGTAGCTTAAGAAAAACAGGTAAAAATTCAAGTGAAATAAGAAAATGTTAAAAGTAGCTATTTCTTGCCATTTTAGGAAGTTTTTGCCACATCGTAGTGGAGAGGGGCCTCCACGTAGAGCAAGGAACCCTCAGTAAGAGAAGAAAATTCTGGATAAGGTTGCTGAAAATCACTCTAATAGTGTAAGGAACCTGTCGGTCCAAGTTCATGCGACAAAGCGGGTTATTCATGAGACCCTGACAGAACAACTGCTATGTCCTTATCACGTCCAAAAGGTACATGCTATGTCTCCCGCTAATTATCCCACAAGAGGCAACCACGCAAATTCGTTTTTGCAACGATTTGAGCAAAATCATAATTCTACTAGTATTGTTTGGTTCACGGACGAAGCCGGTTTCATCCGAGATTGAGTAATAATTTGCCATAACTTGAATGTCTGGCATGATAAAAATCCCCACGGAACTGTATAGACAAAGCACCAACAAAGGTTCATGGTTAACATGTGGGCGCGGCCCTTTGGGAATCATTTAATTGGACCGTTCTTTATTGACGGCAGATTAAACGGTGCCATGTATTTGCAATTCTTGCAACAAAGCTTAAACTATGCTGCTTAGAGACTAATTTATTATGTTTTGATTAGGTGAACAATTAGTTTTTGTTTTGAAGCTTTTAGGGTAAGTTTTTGTCCAGAATAATATTTATTTATTAGAAAATGTGCCCTTCGGAATTAGAAAACGGATGTGGTATACGACGACGGTGCACCGCTCCGCTTGAGCAATTTAGTTCGTCAGCACTTATCAATACTTTTGGTAATTGATGGATAGGTCGAGGTGGGAATACTTTATGGCCACCGAGATCACCCGACATGACTCCATTAGATTTCTTTTATGGGAAAGTTTAAAGTAGCTTGTTTATTTGACGGTAGTTCACACCAGGGAAGATCTGATAAAAAGTATAACACACCATTTCAACGAAATTCGAGACAATCCTGGAAAGTTGTTTCAAGTACGACGAGAAAACATTCGTCAGCTAAGGAAATGTATAGAGGTACAGGACGACCATTTTGAAAATCTGCTGAAGTAAATAAGAAGAAATAAATCTTTCACATTTTGAACATTCTTGCGTTTAAGTGATTTCCGAAATGTCAACCTTTGCAATGGCTCCTTTATACCACTTCGATTTGGAAATGTATCAGAATAAATTCTTCTTGCAACTATACAATTGCCGATTGCTTGTCCATAAGTTAAATGCATGTGAGCATTATTGACAAATTTTATTCTATTACAAATTAGGGTTATTTTGACCTTCCCTCTATATGCTCCCGAGAGTATGTCACATACTTACAGGACACCCTGTGTAATATATTATTATCAGCATAGTTGGCTTATGTTCTGTCTTTTCGCACCATGCCAGCGCCATGGACACTGATTAAAACTAATCTGTTTGGTGAAAAAAGTATGGGTGATATATAAATAAATTGACAACAATTTTAACTCAAGAGACGTAGTTGATATTGCAGTCGACTATAATTTGGTTCATGATAAGATTTGGTGTGAACTTTCAAATTAATATAATTGGTGAAGTCGGTAAACTAGAGATCACACTAACTCTTTGAAATGATACATGGGCGGTATGTGTATCATGTATATCAATCAGATCAAGAATAAACACATAAAAGAAAAAGGGTGGGTGATAATCGAAGAAATTATGTACGAAAGAAATTGTGTATCATATCTTGTAAAATAATGTAAACAGTAGTTGTATTAGTGTACATCTACACGAGCGAGGAAATCGCGACGATAGACTCGCGACGATTTACACGCTTAAATCTAAAGTATTCATTCTAATAAGCGAGTCTATACGGGCGTGAAACTCGTCTCGATAGCGCCAGCCATCGTCGGCGTGAGCGAGTCACACGCAATTGCCGACGTTGGCGGGCGATTCTCGCGACGATTTCCTCGCCGTAGGTAAATGCAATTCATTAGTTCATATGGTGCCTTCTAGACGGGCGCAGAAGAAACGCCGTACCGTACAGTCATGTTCGATACAGACAAGTTTATAAGTGCTGTGGAAAGTTGACCAGCTTTGTACAGTTTGAAAGAATATAGCAATTGAGACATCAAACTGAAATTATGGGAAGGAATAGCCATGATATTGTATGACAATTGGGGTGAACAAGATTATTGCAATACTTTTTAATGCTGTACGATCGGCGGTATGGCGGTTATTGGCATTTTAATGCAAGTTACAAAACTTCAATTGTATCCCCTGATGATTTAAATTAAACAAAAGTAATAAGATTGAAACCACTCTTCTTGTGGACATAAATCCTTATCACATTATATATATTTCGTCAAATGATGCGGCATGTTTATATTTTTTTATATTGTCAAGGCACTGAACCTTAAAGTAAGATTTTGCCGTGGATATGATCTTAATAAATTTTCTGCTAGACCCGATACCTCATCACCCACTATTACAAACGGGAGAATGAGATGGTGGTATGTTTAATTTGTTTCATTGATAATTGTTTCCCTAGAACACTCTAATTAAAAATGTTACTGTCACCTTCTCTTCCATAGGACCCATTATCGATTGCCGTAAAACAATATTCCGCATCCATTAGTGCTAATAAACATGAGCGTCATGAAAGCGAACATCATAATTTTCTTAAATAAATACTATTGGAATATAATGCTGTGCTTTACTTCGTCGGACTTAATAATTTTTGGTTGTTTCTTACCTTAAAGTTATAATCAACCTTTTCACAGGTGATATACACAGACGCATATTCATAACTTTTTTGAAATTTTATCAGAAATTAGACACCAGCTCATCGAAATTTTGTATGGACATACGGTAGTGTGAAAAAAATGGTCAGGGTGCTCTCTTTGCTCATGATATTTTAAATGAAACTATCCAGTAATTAATCTGCTTTGCAGCATTCGATGTACCCAAAAACGACGATTTCTTCAGCGGTTTCTGCACCGGTAAATACATAATGCAGCAACAGAACCAATTTGAACGACATCTATTTTAACTAAAAGCAAAATTATTGTTCCGAATGTACCTACTTGAACCGTTGCGATTCTCTCGCGCTCGTTTCATGTTTTTGCCGGGCGTTCAGATCGTCGCAAGTTTATCGTCGCGAGTGTGTCGTCGCGATTTCCTCGCTCGTGTAGATGTACACTTAGGTATAATATTGTAGTTTATTTGTAAAATTAAAATCTTGGTAAATGCGGAACATTTTTTGTATAATATAAGTAGTTATTTAAGTAGTTAAATATTTTATAAATTTATTTTAGATGAAAACACCATAATGGATTGTTTGCCACACAAAATAAAAACAGACATCGCTATTAACGTCCATATTAATACATTAAATAAAGTTAAACTCTTTGCTGATACTGACGAAGCTCTTCGTAGAGAGTTGGTATTAGAACTAAAGAGCGTCATATATTTGCCTGGCGATATTATTTGCAAAAAGGTATCGCGAGATTCTATTAATGTTAAGGCTGAACAATTTATCTAATTTTAAATTGCCACATAGACAAAATGTTCAAAAGTAAGACATATTCCTTTTTAGGGTGATATTGGAACGGAAATGTACATAATACAGTCTGGGAAAGTACAGGTAATAGGTGGTAAGGATGGTTCGGAAGTATTGGCAACACTGTCAGAAGGTAGTGTTTTTGGGGAAATTAGTTTGCTTGGTATTCCAGGAATGAATAGAAGAACTGCTGATGTAAGGTTAGTCTAACTCATAATCGGTAATCTTCTTAGAAGTTTTGGATTTTGTACTAAAATCAAAACATAACTATCGATAATATTTTCAATTTTCCTGAATTTTAAAATATTTTAATCATAATAAATAATGTTTCATGTGTTTTTACTTACGTATCAACTGAACCATTATTAACGATTCTCTTCATGCACAGAATGACGGTTTACTTAAGTGATTTTAGAGTAAAATTTCAATATTTGAATTATATTTCTACTGGTAGATCATATGGATATTCGAACCTGTTTGTACTAGACAAGACATCTTTAAACCAAGCCTTGTCACACTATCCAGAAGCTCAAGAATTGCTCAATAAAAAGGCTAAAACGCTCATGAAAAAAAATGCTGCGATAGAAAAGAAGAATAATGCTATGATAGTAATCAATAATCCAGGTTTGCCTGAAAAGCAAGCAAAACTGTTAGAAACTGTGTTACAGGTAATAAACTAAGTTTTCTTTGCGTGCTTAATGCTTAAAATTATTTAAATTGATCGTAGTAATAATTGGTATGGTATGTTGTCGTATAGGATCCCTTAATCAATATTTTAGTGAAATCGCGAGGAGTTTCGCGTAAATGTGGAATATATACCGGGTGTCCACGGAAGGTGGCTCGCCCCTATAACTCTTTTATTTTTAAAGATAATGGAATGAAATTTGGAGGATTCGTATGCGATATAAAATTGCATTTTTTGACTGGTGATTAAACTTTATAGAACTTCCGGTTTTACCGGAAGTGACTCAAACTTTGGATTTTGCAATGAGACACCTGGTATATTTTTACTTTCTTTGGATCTATATGATATTCTAAATACAACCATGTGTCACTTGTTACTTTTTGTCATAAAAAAATAAATAAATAAAAGAAAAAAGAACTACAAATCTACATCCACATATCTATTAATTTTTAGGGTTGCAGATGTTCAAAGTGACCTCCATCTTGTTGCTGACATAGTCGTACTTTTTCCACTGTCGCTCTTGAAACGTTTCTTAACTGCTGTGGTGTAATTCTATTGTACTTTCTTCTCTAATTCATTCCGTGTTGCAGGAGGTACATCATAAACAGTATAGCTTTGTGACAGCACTGATAGCCATTCTTCTGCTTCGCTTTCTCCCATTTGGGGCTCAGCGGTCCGGTCCAGCTTTTATATTATGAAGGTGGCCTGGTAATTATAGAATATTAATACACATTGTAGGTGAAGTCGTTTAGACAAAGAATAACCCAAATAATGTTACTCTTTGGTTCAGATTCATTCGGGTTCTTGAAGGTATTTTTACATCAGGATTTTATCCTTTGACATCTGTTACTTATTGCGTACGGTTTAAGTATTGTCGTTTATAGAAATTTTGATATCGGTTTTTGCCTTAATTAATTTTGGTTCGTGCGTTTTCTTTTAAAAGTTTTTGTCTGCAAAGTTTTGGCGCCTTTTTCTATTATATATCATATACCTTTCTACTATGGATTTGGATTTGGACCAACAGGGAGCCAGTCTTTTGGTGATTTATATGTCATGTCTTGTCTAGATCTCGTATGTGAGTCTGTGATTAGTGGGTTTGTCGATACGTCTGTGCGTCGGTAATAGTATTTAATAATTTTCAAGAAAAACTCGTTTATCGTCTGCATTTGAAAGTCACGGTGAAGTACTCTGTTGGATGTATATCTAGGTACGTCCGCGATAGTTTTTAACACCTTGTTTTGAATTACCTGGAACTTATTAAGCTCCGTCTTGCTTATGTTACACCACGAAGGTGCACCATAAGTGAGAACCGGCCTGACCAATACCTTGTAGAGGTTGACCTTAGTCCTATTTCAAAGTTTACTTCGCCTGTAAAGCAGGGGGTAGATAGAGCCTAATTGACGCAATGCAAGCTTTACTCTATTAATTGAATTGAGCCTCTAGTTAAGCCTTTGGTCAAATATAAGTCGCAGGTATTTCACCTCCTGGTACCAGTTCACTTGGACTCTATTAACGCTAAGCCTTGTTTCAGGCCTGCGAACGGTTTTTTTTTTGAAAAAAGGTGACTTTCGTCTTGGCGGGATTCAGGCGAATCTTCCAAGCCAACAGCCATTTTTCCAGCTCGATTACGTGACGCTGCATCCGACTAACGACAATGCGCGGTGATTTAGAAGTCGAAGTAATTGCTGTATCGTCAGCGAAAAGATAGAGCTGCGTAAATCTATCTCGCGGAATATCATGAGTATAAATATTATACAACATCGGAGAGAGAGGTGAGCCTTGCGGCACTCCCGCCCTGATGCGTTTATTCGAAGAAAGTGCGTTCTCTGACGAGACCGCAAAACTTCTATTCTCCAGAAAAGAAGCTACCACCTTAATTAAGTAGTTCGGAGTTCCGAGCCTTATCAATTTTAACAAGAGACCATTGAGCCAGACCTTGTCGAATGCTTTGTTCACGTCAAAGAAAACCGCTCCCGTGTGCGCCCTTTTATTGAAACCTTTGACAATATTCGATGTCAGTCGCGTCGTCTGCCTGACTGTGTATTGTTCGGATCGGAACCCAAATTGGTCGGCAGGCAGAACGTTTCGTGTAAGTACAAAGTCATTGATTCTACTTAAAATTAGCTTTTCAGCGATTTTCCCAAGGCTCGACAGCAGGCTAATCGGCCTATAGCTAGCCGGCGCCGTAGGGTCCTCACCTTTCTTATAAATCAGAATAACCTTTGCGTGTTTCTATGCAGCCGGGAACTGGCCTTCTTTGATTATAGCCTGGGATATGCTTACTATGTTCCCAAAGCTTTGTCAGGTAGATTTCGCAACGCCGCATTTTTTAAACCGTCAAAACCCGAGGCTTTTTTAATATTCAAAACACTTATTAGGGACTTAACCTCGTTTAAGGTGACTTGGTGAGAGGCCTGAAACGGGTGATTGATTGTTTTATAAATATGTATCGTTCTTGAGACCTTCTCATCTGGTAACGCGTCTTTGGTCGTGTTTCCGCTGAACTGATCGCAAAGTTTGTCTGCGACCAATTTAGCTTCTATCTTTGGCATCGATTAAAACCATAGCTGTCTCCTGATTTTTCAGGTAGGACATAGGTGCTCGTGCGCCTCTGATCAAGGTCCTGGTCATTCTATAGATGGAATTATCCGCCATAGAAAGACTTTGGACCCTGTCATCCCACATGTTCGATTGTCGTTCAGTCAACAAATCCCTGACTACCTGGGCTTCCCGATTAGCCTCCGCCTTGATGCGAGGATCTCCAGTACGATACGCCCTATTCTCCAACCGATTTTTAATTCTTATGTGATTTTTAATTTCATCAGATAAAGTCCCGTATTTTGAATACCCGGACACTTTTGTAACAGCAGTTTGGGCCAACGCTGCGTTAATGTTATCTGTGATCTTACTTACTGCATTGTCAATGTCCAGTGAACTATGTAGAGAATGTAACACCTCCACATTTTTCATTATGTTATTATACCTTGACCAGTTCGTTGAGGTGCGGATAACAAAACCTCTGCCTTTTTCGAGCGGATTACCCACTTCTTTAACGACCGGTACATGGTCTGAGGTCAGATCACAGACGACCGATGGCTGAGACATTTGAACAGCATTTTTGATAACAAAAATGTCCAAGATATCCGGAAGACCCCGCATAGAGCAGTGCGTGGGCTCCTCCGGCGGCAGAATGTGGTAGTTCAGCGCCTCAGAGAATTCATATAGGGAGCGCCCCCTTATATGGATTAGTTTACAACGGTGCTACCGTGTTTATCTGCTAGCTTGTGCTTAAGTTAGCAGACACGCAGTTTTTTTTTTAACCGACTAACAATAAAACATGTAAATAAACAGACGATAGTTGCAGCAAGTGGCTACATCTCGTATCAATCACACGCATCAACTCAACCAAGACAGTGAGAATCCATATAGGTTCGAACGCTGACAAGGCGCCCATTACGGGAAAACTACGTTGGGTGGGGCTAAAAGCCAATATAAGTTCGTGTATTTATAGTGTAGAGGACTTTGAGGACTATTTCCTTTTCATCAGACCCGGAGCCTTGCTAATGAGGCGGTCAAACTGCAAAACGCGTCCAAGGATTGGATCTGGTTGTGATTAGATACAGACAGAAATAATTGCCATTTGATTGATGATGATTGATCAACAAATGACTATCCTCTTACGACCAATTATTTGCTATTAAAAAAATTAACAAGAGTTATCTACTTTACAATATCTAAATTATATTTTAGGTAAAATTCTTATTATCGAAATAAACCGACCAATAATTTTTATTTGCTACTAAGGTTTTTTTATTTGTAGTGTGATCAGCAAATGAAATCCCTTTCGATCATTACACAATTGTTTTACTTCCTTTTTGACAACATATTTGCTAAAGATAAAGTATATCTACAGTCCTCAATCCCATTGAGCTAATCTTCTAATTTTGCTGTCTGTGCATAAATACACCAGCTATTTAAATTAACCGCGTACCCACTTGTAATACGAGACGCGACGCTACCCATACGATGCGGGACGACGTCTGAAGGATCTGGCTTCCCAGACTCTTGCGACGCGTTGTCTGACGTCTGACTCTTTATATATGCGGAAGTACATGTGATGTCGACTTCGATTTTTGTCTAATCCCAACTCTTTAACCAAGGTATGGAACGCACCGAATTTTGAACTTTGTTTATTTATTTCGGAAACCCAATATCATCTTTTTGGTTTACTTGCTATTATTACAGGAGCAGCATATTCCTCCATCTTATCCCATTCGTCAGACGAGCTGTCACACTCCATGTTGTCACCCATGCAGTACAGCAGAAACTGCGGAATTTTTGATTCTGTACCGAAAATATCGTCAACGTGGTGTAACGTGTTAAATATATGCTCAAGTAGATCAAAACGTGAGACACGTCGACTGACATCGTGTAGCGTATCGTGACGTGGAGTGTGCTTAGGGGACTTCCAGCTTAAGGCGGAGAGAGATTGTTCTGATACGATACCACACCACGTATTCTATTATATATAATTATTATTATTTATAATTATATACATCCGACGCAACGTCAGAAGGATTTGATACCGTGTATTATTATATGTGGTTATATTTTGTGTACATACTGTTCTGATGCGATCATATCCCATACAAATCCCGACTTGCCTGAATTTTGTCATCTTTGTCGGATCTTGTAGCAGTGTGCACGAAGACGATGGCATAATATACGAATAAAATAAAAAGGACGGCTAGTCGCTCCTTGGTTGATATGGCCTTTCGGAAAGTTGCAAATCTTTTAAATATTCATTTCCACTAATAAATGTAAGCTTTCAAACTGCTTGTTCATGCGGGAATACATTTTACTTTTTTATTCCACGCATTAGAGGAACTACTAGTCGCCATGACTTCTAAGGCCATCCGCACACGGATCGACTAATTTGCAACCCGAGTTTGAAACCGGGTCAACAATACTCACACGCACAACCAGTGTGCAACCAGAATGAAACATCTGCCCGCACAGCAGCGCAACTGATTTTGGATCAGTCGGTGTTCTCTTTCCACAGTTTGTAGTCGCAAATCTGGTTTTGGCAAGTATTTTTTATTTATTTACTATTTTTTACGGTCGTCGGCGTATTAGAGGCCATCTTGAACCGGTCATCGACCGTACGGTTTTTAATCGTGCGGTCTACCGACTGGGGAGTGTGAAACGGCACCTTCATCCTACGAGATATCCGATCTCATCCGGCCTGTCCGGCGTGAATAGGATGGTTTTGATGTCGATTCATTTTACACTCTTCCCTAAGACAAGAGCACGCGGTGTTTCCCAAGCGGTCACCCATCCAAGTACTAACCGCGCTCGATACTGTTTAACTTCGGTGATCTGACGGGAACCGGTGCTTTAAGTGTCGCTAGGTTTTGGCAAGTAGTAATTAAAATATAGAAGACGTTACCTATTATGAAGACCACATACAACGAAAGCGAAGAGCAGTACGAAGGGAATCTTGGGTCAGAGAAACGTAACGATGGGAGTACCTATCAACATACACTGAGCAAAATATCGAGTTGACATAACTCAAATATGAGTTATCCCAGACCGACGCGTGTTGCTAATAGGGGACAGCTCAGACCTCTGAGTTACGGCAACTAAACCGAAGAGATTGCATCAAATCACTGTTCATGAGTTATAATAGCCCTGAAGATGGGTTGTTTTAGCTAGCTAGCTTAGCTAATCGTAACTGGGATTGACGAACACATGTGACGTGGGCTGCAGCAACTCATTATTTAAGCTGCCAGAAACCAATATGGGAGTTGTGATGCGTCACTATTAGGGCTAGATTAACTCATGATTCGAGCTATCAAAACTGGACCTTTCAGTTGTTCTAGCTTACTTAACGACTATAGATTTAATCTGTCCTAAATGTTGGTAGGAAATCTCAATAGAGCCAAGAAACACAAGGAATATTTAATAATATGTACTTTAATTAACAAACACTTGTTACGAGAACACATGCTAGGTTAACTGACATAAGTGACATCTAACAACATATGATAAACGTCAAGTGCAAAGGAAATACTCTATGAACGAAGCTAGGCACAATAAGGTTTGGCACTTTAAATATATTCCAACACTAAAATTGGATTATTCTCATTATCACGCACCTGTGTATGAGAACAAACTCTGAACAAAATTAAAAAAACATCCCTCCGATCAACGATTGCGTGGATAGCAAGTCCAGTTATGTGGTCCATGAAAACGCGACGTGCACAAGATACTAATAACAATGGGATGAAGTTACCGCGCTAAATCGGCACGAGTGTGAATTCGGAACTTTCCGTGACTTTTCGATTGATGATTTACTCTCGACATGAGTTTTTAGAGCACTATTTACGACTTATTCCAACTCACAATAATTAACACATGGTAATGAGTTAAAATAATGCACGTCTGGGTCAAAACGGCACTTTAAAATCAGTTAGTAAGTTTTCCCAATCCAAAAACTGAGTTCAGGTAACTCATAAAATGGTTACAAAATAAAGGATTGTGGTAATCCCAAATGTGTTTAAAATGTTGATATTTGTGTGTTGAGGCGAACTACAAGAAGCTGAGTTATTGTAGCGTTTTTAAATGAGTTGTGATAATTCGTAGGCTCAGTTTGAACAACATAGAACCGTGCGTTAAAGTAGCTCTAATTCTGTAACCCACGACATTGGTAAATCCATTTTTGTCAGTGTACCAAAGCCACCGCTAATACATGACCGCTCTTCGGCGGCTAGTCTGAGGAGTTACTTGGCAAACTATTTCGTTTCACATCGTGAATCTCAGTCCTGGCAGTTGAAATACACAGTACCAGGAATAGAAAATAACACATCTTTCCTTGTGTGATGGACGATTAGCTCTTGTGTAGTGCATTACACTATTTGTTATGTCAAGGCAAATCTCCATCCATTATTATTATAGGATATAGAATTATAGGTTTAAGTAGGTATAAGGTAAGTCATAGTATCAGGTAGAAACCTAATTATGTTATGTAAATTTAACAATGCAGTCTTTCTCCAAAGTTGAAGATTTAGTGTACGAGCTGGTCATATTAACATATTAATTTATATTGAGATTCAGATATAAATAAAGTTTTGATTATAAATGTGAAATTTTATTTAGTGAAGAAACATTGTAGATAAAGATAATAAATTTAGCTATAGCATTTGAAGTAGAAAGATTTTTTATATAGAAAGTTATTAAATTTTAACTTTAATATAAAGATTAAAAATATTACTTTAATTGTTGAAAAAATAATCGTATCAGAACAGTGTATCTCCGCTTTTAAGTGTGTGTTTTCACGATATTATTATAATTATTGTTCCGTAAGATCGTATGAATGTAATATTCCAAGTTTTCGCGAAATCCCTCGCGATTATCAGCTAGACTTCGCCCTCTAAGAATTGTAATTATTTTAATTTATATTCTTAATAAATACTATTATTATTATTATTATTATTATTATTATTATTATTATGCGAAAATACATGACATGCTTCTTATTAGTAAAAATATATTTTAAATTCATTAAACAAACAGCTATGCTGCACTTCGCCGAGTAAAAAATAAAGACGATTCTATCTATCTATATAAATAATAATATATTATATTTTTTTTTGTTTTTGTCTTTTAAGGTTACCAATAGATAAAAATATTTAGTATATTTTTTAGGTTTTACCAAAGGACTCCAAAACAAATAAACTTCTTAGATATGGTAGTAGGCAAGCGCCAAGAAAAAGACCTGAGAATGACAAGTTTAGATATAGAAATAGTTTGCCAGTTATAAGAAAATACCACGAATTTGACAGTAGTCAATTAAATGTCTTGAATGGATGTCAGAGTGCTCACCAATGTACGACGGATGTGGAACAAGACAGTGAGGTGTCCGATGAATCTGACGAAGTGAAGACTAAGATTACTGTACATAGGACACTAAGTTAGTGCACTAATCAATATTAATATTATTTGCTTTATTAGGTTTTTCACTAACATTTTATTGATGATTGCAATAGGCGCCTAAAAACAGTCATAGAAAAATTACCCAAAATGTAAATTAATTGATAGAACGTAATATTCTACTTCTTTTTAAGTCTAAAAAGGCCCAAAGGCGATAATTGGAACCTAAACAAAATTTTAGTCTTATCTTATCCAAGGACGGTTCTCGTTCATATCTCAAAAAGTATTGGTCTTAGCATTTCAAGACCCTATCTTGTATTGGTAACTTTGCAAAAAGAAAACGCTGAAATATATTTGTTAAGTTGTACGATTGTCATTTGAAATTTGAAATTTGTTTATTCATTTCTTGATTTACAATTTACAATTTTACAATATTAGGTTAAGTCTGCTCAGGTTCAGTAGTGCAACTTGTACGCTGAAAATTCTAATTCTTAATTTCTAATAATTTCAAAGTAATTATCATTATAGGGCGTGACTGACTGATTAGACAAAATTGAAAGTTTAAAATTATTTGAAGAATTGCTCCATTAAGATACGATTCGATAAAGATAATGGAAAGATTACCCATTTTTGCGGCAGTTTGATCTTAAGTTTTTTTTTTTCATCTGCGATAATAAGGATGGGGGAAACTGGTGAATCACTTATCTTCTGAAATATTATTCATTTCAGACCTTCTAGCCGATTTTATTATACTACTTGAAAGCGAATTTGGGAAATACTAAAACTTTTGCCCTCTGGAAAACAAACTACGAATGAATGAAAGTCCTATTTTTGTGCGACGTAAAATATTATGTTAATTTAAATAAAATTTCAACCATTTTCAATACACAGTTAAAAACGGTATAGTTAACAAAGAAAATCACGTATTATAACTTCTGCTTTAAAAATTATTTATCTCTCGACTTACAGCAAGAAGTGTAAAATATTCGAAAACATGTCTCTTTATAGATTAACAGTCTTTGTTGTAAAAAACAATATGTAAATTAAGTTTCTTTAAAAAGCGCTGAAATATAGTTTAAAATTATTTTCTCTTATTAGTTTTCTTATTACTAATATCAAAGAAACTTGCGTAGCATAGTTTCTTAGCTAATATATAACATCAGTGCTAAAGTTGGCATGTCAACGCATCATATGAGGAGGTATGCCACACCCCTTGGTCTCCCCTCAGTTCTTTCGAGGAAGTTAGGTGAGCCAATTTGTGATTATGATTCTCTCATTACTTCTGAAGAAAGAAAGTCGATTTCTTTAAAGTTTTTGATTCTCCCATGATTTTTTAAGTAGCAAAGTCTGCCTCTTTCAGCCGGTTTACGGTAAATTGGTGTTTTCACACGAAGATGCGTTTTTGCACTATGCAAATAAATATAATAATAATAAGGTTATTTCAAATAGTTATAATATAATAAACATGTTAATATGATATTCTTCATTAAACCTCTATATTCATAAATTCCCCGAAGACGTGCTTGTTAGGAACAAATCTTATTTACTTAGGGGCATTTAAAATTATAAATACTTAAGAATATATAATTAAGGGCAATAAATATTGAATTTGTTCTCAGTTTTGTAAAGTTTATAGACTGTCGTTAATAGATGTTGATTTTTTGTTATACGGAGCTTTAATTTAATCTCTGCATAAATAATTGAACTAGCCTTATACTATGGCGAGTAGTAAATAATCACGGCAAGCTCGCAACCTTTGTTCGTTCAATGTGTTTATGTATGCCTAAGCAACTTTATTCTCTAGTTAATACTAGTAAACTCTAGCCACTGTCACTAGACTAGGTGATATCTTATCCAACAAATAATACTAAATTTTGTAGTTTCCAACTCTTTAGTTCTCGCTAATACAGAGCATACACGTATATTATATGTTCGGAAAACATAAACTCCCTAAGGCGATGTTTTAAATAAACACTGACTGGAATTGGACAATTGTAGGGGTCAGGGATATAACAACGGGGCAAATATGAAAGGAAAAAATGTTGATGTCAAAGAAGGAATTTTAGACCTTAACCCCTTAGCTATTTATGTACCGTGTTGCTGCCATAATTACAATTTCGTACTATGTGATACCGCTAAGCCGTCCAGAATATCTGTCACTTTGTTGGGGTATTTGAGAGGTTGTTCACATTGTTTCAGCTTTGGCTCATTGATGGAAAACTCTAACCGATCGCTTGGGATTAAATAATATAAACAAAACTCAGTACAACACGTTGGGAAGCAGGAATAAGCAGTCCTTTATTAAATTAGTGCTTTTCGTTACGCTTTAATTACTTGGCTATTGGAACTGAGAAAGCTGATGTTCAAGTTTCTCATAAGGCCATTACTTTAGTCAAACAGTTAAGAGATATACTTTTTTAGATTAATTATGTTAGTAAATCATTGCAATAAAAATACATAGATCTTGGTAAATGCACAGAAATGTAGAAAAAATTATGCGTTTTCTTGGAAAAGTATAGAAAGACGGGCTTTAAAAGCGCTATTGTAACAGCGAAAGAGTTGGCTGGAGAACTTGAAATTGAACCTGTATTTAAAGCCATAACAATAATGCGACATGCTAAACGCCAAGCTGGTGAAACTGTCCGCGATGAACCTACAACTTCTCCAGAAAATAAAGTTGAATTTTCCAACTGCCTATTAGACCCTACCTTAATTTTACGCAATAAAAGATTTGAATAGTTAAATGGTAATCCGAATATTGGTCTTTTTGTATAATATAAAAAAGATTCCAGAAGAACCAGACCTTCTTAAACCCTGTGGTGGTCTTAAAATTAAAATTAACTGTAGTCTCGAAATTAGATATTGATGGTTGTAGGTTCAGATCAAGATGTTGTTACTCCTATCTATATTTTAAATTTCATTAAAGATCGCGACATACAAGAACTGTATTCAAATATATGGATAACATTCCGAATATTTTTCACTATAGGTGCCTGTAACGGTTGTTAGTTGGGAAATTAGTTTTTCAAAGTTGAAGCTGATAAAAGCCTATGAGCGATCGACAATATCGCAATCTAGATTGACAAACTTGGCAACTTTGTCAATGGGAAAAGAAATTTCGGAAAACATAGACTTCGGTGCCTTAATAAGAGAGTTTGCAATAGAAAGGCTAGAAAAGTAAAATTCTATTTTTTTTTAAATAAACTGTTATTATTTCATTCATTCCCTTGTATTATTATTTCCTTTGTTTCACATGGGTTTGGATAGCAGATACGGAGCTCCGTAGAAATCTTGTCCTCTGCGCTGGTAGTGCTAAAACCGGCACTGTTGATAACACATATCTCTGTAACAATACAAATAACTTTAAATATAAACGATGTACGCAAATATTTAATAAATATATTTAAAATATGTATTTTTTATATTGTGATTTTACAAAACCACCATATTTTATGAATATTACGAGAATGATAAGAATTTTGCACAACAATTATTAATATTGCATATACGTTGCCGTAATATTCGGTCAATATTCGGTACTATTAGGATGGAACACAAATATTGCGAATGAAACGATGTTTAAATCATTAAAAGATTAAAAGAAGGGATAACATAAATCATACTTCATTGGAATAGCGTATTACAAAAAAATAAATAAGGGCAGCAGTAGGGGAGAATGCTGTTCCTAGGGACAAATGTACCAAGGGACAATTTTGATTTACCGTTGATTTTAAAGGAATTTAACGTCTGCGTGCTAACATCACAGCGGCAACATCGCATACTTCGCCATGTTCCTATGCATTTTTCAGTTTGCCGCTTGATTTTAGAGTAATCACACGTGTTGTTGTTTTGCCGGCTCAAAGTAAAATATTGGTCGTGGTTTCTGAGTGTATTTACCAAAAAGTAGAAATTATTATCGGCTTTTTAAGGTATGTGTGACATATTGTAGGTCTTTTTAGTGTTTTTACTGAAAAATACAGTTCTGTAATTATTCTAAAAAAGAAAAAAAGTTGTTTTTTTTAAATAACAGCAGTTTTGTACCAAGGGACAGACATTGTATCCGTACCAAGGGACGTTCCTTGGTACAACCTATATATCTTTAGGTCTGTAATTCTCTAAATATGGTTTCTGTTATATAGGTATCAAAATGCCATGAAGCAAGATAGGGAATAACCGACCGATTCCATCCAAAGAACTTATGGAGGCTGCAGTTCAAGATGTTATGATTAATAATTTATCCATACGTACTGCTGCAGATAAATACAAAGTAGCAAAATCTGCAATAGGGCGCTGTGTAAAAAAAATCAAGGCAAACCAGGAAAGACCTGAGTTTTCTTATCATCCCAAATTTGATGTTCACAGAGTATTTTCAGAGGAAGAGGAGCAGCAACTGGTAGACTATTTAAAATATGCGGCATCCGTTCATTATGGTCTTACTATTTATCAAACTCGAAAGCTAGCATTCGAGTATGCCAGTGCCTTGGGCAAGAATGTACCAATGTGGACTGATAATAAAATTGCTGGTATCAGCTGGTCTAGAATGTTTCGAGCACGCCATGCTGACCTTTCTTTACGGAAGCCCGAAGCTACGAGCTTAGCGCGTTCCACACCCTTTAACAAATCAACTGTTACTGCATTTTTCACCAATTATAAAAATGTATTAAGTAAAGCACAATTTCAACCACATCAAATATGGAATGCTGACGAGAGTGGTTGTTCAACTGTTCATATTCCTCCTAAAATACTTGCTTAACAAGGAGCTAAACAAATTGGAACTATGACTTCAGGCGAACGTTGCGCGAATATGACTATTACAGCTGCGGTCAATGGTCTTGGCAATACTGTACCACCGTTATTTGTGTTCCCAAGGGTTCATCTTAAGGAGCACATGCTCAAAGGTGCTCCTCCAGGGTCGGTTGGAGCAGCGAATTCAAGCGGCTGGTCCAATGAAGCAATTTTTTATAAATTTATTGAACATTTCTTAAGCCACGCGCAACCCAGTTTGGATAAGCCTCACCTTTTAATATACGACAATCATGAATCGCACATATCCATCAAGGTGATTAATAAAGCTAAAGAATCAGGGCTGCATTTATTAACAATACCTCCACACATGAGTCATAAATTGCAGCCTCTTGACCGATCAGTATTTGGCCCGTTTAAAACCTATTATTATAAAGCTATAAGCGAGTGGATGTGCAATCCTGGAAATGCTGGCAAGCCTGTTACGATTTATGATGTCGCCGAAATCACTGGTAAAGCCTATGAATTATCATTTACCCCGAAAAATATAGTAAGTGGCTTTAAAATCGCAGGAATAATACCACTGAATGAAAATATTTTCGAAGAATCAGAATTTATTTCTTCCTACGTAACCCTATGACTACTAATGACAACGACGCTCACAACATGCCGTCAACTTCTGGAGAATCCGGTCATCATAAAGAAAATGCTCCCACAAGTAAAACACTTTCGCCAGGAACTTTAAACCGTCTGGAAAGGCCGTTCGCTCCCCGATGCCTGCTATTACTACAACTACGCCAATAATGGTAAGGCCACTTCCTAAAGCGGGAACAAGAAAAACAACTCATAAAAGAAAAAAAGGAAAATCACTTATTCTCACGGATACGCCTGTAAAAGATGAAATAGAACTTCAGAAAACTAAAAAAGTAAAAAAAGCCCCGTCGAGAGCTTCCGTGGTCAAAAAAGTTTTTGATACTAGTAGCAGCGAAAGTGAAGCAGATATTGTTACTAATGATGACGAACTAGACGACGTTGATTTTTACCAGGAAATCGAAGACCATGAAGTAGAGTTATCATTTCTTAGTGACTCAGTTGAAAATGGTGATTATATTTTAGTAAAATGTGATGGACAAAAATTTTCGCAAGATTTTGTAGCGGTTATAATTAAAAAACCGCAAAATGAAGCTAAATAAAATAAACATTTCGAAATCAAATATTTGAAAAAGATGCTAAAAACCGACAGTTTCCGACACGATGAAGAAAGTGACATATTTTCCATCCCCAAAAATGAAATAGTTTTGAAACACCAACACCTGTTGGGGGAACTGTTAGAAGTAGAAACCTTCTTCGTTTCAGCGTGGATTTTAAAGGCTACAATATGGGATAATGTTAGGGAACCATATCTTTTTATTTTACCATTCTAAATATTAGAATAAAATAATAAGTTCATTAGAATTCTAAGATTTTTGTAAAATATGAATAATTTGTTAAAAGATGCTTTTGTTAGGTACTTTAATGTTGTATTTTATTGGCTTTGTTTTTTCATTTAAGTAATACACAAATACAAAATACCTTATAGATTGAGTGTTTATTTAAGCTGTCCCTAGGTACATTACTATTGGTCCCCTAGTACGTTATATGGTTATACCTGGGGACGTTTGCAACATAACTATAATTTGTTTTAAAAATGTTAGAAATAGTTCTTCGACGTAAAATATTTCATGAAAGTAATATGGCAAAACATTGTCTTTTAGTATGAAATTAAAATTAATTTTGATGACAACAGTTGTAAATATCGTCCCTAGGAACAGCATTCTTCCCTATTTCATAAACATAAGCCAAACCTTGTCAAATAGTAACTTACGATGGATGCTCTTAATTCATTGGTTTATTTAAAGAACTCATGGCTTACTAAATTTCAATGCTAGAAGTAAATTGAACAGTCATGAAATAAAATAAAAATATCTACTAAATTTCGTTTGAGTCAATTTCCAGGCGTCCTTTATCAATGCGCATTAAAAATATAAGGGCTATAACGATTTTTTTTGTGGAAAAATATAGATACTTGGAAACAACTTGAAAAGCAAAAAAGATATTTAGACGCGGTTTTCGCCAGAATATAGATATTTGTATGCTTTTTAAAATCATTACACAAAAAGTACACCTTACTATTTGTTATATTAAGAAACTTGGAAAAAACTAAATTCTTTTTTACAGATTGCCCTCTGGAAAACAAAATATGAATTAGTGACCATCATTAAAAAAAGATATTTAACAGGCACGAAGTTCTCTTTCAAATGAGCCTAAGTTTAATAAATCGGATATAAAGCGTGAATAGTATACACCAGCTGTGTACGAACTGCCGCAAAAATAGATATGCTTTCTATTCCTGTTATCAAAACAGTAGTAATGCGGAAATTTTTTAGTATTTCAAATTTTTACCTTTAAAATTTCTATTTAACAATTTCCAGCGACTTCTCTTCGCCAACTTACTAGTGTGGCCAAGAGCCGCCCTTATCTAGACAACCTTGCGGTGAGCGTCTAAAGCGCCTCCCCCCCATCCTTGTTGCTTTTGATTATTAAATTTCAGAATATTGACATTCTGGTAGTTCTATAACCGCCATAATACTACTTTTAAGGTTTAAATTTAAAGATGGCGACAGGGCGCCATCTTAAATAAATCAAAAACATTTCTAAAAGTTCGATAAAATCTGATCAAGGTTGGGGATCGTATGTAGATTAAAAATTGTATACTAGACCCCTACCTGCCGTAAGTGCCATATAAAAATTTCATTCAAAACGACGCCCTGCTGCCATCTTTGAAAATTGAGAAGAATTTACACGTAAAAAGTAGTATTTTAATTATTATAGACCGTACCAAAATCTCTCTATTTCCACATTTATTAATCAAAAGTTAACAGACGCGCACTGTATATACAGTGTGATTCCCGGGAACGGGAAGTTTTCACAACATCATTATTTTGAAAGTAACTATTTAGTAAAGTACGGTGCAATATTAGTAAGGATAAGATTACTTATGTAATCTTTATTTCATTAAGATAATGTCTGATAAATATCCTCCCATTCCGCATGTTTGCTTGTGGCATCAGAAACTAGTTGATCATTTTCATATAGCCATCCCAATTATCAGTGTATAAAACTCTATTACCGGTTACCTAATTCTATAAAATTATGAAATAAAATAAACCAATAAAGACAAAAAATGTTCATTTGCTACTGGAAATAGAACCATATAATATAAAAGATTATTACAAATATCTTGATAATAAGTGGGAGCCATTGTTTTCTTTCTTAGGCCAGGATAATATTTCTTTTTTTTATTGACGCCATTTAAATGTATGTTATATACTTTTTAAATAAAGGGGATTTATTGTTATTAATTGATTGCCAGAGCATTTTTAGCATTGCCTATAAAAAAAAGGAGAAGGGTTGTTGTCAGGATATTGGGTCCTCTGGGTTTGGTTTGGTTGGCTTTACCTATTTCTTTAACTTTACAAATCTATGAGTTTATGACATGAGCATATACATTAATATACAATGAACAATGGCAGATTCGTTCGAAAAATAAATCCTATACATTCTTAGATACGAAATAACAACATTTCCACATTGTTGTCATCCCCATGGGGAATACTTTATATTTTCGGGAAAAATACTCCAATTTCTAGTACCAAGGTCTTATAGTACAGTAGATTACCCATAAAATTCTATATGTATTCATTTGTTTACGTTTTATTACTTATTTTGTCACATATCTACTCTTATCTCTATTATTTTAGAAAGCACCAGATTCAATAAAAATTTGCATGAACCGTATACTAGTAACGTAGTTAGTTATGATATAGTTTTTGAGGAGGATATCTAAAACAATTTCTTATGGGATCATAATGGATTAATTACTTTTATACTTTATAGTATAAATTATTTTTATATTATTAATTTATTTGACAACTACTTAATATATAATATTTATTTGTATAGTAATATAAAAATAAAATGTATTGAAATACTTATTTAAATTTTTTTAATATGACTACTTTATTGTTAATTCAATTTTATAAATAAATGATTTAGTTTTTCTTTAGTTTCGTTTATTTTCAGAGATGAGGTGTTACTATACAAAACACTTTTTCTTATTTTAAGAGTTTTCATGTAGACACCAGCAGTAAAATAATATATAAACATATGCCCACGGATGGGGAGATATGTACCTAGACAAGAGAACAAATTAACCAAAAAGAAAAATGTAAAAATGTCAAAAATATTCTTTTTTGAACAGGGTATGTAATGTTAGAACCGGGCAGTGCTCAGTGGCGGTTTTAGAAGCCTACTTAGGGGGGGGGGGGGCGAAAATAGAAAAAGCTACAGGATTGCGGACGCGCAAGATTTTTTTTAATTTCGTGGCCCTTTGAGTTGTTTTTTGTTAAATTATCTATTGCCAATTTGTCGCATTAATTTCCGAACATTGGCGAAGGGCAGAAAAAATATAGAGGCGATAATGACGTGCTAAAACGAAAACGCCAAATTAGGTAAATAAAAATACCTATATTTACAAAACAAGTCAATATTTCTTTAGCGAATTGCGGCAAATCTGTCTCTAACATTGTCTGGAGACACAGGTATGAATCGATGTACGCTCCACAAAGCCAGGCCAGTTAATCTGTTCTGCCCCATTTGTGAGCGAAGCCACGTTTTGAGCCTACGTAGAGTGGAAAAGCTGCATATGTACAGTGGTTAATCAGTGCAGGCATAGCATAGCAGCCTATATGGACACAATCCGCGGGCATTATTTTATTCAATTTTAAATTTTAGGTGTAGTGTCAGGCAGGTCTATTTGATTCGATTAATATGTAAACAGTAAATCTAATAAAAAATGATTAAACAGTATATTTAGGAGGGCGATTGCCCCTGTCCCCCCCCCTAAAAACCGCCCCCAGTGCTGCACAATTTATTTGGTTACTATGGAAAGTAACACATTACTTTACTTATGTGCTGTTCTGAATTTTCAAGAACCTTATTAGGTTTCCCACTTAAATGCATTAAGTTACTAACACCACTGCTTGTCCAGTGTAAATCGCCACCAAAAAAGGACACAGGGTAAACAAAACAATTTATTTTTTCTGTCAAAACCGCAACTGTAACTGTATTTAAATATTTATATTAAATTTACCAATGTAGGTTTTGCCGAGAATTTTCGAAGAATACTCTATATTTAGTTCAGGTTCAGTGAGTCCATTTCTTTTATTCTCTAGTTTCTCGTCAAGAGATCAAATATACGCGAGAAACTCTTATATTTTATTATAATGTCTAGGTTTAATTTCTTAACAAGCTAAATTAAAAATTACTATTATCAGAGACTAAACCTGAACTACCTTTATTATCAATCTGTGCCATTCTTGCATTTCGGCTGCAAACGAGCGGGTGATGCGCATGACGGTTCTTTTCAACAGGGAAAACGAAGTATGCGAATTAACATAGCCGAGTTCGTACGTACAGAAGTATTAAAAATCATGTTATTGTAGAATGTTATTTTAAAAAATAGAATAATTACTGTTTTAGGCAGTGCTGGGGACTCTCACCTAAGCTGGCGCATTGACTGTACTTCAGGGTAGTGAGACCTGCAATCACGTATGCAGCACTGGTCTGGTGGCCAAAGACACAGCAGAAAACAAAGACTGGCCTACTTGAGCATTACAGGGGCCATGAAATCGTCCCTACATCTGCAATGGAGAACATCCTAGACCTTCTTCTACTTCTTTGGTGATTAAAGGAGGGGCAAGAATGGGATTATACAGACTACAGAGTTTTATGTCACTTTCTGGGTGGCACTGGACACGCACTCCTACGCGTTACCATAAGGGGACCTGAGTTGGAAATGAAATCAAACCACACAAACCCGGCATATTGCTATGATATACCATTCAAGACCGTAATCGACGAACGGGATGCGTGGAACAATAAAACACTAGATACTCCTGGGGCAGTAATCTGGTACACAGATGGCTTAAAACCAAAGACGGTACAGGAGCAGGGATACACGAAGTAAGACCGAAGAAAGATGCTTATTTTTCCCTGGGTAAGTCTCCCATGGTGTTCCAAGCGGAAAGCTACGCCATCCTACAGTAAGCGTTTGAAAACAATAGGAGGACTTATCTTAATAAGCGGATCCACATACACTCCGACAGCCAAGCAGCCTTTAGAGCGCTAACAGGCAATAAGTTGACATCAAGACTGGTATGGGAATGCCAAGAGGAACTAGCGGCCCTGGCTAAAGCCAACAAGGTAATGGGTACCATGACATTAAGGTATTACGGGAAACGAAAGGCTGACGAACTTGCAAGACAGGGGTCAGAAAAAACTTCCATTGGTCCAGTACGAGTACAGTACAGTTTGTCATAAAACGATGGACAAGGAATCAACACAAAATCTACTGGAACAACAGGTAGGTATTAAACCATAGCAAATCTTTTATTGGGGACCCAGACCCGAAACTAACAAGACAGCTACTTCTGATGAGCAGAAATCAGCTGAGAATTACCACAGGAATTCTGACAGGACACATGGCCGTTAAGAAGCACCTGCACCGTATGCAATTGTGCAACGGAGACTTAAGCTGCAGGTTACGCGGGCGAGAAAGTGAAACGGTACATCATATTATCTGCCACTGCGAGTCATTGGATCGGAAAAGTCAACAAATACTCGGGAAACCAAGAGAACCAGAGGATATTCCGACACTCTACCTAGTGCAAGGAACCGGAATAAATGAGTGAGTGTAAGACCAAACGAGGGTGAGCACATGCAATGAGTCACACCTCGGAAAAAAAGAAAACCTGTTTTTTATAAGCTTCTTTAGCTTTTAAGCGTTTTAAAGGACATGTAGTGCTTTTTGGGTATAATTTTCTATAAAATACATTAAGTCATTAAGTATTCATTAAAATATATAATTGGTATCTTATAAGATTATAACTCAAAAAGTAATATTACGTCAATAAAAATCTCATTGTTAAAATAGTAAACCACTAATTTAAAAAAGAAATATTTGAATTACCTGCCATAAGTTTTCGAGCGTAGCGCTGCGTGGTAAGTCTCCCGCCTAAAATCTTTGTTTCGCTGGTTGTCTATTTAATTCGCATTTCTAATCTCTTATTTATTTTGTCATGCAGGGTAAGCATGTTCGGAAAAATAAACTGCTATATATTTGACCACGGCAATGGAATAGTGGCAGCGCCATCTTCCAGCAGTTTGAAGCAAATGATGTACTTAATTATTATGTTGTGGTAATAAAAATAAATCTGTCAAATCAATATATTCTAAAATTATTCGTACACAATAAGTTCCGAAGCATTTTAGACAGGAAAATCCTTGCTCATTTGACAATCGAGTCAAGTCGAATAGGTAAATGCTTTGTTTACGAAATGAAATAAATCAAGCTACAGTTAACTGTGGATAAATGCTCCTTGGAAATATCATGCTTTTGGAGAGACCGAAATAGTTCACGCTACGGATTTGGATTTTTTCTTTTTTTTAATAAAATGCTTGACCAAAACAACAGCTTAAATTTGATTTTACCACAGATCTATATAGTTACATAGATTAGATATCTGTGGTTTTATTCCCCGTAAGCCATGCATAATCTTAATACCAATTCTCTGAAAATAACCTATCAGTTCCCTTGTCTCTCTTCCCTGTTAATTAAATTTGAATTTTGAAAAAGATCGAAATAAGAAAAAGTTACTTACTTTATTTTTCCTTGAAAAAAAAGATGGTACTCTTCATCGATGCTGTGATGAGCACCGCTGAATAAGCAAAACCGCAGTAGCTAAATTAATTAAAAAAAAAACTTCCAGTAATTAAAATAAAAAAAGGGTAATGAAATAAATAAGAAAAATATAAGTGGTAGTCAAGGAACACGCACAGAACTAGCTGTGGAGCACGCGTGCCAATTGCCCTAGCTCCCAGGAGGGGGTTTAACAAGCGCCACCAGCTTTATTACAGGAAAAGCTGAAAACCTCCAAGATGGTCGTGGAGCTAGCTCGCTGATCGTGCGATGTAACACCACGTAAACAAAAGTTAAAACAAAGAAAACTAAGGGTGGAGCTGCATAAATAAAACAAAGTATTAAAAAAATATTGGTGACTATTAATAAAGTGTAGGGTTAGCATTTATACTTAAACTTAACTGTATACTGTTGTGATTATTAAATCATGTAAGGTATATTCTAAATGGTAATGGTAATGCTTTACCTTTAATCATATTCTGTAGGTATCTAATTACCTTTAATTATAATATCTAGTAGTGCTAGTAAAAAATGAGTGTTGTTATTATTTTTGATGCATTCTGTCATGTATTTAATAGTTATTTATGTATCTAGGGAATTAAGACCCTTATAATTCCAGTGATACATAGATAATTTTATTTCTGACCGATTTTAGTAACATTTTGTTCATTTTTAAAGTGGAATAAATGTTTCAATAGATGACAATCAAATTGACATTAGATGTCAATCGTTTGATTTTATGTCAAATTTTTCCTAATATTCCAAGGGAGTTATGACCCTTATAATTCCCGCGTAACTAAGACGTTATAAGCTAATAATATACCGGTCAGAAATAAAATATAATTTTGATAGTAAATGGCATTAGACAAGGTAGATGCGCTTATGGTAGGGATAGATAGGCAACTTAACATACTAAATTGGTTCCCTTATAGCACCATTCGTGTCTGGTTGAAGAACTAAATGTGGCACTGTGGGCGGGGGGCGAGGGGCGGGGAGTCGGCGCCACGTATGTAAATTTAAATTTTACAACTTTAAATTCAAATTTTTGCGCTTCTAACTTTGATGGAAAAGTTAGAAGCGCGAACTTTTGAATTAAAGTCAATATATTTTGGGAGATTAAAAGGAAGTTGTAACAACGTTTCTGATATGGCGACAAGCTTTATATTAATATTAGATATTTACATAAATTAATATAATAACAAGGCAAATTTTACCTAGGATTGTGCTGTAAAGAATTAACATAGGAATAGCGTTCAGCTTTAAATAGGCTCCTCTTCTGCCATGCTCAATTTTTTGGTCATATCCAAAATGTGTGTGACAAACTCTAGAGGTTTTTTGAATGCCAATCTTGTCTTTGCACCAAAGTAATGGATTTTGAATAGCATTTACCCAACGTTTATGCGTCTAAAAATACACGGACATTATACTAAGATCGTAAACTGTTATAACTCTAAGAAAATCAGTATATTAGTAATGTTTATGATTATTCAGGATCAAAAGGTGTCCTGCATACATTTTTTTTAGATAGCAACAATATTTTGTGTGGAGTATAGGCTCAAGGTGCCTTTTTGGCTCTTTACGATACACTTACTTCGCTAAAACAACAAAAAACTCACCGGGGCGCTTTTTGGAAACCTGTGCATTTTCACATGTTTCCCGCTTTGTACTTTACATGGAAAGCAACAATAAATCATCATTTTCGCAAAATAAACTTAATAAACCTATACTATACGCGCCGCTTCGTTTAAAAATTTAATTTTAAAATGTCAATGTCGCTTAGGTCCGACTCCGGAAGATATTTTTATTATGGATCAGCGCATAAGTCATATTTTTATCTTTACCGCACTTTAGCTGGTACGGTTGAATTCAACTAACCTGAACTAACCAGAACTAACCGAATGGGGAACGATCTGCACCATTTAAGTTATCCTGGCCTGCTAAATAGATTGTTTTAAAAGGAAGATATTATTATTACTTTATTTTTACTGTAACGCTGGATAAATGCAGTTAATATAACAGGTTATGTGCCCAGATCACAGCAAAGCTAAGTAAGAAGTCAAAAGGTACATACGTAAGAAAATGGAAGGAAGCAGTAAAAATGTTTTTAACGCCGAATTATTAAATGGAAATAATTATCATACATGGAAGTTTAGAATGTAGATGTTGATGGACGAAAAGGAAGTTACGGAATGTGTCAGAAAGGAATTTAATGACAACGAATATACCAATAGTAACAAGTTAGCTGAGGCTAAAAGGAAAGAAAATCGATGCAAATCGTTAATAGTTCAATGCATAAATGATACACAAATTGATGTTATTAGGGGCAAAGAAACGGCATACAGTATATGGAAAAGTCTAGAAGATAGATATGAATATATGAAAAGAAGGGTATGTCAGAAAAATTGCTTTTAAAAAGAAAACTAATGTCAATGAAACTTAAAGAATCTAAAAATTTAGAACTATTTTTAACTGAATTTGAGGAAATAGTAAGACAGTTAAGGGCTACAGGTACTGAAGTAAAAAAAGAAGATTTAATATGTAATTTGTTGCTTGCCATGCCAAAGTCTTTTGAAACTGTAACTACGATCTTAGAAAATATGTCACAAGAAGATTTGACGTTAGATATTGTTAAATCAAGGTTAAGGGCTGAGGTAGAAAAAACAAGAGCTACGCATAGTAATGATAGCAAGGAAATCAAACCAGCAGTATTTTATACAGATAAATCACGAGCATGTTATACAGTGAGCTCAAAAAGGTTGGAATAAATTCGTTTAAAATTCAGGTGATTATTTTCTGGAAAAACGCTTGGACATGTCGATTATTATTTTTAATTGCAAATTTTTTGACATAGGAAATGTGTATACAGGTTGTCTCAAGAAGAACATATACCGTCAACATTAATTTTTTTAAATATAACACCCTGTATTATAACCTGGCAATTTTTGTCAGACAAAAACCGCCATATTATCATGCGTACGGCTTGCTCAATACCGTCGGAGAGTTTTAGTAGTGGGTTGGATACCTATTACTTACCACCTTCCCTTAATCTGAACGTTCTAGAGGGCGCCACTGGCTTTACTAGGTTGAAAGACAGAAAATCTCCTAATTAATGGGGCTCCGTTGGAATACCTTACATCAAATAAAAAAACTAAAATTGTTTACACTTGTTTAATTTGGTCGACTGAGGTTATTTGGATCAATGCAAAATCTAATATTTAACAAGGATTGAAATGTTGTTTATTTATGGTTATAAAAAATTGATAAAAGGTGAAGTTGAATTAGCTTGTCTTGACTCAAGGATTTATTTATAAAATGGGTATAACCTGTGAAAGTTCTAGAACCTTTTATACCTTCATGACGATATTGGGTTATATAAAAAGGTGACCTTTGTCTAGATAGCTTTACATTATTTAAATTGAAATTAATTAATTAAAGAAAATTGATAATATTTTTATATATGATTTTAAAATAATTTAATTAGAAAAGAACGATTATTTCGTGTAAAAGTTACTTGAAAATTTTTGATATTTTGATTCAGCAATTGTCTCTTTTAAATGGTAGACTGTAATACCGGCCTGAGAATCTCGAAGATTTCTGTTGCCACGTGGTCTTTTCCAACAGCTTATCGCCTCATATAGGTGAATTAATTTCGGCTGGATTCCTCTTAAAATTTCATCTGGCCAGGATATATTGTTAAGCCCGTTGCACCATTTGTACGTGGTGAAGTTTATGAAATCCGGCTTCTTAACCCATCAGAACCAAAAAATCCTCAAGCCCTCAAAATCAGGCCTCAAAACCAAAACCAACAAGGATAATAATGATAACCAGCAACCCTAAAATAATTCAGTAAAAATTACCCAATGAAAATGATAAAAAAATTAATGCTTACCCTCTAAAAAGGGAGTGGATCTCTTTTCAGATCGACTGATCTAATGGTCGTCAGATCACTGACCATTAATAACCGTGGGGGGACGCCAGTTTGGCGTGCTCCCCCCACGGGGCACAAGATGGAAAAGCCACGAGAAAACGAAGTCCCGTCCAGTTTACGGAAACTCCCCCACTCCGTCATCAAAACTCAGTTGGTGCCACCCTACCAGACTACCCAACATAACCAAAAACGGGATGTAAAGTTAAGGGATAATAACTTAATTTTTACAAAGTCTGGGCATGGCCAGAATATAACTCTACAAATAACAAATTAAACAACCACCCAAGTCAATCCCGTTACCTAATACTTAGAGATAGTCCCGTTTATTAACGGTGCGAAATTGCGAACTCAACGGTAGCACCGGAATTTGTCGACTCCACGTACCAGATGCGGTGCAAACCAGCATTGTGGGTACCCAACGTCGCGTTCGTATAGTAGCGGCGAAATCAGGTTAACCCCATATTACCGACTTGACGGAAATATTCCATGCGACAAGATATTGAACAATTAACCCAGAAATGAAATTAATAATGGGCTTGAAGGTAATAGGGCACTGAAAATGAAGTTTCTATGTTTCCCCACAAGGTCAAAAAGGGTAGGAATTTGAAATTGCTACATTATCCCCCACCGAAAATAAAATAGGCTATGAAATAGACTATTTTTAACCAAAAAAAATATACGCAATAATTATAATCAACGCTAATCAAGGATAAAAGAAAAAAAATTGTCTCTCACAAGTTTTAACCAAAAAATTTGAGACGGTTAATTTAGAAAGAAAATATTCTTACATCAGTAACCAGTCATTATAAGACAGTCACCAAGAATTATTATGAATAGATCACTTTAATAATATAATATATAAATATACAAAGACTATGACAGTAGTCGTTAATATCAAGAGAAAAGGAGAAGTCTTCTTGGCAAGATTTAATTTCCTCAGACGATAAATACTTAACATGCGATGACTATAATGGTAGTCAGCAATAATAAGAATAATAAGAATATGGAACGACTAGACAGTAGTTAAGGGAAATTAAGATAATTTTTCTGACAAGATTTAGTTTGATAACTGCGCGTATCATTCGCCAAAAAGGGACACAATCGGTAAGTCATAATTGGTAGGTCAAAATCAGGAAGGTCTATCTAAACTTGCAGAACAACGCGGTAAGTGTCGTGGCAACCATAATCGTAGAAAATATTTACACAATAATACTTCATGCCACCACAACTTAAGACAATCATACAGTTCCCTCGTAGGATTTACCTACTATATCAAAATCTATATCAAAAAAGGGGAAAAAAATTCAAATGGAAAATTCTCTGGAATTTCCAGACAAAATCACGGCTCTATATACACGTAAGTGTAATAACTAATCTAAACACGAATAGAGTCCTTAGCAGATAGCTAAAGGGAAAATAAAAATAATTTCAAAAGATATCTGGACGATGAGATGCCCACGAGACTCCCCGTGGAAGAAAAAGCACCCTCCAAACAGTCAGTGCGGAAAACCTGATTTAACTATAAGAGTTAGCATTGCGTAACTTCAATTATGGCGTGAAGCACCTCGTTTACTAACCTCACACAGGCTGATTTGGAGAATACGCCCCCCAACACCGGGAATCCATAAACACCATCGAGAAGGTATCCCCTGAAAAGTGAAAAACCAAGGAAAATTTATTAGTCGAAAAATAAAGGTAACCCATATGTTCCACCTATCATACGGAAGCAAATTGTAGCACTCGCTAAGCTAAAAATGCCGAAGCACAGAGAAAAATACATTTACTCGAAAGGTTGTTCCGTGAATTGGCACCGTCACCAGCCCCTCATACAAAATGATCGGAGAAGGAGCTCAGAAGAAACACAGTAGGATGGCCCCAGCATAATGTAAGGACTCATTAGGACCTTACGCCAATGACACATCCCCCCCAATGCTCATCCTTCCAACCAGACATGGCTAACCATCTTCCATATGAAACCCGGTAACGCCCAACAATAAACGGCCTGTCAAACACAAAAACTATTTCTCTCTTCGACTATACAAGTCGACGTCAAAGGGGTAAAAAGTTATTGATGTACGTCTACACCAACAACCCAATCCAAATATCATCACTTTCGGTGATATGCAAAATAACCAAAGAAATATATGAAATTGTCAATAGCAAAACCATAACGCTTCAACTTACTCGCCCAAAATAATATACCAAATAATGTAAGTGAAGTACGAAAAATCAGCGACTGTATTCGCCTACCAGGTGACCAACATAATACCAAAAATATATACCAAATAAAATATGCGGCCGTCATAAACAAAAATATTCCAAACTCAATTAAGGATTTTTAGGAATTGTGAATGCTACTAAGCCAGGGATACAAATAATAACGATTTGCCAACAGAATACGTGGTCAGGCATCTTCGCCCCTGTAATTTTAACATTCTCCCTAACCTCCAAAATTAGTCTGAAAATTGTGAGTCTTGATCTGAATTATCCAGATCAGTACCATGATACTTTTTAAGGTCCTTGATGTGCCATCTTCCAGCCATTAAACCGTTAATATTTTTAAGTTCATAAACCAAATTTGAAATCTTTTTATGCACTATCGAAAGAGTATACTTTGGAGCCAACTTTGCCATGAAATGATTTGCCGCATTAGATAAAACTTGATTTTTCCGCCATACGCGATCACCCTGATTAAATGAAATGTCCCGCTTTCGAAGATTATATGCTCTCGAATTTCGCTCATGAGCAGCATGGAGTCGTTTTTTAACATCTACAAAAATTTCCCTAAGACCATGCATGTTTTCCGCGTATGAGTCCCTATCTCCCGGAATAATTTCGATATCTTGACTTTTGTGTTCAGATGATTGAGAATAAAACTTTTCTGACAAAGGCGGATGTCTACCGAAAGCTAGAAAAGCAGGGGTGAAGTGAGTAACTTCATGCTTAGAGGTATTTATAGCCTGCTGTATTTTAGAAATATCTTTATCCCATCCATCATGATCACTAACATAGCTGCGAATCGCAGTACCGATTGTTCTATTATTCCGTTCTACGAAATTACACTGAGCAGAATATAAAGGATTATACCGAGTGTTTACATTATATTTCTTACATAAATCTTTAAAGCCTTTGCAAATAAACTGAGGTCCATTGTCACAAATAAGAGTTTCTGGGCACCCAAACACTAAGAATATTTGATTTTCTATAATGTTCTCGATATGTGAAGGTTTAGAACTACGTAATGGGTATAAGAGAGTATACTTTGAAAACCAATCTGCTACAACTAAAAGCCATTTGTGCCCTTTCTTGGATCTGGGAAAGGGTCCCATGAGATCTGCAGCTATACATTGAAAGGTAAATCGACTTTCTTCTCCTTTCCCATAAGTCCCATACGAGAAGTATTTGATACTTTTTGAGCACCACAAACTAAACATGATTTTACAAATTTTGAAACATCACGCCGCATTTTCGGCCAATAATAAAAGTCTTGTATCCTATTAAGAGTTTTATAAAAACCAAAGTGACCTGAAGTTGGCGGACAATGACAATGTTGAAGGACGTCAGAAATTTGGGGGTTCGGAACAAGAATTTTCCACTCAGGAATATTTACATTCATTGGAAGTTTATTAGGTATAAACTTAAGAACAAAATTATCTTCAACCTTTCATTGAATATACTTATCAGGAGACTGAGTTATTTTATCGCGAAGGTCATTATACCAAGGGTCAATTCGATCGATATCTATACTAAAAGGATTAATGAGAGAAACAATTGGTGAGTCATCTTGACTGTCTTCAGGAGGAGGAATTCTACTTAACGCATCAGCAACTACATTATCTACTCCGCGCCTGTGAACAAGATCAAAATTATGTTGACGTAAGCGAACACTCCAACGAGCTAATTTGCCTGTAGGATTCTTCATGTTGTTTAGCCACAAGAGAGAATAACAATCTGTTATGATCTGAAATTTTGGAGCGCCTTCAATATACATGCGAAATTTATCTAAACAAAATAAAACTCCAAGGCATTCACGTTCCACAACAGGATAATTCCTTTCAGCTCTCGACAGTGACCTACTGGCGTATGCTATGACGTGCTCATCTCCATCAATAATTTGTGAGAGTGCGCCTCCAACACCTGTCAAACTGGCATCTGACGTAATGATAAATGGTTTGCCGAAATCAGGCTGCGACAAAATTGGTGACGAGACTAGAAGTTCCTTGATTTTAACAAAAGAAGATTCTGCGGCTTCAGTCCATGTAATAGGTTGGCTTTTCCTGCGACCTTTGAGAAGATCATTGATAGGAGACATCAATGTAGAAAAATTATTTATAAAGCGCCTATACCACGAACATAGTCCAACAAAACGTTTAACTTCTGTAGCAGTTTTTGGTCTCGGATAATAAAATTAACCATTGAAATAATTTTGTCAGGATCCGTGCGCAAACTATTTGACCCAACAATGTAACCCAAAAATTTTAAACTGGTCTTAAAAAAATCGCACTTTTCCAAATTAATAGTAAGATTTGCTTCTTTCAATTTTCCTCTAACTTCACCTAGTAATTTTACATGATGCTCAAAATCAGGACTACAAATTAAAATATCATCCAGGTACGTGAAAATGAACGGTTCATACTTTGCACCAAAAATAGCATCCACTAGACGCTGCTGCGCCTGTGCTGCATTACATAATCCAAAAGGAACTGTATTAAACCTAAAGGAACCACGCCCAGGAACATTAAAGGTAGTTTTGTCCTTAGAATTTTCGTCTAACGGTATCTGCCAAAATGCTTTACGTAAATCAATAGACGAAATAAATTTAGCATTACGCAATGAACTTAGAATTTTGTCAATACTAGGGAGAGCATATGAATCAAATTTAGTAACATTGTTTAAAAATCGTCCATCAAAAACAAATCTAAATTCCCCATTTGATTTTTTAACCAAAAGCACTGGAGAGGCCCACGGGCTTTGTGACTGTTCGACGACCCCCAACTTTAACATTTCGTCCAATTCTTTATTTAAAATCTGAGACATATAACTTATCGGTTCTGCCTAAACGATTTCTATTACTTATAAAATTAAAAGAAGCAATAATCTTTTCAGCTTTAAAACGCTCCGAATGAGGAAGATCATCGAGAGAACATAACGGCTCTAAAACAAAATCGGAACAATTCCTGACTGTAGGTACATCAAAATTTGCTAAATTAGCTTGCACTTGCCAAGAATTATTCTTAAAATTTACTGAAATTTTAAACTGTTTGGCAAAGTCGCATCCAAAGATAAAACTATGTGGTAATGTCGGAACCACTAAAACTGTAATTACTTGACAAATATTTCCTATAACAATAGGCAAATCAACTAGACCTTCGACATTTTTCTGAGTTCCGTCAGCTGTGCATATATTTCTTAAATTGGCTGGATAGATTTCAATATTGAAGCGACGTAAAATATCTATACCTTTCGTGCCTACAACAGAAGCTGTAGCACCAGAATCGAATAAAACGGTAATATCTTGATCAAATAATTTTACAGAAATATATGGTCTATTGTCCATTGGTTTCCGCACAAACAAAGGAGAAATTTCGTTCTTTGAACTTCGATACAAATTTGAAACGGTTTCAAGCCACTTACTCCAATCAGGTTTACTAAATTTATTAAATATTTTTACATTACTTGAGGCATTAAATTTAGAAGTAGGATGCCTGCCTCGAGGACATATTTCCTTTATTAGTTTTTTGAACAGTTGGGGCAAGAATTTACTTTCACGTCAGGCAATCCACATTTAAAACAAAAATTTTTACGTTTTTGTCTACAAAATTGATGTACGTGATTTGGCATATTACAGTTATAGCAGACTATATTACTTTGCTGTTTATTATTATTATTACCAGAGGTATTATTATTATTAGGCTTATTTTGCCGTCCAGAACTCGAAGGAGTTGAAGCCTTATTAGGATTTGAATTAACTGTTCCATTGGAGACATTCAACTTGTTCCTAAACCCAGAATTATTAGAAAAATCTCTAGAATTATTTCTATTAGAGGAATTGTGAAATTTCCTTCTATTAAAACTAGTATTAGATCTATTTGGGTTATTAGAACCAGAAATATCTAAATTGGACAGTTCGCTAACTGTGTTATTTTTATTCCTAATATAAGAAGCTTCTTCAAGTTTTCTACAAAGATTTGCTAATTCAGAGACTGTAGAAATATCTACTAAGGCTAATTGAGTAATATAGTCTGGCAATAAATTGTTACGAATATGTTTTACTTTGGTTACTTCTGCAGGTATATGTACTAAACGTGAGAATAAAATTTCTAAATGCGCAATGAATACAGCAACTGTCTCATTTCGCTTTTGTTTGCGATGCTTTATCTGATTCCATAAATCATCTTCAACATCAGAATGCAAAAAGTCTGATTTTAATCTAGCTACTAAGGAATCCCAATTGTTGACTGAGCTTTTTACACTCCTAAACCAAACAAAAGCATCACCGACAAATAATTCGGCTGCAGAAATAAACAAATCTTCTTGCTTTACCTTGCGAGATTCAGCAAGTTCAGTAACTCTTTCTAGAAAATTATAAAGACTCTTAGAATCGCCATTGAATTTAATTTGCCACTCACCTATCGCTGGAATATTACCTGAACAATTTACTATAGGCGGTGCAACATTAATAATTGGTGCTTGAAGAGCTGTATTATTAGCAGTACTAATACCAGGAGATGTAGGAATGATGCTATCATATAGATCGGCTTCAAGAATTAAGCAAGATGCATGAGCTTCGGTTTTAAAATTACTGGCATCAGCATTATCTTCTGGACAATATAATCTGCTAATTCTACCTGAGAGATGAATTAACCTTGATTTCATTCTTAAAAATGTAGAGTCTGTTGCACTACCCTCAAAATCAGCAATAATTTCTTTAATTGATTGCATTGTCGCCTTAATTGCAATTGCCTCAACCCTAAACTCGCGTGCTTTGACAAGAGCATCCACAACTTCAGACTTGTTGCTAGTAAGCTCCTTAGCTAAAAGTCTCCTTAAAATTTTCCGCTTGTCTGTTACAGGACGCGTGGATGTAACCGCACGAATTGCTAGCTCATAGCTTAATTCAGAATCTAACAAATGATTTGGCTGCATATAATCGGCCATGATTGTAAGTCAATGTAAGGGCTCAAAAAAAATTCGAAATAAAATTAAAACCGCAAAATAATATCAAATGCTTCCAATAGTCAAGCAAGAATGGATGTAAACCAACTTAAGGCTGTAAATAGATAAAATATTTTGACCACCCTGTATATAGATATAGAAAAATTTGGATAAATACAAGTGCCAATGCCTGAATAAAAAATTTGAAATAAAAAAATTAAAATACCTTTAACAGTCCAAATATCATTCAAGACCACCCTGTATATAGGTAGGTATCAACAAAAAAAATATTTATAGTACAGATGAGCTCAAAAAAAATGATTGGGAAATAACCAAGGGAACCTTTAATTTAAATTGTTTTTGTGCCACTGTAGTCATAAAAAAAAATTTAATCCCTAATATAATCAATCAAAGTTGACAAAAAAAATTATTCCGAAGGAACACCAAGGTGGAATTATAACTATTTATTTTTTGTGCCACTCTGTACACTGAATGGTAATGACAGGGCTAAGAAATGCTTTATCCCTCTCTATTGTCATATGGGGTTATGAAGTTAAATATAAAAAAATTATGTTTCCTATACTTCAAATAACTAGATACAACTCGGCCACCCTGTATAGCGAATTTCCAAACCAAGATAAAAATATTTATCGCCCTGTAATTAAGCTATTTTAAATTAATGAAGGTATACGAATGATATCTGAAACAATAACAATTAAATCTCTAAATATTGGACACTCTGTATAGTAATTACTAATTAAATCGGTGATCAATTAAGGGTTAATCATAAAATTCACAAAGTACTACCCAAATATATCGAAAATAGAAACACTTGATAATTAAAGAACTAATAGACCTTATATTTCTGGTAAAATTTGCACTATAAAGTACTAATACCAAAACCGTAATCAACACACTCTAATAGAAGTTACCCAAATTCATAGAAATGACAGCAATAGTTCAATACACACTCAACGTGCTAAACCACAAAATATAAACCCAAAATAATTGAACTATTAATAGCAATCTGTATTTCCGTACCCAAAAAAAACACTTCTACCAGGTGAGATAAATTTATAGCTTGAGACTCTCCAAATATAAATCCAAAATAAACTTGAGCCTTAAACCAAGCTAGATCAAGATAAGATAAAGGTAAGACAAGGGTAAGTCACCACGCTAATAAGATGCTAAAGGCATATCTGTTTCTACCAGAATAAAAAAATCAAAAATTGCTTTCAATATCCGATGCAGTGTCTTCCAACATAAAAAATTAAAAAACTATAGGTTCAGACAAAGGAAGGTTCAAAAATTTCCAGGCTCCACGTTGGCTGCGCCACTTCTATAACCTGGCAATTTTTGTCAGACAAAAACCGCCATATTATCATGCGTACGGCTTGCTCAATACCGTCGGAGAGTTTTAGTAGTGGGTTGGATACCTATTACTTACCACCTTCCCTTAATCTGAACGTTCTAGAGGGCGCCACTGGCTTTACTAGGTTGAAAGACAGAAAATCTCCTAATTAATGGGGCTCCGTTGGAATACCTTACATCAAATAAAAAAACTAAAATTGTTTACACTTGTTTAATTTGGTCGACTGAGGTTATTTGGATCAATGCAAAATCTAATATTTAACAAGGATTGAAATGTTGTTTATTTATGGTTATAAAAAATTGATAAAAGGTGAAGTTGAATTAGCTTGTCTTGACTCAAGGATTTATTTATAAAATGGGTATAACCTGTGAAAGTTCTAGAACCTTTTATACCTTCATGACGATATTGGGTTATATAAAAAGGTGACCTTTGTCTAGATAGCTTTACATTATTTAAATTGAAATTAATTAATTAAAGAAAATTGATAATATTTTTATATATGATTTTAAAATAATTTAATTAGAAAAGAACGATTATTTCGTGTAAAAGTTACTTGAAAATTTTTGATATTTTGATTCAGCAATTGTCTCTTTTAAATGGTAGACTGTAATACCGGCCTGAGAATCTCGAAGATTTCTGTTGCCACGTGGTCTTTTCCAACAGCTTATTGCCTCATATAGGTAAATTAATTTCGGCTGAATTCCTCTTAAAATTTCATCTGGCCAGGATATATTGTTAAGCCCGTTGCACCATTTGTACGTGGTGAAGTTTATGAAATCCGGCTTCTTAACCCATCAGAACCAAAAAATCCTCAAGCCCTCAAAATCAGGCCTTAAAACCAAAACCAACAAGGATAATAATGATAACCAGCAACCCTAAAATAATTCAGTAAAAATTACCCAATGAAAATGATAAAAAAATTAATGCTTACCCTCTAAAAAGGGAGTGGATCTCTTTTCAGATCGACTGATCTAATGGTCGTCAGATCACTGACCATTAATAACCGTGGGGGGACGCCAGTTTGGCGTGCTCCCCCACGGGGCACAAGATGGAAAAGCCACGAGAAAACGAAGTCCCGTCCAGTTTACGGAAACTCCCCCACTCCGTCATCAAAACTCAGTTGGTGCCACCCTACCAGACTACCCAACATAACCAAAAACGGGATGTAAAGTTAAGGGATAATAACTTAATTTTTACAAAGTCTGGGCATGGCCAGAATATAACTCTACAAATAACAAATTAAACAACCACCCAAGTCAATCCCGTTACCTAATACTTAGAGATAGTCCCGTTTATTAACGGTGCGAAATTGCGAACTCAACGGTAGCACCGGAATTTGTCGACTCCACGTACCAGATGCGGTGCAAACCAGCATTGTGGGTACCCAACGTCGCGTTCGTATAGTAGCGGCGAAATCAGGTTAACCCCATATTACCGACTTGACGGAAATATTCCATGCGACAAGATATTGAACAATTAACCCAGAAATGAAATTAATAATGGGCTTGAAGGTAATAGGGCACTGAAAATGAAGTTTCTATGTTTCCCCCCAAGGTCAAAAAGGGTAGGAATTTGAAATTGCTACAGTATATTATATTATTTTTAATGTAAATTCGAAATAAACTCGTGGGGTGGCGTTTGAAGACTATTCAAGTTGTCAGTAGTTCATTTAACTAGGAATGTGATGGTGCCGATAATTGTTAAATTTGTAAATGCGAAAGTTTGTGAGTTTTATCTTATACCAAGGAGAGCTTAATTCTCACTTGTGTTAATGGTAAATAATCAGGTAAGTAATTATATTTAACAAGTTATGTTATTTATTCTTATTTATGGCGCCGAAAGATGAAATGTTTTTAGATTAGGTTCGGTCAACAGACAAACCAGTAGAAGTAAGGCGGCAAATTTAAATTAAAATCTTACTTCCGTTAATCTCACTATCGTTAATATGTTTTATTAACGGAGGTGAGAATAAATTAACGGAAGTGAAATAACATTGTTATTTTAAGAAATAATATTTATTTCAGTAAATACCAACAAGCAAACTAAAAGATGGCTAAGAACAAGGAAAAAACTAAAAAGAAAAACCGAAAAGAAACGGAAAAATCTCGAAAATTACAAAATCAGTGATCCAAAGACTGCATGAGGAAATTACGTGAACGAATTAAAAACGATCCGGATTTATATGAACAACAGAAGAGAAAGGAACGAGAGAGGTATTTAGCTAGAAAAGAAGCTGGGAAAATTAAAAATATAGGTGAACTGAACGATAGAGAAAAAAGAAAAGTAAAAAAACAATGGGGACCCTCTATGGTCCGAAGCAAAAAATCGTACGATGCAAAAAAGAAAAGAGAATTGCTCGACAGAAAATTGGAAGAAAATACCCCACCTGCCAGTCCAGTTACATTTAAAGAGACTATACTCCAAGAAGCTAGACCACCACTTCATCCAATTTCAAGACGAGCCATTATCAGGGAAAAAAATTGCAAAGAAAGAACAGAAAAAAGAGCTTAAGAAAGAGATTAGACGCCTTAGAAAACGGCTTGGCGACACTGAGAAGAGAGTTGAAAAATACAAAAAAAAAGTACAACGCATCAACACAAAATTACCCAATACACCTAACAAGATAGTTGGTGATATTCTAAAAGGACAACAAGTTACTCCTGAAGTGAAAAGACGCTTATTATTTTCTAAAGCTATTCAACAACAGCTAAAAGTTAACTGTCAAGAAAAGCATACCGTTTCGGAGAAAAGAAACTTTATAGCAAATGTAGGAGGAAAAATTATCAAGAAATACCGATTTAAGTCTTTATTGGGTTTATCAACATCCAGAAGCCTAATGAAAAAAAATGGAAGTTTTAAAATGTCAGAAAAACGAAAAAGTAATATCATAAGGATTAGAAAAGCATTACAGAAGATTTTTTTCAAGAAGACGAAGTAAGTCGCTTATGCCCAGGAAAAAAAGATACGGTGACCTTTAGAAAGGTAAAAAAGCAAAAAAGATACCTTAATGCATCTCTATTTAACACTTACTGCCATTTTAAGAAAATACATTCAAACATTAAAATCAGTTACCAAAGTTTTTGTAAGTGTAGACCATTTTCGGTTCTGCAACCAAATATTAAGCAGAGGGATACGTGTCTCTGTAAAGTTCACGAGAATATGACCCTTTTAACTTCAAGAACAAAACTACTTAATATCATAAAAGCAAAAGATCCTAATGATTTACTGAAAGAATTGTGCTGTGAAGTCAGAAATGAGAACTGTTTGGAAAGAACATGCGAAACTTGAGTTAATAAATCAATTCAGATTCTAGAATTTGAAAAAGATCAGAAAGTAAAATACGAAAAATAGTTTACCAAGAAAGTCGAAGTCATAATCAAGGAGGAAAAAAAGATGTGTGAGAAAACTGTAAAGGAAGGAATAGATTGTACAAAACAAGAGTTGCTTGATACTATTTTAAGTTTTTTAAATCCCTATATGATTCACATTAGAAATATTGTACACCAATACAAGAGTATAGATGTCGTAAAGAAATCGCTTTCCTACGATGAAGTACTTCTTCACATGGACTTCTCGGAGAATTACAATTGTAAATACTCCAGCGAAATTCAGTCAGCTCATTTTGGAGGATCAAAACCGCAAGTCACTTTGCATACTGTGGTAATGTACTATAAATCGGTCAATGAAAATGGGTCTGAAACTGTTGTGCCATTACCTTTATGTACATTATCAGATAGTATGCGCCATGATCCAGCGGCTATATGCGCACATCTTGAGCCAGCAATGAAAGAAGCAGTTCAACTCGTACCAAGTATAAATACGGCATTTTTTTAGCAGATGGCCCGGCCCTTCTACCGAATACAAAAATAAAAAAATGTTTTATTTAATAGCGAGTTTTCTAGCACGTACTTTAAAAATTCAAAAATTTCGCTGGATTTACAGTGAGCCTGGACACGGTAAGGGTGCACCAGATGGTGTGGGTGGGTGCCTAAAGAGAACAGCTGATAATTTGGTTAGTCAGGGCACTGATATTCCTAATTTTAGGACTCTGGTTGAACAGTTAAAAAAAATTGCAAAAGAATAAAATGTTTGACTATAGACAATGAAAGAATAACTGAATTGAAGAACTTTTGCCACTAGAGTTAAAACCCTTCAAAGGCACTATGCCTGTTAGGGAGCTGACTTGGGCTAGGTACAAGCCAAATGTGATTCATGCTAGAAAACTCAGCTGCTTAAATGTGATGAAGGTAGCATTTGCGAACACTTTGGATTGGGGACCATAGATGTACCAATAACTGATCAAGAATCTGCTGATAAATCCAGTATTTTAAGTATCTTTTTCAATCGAGTGAGTGAGTGTGAGAGAGAGAAAGGGGGGGGGGGGGGGGAGAAAGAGATCGAGATAGAGAGAAAGAGGGGAAAAAGTAGTATAAAAACTAATGGACATTTTATATTTTTGTTATTTTCCTATTATGTAAATAGCTCCAAGTCTAAGGTATTCCGGAATAAAACACCGCCATTTGCGTTATGCAGATGTATACACAGATAGTGAAGAGGATGAAGATCCAATGACTGATCGTACAGCAAAAGAAAATTACTATATTATAGTTAAGCTTAGCGCTGAAAAGAAAACTGTAAAAAAATATGTAGGTATTATTCTTGCTGTTCATTCAGATCTTGAATATACTGTTTAGTTTCTACGTAAATGTGGTGTTGACAAATTCACTTTTCCTGAAAGAGATGACATTTCTTTAGTTATGAAAACTGAAATATTGTTTGTATTGTCAACACCAACTGTTAACAACAGACAGCAATATATGTTTAAAAACTTACCACTGGATGTCAATACTATTTCGTAATGCATTTTGTTCTTGTTTGTCTTTTATATATTATTATTTACGTTTAAAAATGTTTTTTTTTTAGTTTGAAACCACCAACATAGGTAACAATTATTATATTTGTACCTCTCCCGAGGGATGTATTTTTGTTATTTAATTTTTTTTTATGTTTCCTTATTAGATCTCAAGTTAGTTAATTATATCTCACTACCGTTAATTCTTTGACTAGTATTTTCGGCTTTTTTAAGAAAATAACAATAATTAAGCTCTGTTACCTAGCATTTAGGCTTAAGTGTGTTCTATTTAAATAGAAAATACATGGATAACTATAAAAATATTTTTTTAGTTTTTCCTAAAAGTCATTGTACAAATTGCAGAGTTTCGTTGGAATGACCCATATGAAAGAAAATTGTACCTAGTCAAACTTGTTCTTAATCTTTCTTAGTCTTAATGTCCCACTAATTTCGCTGCTTCTCTTGTATAATTCATCAGTCACTTACGATGGTTTCGAATATTTTTCTAAGAAAGCACTGTCATTGCATACAGCTACTAAAATATGAAAATGAAGGGTAAAACCACTTTTTGATAAAATCATAACAAATCACTACAAACGAATGGACGTATCAACAAACAACCCACATACAAGACATACAAATACTTACGAGACTGGCTATCCCAAACATCGACTTGCCCCAAGCCCTAAGCAAGAGAGCTAGTTATACAAGTCTGTATCTTCCAGATTCCCATCAAACTGAATGTCTTACAGTAATTAGGTACTTCAGTATTTAAATAAGGCTCTTTTAATTCGATTCATCTCGTTGACCTTGAAATTGTAGGCATGCTATCACTGGACATCATGAGTTTTCATCTAAAAAGGTAGATGAATCAGTTTACATGGTTTTTCAGTATTACCTGTACCTGTCACAAATTGTTAAAGTATCTGGTGAACTTAGATAAAAAAAAGAGATGGTCTTGAGAGCTAAAAGGATTAACTACCTACAGAAGTAGTTTCTCTTGATTAGTACTAGAAAACGATGAACTCTCTGCGGCTTGCTAATCTAGATTGTTTTGAGAAATACCTAAATTTGATAAAAGTGCAGGTGCGCCGCTCTTGGGTTTACATTCAGTAAATATTCGATATTATTTGCGTTCTCAGATCAAGTATGGAAGACGCCGTGGAGACATCTCTAAACACTTTAAAAATCAATTAAAATACTTATTTATAGTTATACCCAGTTATACTTACTTTTCAACAATAAAAAATCAACACTGCACAAGAGAATCTTTTCCAAAAACACGCTTGTCTTCGGCAGTCGGCTTGGCTTAGCTGCTTAGCTAACAGGCCGATGGCCAATGGCATTGCCTAATTTATCGCGGGATTTTTAAACGATACAGAGTCATGTATTAGAGTTACATAGTTGATCCGTAAAAACAATGTTTGCATGTTGCATATGTGATATATAACCGTTTTATCTATAGGAAGTATCTTAGCAACGTATTCGTTTTGTATATTTTATAGATTAAACATATAGCATTTGCACAGAGCAATTTAAAACACATGTGTCACATACATGTCACATTTAAAGTAAAGTCTGCATTGTTGTAAATATGGAATATTTTTTATTGAGTTAACATTTCTGGTATAGCACAAAGCTGTATAACACCGGTTCCTTTTTTGATCCCTAATTAAGATATCACACGGATGGAGGTGGTCATCTGGGATACTATCTGTTGTCTGTTTAGCACTGCTATAAATAGCTTCAATTATCAAATTTGTACTAAAATATTAAATAAATATTTTAAAAATATGTATTTTTTATATTGCGATTGTACCAAGCCACAATGTTTTTTAAGTATTGCGAGTATGTTGACAATATTGCCACAACAATCAATATTGCATAGATATTGCATTAATATTTTGCCAGTATTGGGTGCTACTAGGGATCATTATTTTTGGAAGGTATCTTTTCTTATGAAAAGATACAAGCATTGTAGGAAAAATCCTTTATTTATGCGTGAGCGTGTGCAGAAGAAGAGATTCATGTTGATCTTAAATCTTTGGTGATTAGCTGTAGATATACTCGTTGGAGAACACAATCTTCGGAAGGTTGTTCCAGAGTGATTACGTTGTCTAGATGAAGATATTATTAAAGAAGAGTGTCGTTCGAGGAACCCCAAGTTGAACAACGTATGGGTAGGCGGCAGTGCAGGTTCATCGTGTCATGTAAGTGGAATCATGCGGGCAGGATACCAGTTGAACATGTGTCATGAAAATGTATGTAAAAGAGGCTTAACTCCGTATTCGATGCTCTAAGCTTTCACAAACTCATGGTCGCCGATCAAGGGAATGACTTTCTTCGGGTGGCTTATAACTTCAGCAATCAGCAGTCTCGGTGTGTTTTTGGGAGTAGCGCACCAAATTGATTAGCGTGAGCAGCTTTCCCGCTATACTCGAATTTGGGCTTTAGAGAGTAAAAGGTTTTTAGGTGTATAGAGATTCTTGGTTCGAAAAATGAATCCAAGTTTCTGCGTGGCTACCTTTGTCAATACATATAAAGTCGTCGGCGTAAATTAAAAATTTATCAATGTCACCGGATTATCAAGATTGAGTGTAAGATTGTGTAATTGATATTACTTGACAAAGACGGAAATAGTTCACCAATATCAGCCGAGTGAATCTGCGGCAACGTTGGTTTGTTAACTTCGGACGCCCATAACCTTATGTGATGTAAAATACGGATTTTTGACAGTTTAAAGCCAGGATTAGACTAGTGTACAGGGACATTTTTTAAAGCTGAAAACCACAATTTTTACACGTTAACATAATTTCCCATTGCCGAGCTATTTACGCTATAATCAAATACGACAGATGTCAAAAAGTGGCAGATGGGAATCGCGAAATTTAATTCACTCGTGTGGTTATTGATGAGCGTTGGCGTCATATCTGTCAAATTTGTAAACCTATACAGTGTGGTCATTTAAGTGTGCAAGATATGGGAATTTTTTTTATTATTTTATTTTATTAAACACAACTTTAAAATATTCTTATCCAAAATTATTTTTAACAAGATAAAACATTAGTAATGATAATATGCAAATTAAAAAACTCTCATTTAAAGTGCAAAATTTTTATTTTAAATGTTTATTAAAAAACTGTACAAATTAATCGACAAACATAAAATCCTACTAAAATAATCGCAGATACCTATGGAAAGAAACAAATAAGGGTTTAAAGTAAACATTATGACAGTTTGGTGGCATTATTAATTCTTAAATAATTATTGTTGTTATTTGATTTCAAATGCGTCCTCCAATACAGTTGACGTTAGCCGAGAAGGCAGAATTATATGTGGAGAAAACTATAAAAGAGTGCGTGAAGCAGGAGACATATTCATTGAACGACATCCAGATAAACAAGTTCACTACTCTCACTACTGTAAGCAGAATTTTAAATGATTTTAAACAGACAGGGTCTTTAAACTATAAATATAAAAATGAACGTACCAAAACTGTATGTACTGAAGAAAATCAATTAGAAGTACTTTAAGCAGTTGTTGAAAATCCTAGAAGACCCACCCAAGAAATTTATGCTTATACGAGTATAAAAAAAGCTTTGTTAAGAAGATTCTTAAAAAACAAAAATACCATGCCTATAAGCCAATGTTTATTTGCACATTTCAAAGACGATACTGTGACTTGCGGTATGATTTCTGCATGTGGATTCAAGGACAAATAGAAGATCAACGTGATTTCCATAGACACATACTGTAACGGTTTAATTTTAGTACTAGGGGTTAAAGCCTATTTTTGCTAAGGTGTGAGAAATAATCATTAAGGTAGTACAATGTGCTCTATGAAAAACCATTAGTATGTGGTGAATTGAAACAAACCAAAATTTTATTTAAAGTTTATTATTATGTTGCCTTCACCTTTTTGTCAAGAACCTTTTAATATATTTGTTTCGGTGATTGTTCAATATACGTAGTTATTTATAACACATTTTACTAGTAAAACTAAGGCTATACATATATATATATTACTCGTAACATTGTACTGTTACATATCTCTCTCTCTCGGTGTGTAGAGGTTGCTTTCCTTTCTTATGACATTTGTTGATTACCTGGTTCCTCCTTTATCTTTTTGCAATGCCGTTACCTCGAGTAGCTGATCCAGCTTGTGTTGTACCTAAAATAAAGATAACTATTTGAATTCTATGACTGCAGACTGAGATCTTGGGTAATTTTGCCTTCGATGGTACGTAAGGTTATATAGGTATGTAAGAGTTGTTGAAACGGTCTCTGGCTGCCGAATGCCTGGTTAATAAAGCAGAGCCTTACCTTATCTATCATCTTGATTCCATATCTCCCTTGGCTTAGGGGTTGAAAGTCGATTTTTCTCCCTTGTTAAATGGCAGACCGTGTCCTAAGTTAGTAGCCTAAAAACAGTCAGCTACAGACGGTGTAAATAGAGTAAGTTATAGGACTTACCGCTATGGTTGTGTCAAATACATTTTCGTGGGAAATACAGTGGATTTTCCGTATTATATTTTCCTTTGTTTGGTTCTAGAATGGTGTGACAATCTGATCGTTAGGGACATTTCACTGTGTTGGTTATAAATAAACCCTGTTCCTTTAATTTATATAATTAGAAGTGGGCGTCACTATCGATTTTAATCTCTTCGATCGACCTAACTTATTGATATTGTATTGACTGCTATCGGGTGATTTTTACCAGCCAATTGCATTGTATTGAAATCTGTTTATCGTTATGTAATGTAGGAGCCACTTGGGTGTTTATTTAAAGCTGGTAATTGGTGTAAAATAATTTAGTTTCTAGGCTGACATCTATCGACCTTTGCGAGATCGATTATATCGCTTATTCCTTAGATGTGGGAAATATTTATCTGATGTACCGTTGGTTGTATACGGGTGACCGCGTTTGGTAATAATTTATATTGCCCATGTATTAGTTAATTAAAAACAAATTTCTTTAGTTTTACCGTCGCGCAGAAGGGGGTACAGGGGTAACCCAGGATTCTATTGTCTCCGCTCTTTGGTTATTTTACTAGTTGTACGGGTTCGCTTCGGCTAGGTTAGTTCATTAGGTTCTGTATAGGTACTTGGTTTTAAATTCTAGCGCCCTTTTTATTGACAGGAAGCTTTCTATTTTGTTGGTAGGATTGCAGCTCTTCCGGGAGGTCGTGCGCGATTGTTACGGCCTTCCTTACTTACTTACTGACCTGTCTCCGTCGTGAAAGCGTGTGTCCAGCCAATTTTTTTTCACGTGAGTGGATTTTGGATACCGTTTTCAAATTAAAACTTCCTGATTGCTGATTTAGATTGGAAGCTTTTTTTACGGCATAGCCGGATTTTAAAGCGACGGAGTGCAGGTCAGGAAACGTGAAAACGTGTGAGACCCCATTGTCATCGGGTAAGTTTAATCATTTTATGTTTGAAATCAATTGCAGTCACTTTAATTTTGCTTTTATCCGTAAATAAAATATAATATTATCTTATGTTAATATTTAAAACCGTAAATTCTTGGTCAAAACTCATGTATTTTTTTTTGCTTTCTGTTATCGATATCTATTTATGTCGCTAGAATTTTACAATACCGTATTGTGCATTTTACTTACAAAGTGCACGTCTTTCAAGCCTATTTTTTTTTATTCTATTGTCATTGTTATTTTATTGTCAAAAAAAAGGAACTCATCCGAACCGAACCGCGTGGCCTTAAGCCTGCATGTTGTACGTTAATGCCTAGGGTTTTATTTCTTTGTGTCGCTATTAATTTAATCTAATTTCAATAATTTATAATGTGCCTAATTAGCCGAATGTAATTATGTAATTTTTCTGGTTAATTGCTAAGTTTTACATGTGTTTACTGCAATTGTTGGATATGGTTTAATTAATTTTTATTTGATTGATAATTATGTATTCTTTGCTTTAATTGATTTAAATGGCCGACATTGTGCAGCTGTTTTTTTTGGTATTGCTGAATTGAAGTAAATAACTGTAGTTTTCGGGTTTTTCGGGATTACGTGGTGTTAATATTTTTCTGGGGAATTTATTCAGGGTTGTAAAATTGTAAAATTACTGTCGAATAGGTTTGATAATTAAATAACATTATTTCCTGGGATTTTTGTAATTATGTGGGAATAATATTTTTATGGGTCGCTTATTCAGGGTTTAAAAGGGGATTTTATTTGGAGTCATTAGCACCCCATATCGGCGTGTGGGCGGCGCATGCGCAGTTACTGTATTGCGATTCAGCATATATGTCTCAAAGTTCAAGTAGGAAATTACTTTGCAATTATTTTTTTTATTAATCTGAAAGTTGGGATTTCAATTTTGATCATGCGCGTGGCGCATGCGCACTAACTACTTTTTCTAGAAACATGCGGCTTTAATTTAGTGAGTTTTCTGCTTGGCTTAGATGAAGTTCTTGTAATTTTATTCGCCATCCTGAGCATGCGCAGTGCCCTCACGTCGATATTTTTGTTAATTCATGTCTGCAGAGGGGTTATTGGACACCCAGTGAGGTGCGCAGACAATTTTAGACGCATGCGCGTGGCGCATGCGCAGTAATAATTTTTCTAAATGTTGGGTTTTCGGTATTATTAGGGTGGTTGCACAGTGTTGGTCCATTTATCTAATCATTTGGGCCTTCAGCCATTTATTAAATGTAAATTTTTCGCAAATATTGCCGTTGTGCTGATGCGCCTGTTTTACTTCTTAGGGTCCTTATACCGGGGCGCTTCTACCTAGCTCCTTCTACCTGAGCGCTTCGACCTAGCTCTTTTACTTGGGCGCTACTGCTCTAATCTGGGGTGTACCCAGAGGTGCCTACCGCTAGAGCCGACCACTAGCTTGCCGTCCTGGGGTGTACCCATGGTCGCCCGACAGGCATAGAACCTAAGGATTGGTAACGTACCGGCAGAGGCGTTAAGTGTAAATTGGCCGTAGGGTTTTTAAAGTTTTTTTTTTGGTCATTGACCCATTTATAAAGATACAATAATTGTTGTCACCGCCGCAGGGCTTATGTACATATTTGTGGGTTTTGATATGAACTGTAAATTTATCTGAATTAATTTTTCCTGGGCGTCAAACCCCAACATTGCTCTCTTCGAAAAATAAATGTAACTAGTGTGTTTGTAAAATTTTCTAGTTTTATTTGAGACGTCCCACAACACCCCTTCGTAATTTGCTTTTCTTTTGTTATAATTTTTTTTTTTTTTTTATTAAGTTCAGTGGAGAGTGAGGTCCCACCGAGATCGCGGAGGCTTCCGTTTTGGCCTGGCTGCAAAACGGTGGCGCCCCTTATTACCCCCCCTACTCTTCGGCATTTGAGCTAGGGCATTTGCTCGCTCTCTCAAGGCCTCTCACCCTCGGCTGAACTTCGTTGGCAGTAATTACTTTTTCTTTTCTTGCTAATATTCACTAAAATTAAATTATTTTTTTTTTAATCTTTGGGCAAATAAAAGCGTAGCAATACTTTTTGATTCTTTTACATTTCACAACAAATGGCGTTGTTTCTTCCCAAAGTTGTAGGTGGTGGTCGGACGAAAATCCAAATTTTGTCATTGAAAATGAAAATCAGTATTACCAAAAAACAAACGTTTGGTGCGGTATTATTAACGACAAATTAATAGGGCCGTTTCGCCAAAACCTAACTGGTGATACCTATATTTACATTTTTTGCAAAACGAACTGACGGATTTTTTGGATAATATGAATATACAAGAACGACATAAATTATGGTTTGTACATGATGGTTGTCCCGCTCATTCTGCTAGAATTGTTTCTGAATGGTTAAATGGGGAATTTGGTGATAAATGGTTAGGACGAAATACCGACCCACGGTGGCCTCCTCGTTAGCCAGATCACCCCATTAGAAAAAAAATGTTTTTTTATGGGGATATTTAAAGCAAAAAGTTTACAAGGATCGACCGTTTAATAATGTTGTGGAGCTTGAGAATTCGATACGATTTCATTGCAGAAATATTCCAGGAAGTGTATTGCGATCCATGCTTAGTGATATTTATGATCGGACTATTAAATGCATTGAACGAGAAGGTGGACATACAGAGATGCGTCGATAATTTTTTTACACATACATATTTTTTTTTTCTGCATTTCAAATATTTTCTGTTTTATTTTTTTTTATTTGTTTATTGTTAAGTTATAATAAAAAAATGTCGATAAAAATTTGCAAAACCATTGGCACCATATTCAAATACGTTTAAAAACATTGTATTTCTTGAGTTTGCACTAAACGCGTACTAGTGGTGGGGATCCAGTTTTCGAAAGTGGAATGATGAAATCGAGTTTTTTTTTTCCCAGTCGATCAAGTAGGATCCCCTCGTTATTCCGACATGATTTATCGGTATATCCGGAGGGTCGGGGAGGGGGAGGGCGCCCTTTAAATCTCCCTGCAAACGGTTTTTCTCGGAAAACTCGGCCGGGTTTGATCGTACAAGAAAAAACATACGTAGCAAAATTGAAGAGCTTGACAGAACTCGTAAGCTCGTTCCAACTTGAACCCGATATGTCAATTTGTTTGTAAAATATCTATTTACGCTTTTTTTTATTACCTTAAAGACTGCATTGGCAAATTTTTTTTTTGCAAATGCGCGCTTGGCGCGCAAAATAAAAAATTTCAATTTTTTTACTTCCGTTTTTAGGCATGAAGAAGGGGGGTGGGGGACAAAATTTTTTTGCCGCTGGACGGCATTTTTCTTGAGCTTTAATCTGAGTCCTGCAAGGACCTGATTCGACAATTAGGAAGGGAGCTAAGGGCCGGCAAAGTCTTTGCTGCATAGCGGGAGAACGGAGAGGGTTAGGGGGTTCTAGCCGGACTTAAAAGAAAGGGTAGGGAATTTTCTATTTGCTTATTTACTTTGCAATTTTCGCGAGTCCATATCTTGCCCGGCCGCGCGAGCGTCAAGTTGGGAAACGTAACATTCACGACCGGCTGCGAGCGCCCGCTCGGAAATTATTTTCGAATGGCTGATCACTGTTTTCCCGGGATAACGCGCCAGCCGACGCGGGTCCACAGAAATAATGGCAGGTAAACAATGACGACAAGCGCGATACAAAAGACTGCATTCCGAGCTCTATGGTCAAGCGACCTTGAAGCGCATTGGAATCCAACGCCTCTTGATCTCATATCAGGGAAGAAAAGTCTTTCATGCAGTCGTAGATTTCTCAAGTTTGGAGAAGTATTCAAAACATGCAGGCGTGGGGGTTAATTATTTCATTTCGACTGTGGACATGTGCAAACCCTAACAGGCGTTTCTCTGGAGACTAACAGTAAGTCCTCGCTAATGATAATATAACAATTACTCATTTAGTTTTTTTTTAACGAATGTTTCCTTATATTAGTACAATATTCTCAAGCCGCTCCAATTTGGCTACTATTGATCAATGGATTAATAAATTAATCACGTGGGACAATCGTCTGTCCTTCCGTTTCCGACACGCAATGACATTCTCTTTGCTTTCTAGAGATACATCCAAAACCGATTGAGGAAGAAGAGAACAGTGCTATCCATTGATCTCGTGAGCTCGTAATAATTGAATCAGCCTTATTTTACGGAGGTTCAAAGAATTCCAGTACTACGGATCTACTTTGTCTATCGGTAAACTGCACAAATTTTTGTCATCTAACTTTAAGGGTAGTTTGTAAGGTCAAATGTCAGTAAAATATAATATCAATTTTAATATAATATATTTTCGAAGATGAGATAAATAAACGTTGTATCATTGTGCGAAACACATAAAGGGATAGTTTCGATCTTTAAAGTGGACTGTATTAAAAGTTTAGGTAGACTGAAATCCGGGAATACTCTGATTGGGAAACAAAATGGAAACTCATCTTTGAACGTATATACACCTTTTATTTACACTTGTTTAGGAACACTGAACACTATTTACATAACGGTTGGGTGTTGGGTGTAAGATGGTAAGAAACCAGAGCTCACTTAGATGCCCAAAAGGCAGAGCTAGTTTTGGGTGTAAGATGGTAAGAAACCAGAGCTCACTTAGATGCCCAAAAGGCAGAGCTAGTTTTTGTAACATTTATATAAAATAACTTTAGGAAAAACCTATTATTGAGCACATGCTCACACCTCCTCGCGAACGAGAGAGAGTGATATCGCGTCACCAGTCGTGCCAATACAATTTTTGACACTTCCGATGCGTATAAAAATGGGGAGGCAATTCTGCAGTATTGCCAACCTAAAAATAGATTTAATCTAAAAAAGGTGTTGGATATTGTTTCCAACATGCTGGGGGGCCTAGATAATAAAAATCCAGCAAAAAGAAAAAGAAAGCAATCTTTTCTTAAATATGTTTTAGCAAACAATCAACTGATGATTGTAGTAAATGCTCAGTAAAGAAAACCTATTAATCCTTACTAATTAACAAAATACACAATAAATGTAAAGATTGCTAAATATAAAATAGTTTACAAATATAAAAATATTTATAACAAAACATATAAAAGTTTAATTTTTTAATTGCAAAAAATATCATCAATCGGTAAGACAGCAACCTTAGTCACTGACCTTAAATAAATACCTTTTTGGGTTTTTACTTCTACAACTCGTACTTTATTGTCTTTCCCAGGTATAACTTTAATAATGCGAGCCATTGGCCACTTATAAGAAGGTACATTATCCTCCCTTAAAATTACTAACATGCCTTCCTTAAGGTTAGGCATAACATTACGCCATTTGGGCCTGCTTTGAAGTTGTGTTAAGTAGTCGTGATACCACTTCTTCCAAAAATGCTGCTGCATTTGAACACACAACCTCCAAAATTTAAGTCGATTTTGAGGAACTTCTGTTAAGTCGGGCTCAGGAAAGCTCGTTATCGGAGCGCCTACCAAAAAATGACCAGGGGTTAAATAATCTAGATCTGAAGGATCTTGGGATAGGGCTGTAAGTGGTCGGGAATTTAAAATTCCTTCTACTTGGATAATTAGTGTATTAAATTGTTCATAGGTAAGTTCATTGCTACCCATTACTCGCTTGATGTGAAATTTTGCACTTTTAACTCCGGCTTCCCATAAACCACCAAACACTGGAGAATAGCTTGGTATAAAGTTAAATTTAATTTTTTGATCAAGACAATAATTTTCAATTTTTTCAGTTTCCTTATAAAATTCTTTAATTTTATTATCAGCTCCCTTAAAAGTGGAACCATTGTCGCAAAAAACATTTGCGGGCTTCCCCCTCCGCGAAATAAAACGCTTGAAAGCAGCTAAAAAATTTTCAGTTGTTAAATCTGAAAGAAGTTCCATATGAATTGCTTTAACCGAAAAGCACACAAAAAGTGCTATATAAGCTTTGGAACTTACGGATTTTCGAATTCGAGATTGTTTAACGAGGAATGGACCACAAAAATCTACTCCGACATTTTGAAAAATTCTAGCTGAACAAATTCTTTTTTCAGGTAAAGAACACATTAACTGAGAGGAACATTTTGCCTTGAATTTAAAACAAGTTACACATTTATGTAGCTGTTTTTTAACTAATCGAATTCCGTTTATAATCCAATAATTAAGATTTAATGAACTCAAGACTTGTCTTGGTCCTGCGTGCAATAAAGTTAAATGCTCTTTTATTATAATTAATTTGGTAATATTACTCTCTTTTGGCAAAATCACGGGATGTTTTTGATCATATGGGATGTTTGCATTTTGCAATCTACCACCTACACGCAATAATCCATTACCATCTAAAAATGGCGATAAAGAATTTAATGACGATTTCAAAGGAACGTTAGAAAGTAAAAAATTAATATCATCAGAAAAATAAAAGTTTTGCTCATATTTTATAATTACCTTCAGAGCATCTTCTAATTCAAAAAGCTTTAGACTTCCTTTAAGTCGATCCTTAACATTATTTCTAGAATTATGCAAAAATCTAAGTATATAAGCGACAACTCTTTGAAGCTTGGTAATGGTAGAAAAATCTTTAAAAAATGAATTTGGTTGAGTTTTTATAAAAGTTATTATTTTTTCTTCTGGCAAAGAATCAGGAATTTCTATAGAAACCTCATCATGATAAAAATTAATATTAGAAAGCTTATTTGGGCCATGAAACCAAAGCTCATTTGAGTGAATTTCTAGAGGCTCTAGACCTCTTGACAAACAATCAGCAGGGTTTTCCTTGGTGTTAATATACAACCATTTAAGATTTGAGGTTGAATTTTGAATTTTAATAACCCTATTGGCTACATAAGGGTTTAATTTTAAAGGGTCTGACTTCAGCCAAGCCAGCACAATGGTTGAGTCAGAATAAAGAAATACTTCGTCAATCTTACATTGTAATAAATAAAAAACCTTTTCAGTCAAGTTTGCTAAAAGTAGGGCACCATTTAACTCCAATCTAGGAATGGTAAATTTTTTATTTAAAGGGACTATTCTTGACTTTGAACAAATTAGATTTACATTAACTCTATCAGGAAAAATTGTTCTTGCATAGATGACTGCACCATAAGCTATCGTGGAAGAATCACAAAAGCCTACAAGTTCGATTCTAGTTGCGTCCGTAAAAAATAAATTACGGGGTATTTCTAAAGTTGGCATATTAATAAAACCTGTTACAAAATTTTGCCAAATTTCCAACAAATTATCGGGCAATATTTCGTCCCAACTGAGCTTACACATCCAAATTTTTTGCATGATAACTTTAGCTGCCACCAAAATTGGACCTGCCAAACCCAAAGGGTCATAAAATTTTGAAATTAAGCTAAGAACTTGCCTTTTTGTTAGACACTCATTATGATTTATAATTTCAGGAGTTGATAATTTAAAATTGTCACTAATAGTATCATAAGAAAGACCTAAAGTTTTTGTCGTAAAATTATTTTTACTCATATCAACTTCGTCAAAATTTTGTTTTTCTTTAGGGATATCACTTAAAATTTTTGTTTCGTTAGTACACCATTTATGTAAGGAAAAAGATCTTAATTTTAATAAAGAAATTAATTCATCCTTAAGTTTTATGGTGTCATCTATTGTGTCAGCACCTGTCAAAATATCATCTACATAAGTATTATTTAACAACGCCTTTGCTGCTAGAGGAAATTTGTCACCTTCTGTGTGAGCGAGCTCAACCAAACACCTTGTTGCTAAAAAAGAAGAGCTTTTTAAGCCATATGTGACTGTTTGTAATTGAACGTATTGCAAAGGACCGTGAGGCTCTCTCCACAAAATGTTTTGAAATTCCCTATGTTTAGGGTTTATTAGTACCATTCTGTACATTTGTTTTATGTCAGTCGATAGAACAAACTTGTGTGTTCTAAAAAGCACGAGAATATCAAAAAGCTCATTCTGTACAACTGCTCCATTGTATAAAAAATCGTTTATACATTTTTTGCTTTTTGACTTCATGCTGCCGTCAAACACGACCCTAAGTTTCGTAGTCTTTTTGTCTTCCCTTATTACGGGATGGTGAGCCATGAAGTAAATTGAGCCACTATTTAATTCATTTGGATTATAATTAACAATTTTAGCATGATTTAAATTTAAATAATCATCAATAAATTTTTTGTATTGAAGAAAAAGATCAGGGTTAGCTTTAAACCTTTTTTCAAGATTTTCAAATCTCTTTATTGCAACAGAGAATGAATCTCCTAAATTTATATCAATTTCTTTTAATGGCAATTTTACTTGATATTGATTATTAATTACTTCAATCGAGTTTTGGAAGGAACATTCACAAGCTTCCTGTTCACTGGGGTATTCTGGAAAAATTTCAGGAACTTTTTCAGTTTCCCAAAACTGAGTTATGGTTTTGTCAATATCAGAGTAGGTGGCATGAAGTGCAACAAAGTTGCAGGCAACATTTACAGGAATGGACCCACTCACAATATACCCAAATAGGGTGTTTTGAAAATATAAATTGTTACATTCAAATTTATCAGATAGCAAAATTTCAAACGCTACGTTTGCACCCAGCAAAAAATCAATTTGACCTGAGCTATTAAAACTATCATCAGAAAGCTGAATATTTTTAGGAATTTTAAATGTAGAAATATTAAAATTATTATTGGGCAAATCACTAGTAATGGTATCAACCACAGCACATTTTATGTTTTTTGAATAGTCATAAAATAGAGATTCAATATTTAAATTTACAGATTTGTTACTTGTACTTTTAATTTCCGATATACCAATAATATTCAAAGAATTATCAAAAGTTTTTAAATTTAATTTTTTAATTAAAGTACTTGTAATCAATGAGATCTGAGAGCCTGTATCGACTAGACCTCGAACGTATACATATTTCCCATTTGTGGATTTAATTTTAACCTTAACAGTGGGTAAAAGAACATTGTCATGTTGAAGATTAAAATGCATTACTCTACTTTCACTTGTAGGTTTTTCCTCGGAAGGTTGTTTGTCCAAATGCAGCAGTGTATTATGATCCCTCTGACACGTACCACACCTAAACAACATTTTACACTTACCAGAGTGATTATTTAGACATAATTTACAATAATTGTGCTTATTAATAAAAGAAATTCTATCTTTTACAAGAATAGATTTAAACTTTATACAATTATATAACCTATGACCAGCAATGGAACAAAATGGACATTTTACACTGGAATGTTTGGCTAACAAACCAAAAACTTTTTCCTTATTTTTATTAGGTTCAAAGACACTACTACTTGCCTCCAGAGCAATAGCCCTATTTTCTAAATAAGCTAGAAAGTCATTTAAAGTTGGCAACTTGGAACTATCTCGGTCAATCTGATATGCCCTGTTGGTAAACTGATCTACCTTTCGACTCAAAATACAAACCAAAAACATATCCCAACTATCGATGGGTTGATTTAAATTCTTGAGAGCTCCAATTTGTTGCTTTATGCGACTTACAAAGTCACGAAGTGCATAGGCAGTTCCCTTTTGTATATTGGGGATGTCCAAAATAGAAAAAATGTGAGAATTTATTATCATAGTCTCATTATTAAATCTATTGTTTAAAATACTTAAGGCCTCTTGATATGAGGAATTAATTAAAGGTAAATTATTTATTAAGCTTAACGCTTCGCCTTTTAAATAATTTCTTAAATAAAATAATTTTTCAACATCTTTGAGCTGTTGATTTTTATCAACCACTGCCGTAAAAATGTCTATAAACGATTTAAAATTCGTCAAATTTTTTCCATCAAACGTGGGAATTTCAATTGGAGGTAATTTAGCACAAGAAATCAAATTACCACTTTGATTTGAAACAGGTTGGACCTGAGGTTGAGAGGTACTGGCTGCCAAACTACTACCGTTTTTAAGCAAATTAGGTTTGGGTAAACACTCTTTAATACTTACAACTACGTCAACATAAAGGGCTTCCACATCCTCAATTGAATCATCATAATTGCTATCCAAACATAAAATTTCAATTTGTATGTCTTTCAGTTTTTCATAGTTATCCTGTAAAATTTCCTTACGAGCTAAAAATTGCTCAATTTTGGTTTTATTACTTGGGTCACCTTTATGAGTAGAGATAAAGCGACCTATTCTAACCATTGTATCGATTGCTTGCTTTTTCTTTGATAACAACTTTTCTATCTGCTTTTTAGTCGACATTTTGGCAATTTAAATATTATAAAACAGTAAAATAAGTCAAAGTAATTACAAATCAGATTACAAACAAATTAAAAGGATACTACATACAAACCTTGATGATCAAGGAATCAAAACAAAAATAATATATACTTTCAGTAATTGATAACAATCAACCACTTTATTTTGAGGTTAAATTGACGTAAGACTATATTCACGACACTACTCCGGCACCACAGAAGACAAAACGACAGAACCAAGACCTAGAACATTGAGAGAACTGGAGCACTTTTTATAGTGCATTGTTTCGTTAGGTGGACAAACCGGTAAAGTAGATTTCTTACTCTCACTCCGCTATTTTGCTGGTGGCGCTGATGACACTAATGACAGTACAGAATGCCTCGTATAACGCACAGGAAAAAATGAAACTTTTGGCGGGATTATTGGTTTCAACACCAAAAACGACCACACGGGACTAATAAAACAGACAAAACGGCACTGTAACATCGTTAACCGATAGACTAACACGATCACATGAGACACTGCGATATTTTCACTACTTTCGCGGTACTTTGTTACTCTTTCAAACTCTTCAAACTAGTCAAAGTTATTCAGGATTCGGTTCGAACTGACCATTTTTATGTGCGAAACACATAAAGGGATAGTTTCGATCTTTAAAGTGGACTGTATTAGAAGTTTAGGTAGACTGAAATCCGGGAATACTCTGATTGGGAAACAAAATGGAAACTCATCTTTGAACGTATATACACCTTTTATTTACACTTGTTTAGGAACACTGAACACTATTTACATAACGGTTGGGTGTTGGGTGTAAGATGGTAAGAAACCAGAGCTCACTTAGATGCCCAAAAGGCAGAGCTAGTTTTGGGTGTAAGATGGTAAGAAACCAGAGCTCACTTAGATGCCCAAAAGGCAGAGCTAGTTTTTGTAACATTTATATAAAATAAATTTAGGAAAAACCTATTATTGAGCACATGCTCACACCTCCTCGCGAACGAGAGAGAGTGATATCGCGTCACCAGTCGTGCCAATACAATTTTTGACACTTCCGATGCGTATAAAAATGGGGAGGCAATTCTGCAGTATTGCCAACCTAAAAATAGATTTAATCTAAAAAAGGTGTTGGATATTGTTTCCAACAATCATATCTGCTCCCGAAACTTTCTTCCCTTCCCTTGGCCGTTTCTATAGCAGCACGTGCGCTGCATGGTCGCTTGACCATAATGAAGAGATCGGAATGCAGCCTCTTGTATAGCGCTTATCGTTATTGTTTACCTGTCCATTGTTTCTGTGGACCCGCGTCGGCTGACGCGCCATCCCGGGAAAACAATGGGAGGCTGCCGAGGTACAAGAGCGCGACTGAGGAAGAAAAACCAGGCAATCAACGACCCGAATATAAAAAAAATTCGATGAAAAAAACCGGAACCCGATGCTTCTTTCAGTTCCCGATCATTTAACGATCGAAAGCAATCAAGATCTTTCAAAATCGCTTCATAATTGAGCGAGATACGAGAGATCAGCCATTCGAAAATAATTTCCGAGTGCGCGCTCGCGGCCGGTTATGAGTGTGCCTGGAGTATAGAGAAGCGGAAGCTCCGCCCCCGGCGGCTTGGAGGTCTTTTTCGTCCGCTTGCGTTACGTTTTTAACTTGTAACTCGCGCGGGCGGGCAAGATATGGACTCGGGAAAATTGCAAAATAACTAAGCAAATAGAAAATTCCCTGCCCTTTTCTTAGAGTCCGGCTAGAACCCCCTAACCCTCTCCGTTCTCCCGCTATGCAGCAAAGACTTTGCCGGCCCTTAGCTCCCTTCCTAATTGTCGAATCAGGTCCTTACAGGACTCAAATTAAAGCTCAAGAGAAATGCCATCCCGTGGCAAAAAAATTTTGTCCCCCACCCCCCTTCTTCATGCCTAAAAACGCAAGTGAATAATTGACATTTTTTATTTTGCGCGCCAAGCGCGCATTTGCAAAAAAAAATTTTGCCAATGCAGTCTTTAAGGTAATAACAAACGCGTAAATATAACCCTGGCAGCTTGCGCTATCTCAATTAGAACACGCGTAACAAGCGCTTGAATAACCCTCGTTTCCCGCCCATAACTGCCCTCCTAATTGTCCCCCCCCTCCCCTCCCTCCGGCCTATCAAAGTGCTTGATATTACCCTTTTATTCATAAAAAATCGAGGCCCCAACTCCACTCCCTTCCGAGAAATAATTAATTGAATTTTTTTTTGCATTTAGAATGACGGGGGGATCCTACTTGATCGACCGAGAAAAAAAAACTCGATTTTATCGTTCCACTTTCGAGCCGTTGATTCCGCCGGATCCCCGCCACTATACATAATCCATACATTATTTTGTTAATAATGCCACCAAACTGCCATAATGTTTTAGTAGGATTTCATGTTTGTCGAATAATTTGTACAGTTTTTTAATAAACATTTAAAATTAAAATTTTGCACTTTAAATGAAAGTTTTTTAATTTGCATATTACCATTACTGATGTCTTATCTTGTTAAAAAGAATTTTTAGGATATTTTAAAGTTGTGCTTAATGTCGTTGCAACAACCATGAAGTTTGTGATTCCTTAATAAATTAAAAAATCAAGTTAATTTTACAAATATGCTTGAATTTGAACAAAAATATGTGAAATTGATTTGATTTTGATTAATTTATGAAGGTCTTTAGGGCGAATAAAGAAAAACAAATATTTGAGAAATTATTAATGTTTTCAAAAAAAAATATTTTTTTTAATTTAGGAGGTCACGTTTTTGAATCTATACATAACTTTTAATTCTAAACAACTTTTCCTAATAACATTTTGCTGAATTTTCTGAAATAAGGGTAATCTATTTTTGTACAATTTTTATATTTTTTGACGCCGTTTGACTTGCAACCATTCCAAGTACACCTAATATAATTATCAAACATGCACCAACTTTTATCAAGAATAAGATTTTCTGAGAAATTGGTAATAAAAACAAATCCCATATGTGCACACTTAAATGACCACACTGTATATTTGTTGACATCAATTTTGGCTTCCTTGCGGAAAATCCCTAAGAAATGTATAATTTGTTTTTTATGTAAGCAATAGGAAAATCGTTTCACACCATTTGAATTATAAAAAGGGGTCGGCAAAATGAAGTACTTAATTTAAACTAACCTGAACTAACCTAAACAGCTCATAAACATTTATTAACTTGAATAATAAAACAAATTAATACATACAATATTAAACTAGAAACATCGTAGTTTTTTACGATTTGAATATTGTTAGCAATGCATTCTTCTAATTGATTAGCAAATTTTTGCATAACATTTTGAAGAACGTGACGTGGGGTAGCATTGATTTCATTTCTTATCTTTAATTTCAAATCTATTACATTTCTGGGGTTATTCACAAACACTTTATGCTTAAATAGCCCCAAAGAAAATGATCCGGAGCTGAAGGATCTGGGAATCTTACTGGCCATGGCATCGTACCATTTCTTGAAATTTGTCTGTTCGGAAATGATTCTCTTAAAATACCCATGCTTATTCTCGCCATATGACTTGTTGCCGCGTCTGGGTGAAACTAAAAAAAATGAAGCCCAATTATTCTAGACGATGAAATAGCACGCCACACAGTTACTTTAGGGCAATGTATAGTTTGTATAGGTCGGTGATGAATTTCCCGAGGATTTTCTTAAGCCCAATAACGGCAATTTTACTTATTTAAATCGCCGTTGAGATAAAACTGTGCCTCGTCACTCATGAAAAGGTTATTTTCGATACCTTGGTAATCATCATAAATCAGACGACAAGCTGCAAGTCTGCTAATATTATCTTGATCATTTATTTCCTGAGCTATTGCGATCTTACGTGGATAAAAATTCATGCGTTTTAACATTATCTCGTGCTTTCATCACTCTAAACAAGGACGGAAGCATGTTTAACAGCGTTTTTTTCCGACTAGCAATAACTGCATTTCTTACTCTTTCTTCGTTACGTTCATTGCAGGCAGTTCCTGGTCTTCCACTTGACTTTTTGTCTATAATAGATCCCAGTTGTCTCAATTTATTTCGCCAAGCCAAATATTCTTACGCTGAGGACAGTGACGGACATTAAAATGACGTCGAAAACATCTCTGAACAGCGATTACTGAATTTCTCAACATAAAAGACACGATGTTGTGTAGGCCAACGCTCCATTGTGACAACGGTCAACAATTCTAACAAAACTTCCAAAGCCTACTTTTTCATTTAAAACTATTTTCATTCAAAATAACCGAATCATTTTTGTGTTATTAATGATACAAAATGGGTAATACATCTTGCCGAACTGTATAACAAGCACGAATATCTGCACTGACAAAAATGGATTTACCGATGTCGTGGGTTACAGAATTAGAGCTACTTTAACGCACGTTTCTACGTTGTTCAAACTGAGCCTACGAATTATCACAAATTATTTAAAACGCTACAGTAACTCAGCTTCTTTTGGTTCGCCTCAACAGAGAAATATCAACATTTTAAACACATTTGAGATTACCACAATTCTTTATTTTGTAAGCATTTTATGAGATACCTGAACTGAGTTTTTGGATTGGGAAAGCTAAATAACGCAGATGAAGATCCAAGTGTCTCCATTGAGGTAATGAACGTAGGTTCAGAGGAGATGGCAGATATATCGCTGGATGAAATAAGAAAAGCCCTAGAGAATATGAAAAATGGCAGGTGCCCCGGTAAAGATGGAGTCACAGCGGAAATGTTGAAACTGGGGGGAAGCAACCTCGAAAAGAGAGTCCAGATCATTTTAAATAAATGTCTACACGCGAGTAAAGTACCAGAGGAATGGTATAATGCCGAGGTAGTGCTTCTGTTCAAGAGGGGCGATCTTACGAATATAGAAAACTACCGACCAATCAGTCTGCTGTCGCATCTCTATAAACTTCTCACCAAGATCCTCACAAACCGCCTTTCAAATAAATTAGACTTCTGCCAGCCGTGGAACAAGCGGGATTTCGCAGCGGATACAACACCATTGATGACTTGCAAACACTACGTACAGTGATAGAGAAAACAACAAAGTATAATATACCCATATACCTAGCATTTGTAGACTTTCATAAGGCGTTCGATTCCATAGAAACACGGTCCTTTTTAAATGGTTTAAATTACGCCAGAATAGACTCAAGGTACAGCGAACTTATAAGGAATATCTACCAAAAAGCAACAATGCATGTGAGAATCAATGATAACACTACAACGGGACAAATAAAGTTAAACCGAGGAGTCCGCCAGGGTGACACCATATCACCAAAACTGTTTACATTGGCTCTCGAAGAAGTCTTTAAAACACTACAATGGCAGGAAAAAGGTCTGAAAATCGATGGATCGTATCTTAGCAATTCACGATTTGCGGATGACATAGTCCTCATCTCAGAAGACCCATACGAGTTGAGAACAATGCTGGAGCAGCTAAACGAGGCATCTAAAGCTATAGGTTTAAAAATAAACACTGCAAAAACCAAAATCATGAGTCCAGAACAACTACATGTATCCCTAGATAATAGCATAATCGAAAATGTCACCGAATTTGTATGCCTCGGTCACACCATTAGATTGGGGAAAGAAAACCAAAGAGCAGAAATATCAAGAAGAATTGGACTTACTTGGGGGCCGCCTTCGGCAAACTCCAACATATCCTTAAAAATCCGGAAATCCCTATAAACCTAAAACGTAAGGTATATGACACATGTATTCTGCCCGTGGTTACTTATGGCCTCAAAACAATAGCCATCACAAAACAAAGTGAAAACAGATTTAGACGAACACAGAGAGCGATGGAGCGCGCTATGCTGGGGGTGTCCTTGCGAGATAGAATAAGAAGCGAAACAATCAGAAGGAAAACACGGATGGCTGACGTCATATCACGTATGGCAGAGCTAAAGTGGCGTTGGGTAGGTCATGTCGCGAGACAGCAAGACGAGAAATGGACTATCAAGGTGACACACTGGAGACCCAGGGACACCAAGCGAAGCAGAGGTAGACCACAGAGACGCTGGATAGACGACATTGTAGAAGTGGTTCGAAAGAACTGGTCCCGAACTGCTAGAGATCGACAGATTTGGAAAAGATACGAGGAGGTCTATGTCCAGAAGTGGATTGAAGAAGGCTGATGAAGAAGAAGAAGACTAACTGATTTTAAAGTGCCGTTTTGACCCAGACGTGCATTATTTTAACTCATTACCATGTGTAAATTATTTTGAGTTGAGATAAGTCATAAAGAGTGCTCTAAAACCCCATGTCGAGGGTAAATGGCCGATCGAAAGGTCACGGAAAGTTCCGAATTCGCGCTCGTGCCGATTTGGCGCGGTAACTTCATCCCATTGTTATTAGTACCTCGTGCACGTCACGTCGTCATGGACCACATAACTGGACTTGCTATCCGCGCAATCGTTGATCGGCGGGATCTTTTATCTTTCTTCAAAGTTTGTTCTCCTTATGCAGGTGCTTGAAAATGAGGATACTCCAACTTTAGGACAGATTAAATCTATAGTCGTTAGGTAAATCGTCGTAAGCTAGAACAACTGAAAGGTCAAGTTTTGATAGCTTGAATCATGAAATCTAGCCCGAGTAGTAACGCATCACAATTCCCATATTGGTATCTGGCAGCATAAACAATGAATTGCTGCAGCCCACGTCGCATGTGTTCGTCAAACCCAGTTACAATTAGCTACGGTAGCCTTAGCTTACCAATATTTTAAGTCCGCTCTAGTGCATAAAATAACCCATCTTCAGGGCTTTTATAACTTACGAACAGTGATTCGGTGCAATTTCTTCGATTTAGTTGCCGTAATTCATGGGTCTGAGCTGTCCCCTATTAGCAACACGCGTCGATCTAGGACAACTCATATTTGAGTTATATCAACTCGATATTTTGCTCAGAGTGGAGCCAACATTACTTCGTGAGATTATCCAATTTTAGACCGGATTTAAATTTAAAACACGTTTATTTCTAAGCTGCTGTTTTTATAAAAATACTGCTACATTTTTCTCTATGTTAATCTATTGTTCCCCAACAGTTTAATTTTAACAAAATTCTTTTAGCTTACGAAAGTTTTACTAATTGCATTATTTCGAACCATTCGAGAATTTTAGCCAAAAGGGAAATGCAGGAAAATTGTAAGAGAGAATGTTTATACAAGTTAATTGAAAAGCGAGAAACTGGCTTTCGATCCCTATTTTGAACTCTTGGCTTTGGGCTTGTTTAAACTAATAATTTAGGAAAATCTTGGCTTTTAAAATTATGAAATAATTCGTTATAATACGAGTTATTATGATTCCCATTTATATTTTGCTAAGTATTTGATTTGCTTCTTTCTTATCTTATATTCAGTTTAATTGATATTGGTATCACCTGCAGACCTGCACACATATCGTTAAGGTATGTCCAGACCGGCGCAACAAACAACGTAAATGATTCGCGAACGTTTTTGATAAACATTCAGCTGAGCGACGAGGAACTGTAAATTGCATGCATGCGATGCATTTATAGTATGTGGTGCAATGAGAGGGAAAAAAAAAGAGGAGAAATCATCGTTACTGGATTACAAGACTGTTTAGACGTAGGGATCGTTATATGTCTCCAAGTAATGGCGCAGTTTTGGCAAGTTGTATTATGCGAAATTGACCCAAAATATTCACTATACGTTTTTAATCAACTGATTAACTATTTAGAAAGCGTAAACTTTATTTTGTAATTTTTTTTTATTAATAATGAAATTAAAAATTGTGATTGGAGTAGTACTTTAGATTCTAGTGACGTGGATGAGAATTTAACCGTTTTTTACAGAAACATAAATAACTTAATTGACAGGTACATACGTAAGGTAGTTATTAAAAAATCGAAATATCCTCTGTGGTTTTCAAAATCAACAATAAAAATTATAAACAAAAAAATATTGCCCACAAAAAATGGAAAACCTATAAAACCTTAGCTGATTACAATCATTTTTCCGACTTGAGAAGGAGAGTTAAGGTTAGCTTGAAAAGTGACTATAAAAATTACATAAAGAAAACAGAGGGCAGTTTAAAAAAAGACACTAAATATTTTTGGTATTTTGTACATAACAGGAAAAATAATAAGTCACTTCCAACCAAAATGATCTTGAATGATTGTAGTGCTTCTAATAATACAAAGATCTTCGAACTTTTTTCCATGTACTTTACCAGTGTTTTTGAACCTGGGGATACCCCATCTCTAGTAGATTCTAATGACTCTCAAAATATTTTCACCATAGTTCATATCTCAAAAGAAAGTATAAAAAAAATGTCTAAATAATCTTGATGTAAATAAGGGACCTGGTCCTGATGGACTTCCTACTCTTTTTTTAAAGTCCTGCCCAACATTAACTGAACCTCTTTATATTCTATATAACCAATGCCTTTTGTCTGGAGTATTTCCTAAATTATGGAAAATAGCTTAAATTGTGCCAATTCACAAATCTGGAGATAAGGCTAATATCTCAAACTATCGCCCCATCTCTCTATTAAATCACTTTGGAAAGGTTTTTGAGTCAGTCATTTTGGAACAACTCTTCTTCAAGGTCAAATGTATCATAGATCGTAATCAGCATGGTATTTACAAGAATCGCTCAGTTCTCACAAATCAGGTACCATTTATTCAGCAAATTACTGAAAGTATGGAGGAGGGAAGGGATATATGCTCCGTATACACCGATTTTTCCAAGGCCTCTGATAAAGTACACCATGCAACATTAATGACGAAACTTGGAAATTTCGGTGTGCATGGGGGTCTCCTTAAACTCCTTCGTAATTATCTAATAGACAGAAGTCAATTTGTGGCTGTCAATGGAATAAGATCGGAATCTACGAACGTGACCTCGGGTGTCCCACAGGGGCTCCACCTGGGACCAATTCTTTTCAGTATTTTTTTAAACGATATCGGCAATTGTTTTACTTATTCTAATTACTGCTTGTACGCTGACAATCTTAAAATATTTAAGTCGATTGGGACTCACAATGATATTATTGAATTACAGATGGATATAGATACATTTCTGAATTACTGTGTTCTAAATAGGCTTTTCGTTAATCTAGATAAATGTCAAATATAAAAAAAAATAGCTTACCTGATTTTAACATAGATCTTTTGTTGAATAACGTTAAATCAAAATATGTTAATACTATTAAGGATCTGGGAGTGGAGTTGGATTCCAAATTACTTTTTGAGGGCCATATTGAAAAAATTGTACAACGGGCCAATCGTAACTTGGGCTTCATTCTTCGAATGACGTATGGCTTCACCGATTTTAATTCGTTAATAAACTTATATAATTCTACTGTAAGACCAATCTTAGAGTTTTCGACCGTGGTTTGGAATCCAATGTACCACAAGTATGTAGATAGGATTGAGAGCGTGCAGAAGAAATTTGTTAATTCCCTTAATTTTCGTTTTAACAGACACAGACATTTTTTTCCCTATCATTTGAATTTGACTTTTTATGGTTTACAGACTCTTGAATCTAGGCGGAAACTTTTCAATGTGATTTTCGTTTATAAAACGGTTAACAACCTAATTGATTCTGAATTTTGTACTAACTACCTTTTATTCAATGCAAATCCTTACACACTTCGCAATAGACATACATTTAATATAAAAAGTTTTTCTTCAAACTATTTCTCAAATTCAACTCTCATTAGATGTGTGCGCTTATACAACAATTTACCTCAAGGGGATGCTAATTTCGACCTTTTCTTTGTCAATATTGGACGTTTCAAAAGGTTTGTAAGGAATCGCAGTGCTTAATAACTTACATTGTTTCAATCGTTTCTAACCTAATTTTCTTACATTAATTTTATACACTTATTTTCTCCGGAAATTGTAATTGATTGTATTATTTTGTTTCCTCCTGTTATAGGGCAGCTGCGACTATCTGTTGGAGGACCAATTCCTTTAAATAAATAAATAAATAAATAAATAAATTTAGCTAAGCACTTCTGCGTTACGTCTTTTTAATAGCACACTTTATTCACACATTACGAACTTGATTTCCAAACCCCTTACGAAAATTTAGAAGTTCTACGAGCTAGTATTACAAATACATTTTGAGTGATTATCAACTCCCCCGAAAGTGCTCACCAATATGTTCAATTCTGCAAAAAAAAGAATGATAACATGTTTGGAAATAGAAGAGGGACAGGTCTATCATTTAGTCACCTTTACTTTTTACCTAGGTTATATTTTAAGAGTTATAATTCAAGATATGTGTGATTGGTTCCACGGCATACTCTAATGACCTTTTTTTTATCTTACGTTATCATCTTATCTCATCATGAGGGAGACGTAAAGCAACTTATACAGAATCTAAACAGTAAAAAATCTACTAAAAAGTTGCTTGGGTTTTACCGATTTTTAAAAACTAGATAACAAAAAAACGGAGAACTATTTGTAGTAGGTACTACAAATTATGGTAGTCGACAAGAAAGTTATCCGAATAAGGGCATCCGAGAATGTCCTTACATAATTCAGGAAACGCATACCCAGACAATGCAGAAATTAAACGATTGGGCTGGAATTTTTGGGGATAAAATAATGAAAAGTATTTAAAACTGCTCCGTTGAACGTTGGAAATTTTTGAGTTCTGTGGTTGGAAATGTTGTTTAAAATGACAGGATCATTTTTTACCATTATAAAGCTCCCGCTCAGAGTGCAGCAGCTATCAATGAGTTTTGAAATGATGGATTTCCAGGATGATAGGTAGACCGCTTTAAGGCCATATAAATGGTCATCGCAAAGTCCGATACTTCGCCTTTAGATTTTCTGGTTTGAACCTAATAATGTATTATAGAAGCTCTTGGTAACAGAATAATCGACAAAATCTAAAGATTGGTTGCTTCCTTTCTCTAGATTCATCCGCAGACGCGTCGGTGAGGCCCTAGAATCCGACGAAACGAAACAACATCGGAGAGTATACTAGACCCTAAAAGATGGATGGACAATGGCAGATGCAGCTTTAAAGCGACATCTCGTGGCAATCAAATGCATCACCTTGCGCGTCTAACAAGAATCAGTCAGAAACGGAAAAGAAAATTCCTGAGACTAGACAAGCCTAGTACCAATAATTAGAATACAGAATAATCGATGCTTTGCAAAAAATACCTAAAAATATGAGAAACCTTTGTTTTATCTTGACATCTCGTCTATCTGCTAGGTGTTCGGTTAAAATTGGCGTTATTCGGGGTTTCTACCCAAGCAATTTTTGCTACTTGGTGCGGATACGAGCCCTATTTAATTACTGTTAGAAATCTTAAAGGGGAGGTTGGTATTATACGATCGTTTTAAGTAATTCATGAAATAAAAGATTGAGTGATAAATAAAGGTTGATATAATTAAAATAGTTAACCAAATAGGCATTGCACCTATATTTCTTTATAATCATTGTAGATCTAGCTCTTACATTTTACTAAACTTACGTATATCCAAAAATATTTTAATCTTAAAAATTGAGTTTTAATAATTAATGTATCGAGGGGCAGAATGAATGTTATTAATTTGTGTGTCGTATTGTAAATTCATATTGGTATGTTCAGTTGTTTAATTTTTTCTTAGATTTTTTTTCAATGGTATTCAACTATCTATTAGAGAATCCGTAGACATAATTTCAAAAAATTCCCCACATTGCTGAATGATAAAACTTTAGTGCAGTTGGTTGGTAGTCTCAAGCTATTCGTCAAAGAAAAAAAGGCTCAGATAAAGAGAATTAAAATTATTAGAGGCAGCTTAAGCAAATAACTAAACCTGAATTATTGTTTCGCCCACGACCTTAATTGAATCAACAAAAAAAAAAGTCGGCACTTTGAATTTCTCGCAAAAGATCAAAGCGCGGCATTCCACCTAAGGGAGGCTCTTGATACTTTACAAGGCCGATTTACTACTGATTTAACTAACTTTAAATAAGATAAATATCGAAACGTTTATGAGATGATCGAAATGTAACTTTTATAAGAGAGTAAAAGAGTTAAATACGTAGTATAGGTACCATACAATCTTCTGAATATAGGAGGTACATGTTCTTAATAAATACTCGTAATAAATAATGAACGCAAATTTACCAAACATGTGCTATATTTAAGAAAATATAAATCATCGTTATACAATACCAATGTTAATTTGCTCGTACGCTTACTTTGTCCTTGGACGCGCGAGTTACGAATGACCTGCACCAACAAATTTGTGGAACACACTAAAAAATTGCAATAGCTTAACCACACCAATACAAAATAATAATGTTTATTTATGTATTTTGAATATTGTTAGTTTGATGAGGATATAGTTATTTCGCACTACATGCATATCACTTTCTCTAAATTTTTGTGAAAAAGGATATTTCACTTGTCATTACAAATACATGTTGAATTTTAACTTTAAAATAAAGTAATTACCGCGCTAGACGGGCAAATATACATACATGAGCGTTAAATTTCGACATAAGACAGAACATGGCAAATAAATGGTAAAACTGTCAACAAGAAAGCGCGAAATTTAAAATACGCCACTGAAAAAGTAAAGATTAGTTGCTACTTATCACTTGGATAGCAAATAGAGATATGTTTTCTGTTCGGACTTGCCCGGGTTCGTGCTTTGTTTGCCCGGATCGAAAACAACCAACGAGAAGCGATAAAATCCGTCTTTAGCATTAATATCGTGGGGACCAAATTTTACGTTCTTCACCTATAAATTTTGACAGTTCGCCGGTTTATTACACTAAAAGAAGTACTAAAGCGATTAGGTAAACGCTTTACACTTAGCTAAAACGAATTTTAGCTAGTATGAAGTACTTTTTTAATGAATATAGTTTATGAGTCTCAGCTAATTGGCATTTCAGCAAATTTTGTAAAATCAAAAAAAAAAACGAATAAAATTTATTTTTCAAAAGTTTTATTAAGCTGTGCGTTACTTGGTGATATACAGGGTGTAAGAAATTCGTTTATCACTATAGGAATATCGTAAACCGTAAGAGATACGAACACGGTTAAATGGGGACAAAGTTGCGTAATTTAGTGGTTAGTAATAATTCAGAAAAAAAACAAATAGAATTCGAGTACTTCCGGCGATATTCAAAAGAAACCGAAAGATTCTCAAATAGGCTTTTTCAGTTTGCGCCTTAACTGTAAAAAATAGAAGAAAACAACTTAAGGCAACTTTTTTTTATTCACTTTTAAAATATCTAACTAGTTTTGTCATACAACGTTTTATTTTTCTGGAACCATCATTAGTTTCACTTTTTTAAATACGGACCTTAATTTTTTAAATGTTTTAATGTTCAAAATTTTCATTAAATGTTAATACAGTGTGTCCGCGGATGGGGGTACCCAATAGGGAAGAATTCTTTATTATTAATTTTACGACCAAAAGTCATTCTTTATAAAAAATTCTGCGTGTTTAGAAAATGAATTTACGATAAAAAAAATGTAAATTACATGTACAGGGTGTTAATAAATTAGGAAAATATGAAAACGCTTCAAGAGAGAAGTACCATTATTTATTATTTTTAACAAAAATTTTATAAAACAAAGTTGTTTATAAACTAACGTGCAGTCTAAATACAAATTTTGAAATCAAAATTCGAATTTTTAAAAATAAAATGGGTTTTATGTAATTATTTGAATATTACAAAAAAATCAAGATAGTCGATTTTGTATACGTTCATGTTACGTCATCATCTTACTTACATGTGTCAGTATTCTGATTTCGTGAAGGCATTTTCGAAAATGTTAACCAAAGAAGAGTGTATTTATTTAATAAAATGTTACGGTATTGGAAATCTGTCTTATCAATACGCTATAGATTTTTTCATGAAAAATTTCCTATTACGCCGGTGTCAAAAAAAGCATTGCGAAGATTATTTAAAAAATTCAATGAAACTGGGTCGGTGATGAATGTAAAGAAATCAAAGAAAAAATACGATCAAAATGATGCAGCTACATTATTAGCAATAGGGTCAGTTTTAGATAACCCGAAATTATCTTTAAGGAAGCGTGCACAAACAGTGGATTTAAGCAAAAGTGAATTACACACAATTTTTAAGGAAAACAAAATTATACCGTTTAAGCCAAAGATTCTTTATTATTCCTTTGTGTAATAATAAAAACTAATGCAAACAAATTATTAATTTGGAGAAACCTTGCTAATGATGTTTTTAATAAGCCAAATTTTATAATACTAAGACCCGTTTGTATCGTTCGCCTAAACATTGATTAAACGTTAATCAATGATTATTTCAAAATATCTGTTGTGCCGTCTGCTAAATCGATTAGTAAAATATCAGTGACTAACCTAAAAGTTTAGTGCGTGTTTTTAGGTTTGCCAGATTTGTTGGAGATAATAAATTTGTAAATAATAATCCGGAAATTCTAGATATTCTTGATTTCGGATTTCCGTGCAAGATCTATAACAGAAAAAATAATTTTGATGAATTGGATAATTTAACGTTCGTTTTCATCTCTAAAAGCACGCGGAAAAAAAAATTCTGAATTTTACTACAATTGCAGATAAATTTACTACAAGTTGTTGTAAATATAGGGACAACAAAAATTTCTTGTGAATTTCTATATTATATTGTTTCTTTTTTCTAAACAAATTGTCCAACTATTCGACACAAGTTGTACAAAAAAGTTATACAAAAAGCTGATGAATCTAAAACTATTGTAAGAAATATATTCAAATACTAGTTTGGCACTTTATGCTATAAGAGTTTATAAATAATGTACACATGTTTTATGTTTTAAGAGAAAATTAAAATGTCTTGTTAACAATTTCACAATATTTTGTTGGATATATTTCAATATACTATTATAGGAAAATTGAATGTCTTGGTGAACATTTCACAGCTATTTGTTGGAAATGTTTTGTTAAACATTTCACAACCATTTGCAGGAGATGTCTTACGGAAACTAACGGAAGGGATAGAATGAATCTCAGAATCTCTGTTTGCAATGGTAGGATGCTACACTACTGCTAAAGTTGGAGTCAAGCAAATATTTGACGCGTGACACTTCCATCTTGTCATATTTGTCCAATACTAGGTTATTTCGATTTCACCAACTTTATTACAGCTGATACTTAGTCAGGGCCGGACTGACGAATATTGTTATTTATAAACCTTTGCAGAAAATGATTGCTGGGAAATTGGTCTAAGAATATGAATTATAATATAAATAAATTTGTTTTGATAAATTCTGTGCATTGTTATGGTGGGATTCAGGATTGACCATTAATATCACAGGTCTTAACAAAAGCAATCTTAGTAGTGTATAACGATTAAATTAATAAATAAGATGTGGATCTGCAGCCCATATGATTTGACCAAATCGACGAGAAGGTAACTCGGTTTATGTATATCTCTTTTTAGTCATATAAAAGGATAAAGATACAAATACTTCGAGTGGGTGGTAATTATTATAATATAAATTAGCCATTAGTAACTTTTATATTATGAGTGGCGTGCCGTATTTAACACCCATGACAATATGGAAGTGTCACGCGTCAAATATTTGCTTGACCCCAACTATACCTGAAGACTGGCTTCGAACAGTCGAGAGTTGGCATCATGGCGCGACGTACTGTTATTAAAGCCGAGCTAAATAAACTCAAAAAAAGTGAACTAATCAAAATAATAATTGATGGGAAAATTCCAGAAGGTATCGAAGTCAGTGAGCAACTCATTAAATATGTGGAAAGTGAAAAAATCAGTGAATTTTACGATGCAAAAAGTGACCAACCTGCAGAGGCGAGCCACAACCTAGAATCACAGACGTCAATGGTATCCATAAAATGCGACCTTAGGGTTGCAAAATGTGAAGCTGAGTCAGCGGCTAGACTTATACGGGAGTTGAAAAGAACTATATCTAATCAGGAAATGGTAATTAATTTACTAAAAATTAATGCAAACTTAACAGAAAATCTTAAACATGCACAGTCTAAAAGCGATGTTGCCGACCTGACTACTAATAAAATGACCAACATTAAAAATAAAATTCCTTTAAATAATAAATCAAAGAAACAGGTCGTATGGGGTTCTAATGACATTAAAACAACCATAGGGGCACCAGAGGATCAGAGTTCATTTGCCGCAGCGGCCAGAAGTGCCTGGCTATACGCTGGACATGTGAAGAAAGGCAGGTACAAAGTGTGAACAAATCAATGGATCTGATAAAAAAGTTTCCCAATCACAACTTCTCAGTTGAGGCTCTGCCTTCTCGAGAGGACTCTGTGACTATATCTTTTAAGATAGGATAGGAGCCGATCTATCTTTCTTGGAGGAGCCTAACAGAAGTTCAACGTGGCCCAGGGATGTTGCAGTTAAACAATTCAGGTTTTTTCGAAAACATCCCTTTAATCACATCAGTAATCAAAACCGTGAACAGGGATGGCAACAAAAATCTCAGAGCAATAATAGATGGCAACGCCGATGAGATTCGGTTAAATATAAAAATCGTAAGTGTTAATCTACAGCGTAAGTGTAATAAATACTACAAATTTTCTGTAGATTTTTATATTTGGATAGATATAAAACCTGACAGTTGTTCAAGTTTCTACAACGAATTGTTTTAAATTCCAAATTTTATACTTGGAGTAAAGTTGCATAGAAATTGTGAAAGAAATTCACATAAATATTATTATGTGTTTTACACAATAAAATTTAACGAATAATAGTATAGTCTTGTCTCACTTATATTGATAGAACGTATATTAGATTTTACAAGTATCAGTTTAAAATTTTATTACATAATGGCAAAAAAACGGTAGTAAAAATTTCAACGGGCACTTGAGATTTTAAAAATATTTTTAGTATTTTTTTTTTTTTAACAAATGTTAGGATTAATGTTACAACCTGTAGCAAATGAAAAGATACATTATTGCTGACATTTTTTATTTTTTTTTCCGTGCACTGTTTTACATTTACTTAATATCAGAAGAAGACTTGGAATTTGGATATTTTATTTAATAAAGGGATTTTTACCAGCGTTTATTTTCAGGAACAATAGTGTAGTACTCATTGATATTTTGTTCCAAATAAAATTTCTTTCATTAACCGAGATATTGTCAGTTTTCTTTTTATTTTCTAGCAGATTTTTATAACGAGCACAAATGTTTGCTATAAACAATTGTTCTTTCGCAGTAAAGCTTATACAGCGTTCTCTTTTCTCTTTGTCAGAATCCATCGCAACAGAATGGAAACAGAAACTATTTTTTATTTACTTTAAACCAAAACCAAATCAGAGTGTCAATGTACTCAAACTGAATGTTGAAAAATTATTATAACCTATAAATTCAAATAAATCAATCGATCTGAAGTGAGCAAATAACCTGAACTTTTTGTGCTGGCAGAATTGCCCCTCAGGGCAGAGCCAATAATAAAAAGAAAGAAAAGAAAGAACCTGAACTTTTAAAAAACTGCACTGTTGCCAAGTGTATTCTCCGGTCAATTAAACGGATTCTTATATTTGGTGGTGCAACTCATGTACCAATAATCAATGATTAAAAAGCAATCATCGATTAATTAATCAATGTTTTCAGAGTAAAAAAAATGTAATATTAAAATAAAAACACACTCTTAAGCAGGAGTAGATAATTTCGATTTAATTATTAACAGTCCAAAATAAAAGAAAGAGTCATTTAATTATTGATTAAATGTTCAAACATATTTTCCTGAGCAGCGCTACATTTTTAGATTTTTCCCTAGCAAATCAACTACTGCGCCTAATTCTAGGGAAAATTAATTCTTCTATAGAATTTATTTCCGTTTTATAAATGATGTTTTTTAAAGCCCCCAACAAATAAGAATCAAGTGAGGACAGATCCGGAGATCTTGCTAACCAGTCTACAACATCTCTTTTCCTATACATTTTTGAACAAACTCTTATTTAGAAAATCTCGTACTCCAAGGGTATTATGGGGAGGAACCTTGGGAGGAACCCCATCTTACTGTAACCACAAATTTCGGAACAGCGCCAGAGGGATTTCAGCTAAATACTCTTGAAAATCTGTTCTTAAAACTGAATATATGTTTCTCCATTTAATTTTTTATTGAAAATGTATGGTCCTAATATTGTATTGGCACACATTCCTATTAAATTTAACGTGTTTCCGGATTTTACGGTTTTCCATACGATTTTCAATGCTCCAAATATGTTTATTTCGTCTGCTGAAAATTCCACAATTGGTAAATTTAGTTTCATTTCACCAAATAATACAGTTTAAAAAATCGGGATTTAAATTTATTTGGTCTTGTAGCGACACACAAAAGTTCATTCGTCTCTCTGGGTCACCTGGATGAAGCTTCTGTGAGATACTTATTTTGAAAGGTTTGTAATAAATACTAGTTTTTAAAACTCGCCATACTTTCTTGTGGTTTACGAGAGGAAGATTAATGGTACTTTTTATTTTTCAAGTTGAAAAGAAAGATTATTATCTACCTAAAACAGGTAAAGAACTGATTCATGAAAAAAAAAATTAAAAATGTTTAGCTTAATTTACCTCGTTTATGATTTGATCCTCGGTTTAATCCCTTTCTTGGTTAGTTACCCTCGAGTTTCTGAAAATGACAACGATGTGGTTGGGGACATTCTGGGTTAGTTTCAAAGTATATTTCCGCAGCCCTTGCACTTCTTTGACAAATATAATACATTTTTTTAGGTATTCTTTTGAATATCATTTTAAAAGAAATTGTGATTTTTTAGCATTCTTTTAAGGATTTAGTTTTTATTATTACAAGAAGAACACTCAATTATTAGAAAGAGAAGGTCATGTGCAACACACAGGGCTGGATTAGAAAAATCGAAATGAAAAATAAATTACTGCCTTAATTCTTTTGTGAAATTAACGTTTAACTTAAGGTTTTGAATAAACATGCTCTAGGTCTTTTTCTGAAAAATTTAAAATCCAGGCCCGTAATATAAAGGTGAAACCGAGAGTGAAACTGATGATGGTTCCAGAAAAGTAAAACGTTGTATGGCAAAACTAGTTAGGAATTCTAAAAGAGAATAAAGAGTTGCTTTAATAAAGTGTCATTTGTTTTCTTCTATGTTTTACAGTTAAGGCGCAAACTAAAGAAGTCTATTTGCCAATCTTTCGGTTCCCTTCGAATATCGCCGGAAGTACTCGAATTATATCTGTTTTCTTTCTGGATTATTAGTAGTAACCAAATTATTCAACTTTGCCCCCATTTGACTGTCTTCGTATCTTTTATGGTTTACGATATCCCTGTAGTGATAAACGAATTTGTTACACCCTGTATACTACATTTTACAAAGAAAATTTAAACAGCAGTTTTAATACCTTTTCTTACATTTTTGAACAACAAAACTAAAATAAACAATTTTTGTTCTAGGTCTGTTGTTGGCCCCTAAATTTACATAATAAATTAGGGTCCCAATTAAAAAAAAACTATTTAGTCATTCAAAAGGTGTCATATTTAGACATATAAATATGTATATTTAGAGGGTAGTCGTTGTTGACTAGTTAGGAAGTAAGCTGGTTAGAGGTGGGGAGCATGCAGTTTGAAATAAACTTTGAAGAGTACAGGGTGGTCGACTGAAGATGGCCCCGTACATTTTCTTGGAAACTGCAAGAGCAATAAAAAAAAGTCCAAAAGAAAAATCAATTGGTTGTCAAGAAATTGTTATTCCATTATATTTTTGTGTATTCAGGGTAACTCGTTTGACTGGAGTTAATACCAACTTTCGTTTCTTAAATAGAATACCCTATATCTTCCAATACTTTTGAGTTCTACACAAAATAACAATTATTTTTTACCAGTTAAACCGGATATAACTCAAAAGCCGGAAGTATAGTACTTTCGATTTAACCAGAAATTGAAATAGACAATAAAAAGTAAGATAGGGACATGTAAGCCGTCTTGCTATAACACGTACCGTTAGAGAGCTAGAAGCTGTCAAAGTTCAAAAATGTCATTTTTCAATAGTCGATATCTCGGAAACTATTAAGGTTAGACTTATAATAAACTTATTAAAAAATAATTGCTATTTTGTGTAGAACCCAAAAGTATTGGAAGATATAGGGTGTTCTATTTAAAAAACGAAAGTTGGTATCAACTCCACCCAAACGCCTTACCCTGTATACATAAAAATATAATGAAATAAAGGTTTCTGTGCAGGGCGTTTTTTTTTTGTTGATATTATAGGGTATAGGCTAAACGGTAAGAGACACAAAAAAACTACGATCTACGCTAATTAGATTGGTTTAGAAGATACAGGGTGATTCTCAAAATCTGCGGTATTTGTTATCTCTTATGACTCGGTTATTTATGAAGATAAAAAGAAAGTTTCAATATGAAAATTCTGTGACTTTTTACGTAGAATCCAGTGGCGTATTAAAAAAAAATTTAGATGTGTTAATTTTTGAGGTATTATCGAAACTAGCATTTTCTTAAAAGGGACACCCTGTATCTGGGTGTCTCAAAAAATTGATTTTTTTATTGCGATTGCAACCATATATAACACTTAATGCTTTGTTCTAAATAGCTAAAATACCAAAAAACAAAAAAATTTTTAGTTGGCCATGGATTGACTTTTTTAAGCGTTTGTTTTTGTTTGTTTAAATATCATAAAATTCATTCAAAATTAAGTATTGGTTTTAACATTCGTTGTTAACGAAATATTTTCGATTATATTTTTCTAAAAGAGGAGTCTAAAATGAATATTTTTCAAAATTATGAAAAATTAAACATGTTTGAGTGCTATATTGAGAGTAATAAAAATAAAGACGTAGCTTTGGACCTATATTTTCAGCGTTATCTGGAACGACGACAGCCAGAAAAACAAATATTTCAAAGATTATATCACAATTTAAGTGAGTATGGATCATTTGGAAAACCAAGAGGTAAGATTTACAATAAGGGAAATAGAGAAAGAGATGAAATAAATACATTAGCTTGTGTTGCTGCTGATTCGACGGTATCTAGCCGTAATATTAAGAAAGATATTGGCACATGTAAATTTAAAGTTTTAAAAACGTTAAGAAAGCATAAGTATAAACCGTATAAAATAAGAAAGGTTCATAACTTACATCCTGGAGATGAAGAGCGGCGTTTAGAATTTTGTCGTTGGTATTTGCAACAGATTAATCGGAATCCCAATTTTTTTCAAAATATAATATGGACTGACGATGCTTTTATATTTAGCGAATGAATTTTTAATCAACAAAACAATCGATATTGGTCAAACATAAATCCTTATCAGACGGTCGCCAGGGTACAACAAGGACGGTTTGGGTTCCATGTATGGGTGGCGCTACATCAAAACAAGGTCCTTATACAGGATTTTTAATGAAGATTTGAATGCTGAAGGATACATCCAAATTTTGGAAGAATGTGTAATAATCGAGTTTGATAATATGCCATTAGCTGCAAGAAATAATGTTTATTTACAACAAGATGGTGATCCAGCACATAATTTTGGCGAAAATTGGCTTGGTACATATGGACCAAACAGATGGCCTCCGCGTTCTCTCGACTTTTATTTTTGGGGATTTATCAAAAATGAAATATATAAAATCCGAAGTAATACTATAGAAGAACTTAGAGCAAATTTTATTGATTGCATTGGAAGAGTGCCAAATATTCACATTAATAATGCCACTCGTTCAGTTACAAGCCGAGTCCAAAAATGTATCCAGCAGAATAAAAGACAATTTGAGCACATTTCGTGTTTAGGCACCTATGCTCATTAAGTATATGAGATAATTGTTTAGTTGTTATTATAAATTTTTGTTTTTGGTAGTTATTGTTGTTTTAGTTTATCAATGTTTTAATATTCCTGTTTACTGAGTTTTTAATATACCTATTATAAAATAAAGGAATAATGATTCAATCCATAGCCAACTAAAAAAAATTTGTTTCTTGGTATATTAGCTATTTAGAACAAAGCAAAATATTAAGTGCTATATATTGTTGCAATCGCAAGAAAAAATGCATCACCCAGATACAGGGTGTCCCATTCAAGATAATGCTAGTTTTGATAATACCTCAAAAATTCACACATCTAAATTTTTCTTAATACGCCACTGGATTCTACGTAAAAAGTGACAAAACTTTCCTATTGAAAGTTTCTTTTTATCTCCATAAATAACCGAGTCATAGGAGATAACAAAAACCGCAGATTTTAAGAATCACCCTGTATCTTCTAAACCAATCTAGTTAGCGTAGATCTGATTGCGCCTTTAAACTAAACAGTAAAAAAGAGAACGGGACACATATCTTAGTTTTTTTGTAACTCTTACCGTTTAGCCTATACCCTATAATATCAACGAAAAGAAACCACCCTGTACATTTTTCTTCTGAACTTTTTTTATAACTCTTACAGTTTCCGAGAAAAGGTACAGGGTCATCTTACGTGGACCACCCTGTATTCTTGAAAGTTTATTTCAAACACTAATTCCAAATGTTCTTAGGGTAAAGTTAAATTTAAAATTGTTGTATACAAAGACTACTTATTCAAGAAACAATAGAATTACTAAATCACATTTATAAAAACACCTTTTTGTTATATCACTTATGTCGAAAAATCGTGACCTAAACGTGCGGAATGTATGAAATCTAACTGGTCTACTGGTAGAATCATCCTACTGCTGGAAATCGAGATTTCTTCTTTTTCCGGTAGTTGCTGCAATCTGAGTATTTTGTTATCTGAACTGTTACCTGAACTAACTGTGTTAGACAAGATCAGTCAGATTGATTATTCCGTCTAACTGTATAACCCTTAATATTTACAGTCACTTAATTTGTTTTTCTTTTTTTTTTCTTTTTGTCCACTTTCATTCCTTATTCTTTTCCTTCCACTCTTCTTTTTCTCTTTTTTTAATTACTTCATTTTTTTCTTTCTCTTCCCTTCTCTTTCCCTTTCCCTCCCTGGTTTTTTTCCTAGAAAATTAAAATATCTAAGAAAAACCGATCCCATTCAAACTCGTAACCCTAATTTCTCAGACATGCCGTGTTAAAGATTCCCGCATATTAAAGGAGACATCCGTAGAAGTCATGTCAATTTGGGTCTTTCTTTATAAATTGAAACTCAATCCCAAGAGTAAATTAATAATATACAATTATTCACGAAATTGATAATACTTACAGTTATAACGTAAAAATGTTCGCGGAGAAATTTAGACTATTTTTAATCCATTTTGCATGGATTTCACGACAAACGTAAATTGACAATAAAATTATGCCCTGGAACACGCAAACTTTAGATTATCTATTATCATGATATTTGTTTTTGTCGTTTCTATACGGATCGATCATTCCTACTAATATAACACTCGTTGATGTGGTATATCGTTATAAAAAGTAATCAGGTTAGGAAACGATAACAAGAATATTCAATACGACAAGAATTATCTCAAAAAGTATAGGTACCGATTAGGGTTCAGTTTCATGGAGTCTTGGTGTAGTTCCATATGGAAGGGATGATATTTAAATTTTCTCGTGGTGCGATTAGCGGTAGATTGGGTTGTGTCACACAAGTTAGCTAAGTGACGACTACTGACCTGGGGATTATCTTCAACATGAAGTAAAATCTCAATTTCTTAATCCTCATTGGAAGCATTCCGGTTTTCCACGTTTCGTTTCATATTCAACGCTACCATTACCATCAAACCGTTCCATTAGCATTGAAAAGATTGTCTAGTTGATATGCGTCTATTCGGGTACTTCGCACCCTAATCCTTACCAAAAAAAGATAATTTTTTTCTGCTTCGCCCAGTATATAAATCATGTCAATTAATTAATTTATAGGAAAATCCATAACTATTTAATTTTTATATTTACATCACTTACGACTTACGAAATAAATTAAACTATTTTTACTTGCTTAATTGACATTTCAAAATTTAACAATTAGCCTAAATTTTTGTTTTGCCATAACCAACTTATTTTATAACGTTAGTCTCGTTAGTGTAATAAAAACAAGGGTAAAAATGAGAAAAATCAAAATTAAGTCGCAAAGTATTAAAAATAGGTATATGACATACTGAATGAAAGTTGAAGAGTTTTATAAAACCTATTAGAAAAAATAATAATATACAGAGTGTGCCGTTTAAAAAAGTTGATATTTTTCAATTTAAATTGAAAAAAAAAATTTAAACGTTGAGATTCCATTAAGGTTTGTTTTTTTATCAATTGTGTGATATTTAAAACCCATTTTAAGCAAAATTTCTCCTAGGCTTGAAATACTACAAGAAATGTTTGTTTCGTCGTTGGTAAGCCTCTTTTTTAGGTAAACCAGTGTAGGTACAGATTGTTCTTCATACATTTAATACATTTTCCTTTTTAATAAATCCAAATCATTCTCGCCAATACTTCTAAATGTGCCACAGTCACTTTGCTTCTTTCTGGGAATGATAGGTGTCAGTACCTACTATATCCTTTACCGAAGATAAAGAAGTAGGGGAGAGTGTGGCACAGCGGACCGGCGGGGCACATGGGGCTTCATATATATTTCTGCTATAAGTGGTGCCATCTATTTGGTATTACCACACATTACAGTCCGTACGCAGTTCTAACAGTCTGTAGTGAGAAATAATCGTGGGAGCAGCAAGTACCGCTGTAGTGTTCAGAAAAGTGGTTTTTAGAACAACTTCTGTAACATTTGTTTATCTTCGTTGTCTCTAAAACGATTGCAAATATTAGATTTATGTTGTCTTACTGGATGCGTTTAAAACTGCCATTAATAAGGTAATTAAAAATCACGATAATTTATTTTCATTAAACATCTAATTTCCATAACCTAATTTTTTTAATCTGTAATGAATAATAAAGTAGTGTGCCGGTGCTTCACAGGACGATGATCAGTTCATGTGTGTAAATTTCGATGAACAAAGTTTTTATATTTCCCAAAAATAAGCATTATAATTTCAATTTTTATTCAAAATACCTAAACATTTAATTTTTCGCCAAAATAATAATAGCTTATATTTATTTTCTTATTTTTCTACCAGAATAAATATTCAGTTTGTAGGGGTTCAAAAAGATGTATGCTATATTGCTAGTTTAATTCATGAAGTGTTCTTAGTTGAGTAACCGTGTTTTCATTATTATTAAACTTGCCTTAACCTTTTTTATTATAATTAACATAGCGGTCCCATGTGCCCCGACGTATGGGGCACACCGGACCGATTGTATATATTTAAACTATTTTTAAATAGAGGTCACATCAAATTAAATTTGGTAAAAACATGTATGTCGGTTGATGTCGGAGAGGTGTGGCTTCTACATCCTACAAAATCAGTTTTTTATCCACCACCATAAACAGATACTAACACGCATCGCCTTAAACGGGTCTATGTGCCCCACCCTCCCCTACTTGTTAAAACGAACGTCTCGACTAAAGCATCACTTCATTTAAAATCTCTTTTCAGCAAAGATTGGTACATATTTTTAATTATTTCTTTAGCATCGGGAGATAAATGTTTTCTTCTGAAAGTGACACTACAAGATGCCCCACCACTCTCAGCACAAGCGCATGGACGCTACATTCTAACACTAACACAAAAAAAAAATATCACGCGCCGGTAAACCAAACACTAATGTAACAAAATTCACTCGTCGGAAAACCAATTGGAACTAAAATTAATAAAAATCAATTTGCTATTAATTTATATATTATTAGGTATTTATACCTACTTAAAATGATATAGCAATAAGGGATGCAAGTAATTTGTACTTCAGCTCTGCCCGAAAAAATGTAAATTTGAGCCATTTTATGGCTATAGGGATAATTAGGGTTATATGGCAGTCAAAAGATCAACGGAATAATGTAAATTTTACTATACATCCAGATACCTGAAAAAAATCCTTAGGTCGTCATATCGTAATGCTATAAAAGAAAACAGAATAATAGTATATTATTAACCAAGGTTTAGACAGCCATCATTATTACCCGAGCGGTTAAATCAGGAGGAGCGGAGCGACGAGGGTTTTAAGACGCGAGGGCTATAAGCTCTCTAACCCGTGGTTAATATAATATTTTTTCCACTACTACAAACTTTTATAACACATTTATCTTTATAGTATTAATAATTGTATCGACATTTTATAATATCAAGCATCTCTAATAATCTAATATGTAATGATAATTATCTGGTTGCCTAACCACAAGAAATCACCTTTCAGATTATTCATGTTTATGAATTCATATTGTAGAATCAAAAAATCAAGTTACCTGCGTTCAAATAGATTCTTGAAGATCGGTCAATAATGGATTTCAATGCCTTATTATTGACCATGGTCAATAATAACTTATAAGGTAGAGAAAAACTATTTCTAACGTTAATAATCGGTCAATAATGTCGATGTAATAGGTTAATAGTGGAAAAAAATGTTTATATAGGACGTCACTTTTAAACCACTTTTGCTAGAAAACATAATTTAATAAGGTTAGTCTATAAACCAAAAATCATTAGAATAAATTATTATCACGTTTGAAATAAAAAAAAAAAAAAAAACATGTTTTGACGGCTAAATGAAATAATTTTGGATATAACTGGCTTAAATTGATCTGTTTTAACATCAGGGGTCTGCCATCAAAATTCGTATACGTATTTTACGGACATCCTGTATAATCTGTATATTTAGTCAAAACCAATTATTTTTCAACAAAGTGTACCTTTTTAATAGATCAAAATAGATTGATATTTAACCACCTATATCGTGCAACATAATATATATATAATATTGTCAACAACCCTCGCTACAGTGTCAGTAAAAATCAATGGTCGAATAAACACAACATTTTTCTTTCTTCAGTTTCCAGCGACAACCTGTACGATTACCTTTAGGGTTCGAGGGGGTGGCTTAAACCACCACCTCAGTGGTTTTCCCATCGGCTTCGTAATCAGTCCGCTCCAATCCGCTGCCAATCTATAGATTAAGTTCCTTCCCAATTCTATTTTCAATTTTGATCATCCGTAGATTTAGGAGGGATTAGAAAACAATTTAGTGGTTTTATAAAGAGATTGCATATAGTTTGGCAACTGGATAACCGGATAAAGTAAGTAGATTATCTTAATATTATATGAGAAAAAATAAAGAAATATAAATAGCGAAACACGCCTGTTAGAATGCTTTCATAAAAATGGTTTTAATTTTAAATTCTTCTTAAATTTAACAATCTACAAAAATCAATGCATGCATGTTACTCTGCACCATTGTAGTAATAAAAAGACAAGAAATAAAAACGCGTTCTTATTTTAACCAGAGAAGGTGTTTGTGAGGTATTTCTTTCATAATCTAAACATTATTTAAAAAATCAAATGCAGTGAACTATCTTGGACAGTCACTGTGCAGTATAGAGTGTCCGTTGTAAAGAAGTCTCCATTGTTCTGGAAAAAATATACCAAAATTAAAACAAACGAACTCAAAACGTTTATGTTTCTCAATCTATTCATTTAGTTTTACAAGTTTAATAAAAAATATGCCAATTTTAATAAATATATTTCTTTTCGGAATTTTTTCCGGTCACAGCAAATCGTTTAATCACAATCTCTTTTAAAATATCATCAACTTGGGTTTTCCTCACAAAAAACATTCCTGCTAATTGCCTTTTGTTTTTCAACGTAATCGATTATCTTCCCCTTATCTTTAAGCAAAAAATCTTCCTTTTATTTTAGCCATGTTGATCGCATTAGAATATTATCAAGAATTTAGTAATCTGTTTTAAAAACTTCGTCAAAATTAGAAAAAGTTTAATTATAATCTCTTTGAAAAAAATTGGTTATAACAATGTAGGTGTACAAGATGATTGTTTAGCAATTTTTTAAGTATTTTTTAGGAGCATCCATAGATCGTTATTAGATGAAAGAATGAAGAATCAAAAACTTAACATTGTTAAATAATCTGGTATTTTTAAATGAAACACCCTGTATGTCATATTTTTAATCGGTAGAGCTCATACTCCTGATGTTATATACTTTTGTTAATTTTTGAAAAAAATAGATTTTTTTTAATTAAATCCAAGGCAACTGTAGAAGGCTATACGACCATACTGACTTGCTTTTATCAAAGTAGTCATAAAGGATAAAACATAGAAATTCAGCTAAATTTAATTATTAACTTAACAATAAATGTTAACTCATCACTATCTAAGATAGGCAAAATTACACAAGAATCGAAACGAGCCTGGCTATTTTTGTGATTTTCTGTTGTCATTTATTTTTGTTACTTGAACACCAAGCACCATCATTGAAAAAAAGGCGTGACAACCAAAAAATTTTCGCCTGCGGCGCTATTTTTTTTTCGACATCTTTTTGTTTCTAAACTGTAAGTTTTTTTAAATTAGGTGGGGCGGTTGTATTAAAATCCGATTCGTTGCGTCGGTCCAAAGCATATGAGTTAATTTTATTGGGAGATATCAATATTAGTTTCCTAGACCATACTAATATAAAGACTCATTTTGAAAATTTTCTAAATTCGTTTAATTTTAGGCAAATCGTATAAAACCGTACTAGGTTCTCTGCGCAAAAGGCTAGCTTAGTTGACGTAATAATTATTCCCAATAAGAAATTGCTATGCGAGCAGGTCTATCATCATGATTTACATCACGTTGTCGATCATCAGTTAATTTATTCTTCTATATGTGTCAGGGTACCAATTTTGACCCCTAAGCTTATTGAATTTTAAAGGATTCGATCAGGCGAATTTCGATACAGATTTACCTAATTTGAACTGGGGAGTAATATTTGATCAGGACAGTCTAGATGACAAGGTTTGTTCTTTTACTAACCTTATTCTAGAACTGTCCGATTTGCAGGCTCCAAAGCGCATAGTTCGTGTAACTAAACCTAAATTTCCCTGGTTTACCGATGTCCTAAAAGTAATGAAAAATTACAGAAACCTCTTCTCTGAGGATAAAAAAAAAATTAAGATTGAAAAAAATATAAAAAGTTAAGAAACCTCAGGCAGTCCGCTACGAAAAGAGGGCTTATCTGGACTTTGTTAGTAGAAATCGAAATAGTAGAGCAATATGGCAAACACTAAATGAAATTTCGTCAAATTGGAAAAACCAGATGACATTAACGCTAGTCTGTCCATCAAATATATCCCGACGTGGACCCTGATACTATTTGCTTTTAACAAAACAGTCGCGATATGGACAGTGTTTTTGATTTTTCCTTAGTAGACGACAGTGATGTTAATTGGGCACTTTCCCAGCTTAATTCTAATGCTGCGGGTTCTGACCAGCTCACGTTGCAAGTGGTACAGCTCTGTTGTCCTTTTGATTATATCATTGCTTACCTACATCCTTAATACATCAATAAATAATAGTACATTTCCTTCAGATTGGAAATTGGCAGCTATCCTATCATTGTCTAAAGTATGCAATCCCAAAGGATTATTCAGAAATGCCCCCAATTGAGCATATTGTCAAAGATATTTAAAAAAATTATTTACAGGCAAATATTAAGTTATCTAAATGATGATAATTAGTTCTTCATTGGTCAATCTGGATTCAGGAAGGGACTCAGCACAGAGACTCCTTGGATAAATGTATTGGATGGTATTCTTGAGGCGGCAGATTTAGGAGGTTCTTCTTGATTACAGCCAAACTTTTGACACTCTCGATGCTGATCTTATGTGTGCCAAACATTATTACTATGGTTTCCAGGAGTGTTTAATAAATATGTGTAGATACTACCTGGTTGATAGATTACAACATATTATTTGTAATCACAAAATTTCGTGAAATTTATCATTGAACAGAGGAGTTCTTCAGAGGTCAATTTTGGGGCCTTTACTATTTGTTATTTTTACCATGGACTTGCACAGTCATACTGGGTGTAGCCCCAATCAATACGCAGAGGACAGTCAGATCTTTACAACCTTTAACAAAATCAATGCTCTTCAAGAGGAAGAACATATTAATAATTATTTCGATTCTATTTACACATATTCCAATAATAATGGACTGAAAATTAAGCCGTGACATTCTTTGCTAGCTAGCATCGAGTTGGCTAAAACTAACGAAGAGGTGGTCATGGCGCAGGTCAAAATTCCAATTGTAAGCGAATATAATAATTATTAATAATAATAGGAATTATTTTTCATAATAAATTAAAATATCGCAAAGGTTACCCAAAGAGCATGCTGTTCTTTACGTAATTTGTATAAAAACCAATACTTTCTAAGCCTAAAAATCAGTCGCTTGGACGCCAATTTAAAATTTAAACTCCAGAAAATTCAAAACTTCTGCATCGTCTTATTTTTGGCTTGAGAATTAGAGACCATATCAGTCATAAATTAGAAGAATTGAAGTGTCGAAGTTCAAAAGCCCGAGAACAAGTGCATCTGGGATGCTATCTGCACAGACTCTTAAAAAATGGAACTTCTTAATATTTAGGAGAAAAGCTGATCCTTCGGATTACCTTACATCATCGTAATATCGCTTTCAAATTCCCAAGCATCGTACAAGTTTGTTTAAACATCATCCGTCTCCTTAATGAGATTGCTGCGAATTTTCTAGGTCTGTCATGTGTTTTTTTTAAAGCTAGGTATAGGAATCTTTTGCTTAATAAATGTTAACTTTTTTGAATAGTTGATTTTCTCTCCTTATTTATTTTGTATAAATGGATTATATAACTTTTCTTACCAATCTTCGACAACACAATTACATTTTATAGTTTTAGTATAAATTTCACTTAATAGTCGCCACACTATCCATGTACAGATATGTACCTATATCTTACTTTATACTGTAGTAAGTTACACTTGTAAATTGTATACTTCAGTATGCTCGGTTAAACGCAGCACTGCTGTACCTCGCCGAGTTAAAAATAAAGTGAGATTGTTATAATTATTATTATCATTATATGAATAAACAATATCTGGACACAACATAACTCTACAATATTCTAAACGCCTTTGTTTGTCCATGTCAGAAAAGTATACCTAATTTTTGATTTTCATTTACTCGAATAATTTTGGGTTTTCTGTTTATCAAACCTGTAGTATGTTTCTAAAACGTTTATATAAGTTAAGAAAAATTTTTTACTAGGAATTCTTCTGTTACGGAAAAGCCGCCCAATTCTTGACGCGCCAAGCGTTGATTTTAATTGCTTTTTATTAAAACTGACACAATATTAACTTTTCCACTTCAGAATATTTTATCTTAAGAGTTTGAGACAACTCTAAAATATAAATTAAATAATTGTCAAACAAATAAACTTCTATGTTTCATTATACACAGCTACTTTGATAAAAACAAATCAACATGGCCTTAAAGCCTTCTGCAGCCTTAGATTTATATGAAAAAATTAATTTTTTTTTAGAAAATTAACAAAAATACAGTCGAAATGGTCGTTCTGTGCCGGTGCTTCATGGATAAACGATCAAGAGACAACGTGATTTAAAACACTTAATCTTTGTATATTATAGCGTTAAAAGTAAATAAAAACATAATAGAGCGTGTCCGGAGTTACGCAATACGTGTCGAATTCAAAGCAACGTGTTAGACAGAGACAAAAGATATTTGGAGAGTTGTCCATTGATGTCAAAGTCATGGTTTCGATCTGTCAACTTTAATTTGTTTTTAAACGTTCTTGTGCCTTGAAATTCAATCTAATGCTATAAACGGTTCTTTTCAGAGCCATTTTTATCGTCCTTTGGTATTGGCGGTAAGAAATTATTGATATTTGTTGTTATTATTAATTCATATGGTTCTACTCTCGAAGTAATGATGCACCGGAAAATAATCACCGTTTTGACTGTAACCATAATACATGTTTGAAATCAGGAGAATGAGCTGCAGCGATTAAAAAAAATAAAATAGAGGTTATTTAAATTTTTTAAGTTTTTGATGTTCTTCTATTTTTCATGATAAAGGATTCTGAATATTTATAAAAAATACTACTTCAAAATTGCTAATTGAAACTTTTTTGTAAGACCAATATCAACCGAGATATGAATCGAGTAAAATATAAACAATCACCCTGTACCCACATAATTTGTATTCTCAAAGTATTTATGTATACAAATTTATATAATACTGTGGTTAAACATAAATTAAAATACCCAATTTAACAATATAAAGTCGATAAGACGGGTAACAATTAGAAAAATGCGAAATTACCGTTTTCCCCCCAAGAGTAATAAAAATCTGTCCCTTGAAAGCAATTTGTTGATTGATTCTTAAAATAGTTTAGTGTCCACCGTTTAAAGTGTCCGTTAATAGGAGATAAAAATATTAAGGATAACTATGCCAGCGGCCGGTGCCCAAAAAAAGTCCGTTCACCGGAGAAATTTGTTGTTCAGATGTCCGTTAAGAGAAATTTCATTAAAATGTACTTATAATTATTTTAGCCATTTTTACTTTAGAAAAATCACATTGGAATTTAATAAATACATGTGTATTTTACATAAAACTATACCAGAATAACAATAAATGTCATTAAAAACCAAATATTGTTGTTATTTATTAATGCCGATGTAAATAACAAACGAAGCTCCTGAAAAAGCATTTAAAATTTATTTAAACTTAACCATAAAAAATAGTGTGAACAAATTCTGACAATCTGGTATCAAAACAAAAGAAGTACTTTATAGCTGCAAATAAGAAATGTTCTCTATAAAATAATAGTATATTAAAGTACATGTTTTATAAAGCATCATCTTATAGCACGCGTCCATGTTAAAAAACGAGCCGCTTGCGGCGAGTTTTTTAACGGGACAAGTGCTCTAACTGCTTTATAAAACACGTACTTTATACTATTTTTTATATTTTGTATTTTTTTCAATAAGAAAATACATATTTAAAAAGAAAATGAACCCTTCAAATTTTGTAAATTTGTATGTCTAAATTCTATGTTGGTAATACTATAAATTTACTTTTATCATAGTAGCCTTGACAATAAATAATATTTTCTTTGTGTCATTGTCACCAAACTTGTGTTTTAATATTTCATAAAGTTGTTCATAATTATAATTAAAAAAATATGGAGCATGATAATCTAAGTTCAACTCCCCCTGAGTTAAGGGATATTGCTAATAAAACGATAAATCAACTTTTACCAGAGAAATTCCGAAAACTTTCTTTTCTCATGGATCACAATAACAGGAAACGTCAGACGTCAACAGAATAAAACATTTAAATATTACCAATGCCAACTTTTAAAAAATAAAATTCGGAGTTCGAAATGGATATATTTCGAACTCGCTAGCGCGTTCGAAATATCTATTTTTCGAGACAAAATTAGAAAAAGAAATGTAACTAACTACAGTGACGTAACTACAATTGTTCCAAGTGTTTCATGAACCCGGGCTTGCTTTAGACTAAGAAATAAGTGAGCTTTTGACATTTGAGCGTTGCTTGAAAAGTTTGCCTCCGGCGCTTCGTCTCAATCCCAGGTCGTTTAGTAAAGTTTAGTTGCTGCCTATTAATACAAAATAGCAATTAGCTGTTAACGTTTTGCACACTTTTTTAGTTCAGGTTCAAGTAAATTCAGTAAGTTAGTTGTCAGTTGCGACCCATTTACATAAGAATCTGATTTCCTCCCTTGCTCTTCTCTCGAACTTAGCTCAGTCAAGTGGTAAAAATGTAAACAGTTATAGCCTCTGGCAGAAAGAAAATAATAGAAACTATTGACAAATGAAAAACTATTGCGACATTAAATATATTTACCTTCTTCCAGTAAACCACTTTTCAGTAAAGAAAATAAATTAAAACAATTTACACAAAATAAACATCTGTCCAGGCACCTACTTAAAAGTGTTCATCCAGCTGAAAAATGTCTTGGTCAGGTGTAAAATGTTGCTCTCAGGTGTAAAATGTCTTAGTCAGGTGCAAAATATCTTAGCCAGGTGCAGGTCAAATGTTGGAGCCAGAGTTAAATTGCCACACAGTATTTGAACTTGATAAGGGGTCCATGCAATAGAAAAAAATGTATAATTAGTACCGAAACAAACTGAATAAAACATAATTTTTAAATTAGATACTGAGAAACTTGAAGCAGTGAAAAAAATTTAATAAAATATAAAATGACGACGCGAGACTGATCTTAAAACATTGTATGTTCAATGTTCTTTTTACTAACCCCACACTTATGCAAAAAACGAGAAGAAAATAAAACTGCCTACTCCAGTAGGTACTTGAATTAGGAAATTCTGGAATATCGGGATCAGTAATCTCAAAATTAAACTGCCAGGCTCTACGAAATGTAGAAGTGACCCTAAAACATCAGGAGGCAACAGCTCAGTTACAGTTTTGAGAACAGCATGCCAATTAAGCCTATTTAAAACTGAGTTTTTAAATAGACAGATTCCAAAGTTTTTGGACTAAATGTCAGGATTAATATTACCATTATTCTTCAACCCATTTAGCCTTTTAACACTTAGGGTAAACCATATAGTTATTGGCACTTTAAGCAACATCTGATTTTATTTTTATGTTGTAAAAATTAAAATAATTATTTATCGCAATGGCTATAGCACTATAATATTTCATTAAGACTAAGGAATAAGGCTATGTAAACGAAACACTTTTATTTTAAATACAAATTTTTAAAATAAATCTCAAACTTAAAATACTCAATTATCGCAGTTATTGGCACTTTGGTAAGTATTATTGGCACTTGATCATACAGTTATTGGCACATATAGTTTAGATGTAGGTTTACCTACCTAGGTACAAATATTTTACAAAAATCTTTATTTAAATTCTAACCAATAAAGTCTTAAATAAGTATCACAGTTTCAGGAAACTTTAAAATTTATACATTTAAATTATTGCATGCTCCTATATTAAAGTGTTTAATGTATGCCCTTCGTAATGCCCTACTTAGGTACAGTAACAAAACTTTTTACAAAAGTGCATAAATGTAAGAACAGTGACTATTATAATAAAAATAAAGATAAGTACGTACCTATGCTTTGGTATAACAAAAATAAAAAATATTCTTAATTACCTATCTATACTTTGGATATAAAAAAAAACAACAAACTTAATAGCTAAATGTTAAGAACTAAAAGTAGAGTATATTTCTGTAAATGGAAATCATTTTTTGTAACAGGCCTTACAAATAAATGTTTTCACAATTGGTGGCATATTAAAATGCTTCCTTATACAAGTTAAATGAAATACCCGGGCACAAGAAAAACATTTTATACCATTACGCTGTGAAGTAACGTTGTAAGTGCAGATAAAACACATGCCCGAAACTGCTTTTTGATTATTTTCAAAATCCGATAATATATCACAAGTTTGATCTTCATCAAAACGGATTTGTTTAACATGGGTAGGTTTTTTCTCTGCATTTGCATTCTTTGTTAAAGGAATTGTTTCAAGGAAGGGAGTCTCTTGTTCTTGATTGTTTAAATAGCAATCGTCCAAAACTAATGGTTTTCTTATTGATTCCTTTGGTTCCTTATCTAGTCCCTGATTGTTTAGATTGCAATGTTCCAAAACTAATGGTTTCCTTATTGATTCCTCCGGTTTCTTTTCTAAAGTATTACTTTGAGTTAACCCGGCGTTTTTTATTTGTTGTACACTTGTCTCATCCAGTTGTGTCTTGTTTTGTAGTTGTTTGATCACATCATAAGTTACTTTCTCGTCAGAAATAATTTTGATTTTTTACTATTTTTATTTTCTTTTTTTTTAATTGCATTCGTTTTTTTTGCTTTAGCTTGTTCTAACCCTTTTCTTTTCCTTTCTTCCTTCTCTTCTTCTTCCCTCTGTTTTTGGCGCTTTTTTTCAGTTTGCATGTTTTGCCATTGATCTGATGTAAGTACAAATGACATCTTTTCTGAATTTTTAGTTCCTTTTCTCTGCGGTGTAACAGGCCAGATTAGATATTGTTTCATCAAAGGAGTATTATTTTTTTGTAAGAAACTAGTAGTCACTTCTTGTTGAATGAACATCTTCATTAGTTGCGGGAGCCTCGGTGGGAGAAAAAACAATTGAAAGATCTGTAATATCAAAAGTTTCAACATTTTCTTCTGCAGCATTAGACTCGCTTACATTAATATTCAAATTATCAGTTTCAACAATTTTTATGTTGTTGTTTATGTAATATTTTATAGGGGTTTCTTGCTCCACATTTTGGCTTAATTCTTTGGACATTTTGTAGACGTTATTCTCTTTATTTTCAAAAAAGTTGGATATTTCGTCCAAAATTTTGGAATCGTTTTTCTCGTATGTGACATTCTTTGCTTGAAATTGAGCTAACTTTTGTTGTCCCACCATCTGCCTAAACTTTTCATAGTTTAGAGTTTTTTGGATTATTATATTACTACTTTCACTTGTGTTAGTAAGTAAAACCTTTTTTTTTTCCAAGCATTTTGAAGCATCGGGATTCCAGGGGAACAAACCACATACACGAAAACCATTGGCAATGGAGTCAGGTTTTAGTTTTGGCAAAACGCTTTCCAGAATCGGTGCCAATTTTTCTCTGGATAATGATTCGGTGGGATGTTTTCTTCTCCAATCATTTACCCCCCTTTTCCACAATGTCTTTAAGGGTTTAAAAGCGGAAACATCCGCCGGCTGTAATATTCGTGTTGCGTTGGGGTAAAGAGCTATTAGGATTATATTCAACTTTTTACACAATTCACTAACTTGTAAAGTAAGGTGTGTGGTGTGTCCATCTACAAAAAGTATCACTGGAAATGCTACATTATTCTGCTTAAGATGTGTGTAGAAAATATTTCCAATATATCCATAAAAAATGTGTGATTTCATCCACCCATTTTCGGATAATGCTACTCCCCAACTTTTTGGTACTGACGAGCTAATCTCGAAGGGTAGACGTTTATAAGGGTATACTATTAATGGTGGTGTGGTTTCTCCAGCTGCCGAAAACGTAAATAATACTGTGATATTTGATTTTGCCTGACCTCTATCGACTTCATAGACGTTCTTCGACCCTTTTGGTGCAACGACAGTTTTTGTTTTCGGACAAAGTTGAAAGTTGGTTTCATCACTATTAAAAATTCTTTTTGGATCTTTTAAAATATCAAACAGCTGTTCCTCGGTTAAATAAGCCTCGATTTTTGCAAACCATCCTGGTATATCATTTTCACTAACGTTGGCACTTGCCGATGTTACTGCTTCTGGCTGCCTTTCAGTTACCGAAGGATTTCGACGTAAAAAACTCTTGTACCACCCCTCTCCTGGGAAACTTCATTTAAAAGGCGTTGGGCGAGGATGGTCGTCAAGAAAAGTTTTGACACTTATTTGAATGTCTTCCTTTCTCTGCGGAAATTCTTTTTTAACGGAATATGATACCCATTTGACCAAAAGCTGTTCTTCTGCCAGTGTTAAAATTGGTGAAGGTCCATGAGATGTTTTAGAGAATTTACTACTTCCCCTGAATTGCAAGGTTGATCTAGGAATATTATATTTTTTGGCCACGGCCTTTTTGCTGACACCATTTTCAATTTCTTCTAAAGCTTTGTTAAGTGTTTCTTCTGAATATTTTTTCTTGTAGGGCTCTGAGTTTGCTACCTTCGGCATTCTGTAAAAAATACAGTTATTGGCCCAGAGTATGAACAATGATTGGCACCGTGCCAACAACTGTCTGCGTTGCAAATTTATTTATTTTTATAGGTAGTAAATATTTAAAATGTTAAATTTATGGCTTTTAACATATTGTCGCTTTTTAATAAGAAAACAAACAAAACATAGTCATTGGCACTCTGGGCCAATCACTATATTTTTCTATTTTGTAAAAGACAGTTGTTGGCACCGAAGAAATTACACTTTCCCGCGCATTTTAACGAGTGTTTTATGGTTATAAAGCCATGTTCTTATCTATGTTAACACAGAAAAAAACATAATCGTGGATAATGCCGCTCGAAACAATAATTAAATGCTACCAAACACCTATCAATCCTTAGCAAATTATGAAAAACTCACCTGATCTTACAAGAACCAACAACACACGCCCCTTCCAACTGTCATAAAACAACTAAAATATAGGTTAGCTTGCAATGCTGGCGGTGACGCCGCAGAGCAATGTTGTCAGATATCATTAAAATTATTATGATTTTAATAAATATTGAAATAGCCTTAAATTCAACTATGTTACAAATAATGTGCCAATAACTATTGGGGTGCCAACAACTGTACCGTTTACCCTATGGTATTAAATCAATGGGGGTTCGGGGTATAAAAATGGGCTGTCGATATTTCTTCGGTCGCCTGTGAAGGTCCCTAAAACTGTCCACGTTTATTCACCCACACGTTTCGGTTGGTCTGTACAGGCATACCTCACAGGTCTACAGCAGCGCAAGCGGCCGGCTTTATGGTGTACTTCTAAATTTGTAACTAAAATAAAACTTTTTTAGAATTAGACATAATAACAAAATTTAGGTTTATACAATAATTAATAATAACAATTGTAATAAGAACATTATAATATTACCAGAAAAGATCGAATAACATTTAAAAAACTAATTCCGGAAATGTCTGAGTCGTCCGACACAAATCGTTATGGTCGTCTGCATCTCTGAAGCAACAGAGAGATTTACGCCACTTGACAAAGAGGAATTGGTATGCCATCACTGTTATTTATAAAGTATTAAATTTAGTTTTAGATTGCTTTTTGAGTGTAATTCATTATTTGGGCGACGCCTCTGGGCATGCGTTGGTTGGGTGAATTTTGTTATTAGACATATTTCCAATGAAACTGCTTTAAATTTTTCATATTGATAGTTCTACACTGGAAAGCCCCATCAGAGTGATGACGACAGGTCGGACTTATTAAATCATCAGCAGGTTTATACCAAAAAAAAAACAAGCGACTTATGTGAATTGGAGAAAGAGCAATCATTTTTGGACTAATGCATATTGCATTTATAAGAATAACCATGTCCAATTAAAAAGAAGGAATTTTCACAGATTTTTCATTTCACAAAACACATAAGAAACTGAAAATCCTTAAAATTTCTCCAAAAATTAGTTAGATATTAATTTTTAAAATATTTTATCATCTTAAAATTTGCACTAACCTGAACTAACCTAACATCAATTGCGTTCAGTTTTTCCCTTCTTAAAGAAAGTTGTTTAAATTTAAAGAGTAAGCGCGGTATATTGTATTCAACCAAAAGAACCAACACAAAGTCCCGGTCTCAAATAATTTAATATTTAAAAAATTAGGTTACATGTTTCGCCTTTAAGGCATCATCAGACCTAAAAAAATTTCAATCAACACGCATATAAGTGAGCGAATCTCACTATTAAACCTACCTGATACACCAAAAAACAATTTCAGAAGAACAAAAATGTCAAAATATAAAAAAAAAGGATAAACGTTACAATCACATCATTAAAAACAGTTCGAAATTAAACTAAAAATTGTATATAAACAAAAGGGTACAACAACAAACTAAAAGTGAAAGGTTCGTTAAATAAGTACTAGGCATAGTAAGCGGGGGAGATGCAGTCACCCAGAGAACAAACTCAGCCCAAAATATAACAGCCATTAACACAAAGTACGAGCGTACCAGCATCAAGGACGTCAATGTTGTCAGTCGATAAAATTGGCAGAGAAAATTTATAAGGTTAAATGTTGGTTACTAGCAGTCCGCTGTTAGTAATTTAAGTTGTTAAAAATTAAATAAGGCTCGAAATTAAAGACCTCATTAACGCAGGTAAGGACGGGGCTCTTTTTAGCTTTCGTTATTTCTAGTTTTTCTAATAGATTTAGTTTATTACTCTTCTGACATTCATGCAAAACATTAACATTTTCAGATGGCGAGAACAGAATCGATTTGTAGCGATGGACCGGTATTAACCGCGGTTATACCTTTGGTTAACCTTGAATTTGCCCTTTTTGACTTATTACGTCACGCCGCTCAAGAACCGCTTGAACGAAGAAAAGTTATTACCGGTTATAAATGTCAATTCTCAAATTTGTTTGTAAATTTAATTTCTAGTTGTAACCCTATTTAATTATTAAGCCATTAAAACCTCTATAGTGTGATCATTTCCTTCATAATTAATAGAACTGATATTTTTTCATCTTAAAAACAACAACAAAACATAACGGCAAAAAAGACACAACCACAAATAAAAAGAGACGGAGAATAAAAAACACCTCAGCAGCAAGGTTATTACCGGTCCAAGAAATGACAGCTAATGACGTATTGAAGGGCTTGGTGATGACGTCAGACATCACCGAAAAGTTATAACCACAGTCGCTATAAACGCGATTGGTAAATACCAATTAGGAATATTTATAACCGGTCCATCGCTACAAATCGACTCTGGTGTTTTGATTCAAGTAGATGGTTCGCAAAAGCAGATTTAGTGTTGGTTATATCAGTATTCTGGTATTTATTAAATAAGCTGAGATGTTCATGAACTCTGCTGGCGATTCTCCTGCCCGATTGGCCGACATACACCGCCGGACAATATTCGCAATGTAGCGAATAAACTCCTGATTTTGAAAGGGGGTCTACTTTATCTTTAGTGTTGATTAAATGCCGCTTAAGAGAGTTACAGGTCCTGAAAGCTACTGCGATGTTGTGAGGTTTAAAAAATTTTGCTAGTTGTGAGGAAATGTTGCCGAAATAAGTTAAAGCTCTAAAGTTTTTGTGATCCTGTGTATTAGCACGTATGATATTATAGGTTAGTTTATATTTGTTTACAAATTTATAATAAAGTTTATTGATTAATATCAAAGGATATCCATTATTTCTGGCAATGAGTTTTATTATATTGAATTATTTAGTGAAAGCATTTCTAGACAAAGGTAACTTGAACAGTCTGTAGAAAAGAGAATTGAAGGTGGCAAACTTGTGAGAAAAGGGAGAATTTAAATTGAACTGAATAATGTTATCTGTAAATGACGGTTTTCTATAGACTTCAAAATTAATTTTATTGTTATTTCTTATCAGGAGTAAATCTAGGAAATGTAGTTGTCCATTATTTTCGATCTCAAGTGTAAATTCAATATTCTGATGTAAATCATTAACCAAACTGAGGAAATCTCTCAGATCTGAGTCACTGCCATTCCAAACTATACATATATCATAAACATATCTTTTATATGCAAGCAAAAACCCAGAGAATCTGCTATTCATGATTTTGTTCTCTAATTCGTTCATCAACACCTCGCTCAAAAATGGAGAAAGACAAGAACCCATTGCCAATCCTGACTTTTGCTTAAACATTCTCTGATTAAATTGAAAGAAGTTTTGTTCCAGAACTGTAGATAATAACAAGATTAGGTCTGAAATTAATAAGTTGGGTAAACCCTTCCTTCTTAGCAATCTATCAACTAAATTAATGCAATCAGCTGGGGGAATGCTAGGAAATAAATTCTTCACATCAAGTGATATCAATATAGCATCTGGTGGAAGTTCTATATTTTTTAAATAATTCGAGAACTCAAGAGAGTTTTTAGTTGAATAGATGCTTTCGAAATTTGTGGTATTTCTAAGAATGTCATTAAGCCAAGAAGAAATTTTGTAGCATGGTGAGTCAACAAAGGATACCACTGGTCTTATAGGCATATTAGCTTTGTGAACTTTGGGTAATCCATATAGTAGAGGGGTTTTGGGATTCATTGGGTACAGTTTGCACTTATTTGTGCCAAAGTATTCCAGGGTTGTCAGAGTTTTATCTAGAATGTTTTTAACTTTAGTAAAATAAGCACTGGTAGGATCCCTATTAATGGCACAAAAGTCCCCAGAATTCAGAAAACCCATAACTCTACTTATGTAATCGGTCCTTGTCATAATTACCAAACAAGAGCCCTTATCCGCCTTAGTCAAAACCAAATCATTCTTCCTTATCTTATCATTCAGCGACTGTAAGTGTATTTTGTTGTGATGGTTGACTTTATTATTTATTATTTTATTGGAATGCAAAAAGCTGATGATCTTAGCTCTTAAAATATTTTTATTAGCGATATCCGTGTTTTGAATTATATTTTCTGCTTCCACAGCCAAAATTTCTTTAACGTGAGAATCCGTTTTATGTGGAAAATTAAACTTAAGGTTCAAAGAAAGGATATTTTCTTCCTGCTTATTAAAGTGGGTATTAGTTAGGTTTATGAACCGTTTATGAAACTCAAAATTAGACTGGTCTATCTCTAACCTCAACTCAGTGTCACTGACAGATTGTTTCTATGTTGGACCTTTAAATTGTAAAGTTTTTTACTTAATCTACGGAATGTTGTTTCACCAAATGACTCCACCTCATCCCTAAACCCAGAATCTAAAATTATAAACTCTACAAATGACAAAAGATGTGTTAAAGTTAAAAACAAATATTTAAGTTTCGAATTAATGGTATTTAGGTTTCTAAAATGACATTTAATCTCCTCCCTTAACCAAATAGTTTTAGCAGCATCCAAAGCAATTTTAGATGAGCTCGTTCTGGACTTACATCTAATGGAAATGAATTTTGGTGTAAGATGGAACAGTAGGCATTACATTCTTAGAAAGACCACAAATTTCGAAAGCATCTATTCAACTAAAAACTCTCTTGAGTTCTCGAATTATTTAAAAAATATAGAACTTCCACCAGATGCTATATTGATATCACTTGATGTGAAGAATTTATTTCCTAGCATTCCCCCAGCTGATTGCATTAATTTAGTTGATAGATTGCTAAGAAGGAAGGGTTTACCCAACTTATTAATTTCAGACCTAACCTTGTTATTATCTACAGTTCTGGAACAAAACTTCTTTCAATTTAATCAGAGAATGTTTAAGCAAAAGTCAGGATTGGCAATGGGTTCTTGTCTTTCTCCATTTTTGAGCGAGGTGTTTATGAACGAATTAGAGAACAAAATCATGAATAGCAGATTCTCTAGGTTTTTGCTTGCATATAAAAGATATGTTTATGATATATGTATAGTTTGGAATGGCAGTGACTCAGATCTGAGAGATTTCCTCAGTTTCGTTAATGATTTACATCAGAATATTGAATTTACACTTGAGATCGAAAATAATGGACAACTACATTTCCTAGATTTACTCCTGAAAAGAAATAACAATAAAATTAATTTTGAAGTCTATAGAAAACCGTCATTTACAGATAACATTATTCAGTTCAATTCAAATTCTCCCTTTTCTCACAAGTTTGCCACCTTCAATTCTCTTTTCTACAGACTGTTCAAGTTACCTTTGTCTAGAAATGCTTTCACTAAATAATTCAATATAATAAAACTCATGGCCAGAAATAATGGATATCCTTTGATATTAATCAATAAACTTTATTATAAATTTGTAAACAAATATAAACTAACCTATAATATCATACGTGCTAATACACAGGATCACAAAAATTTTAGAGCTTTAACTTATTTCGGCAACATTTCCTCACAACTAGCAAAATTTTTTAAACCTCACAACATCGCAGTAGCTTTCAGGACCTGTAACTCTCTTAAGCGGCATTTAATCAACACTAAAGATAAAGTAGACCCCCTTTCAAAATCAGGAGTTTATTCGCTACATTGCGAATATTGTCCGGCGGTGTATGTCGGCCAATCGGGCAGGAGAATCGCCAGCAGAGTTCATGAACATCTCAGCTTATTTAATAAATACCAGAATACTGATATAACCAACACTAAATCTGCTTTTGCGAACCATCTACTTGAATCAAAACACCAGTTCTCGCCATCTGAAAATGTTAATGTTTTGCATGAATGTCAGAAGAGTAATAAACTAAATCTATTAGAAGAACTAGAAATAACGAAAGCTAAAAAGAGCCCCGTCCTTACCTGCGTTAATGAGGTCTTTAATTTCGAGCCTTATTTAATTTTTAACAACTTAAATTACTAACAGCGGACTGCTAGTAACCAACATTTAACCTTATAAATTTTCTCTGCCAATTTTATCGACTGACAACATTGACGTCCTTGATGCTGGTACGCTCGTACTTTGTGTTAATGGCTGTTATATTTTGGGCTGAGTTTGTTCTCTGGGTGACTGCATCTCCCCCGCTTACTATGCCTAGTACTTATTTAACGAACCTTTCACTTTTAGTTTGTTGTTGTACCCTTTTGTTTATATACAATTTTTAGTTTAATTTCGAACTGTTTTTAATGATGTGATTGTAACGTTTATCCTTTTTTTTTATATTTTGACATTTTTGTTCTTCTGAAATTGTTTTTTGGTGTATCAGGTAGGTTTAATAGTGAGATTCGCTCACTTATATGCGTGTTGATTGACATCTTTTTAGGCCTGATGATGCCTTAAAGGCGAAACATGTAACCTAATTTTTTAAATATTAAATTATTTGAGACCGGGACTTTGTGTTGGTTCTTTTGGTTGAATATTATATTCAGGTCTCTTAGAGAAATATGGACACGTTTTTTGATTTGCGGTATATTGTGTTTTTTTCTAGGAGTTGGAACAACCCTTCGAGAAGAGTTGTGTTTTAGAAAAAAAAAATCAACTGACGAGGTTTGTTGAGCCTTCCCCCGGCCCAAGGTGACTAAAGTTACTCATACTTACTAAAAAAATTCTATTCGTTATGTACTCGTAAGTGTAGCAAAAATTAATAGACACAAGGGGTGGCTTTTTAGGTTGAAGCTGGTTTTAGCAGGGTAGGATTTCTAATTCTGCCCGCTGTGTCCTCCGATCTCGAAAACGGGGGAGGACACAATGTTTTGAAGCGCATTCCCAATATTGTTGGGATGTTTTGCAATTTTGGGAGGGGATTTCACTCCCTGGGGGTAAGTTGAACCTTCCGCGATCAAGAATAAGTAAATTTACCCATATTCACTGAAAAAAGCTAATTCGGCGAGCGTACCTCAAAAAATCGACAAAAAGGGCAAATTGTCAATTTTTCTGGCATCGTGTTCTCAGTCCTTGAGAATAAGAGAGAGAGGGGGAGGGGGAAGGGAAATGTCATGGGGTAACTTTTTTTTAGTTAGTATACCTACCAGTTATTTAACAAACAATAAATAGGTAAATATAGTTATAATATCTGGTTAGGTTAGTGACAATGTAATAAGTACAGTATTATGAAGGAAATTTGGAAAATTAAACCACTAATCAATAAAAAAAAACAACAAACAAATCATAAGATTAAGATAAATAAATAAACTATTTGTAACATTCAGAGATCTTCAACGTCTAAGGATTTAGTGTCCATGCATAAATCGTTTTGTTAATTAATATATTTATTTGCATAGAGTATATTACCGTGCGAGTTAAAAATTATTTTCATCCAAAAGGGCCTGGACTAAAAAACGTAGGCCTTGGTTTAGATCACAGTTATAAGGGGACTAACTAACCAAATCTAGGTCAAAATTTTATCAAACTCAAATTCATATTATGAAATGATATGCCAAACTGATGAATATTAAAATAAGTAAACAAATTAAAATTAATTTTTGTTGTTTACAAAACTAACAAAGTGAGAATATAGCGAGATTAAAATAAAAATTATAGAATATGCTAAAATTGGCCACCGTCATGCTCCAAGCATAAATTCGGCGTCTCTACATAATTCGAAAGCGTTGACCAACGATAATCCTGTCTTGATATTGTTTTAAAATTTCAACTGGTGTTCTAAAAATATTGTTCTTTAAATGAGAAAACTAAGGTAATCCATAACCGCCAAACAAGGTGATCTGGGTGAGAATTCAATGTCGATTTAAAAACTGATCAATCTGTCGTCGAAAAAATTGCGTAAGTTGTTAATACTTTCGGTAGATGTATGGGCGGCTGCACCGTCCTGTTGAAAATAACCAAAACATTCATTGTCATTGTTGCTCCAGAAATGACTTCAAAATATTGTCCCTATACCGGTGTGTTGTAACTGTGTCATATAAAAATAAGGACCAACAATTCTTCTTCGGGATACAGCCAACCAAACACCAATTTTTTGAGGTTACAATGTGGACTAAAAAAATGGGGACTTTCACTACTCCACATGCGTGTATTTTAAGAATTCACATAATCGGTGAGGTGGAACCAGGCTTCATCAGAGAAAGATGTGTGGTCTAATAAATCATTTATTTCCAATACATTTTTGGTAAACCACTGATCTGCAGCTTATATTTCTTGAAATAATTGCACTTTATAAGAAAACAAATTTAACTGTTTTATTACCGAAGAGTCTTGCATGTTCCATAAGACCTTCCCACTTCTTGAGACAGGCGTCTTATACATTTTGTTGGCATATTTTGCATTATTTTACGAACATTTGCAACAACTTCTTCTATTCTTACAAATAGTCTTCCAGCTCCTTTTTTATGCTGTATATAACCTATTCCCCTAAACAGAGTCACGGTTCTTCTCAGACAATGATAAGTATTCGAAGCAGTAAAAGCAACGTTAGGAAAATTTAAGCGAAAATCGTCCATGCACAAACGCTGACTGTATTGCGACTCACCATTTACTCTAACCCCATTTTGAAAATACGCTTCAACGATGAATTTTTTGAGCTGTTCCGTAAAAGCCCATGTGTGAATTATTCAAGATATTGGATAAATAAGCGATGAATCAAATTACTTGTAACGACTATTAAAGATTACGGAATAACTGATTAATTGATAATGCTGATATTTACTGACACCCAACAGGTATTAAGCCCTACCGCTAAGCAGTACGGCCGTAGATGCAAAGCACACTTTGATGATAATAATTCTTGCTCGATAATCTTAGGTAACATTACTACTAATTCATAAAGTTATCCTTTTTTATTTATTCTTCATAATTGCGAACTGTTTACCAACCATTTCTACGTCACTTTATATCATTTCTGATAGTAAGTGACATACAGGGTAGCCCATTAGTGCGAGAAAGTTCAATAGCTCAGTAGGCAACAGGAATAAAACACTTAGCAAAAAATATTTAAGACAAAAGTTTTAGGGGTTTTACAGGTCTGTTAGATTAAAAAAAAATAATAAGTATACAGGATGAGTCGGAAAACCGTAGAGAAACAAAATTACAATTTTTTAAATGAAACACTCTATATCTTAGAATATTTTTGGATTTTACATAAAATAACAATTATTTTTTAATAAGTACATTATAAGTCTAAAACTAATAGTTTCCGAAATATCGAATTTTGAAAAATTACATTATTGAACTTTGACAGCTTCTAGCTTTCTAACGGTACGTCTTAGAGTAAAACAGCTTACATGTCCCTGTCTTAGTTTCTTATTATCTTTCTAAAATTCCCACTTCCGGTTAAACCGGATGTAACTTAAATTCCGGAAATACAGTACTCCCGGTTTACCCGGAAGTTGATGTTCTTGGGAAGATAATGAAAAAGTAGATAGGGACATGTAAGCCATTTTACTCTAAGATGTACCGTTAGAAAGCTAGAAGCTGTCAAAGTTAAAAAATGTTATTTTTCAATAGCCAATATCTCGGAAACTATTAGGTTCAGACTTATAATGCACTTATTAAAAAATAATTGCTGTTCCACCTAAAATTCAAAAATATTCTAAGATATAGGATGTTCCATTAAAAAAAAAGTAACTCTGCTTCTCTACGGTTTTCTAACTCATCCTGTATACTTATTTTTTTTAAATTCTAATAGACCTAAAAAAAAACAAAAACTTTTTTCTAAAATATTATTTGCTAACTGTTTTACTATATGAAATAATCGACCGTTTCCATACATACCAACGACCCTGTATATAAAATAGCTATTTATACAACAAAGTTACGAAATAACGGTCTTTTAGGCACGCGACGTGAAAATTGTTCTACGAGGCGAAGCCGAGTTGGACATCACGTCAGAGTGACTAAAAGACATTGTTTTGTAACGAATGGTATACAATATTTTTTCTACGGGCGTTTTATTATAAAAAACTTAATTTATTTTACCAAATATTTTATTACCTGTGTTTCATTTACACATTTCAAGTTAAAAAAATTGACACTTGTCAAAAAAAAACTCGAAAAAATTTAAATTCCTCATCTATTTTACAAAGAGAAATATCTCAACGTAATAAATAGGTAAAATTATAGCCTGTGTTTAGTTTTTAATTGTAAATAATTACTTTTAGGCACAGCATGCTTAAAAAACTTTTAAGCACGCTGTGCCTAAAAGGAGGTTATTTAAAAATCAAAACGACAATCAAAAAGGGGTTATTATAAAACGTCAGTAGAAAAAATATTTGAATAACTCCTTTTTGATTGTCGTTTTGATTTTTAAATAACCTCCTTTTAGGCACAGCGTTATTAAAGGATTTTTAAGCACGCTGTGCCTAAAAGTAATTATTTATAATTAAAAACTAAACACAAACTATAATTTTACCTATCTATTATAAATATTAAAAGTACAGTTACTTTACTTATAGTTAGATTTCCTTTTCAAAAATGCCATTAGGTTTGTAAATGTCTTTATATCAACATTTTTATTTAAACAAACCAACGTTCGAAGCATTGAGTAAAGCTGGATTTATAAACTCGAAAAGTTGGCGGGGTTGAGGTTCAGTTGGTGTTGGAAATACGAGTTCAATTTAAACTAAAGGGAACACTCAGTTCCATTTATACACTCGTTCATGTTGTTCATGTAAAGCTCATGTAAGGTTCGAAAACTTCCCGGGTAGTTCGAGATAATCAATTTTTATGCTCGGAGTTCGGAATATCTAACCTTACAAACTTGGTCATAACTTCAACCTCACCAACTTTTCGAGTTTATAAATCCAGCTTAAGTACTCCACAAAGTTGATGACCTATAAGCATCGGATAATCGTGAAAAATATGCCAAAACGACTTTTCTGATACGTTTTCTACCTTTTTTCCTTCACACCAGATTCTGAATTTTTCGTATGTGCCCTCATACAAACTTCTTGATTTTTGGTGAACAAGGTTCACCATTGCCTCATTTGCAACATTTTCAACGTCTGAGTCTTCTAAATCACTCTTTTTTTACTTAATATTTACCGCAGTTTTTGACACTAAAACTTTTTCAAATGTTTTTTTGACAAGTGTCAATTTTTTAACATGAAAGGTGCAAATGAAACACAGGTAATGAAATGTTTGGTAAAATAAATTAACTTTTTTAGTATAAAACGCCCGTAGAAAATTGTTATTTATGGTACAAGTGTATTATGCTATACCTATATAAGTTACGCTGGGAAATGGTAAGCCCTTGAGATCCTAGGTCGAGAGGGCTAATTCCCAAGTGACTTATATCACTTAACACACGAGTGCCATAGAAAATTTTATCCAACACTAAACTTGATAGATATTATTAAAGAATAGAAAATTATATTGTTTCAATGTAAACTGGAAAACCCTATATTACATTATAATTGACATATTTTTGAATGACAAATTTGACACGTAAAAGTAGGCTAAGGTGATTTTTGTGTTATGGAATTGGTTAACAATAAAAATTTGAAGGCAGTAAATAAAATTATTATTTTTGCGATTCTCGACGGTAGCTTTTCAAAATATGGAAGGAACTTTAGCCGAAATTCAAAAAGAAGCGAACCTTGCGTGTTCATTTATTATTCCCCACAAGTCAAGTGACAGTAATGACAAAGCCTTATATGAATGCATATTTTACCATAACCCACCAGTGAGGTTTAATCATAACCCACTAGTGAGTTATGGTTATAACCCACGTGTGAGTTATAAGCTACTTTATTAGCCTAAAATCGAACTAACAATGTTCACTTTATATGAAAGTGTTGGATAAAATATTGTATACCATTCGTTACGAAACAATATCTTTTAGTCACTCTGACGTGTTGTACAACTCGACTTCGCCTCGTAGGACAATTTTCACGTCGCGTGCCTAAAAGACCCTTATCTCGTAACTTGTTGTATAAATAGCTATTTTCTAATTTGGTTTCATAAAAAAGCTGTTTCGATGTCGTTTTCAGTATCGTAATGAACTTTTTATGAAACAGTTTTCTTTATTTTTCTAAGGTTGGCAATAATGTTCACAAATATTTTATTTTGCTGTCGTGTATGCTTGGCTGCATTAATGCTATGAAATGGAGATGAGTTAAAAAATATCAAATAATCTTATAAATTTACTATATTATAAAACATAGAACTATAAAATTTACCGCAATTTCCCTTAACTTTGGGGGAGTTAAACTAAATTAATCTTGCTCCATATTTTAAAATTATGTAGGTATGTTAGAAAAATTAGACAACTTCGTGACAAAATGGCTCACACGAAAATAAAATTATTTGTTGATTTCAAGTCTACCATGATAAATAATTTGATTGTATTACCAACATAAAATTTAGGCCTAAAAATTTTGAAAATTTGTAGGTTTTATTTTCTTTTTAAATATAGATTCACTTATCGAAAAAATTGTTAAAATAGAAAAAATAGTATAAAGCACACGTTTTCCCTGTCTCAGCAACAAAAAGTACTATTTTTCCATAGGGTGATTCACCGATTCTTTTTTCTAATTTCACTCTCAAGAAAACACTTTTCTTCACAAAAGCATTTCTTTATTCTACCAAACTATGCCAGTTGAACAGATAATATCAGGTGTTTACATAAATTGTGAAATCATACAACTACTTCACATAACTTATTATCGATTAACTAATCAATGGCCACATTGACTAATCACACTTAAGGGGGTTCGTGTAGCCCGCGACAAATTATTATACGTTTACCTAACAATCTTTGCAAACGGTTGTTTCGTGGGAAGAAGACGTTGCACCACAATAATAATCTGTAACTCGACTCACTGTTTAGAAATACTCGCAGGAAGCGGCTCACAGGAAGGGGCTTGCTTTCTCACAGAGATGCGTGCGCTGAAAATATACATGCTTTATAAAACTTGTACTGGAATATAGTATTATTTTAATTGACTCAAACTAAAAAAATACGTAGCTTTTTAGGTTTCAAAAATGCACCTGGTGCCTAACTTAGGGTGAACAAACCCGTTTATTTTAGATTGTTAAACCAAAAACGGCAAATTAAACAGCTGCATTCGTTTATAGTTCTATACCGCAGCTTTTAGAAAATCGTTTAGGAAATTTATGTCTATTACATGCATATAACGACCTTAAAAGTATTTGATCACGAAATAGATATAAGACATTACAAAGTATGATTTAAGGCATTCGTTTCCTAATGTTGGAAAGTTTCGGTTGTAAAAAGCCTTATTTAATTTTAAAAAGTTTCATATTGATATAGTTTCTCCAAAATGGGTTAGTAGCGACTTAATAGAATAGTATTTTTCTTTTTAATATATATTTTGTAGTTAATAATTTAAAACGAATGCGAATGTAGGTGCTTCTTGATTGTAATATTTAGTTATTGCTACGCAGTTTTGTCCCCTGAAGTAATATAATAGTAAAAAAAGTTATTATTCTAATTTAGTGGCAGTAGGTTTAAAATCTAGAGCCCAAATAAAATTTCGATAACATAATTCTGTTTTCTCCTAATTTTAAAATTTAAAATAATTCCTCGCATTTTGTTTAATACTCGTATAATCTATCGTGTATCCCAGGATAATATGTGAAACGGTAGTAGTAGAAGAGGTAAAATTTGACGATTTGGGAGTTTCCTCTGCTTAGGTCAGGTTACGTTACAAGATGTTAAAAAATATTACAATAAAAAATTGTTTTTAAATTGAAATTTTATCGGTATGTAAGCCAAATTAAAAAAAAAAGTTTGTAAATTTTTAAAAATAAAACAAAAATATATGAATTATACAACACGGAAAAGATTTTGCATATTTTTTTAAAATTTGGCACATTCGTTGGCGAAATTTTGAATTTTGGGCAACTTTTTCTAATAAGATTTATTGATATCCTGTACCGGGTGTTCCACCTAAGGAGGTAATTGGCTATATCTCAGAAAGTAACAACACTAGAACTTTGGGAAAAATATAAATCGATAAAAGCGGCCAAGAGATTGCTGGAAATTATTTTCAAGTTCGAAAAATTACCGCTAGGGGGCGTAAGAGGACTTTCAAAAGAGAAATTGATGATTTTCCCTTGATTTTTCTTAATAGAAATATGTTAAAAATATAAGCATTGTATTCTTCATAAAATTATGCAACTTTTTGTTGGGAATCGTTTTTTCCTATTTTTAATAATAAAGTGGTGGGAGAAGGTCAAACTTTTTTTCTTTCAAACGCTGATATCTCTGCTTTTGATAAACCGATTTTATTCTACTTGGTCTTGAAAAAAAGCCCTTCTTTTCCTCTCCACGTAGATCTATTAAATATACCATATTGATTCTGATGGTGGCCACTAGATGGCGTTTTTCCGTAATTCCTCAATGAATAAGGATTTTCTCAAAAAAATCAAATGTTATGATATGACTTTTTCATCATATTTTATTTTAGGCTTATAAAGGCTATTAATTAGTGAAATAAAAAATCCAGGTTCGTATTTAAAATAAAAAAGTTGATGATGGTCGCTCAAATCCGAAACGTCGGATTAAAAAACTAACCCCATCAGCTTGTAGAGGAGGATTAATAAATAATAATGTTTTAAAAATGGCCTATCCATATTAATTATTATTATCCCCAATTTCTCTAGTTTAACAAAAGATATTACGTTGCGCTTTTCAGTTCCTTATAGTAACTTTTCCTCCTCTACAAGCTGATGGGGTTAGTTTTTTAATCCGACGTTTCGGATTCGAGCGACCATCATCAACTTTTTTATTTTAAATACGGACCTGGATTTTTTATTCGACTATTTAATAGCCTTTATAAGCCTAAAATAAAATATGATGAAAAAGTCATATCATAACATTTGATTTTTTTGAGAAAATCCTTATTCATTTAGGAATTACGGGAAAACGCCATCTAGTGGCCACCATCAGAATCAATATGGTATAGTTAATATATCCACGTGTAGAGGAAAAAAAGGGCTTTTTTTCAAGACCAAGTTGAATAAAATCGGTTAGTCCGAAGCAGAGATATCAGCGTTTGAAAGAAAAAAGTTTGACCTTCTCCCACCACTTTATTGAAAATAGAAAAAAACGATTTCTAACATAAAGTTGCATAATTGTATGAAGAATGCAATGCTAATATTTTTAACATATTTTTATTTAGAAAAATCAAGAGAAAATCGGCATTTCTATTTTAAAAATTCTCTTACGCCCCCTAGCGGTTATTTTTCGAACTTGAAAATAATTTCCAGCAATTTCTCTTGGCCGCTTTTATCGATATATATTTTTTCCCATAGTCCTAGTGTTATTACTTTCTGAGATATAGCCGATTACCTCCTTAGGTGGAACACCCGGTACAGTAATTTAAAAAAATCGCCCCTTTCAAGGCCAACACGAATTCTTGAAAACAAAAATATGTAAAAATTTATTGACTAAATAAGCGGCAGCAAATCGTCGAATTTGAACTCGAAAGATTTCTGTCATTTTCCAGAGGCTATTTTACACCTTCCGTTTCACTTCACAACTGGGATATACTGTATACTGTATATTGTCCAGTAAATTTATTTTTCTACTACTGTATAAATAAATTAACCTTCGGGCCCTAGCAACACGAAAGATCCCGAAAGTAAACATTAGAGTTACCTGAATATTATACGTTGATACCTACGAAAGTAGTATGTTTCTAGCTACGAAAGTACTACTTTCGGTGCCAGGACAAAAAAACACGAATACTAATAGGAAATTTTTATTGTATTTACTCAAGCGAATTTTGGAAAAAAACTTAATAACAAAATGCTTATATTTATTGAAAAAACAAGTTGCCGCCTTCTGAATAGCAACGTTTTGTTCTTGAGAGAACATTTTAGACTAGCGAAATTAAAAAATTCGACTCTCAGACAGTACTCAAATAACTAGTTGTTATGGATTATTTTACAGGTGGAAAAACTTTATTTTATCATTATAATTTGAATAAAATCAAAGTTCATTACTTAGTAATATATTGATCAGAGAACAGTAGTAGAAAAAATTTAATACATCACACGATGCGAAGGCCTTTTTTGATGTTCGGAGGTATTGTCGGCTTCGCCTCGGCTATTCAAAAACCTCCTCACACCAAAAAATTAACTTTCGCATCTAGTAATATAAATAACTATTTAATGTGAGCCATAGCGTTTTTTCTTACGTTTCTGGCCTCCTAGCATGGCGAGAATTTGCAAAAACGAGGGTTTTTCAATGGCAGCTGGGTGAAAGCTAGCCCCAAAATTGACTATGCTATTATTTATAAAATGTTTTATACTATTAACGTATGGCATGACAAGTTGTGACCAATACGATCCCCTCTTTCAGTCATGTATGTTTAATTGCATAGACATGGACCATAACAGTATTTATCCAACACTTACATATAAAGTGAACATTATTAGTTCGATTCAAGACTAATAAAGTTGCTTATAACTCAAACGTGGTTTATAACCATAACTCACTAGTGGGTTGTGGTAAAATATGCACTCATCTCGGCAATCATTCTACATTTATTACAGAAATAAAACTCATGGATATTAATGTAACAAAGCTTTAATGTTATAATATAAGAATTTAACATGTGTAGGTATTATATTAAGGGAAGTCGAGTAGTTATCATTTACCTTTAAACGCTTATTCATGTTAGTAATTTGAACCAAATTTGAATTTTGATGTAAGTTATTTTTAGACCCAATCATAACTATCTCTTGACTTGTGGGGAATAATAAATGAACATGCCAGGTCCGCTTCCTTTTGAATTTCGGTTGGGGTTTCTTCCATATTTTAAAAAACTACCCTCGAAAATTGCAAAAATATTAATTTGTCTTCAAATTTTTATTACTAATCCCCATAGACAATCTTTCTTGCGCTTACGGTATATCAATGACATAACAACAATAATAATCGCTCTATCCTACTTTTACGTGTAAAATTTGTCATTCAAAAATATGACAATTAAAATGTAATACAGGGTTTTGCAGTTTACATTGAAACAATATAACATTTTCGTTTTTCATCTATCAATTAGTTACTTCTTTTAAAACATTAGAAACGGTTGCTATAAATATTATCATAATATCATAAGAAATATTAGCGGGCGATAAAGTTTATAATGCCCGGTGATTTTCGTAATGCCCGGTAATTATTATTAAAGAAAATATTGAACAAAATTTGTATTTATTTTTAACAATTTCTTTACATAATATTGTTCTGTTTTTCCTATGTTAAATGTACAATTTTTGAATTTTCCTGAGCAGGAAGTTTCTCTAAGCTTTTTTAGCATTTTCTAAAATATTTTGTGGAATTTCCATATTTTCGTAAAAGACGCTTAAAATGAACGACCCTTAGCAACCGCCAAACTTATTCTATGAAAACCTATCAAAATTCACTAAATACTAAAAATTGGCAAAAATTGTTAAAACAAAATGCAGGAGTTTAACTTTTTATATTTTAAAATTAATAAAAAATTAGGTATTGTATACACCACAGGCGTTACTAGACTATAATGCCCATCAGGCGAAAATTATCGCTTTCGCCTTCCGGGCATTATAGTCCACTTAACGCTCTTTTGGTACATAAATAACTATTATGGCACTGATGTGTTAAGTCATATAAGTCACTTGGGAATTAGCTCTTTCGGCCTACGGCCTCAAGGGCTAAACATTTCCCAGCGTAACTTATATACCATAAATAACTTGTTGAGAGAAAAAAAAAAGACAAGTTTACCAAATTTTATTGTAGTTCAAATAGAGTTTCATTGAAAAACAAATTCCACATAGAAGAAATAGAATAAAGAACATGTTTAATAAACCTATTAGTGCACGTCACATTATAGTATAATATAGATACGTGCGCTAAACTAAAGCTTTGGAAAACTGTTCCAGCGAGGAATGGTCAGGGGCTTATTTTTGACTTTTTCTGTATTTTTGTAAAACCTCAAAATAGTCATTCGATGTATTCTTTTCAGTATAATTCAAAAATGTCATAAAAAAAAAGTTGAATTAAAAACAAACGACTTACGCCATGGGTGTAGCGTCTTTTAAATGGAACGCCCCATTTTTATATGATTTTTAAACAATCCACATGTTTTACCTATATTTTGGTAAAAAATTTTATTATTGCGAGAGCTGTTTTTAATACATTTATATTATTATTCCTAATAATTTTATCACAACCTGTTTAATTTAATAGGTTCATAGGTGATGCAGATTAACTACTAAAGTAACCTAACTAACCTTTGGTAATGCCTTTAAAGTGAAGATAAATTTGACATATTTGATCTTTTGTCAACATGAAATACTCGTCAGACAAGAGAGAGAACAGTTTGTTACCGTGTATTACAAAAGTCAAAAAAACGCAAGAGAAGCAAGAAGAAGATTATCGCACATTTTCATAGAAAGATATTCGTAAATACCATTTTAAGGATAAGAGAAACCTATTGGAAGAAAATAAATCTTTACATGACAGAAAAAGAAATTCACAAATACTAATAGTAATAACAATAAACAAATAAAACAAAAGTAACTAATAATTTAGACGTTTTTCTCGAAGCAACCAGAATCCTTTTTGTAGCCTTTCTAAGCTCGCTGTTATAATGTAATTTTCTTGGTTAAGTCGATTTGTTTCAGTAAAAATTTTAACCATGATCTCTTCAATGTTTTGGTTTCTTTGTTGGTATGCTATGTTCTTTAGATAGTCACAAATAAATGTGTCTAACGGAGAGAGGTCAGGGCTATTGGGTGGCCAAGGAATGGTTCCATTAGGTCAAATCCCTTCATTATGGCATTTGTTTAAAAACTCAACTACATCACGCACGGCATGCGGGGGAGCCCTATCTTGTTGCCAAATTATTTTCCCATATCTAAGAGCCCTTCTAAGAGCAATTCATCTAAAAAGCTTTCAATATCGTTTTGAAGAAACTCAAGATATTGTTGTCCGTTTAGTGATCCGTTATAAAATATTGGACCCAAAATTCTAGTATTTATGACACCACACCAAAGATGAATCAAACTCGTTTCTTGGTATTTAATGGATTAAAATTTTTTTCGGTTTTCTGCAGCCCAATAATGTGTTGTTCGATTAAATAAGCCTTATGTGGTAATTGTTGCCTCGTCTGTCTAGTTGCATTCGGGAAGCCGAAGCAATTACACGTTCGGCTAGATCGATAACCAGCAAGAAGCGAGAGGGAAAAATAAGCAAACATCTTGAATTCTACTGGAAAAAGTACATCGATTGGCTATTTTCGATTTTTTTCCGTGCACCAGCCCATAATGCAATAGTATAGTGACCGATTATTTAAACGAACGTTTTGAGAAACGTTAGATAGGTATCAATAGCCCTTATAAGGTGACCGGCGAGTTTTCCAGACCTTACTCCTCTAAACTTTTTAATTCGGCTCATATTAAGGAGAAAGTATATAAAAATTTATATTTGATTTACAGGATCGTAGAAACAGAATAACAGGAGCCGTAAGCTTTAATACCTTGCGATGGCAGCTTTTGTGTTATTGTTTTTTATAAATTTTTGGTTTGGTATCGATATATTTGTCACCAAGACACAACATACACAATAGAAAGGGAGACACTGCATGCATACTGTGTTGCATACCAGTGGTACCACCTCCCTACTGTTCCATTGCGTTGTTCCAAACGTGAGTAACATAAGCGAGAAGGTCTCGTGTTCATTTAGACTTACGAAATCCATACTGGCGGTCACTAATAATGTTGAAGCCTTCCAAGTACTTTAATAATTTTTCGTTGATAGCCTTCTCCATAACTTTTAATATAACCGAAAGCAATGCGACTGGACGATAGTTTTTTGGCAAGGTCTTCTCTTTTGGGTATGGGCGGGACTCGCGCAGTTTTCCAGCAAAAAGGAAATATTCCTCCTCAAGATTCGTTTAACATGGCGGTGCCGAAAAATAATCTCGGGCATTCTCGATTCTACAACGGGAATGTTCAGTGGAGTTTTTCCCTGAAAATTAACCGTTGAATATGAAGAGAATAGTTCCGCCAGTAAGTTTGCTTTTTCCTGTGCCTTGGTTACAATGGTGCAATCAGAACGTGTTCGAGGTGGAATGGTTGACTTTGTAAAGCTTTAACTGACGGCCTTAGCTACCAACCAAAATGATCTTGAGCCGTTTGGACATTCAAGAAGTCTGTCTTTGATCCATTGGTTGTGTGCTTTTTTGCTTTGGTTTATCGTTTGCTTACATTGGTTTCGAGCGTTAACAAAGATGCGATTTTCGGCGGTAGGGTTTGACGTCATTTTCGGTAGAAATAATTTTTTGATTTAACACCTCGTTCGCAATTTTTGGTAAACTAAGGCTTGGCGTTAGAAGGACACTTCTTTTAGAAAGGGATAAAAGCTTCCATGCCAGTAAGGACAACCTCCGATACCACTCTAGCACCGATGGATGGATCATCAGAGGTATAACAAACGTTCCGCCAAGGAAGGGTTCAAAAATGGGTTTCAACTTGATAGTTCATTGTCATGTTAAATATATGAGTTTCTTTTTTAATTGCCGATATCTCAAGAACTATTAGGTTTTGCTAAAAAAGTAACTAGAATTCAAATGCAATATTTATTATACTGGGTTTCGTTAAAATTTTCGAAGTAGTTTAAAATTGTTAAATCTTAACAAAACCTGTCGATACTTACTTTTGTAAGTTTGCATGTTTGAAATTTTAAATAAATTGACTATTCCTGCAAATTATTAAGGAGTTTCTACTATATTCTTGGTAAGATGCGGAAACTTTATAAGCTTTTGTATATTTTTTGATATTTTGTAAATATAGTGTTATAAAATTTCAAATAGTTTATTGTTAAACCGTCTTACTATAATTACACCTCTTTAAATTCTATTAAAAATGTTAGTAAAAATATAGTGATTTAATCTAACTAAACTAAACCGCATTTGTAAAATGTTATATATACATAATTATGCTCTGTTGTAAAAAAGGGCTAACCATATTTTTGTATAAATTTAGTTTACAAATTTATTTTGGTAAAAACTGATAAACAGATTTACAGTTATTAAGAGGATTTATAGAGAATTTTGCTATAAAACTCTTACTAATTTTACAATACTACTTTTTCCGTGTGATCACTTGGATAGCGAATAGACTTAACAAAATTAGAATTTCTTTAGGTAACCTACCTACGTTGTCTGTCTTAAACATTGAAAAATCAGGACAACATTAAAAAATGAGAATAAGATTTGCTCCCAGGGCAATACCCCAAAAACCTAAACCCGTCCTGGGTAAATCAGGACGGTTGGTCACCTTAGATATAAATAGGTATTATTCCGTTAGTATACCTAAATTAGGACAGTACATTTTTCCTATTTGCATTTATTTTTTGTCACAACGGTATAATTTATTACCAATTTGATATTTTCAATCGCTCCGTTCTCAGAGACTATAAAAGATAGGTATAGAACGTGGCACATTTTTTCAAATAGAAATTTCCGTAGAATACAAATTTAAGGCAGTATACAGAGTGATCTATTAAAAATGACAAAGTTGACACGAATTCCGTTTTCGACGAAGTCAGCTGGCTCAATATTCAAAATGTGCATCAAACTCAACCGTACAACCTCGAAACTAATTTTAAGGATGGGTCAAGGTATATGCCCAGATACTTCATCTCTCCCCAGTGTTCATGCTAACATTCTCACGGAGGTCAAACACGGTATTTTCAGTCTTTGATACATTCAACGTTAGCTTGTTAGATCTAAACAAACCACTTATTCAGATTTTGCAAACATTTGCACACCTTTATCCTGAGGGTGTCCATCAAGTTGTCATGAGATGTGTCAATAGCATCTCCGAACCCGGTACAGCGTTATCCGTGTTTTGAATTATATTTTCTGCTTCCACAGCCAAAATTTCTTTAACGTGAGAATCCGTTTTATGTGGAAAATTAAACCTTAGGTTCAAAGAAAGGATATTTTCTTCCTGCTTATTAAAGTGGGTATTAGTTAGGTTTATGAACCGTTTATGAAACTCAAAATTAGACTGGTCTATCTCTAACCTCAACTCAGTGTCACTGGTATTGGACAGATTGTTTCTATGTTGGACCTTTAAATTGTAAAGTTTTTTACTTAATCTACGGAATGTTGTTTCACCAAATGACTCCACCTCATCCCTAAACCCAGAATCTAAAATTATAAACTCTACAAATGACAAAAGATGTGTTAAAGTTAACAACAAATATTTAAGTTTCGAATTAATGGTATTTAGGTTTCTAAAATGACATTTAATCTCCTCCCTTAACCAAATAGTTTTAGCAGCATCCAAAGCAATTTTAGATGAGCTCGTTCTGGACTTACATCTAATGGAAATGAATTTTGGTGTAAGATGGAACAGTAGGCATTACATTCTTAGAAAGACCACAAATTTCGAAAGCATCTATTCAACTAAAAACTCTCTTGAGTTCTCGAATTATTTAAAAAATATAGAACTTCCACCAGATGCTATATTGATATCACTTGATGTGAAGAATTTATTTCCTAGCATTCCCCCAGCTGATTGCATTAATTTAGTTGATAGATTGCTAAGAAGGAAGGGTTTACCCAACTTATTAATTTCAGACCTAATCTTGTTATTATCTACAGTTCTGGAACAAAACTTCTTTCAATTTAATCAGAGAATGTTTAAGCAAAAGTCAGGATTGGCAATGGGTTCTTGTCTTTCTCCATTTTTGAGCGAGGTGTTGATGAACGAATTAGAGAACAAAATCATGAATAGCAGATTCTCTGGGTTTTTGCTTGCATATAAAAGATATGTTTATGATATATGTATAGTTTGGAATGGCAGTGACTCAGATCTGAGAGATTTCCTCAGTTTGGTTAATGATTTACATCAGAATATTGAATTTACACTTGAGATCGAAAATAATGGACAACTACATTTCCTAGATTTACTCCTGAAAAGAAATACAAAATAAAATTAATTTTGAAGTCTATAGAAAACCGTCATTTACAGATAACATTATTCAGTTCAATTCAAATTCTCCCTTTTCTCACAAGTTTGCCACCTTCAATTCTCTTTTCTACAGACTGTTCAAGTTACCTTTGTCTAGAAATGCTTTCACTAAATAATTCAATATAATAAAACTCATGGCCAGAAATAATGGATATCCTTTGATATTAATCAATAAACTTTATTATAAATTTGTAAACAAATATAAACTAACCTATAATATCATACGTGCTAATACACAGGATCACAAAAATTTTAGAGCTTTAACTTATTTCGGCAACATTTCCTCACAACTAGCAAAATTTTTTAAACCTCACAACATCGCAGTAGCTTTCAGGACCTGTAACTCTCTTAAGCGGCATTTAATCAACACTAAAGATAAAGTAGACCCCCTTTCAAAATCAGGAGTTTATTCGCTACATTGCGAATATTGTCCGGCGGTGTATGTCGGCCAATCGGGCAGGAGAATCGCCAGCAGAGTTCATGAACATCTCAGCTTATTTAATAAATACCAGAATACTGATATAACCAACACTAAATCTGCTTTTGCGAACCATCTACTTGAATCAAAACACCAGTTCTCGCCATCTGAAAATGTTAATGTTTTGCATGAATGTCAGAAGAGTAATAAACTAAATCTATTAGAAGAACTAGAAATAACGAAAGCTAAAAAGAGCCCCGTCCTTACCTGCGTTAATGAGGTCTTTAATTTCGAGCCTTATTTAATTTTTAACAACTTAAATTACTAACAGCGGACTGCTAGTAACCAACATTTAACCTTATAAATTTTCTCTGCCAATTTTATCGACTGACAACATTGACGTCCTTGATGCTGGTACGCTCGTACTTTGTGTTAATGGCTGTTATATTTTGGGCTGAGTTTGTTCTCTGGGTGACTGCATCTCCCCCGCTTACTATGCCTAGTACTTATTTAACGAACCTTTCACTTTTAGTTTGTTGTTGTACCCTTTTGTTTATATACAATTTTTAGTTTAATTTCGAACTGTTTTTAATGATGTGATTGTAACGTTTATCCTTTTTTTTTATATTTTGACATTTTTGTTCTTCTGAAATTGTTTTTTGGTGTATCAGGTAGGTTTAATAGTGAGATTCGCTCACTTATATGCGTGTTGATTGACATCTTTTTAGGCCTGATGATGCCTTAAAGGCGAAACATGTAACCTAATTTTTTAAATATTAAATTCTTTGAGACCGGGACTTTGTGTTGGTTCTTTTGGTTGAATATTATATTCAGGTCTCTTAGAGAAATATGGACACGTTTTTTGATTTGCGGTATATTGTGTTTTTTTCTATGAGTTGGAACAACCCTTCGAGAAGAGTTGTGTTTTAGAAAAAAAAAATCAACTGACGAGGTTTGTTGAGCCTTCCCCCGGCCCAAGGTGACTAAAGTTACTCATACTTACTAAAAAAATTCTATTCGTTATGTACTCGTAAGTGTAGCAAAAATTAATAGACACAAGGGGTGGCTTTTTAGGTTGAAGCTGGTTTTAGCAGGGTAGGATTTCTAATTCTGCCCGCTGTGTCCTCCGATCTCGAAAACGGGGGAGGACACAATGTTTTGAAGCGCATTCCCAATATTGTTGGGATGTTTTGCAATTTTGGGAGGGGATTTCACTCCCTGGGGGTAAGTTGAACCTTCCGCGATCAAGAATAAGTAAATTTACCCATATTCACTGAAAAAAGCTAATTCGGCGAGCGTACCTCAAAAAATCGACAAAAAGGGCAAATTGTCAATTTTTCTGGCATCGTGTTCTCAGTCCTTGAGAATAAGAGAGAGAGGGGGAGGGGGAAGGGAAATGTCATGGAGTAACTTTTTTTTAGTTAGTATACCTACCAGTTATTTAACAAACAATAAATAGGTAAATATAGTTATAATATCTGGTTAGGTTAGTGACAATGTAATAAGTACAGTATTATGAAGGAAATTTGGAAAATTAAACCACTAATCAATAAAAAAAAACAACAAACAAATCATAAGATTAAGATAAATAAATAAACTATTTGTAACATTCAGAGATCTTCAACGTCTAAGGATTTAGTGTCCATGCATAAATCGTTTTGTTAATTAATATATTTATTTGCATAGAGTATATTACCGTGCGAGTTAAAAATTATTTTCATCCAAAAGGGCCTGGACTAAAAAACGTAGGCCTTGGTTTAGATCACAGTTATAAGGGGACTAACTAACCAAATCTAGGTCAAAATTTTATCAAACTCAAATTCATATTATGAAATGATATGCCAAACTGATGAATATTAAAATAAGTAAACAAATTAAAATTAATTTTTGTGGTTTACAAAACTAACAAAGTGAGAATATAGCGAGATTAAAATAAAAATTATAGAATATGCTAAAATTGGCCACCGTCATGCTCCAAGCATAAATTCGGCGTCTCTACATAATTCGAAAGCGTTGACCAACGATAATCCTGTCTTGATATTGTTTTAAAATTTCAACTGGTGTTCTAAAAATATTGTTCTTTAAATGAGAAAACTAAGGTAATCCATAACCGCCAAACAAGGTGATCTGGGTGAGAATTCAATGTCGATTTAAAAACTGATCAATCTGTCGTCGAAAAAATTGCGTAAGTTGTTAATACTTTCGGTAGATGTATGGGCGGCTGCACCGTCCTGTTGAAAATAACCAAAACATTCATTGTCATTGTTGCCCCAGAAATGACTTCAAAATATTGTCCCTATACCGGTGTGTTGTAACTGTGTCATATAAAAATAAGGACCAACAATTCTTCTTCGGGATACAGCCAACCAAACACCAATTTTTTGAGGTTACAATGTGGACTAAAAAAATGGGGACTTTCACTACTCCACATGCGTGTATTTTAAGAATTCACATAATCGGTGAGGTGGAACCAGGCTTCATCACAGAAAGATGTGTGGTCTAATAAATCATTTATTTCCAATACATTTTTGGTAAACCACTGATAGTCATTCTTACGTCTTTCAAAATCTGCAGCTTATATTTCTTGAAATAATTGCACTTTATAAGAAAACAAATTTAACTGTTTTATTACCGAAGAGTCTTGCATGTTCCATAAGACCTTCCCACTTCTTGAGACAGGCGTCTTATACATTTTGTTGGCATATTTTGCATTATTTTACGAACATTTGCAACAACTTCTTCTATTCTTACAAATAGTCTTCCAGCTCCTTTTTTATGCTGTATATAACCTATTCCCCTAAACAGAGTCACGGTTCTTCTCAGACAATGATAAGTATTCGAAGCAGTAAAAGCAACGTTAGGAAAATTTAAGCGAAAATCGTCCATGCACAAACGCTGACTGTATTGCGACTCACCATTTACTCTAACCCCATTTTGAAAATACGCTTCAACGATGAATTTTTTGAGCTGTTCCGTAAAAGCCCATGTGTGAATTATTCAAGATATTGGATAAATAAGCGATGAATCAAATTACTTGTAACGACTATTAAAGATTACGGAATAACTGATTAATTGATAATGCTGATATTTACTGACACCCAACAGGTATTAAGCCCTACCGCTAAGCAGTACGGCCGTAGATGCAAAGCACACTTTGATGATAATAATTCTTGCTCGATAATCTTAGGTAACATTACTACTAATTCATAAAGTTATCCTTTTTTATTTATTCTTCATAATTGCGAACTGTTTACCAACCATTTCTACGTCACTTTATATCATTTCTGATAGTAAGTGACATACAGGGTAGCCCATTAGTGCGAGAAAGTTCAATAGCTCAGTAGGCAACAGGAATAAAACACTTAGCAAAAAATATTTAAGACAAAAGTTTTAGAGGTTTTACAGGTCTGTTAGATTAAAAAAAAATAATAAGTATACAGGATGAGTCGGAAAACCGTAGAGAAACAAAATTACAATTTTTTAAATGAAACACTCTATATCTTAGAATATTTTTGGATTTTACATAAAATAACAATTATTTTTTAATAAGTACATTATAAGTCTAAAACTAATAGTTTCCGAAATATCGAATTTTGAAAAATTACATTATTGAACTTTGACAGCTTCTAGCTTTCTAACGGTACGTCTTAGAGTAAAACAGCTTACATGTCCCTGTCTTAGTTTCTTATTATCTTTCTAAAATTCCCACTTCCGGTTAAACCGGATGTAACTTAAATTCCGGAAATACAGTACTCCCGGTTTACCCGGAAGTTGATGTTCTTGGGAAGATAATGAAAAAGTAGATAGGGACATGTAAGCCATTTTACTCTAAGATGTACCGTTAGAAAGCTATAAGCTGTCAAAGTTAAAAAATGTTATTTTTCAATAGCCAATATCTCGGAAACTATTAGGTTCAGACTTATAATGCACTTATTAAAAAATAATTGCTGTTCCACCTAAAATTCAAAAATATTCTAAGATATAGGATGTTCCATTAAAAAAAAATTAACTCTGCTTCTCTACGGTTTTCTAACTCATCCTGTATACTTATTTTTTTTAAATTCTAATAGACCTAAAAAAAAACAAAAACTTTTGTCTAAAATATTATTTGCTAACTGTTTTACTATATGAAATAATCGACCATTTCCATACATACCAACGACCCTGTATATAAAATAGCTATTTATACAACAAAGTTACGAAATAACGGTCTTTTAGGCACGCGACGTGAAAATTGTTCTACGAGGCAAAGCCGAGTTGGACATCACGTCAGAGTGACTTAAAAGACATTGTTTTGTAACGAATGGTATACAATATTTTTTCTACGGGCGTTTTATTATAAAAAACTTAATTTATTTTACCAAATATTTTATTACCTGTGTTTCATTTACACATTTCAAGTTAAAAAAATTGACACTTGTCAAAAAAAAACTCGAAAAAATTTAAATTCCTCATCTATTTTACAAAGAGAAATATCTCAACGTAATAAATAGGTAAAATTATAGCCTGTGTTTAGTTTTTAATTGTAAATAATTACTTTTAGGCACAGCATGCTTAAAAAACTTTTAAGCACGCTGTGCCTAAAAGGAGGTTATTTAAAAATCAAAAAGGGGTTATTATAAAACGTCAGTAGAAAAAATATTTGAATAACTCCTTTTTGATTGTCGTTTTGAATTTTAAATAACCTCCTTTTAGGCACAGCGTTATTAAAGGATTTTTAAGCACGCTGTGCCTAAAAGTAATTATTTATAATTAAAAACTAAACACAAACTATAATTTTACCTATCTATTATAAATATTAAAAGTACAGTTACTTTACTTATAGTTAGATTTCCTTTTCAAAAATGCCATTAGGTTTGTAAATGTCTTTATATCAACATTTTTATTTAAACAAACCAACGTTCGAAGCATTGAGTAAAGCTGGATTTATAAACTCGAAAAGTTGGCGGGGTTGAGGTTCAGTTGGTGTTGGAAATACGAGTTCAATTTAAACTAAAGGGAACACTCAGTTCCATTTATACACTCGTTCATGTTGTTCATGTAAAGCTCATGTAAGGTTCGAAAACTTCCCGGGTAGTTCGAGATAATCAATTTTTATGCTCGGAGTTCGGAATATCTAACCTTACAAACTTGGTCATAACTTCAACCTCACCAACTTTTCGAGTTTATAAATCCAGCTTAAGTACTCCACAAAGTTGATGACCTATAAGCATCGGATAATCGTGAAAAATATGCCAAAACGACTTTTCTGATACGTTTTCTACCTTTTTTCCTTCACACCAGATTCTGAATTTTTCGTATGTGCCCTCATACAAACTTCTTGATTTTTGGTGAACAAGGTTCACCATTGCCTCATTTGCGGCATTTTCAACGTCTGAGTCTTTTAAATCACTCTTTTTTTACTTAACATTTACCGCAGTTTTTGACAACAAAACTTTTTCAAATGTTTTTTTGACAAGTGTCAATTTTTTGACATGAAAGGTGCAAATGAAACACAGGTAATGAAATGTTTGGTAAAATAAATTAACTTTTTTAGTATAAAACGCCCGTAGAAAATTGTTATTTATGGTACAAGTGTATTATGCTATACCTATATAAGTTACGCTGGGAAATGGTAAGCCCTTGAGACCCTAGGTCGAGAGGGCTAATTCCCAAGTGACTTATATGACTTAACACACGAGTGCCATAGAAAATTTTATCCAACACTTGATAGATATTATTAAAGAATAGAAAATTATATTGTTTCAATGTAAACTGGAAAACCCTATATTACATTATAATTGACATATTTTTGAATGACAAATTTGACACGTAAAAGTAGGCTAAGGTGATTTTTGTGTTATGGAATTGGTTAACAATAAAAATTTGAAGGCAGTAAATAAAATTATTATTTTTGCGATTCTCGAGGGTAGCTTTTCAAAATATGGAAGAAACTTTAGCCGAAATTCAAAAAGAAGCGATCCTTGCGTGTTCATTTATTATTCCCCACAAGTCAAGTGACAGTAATGACAAAGCCTTATATGAATGCATATTTTACCACAACCCACCAGTGAGGTTTAATCATAACCCACTAGTGAGTTATGGTTATAACCCACGTGTGAGTTATAAGCTACTTTATTAGCCTAAAATCGAACTAATAATGTTCACTTTATATGAAAGTGTTGGATAAAATATTGTATACCATTCGTTACGAAATAATATCTTTTAGTCACTCTGACGTGTTGTACAACTCGACTTCGCCTCGTAGGACAATTTTCACGTCGCGTTCCTAAAAGACCCTTATCTCGTAACTGGTTGTATAAATAGCTATTTTCTAATTTGGTTTCATAAAAAAGCTGTTTCGATGTCGTTTTCAGTATCGTAATGAACTTTTTATGAAACAGTTTTCTTTATTTTTCTAAGGTTGGCAATAATGTTCACAAATATTTTATTTTGCTGTCGTGTATGCTTGGCTGCATTAATGCTATGAAATGGAGATGAGTTAAAAAATATCAAATAATCTTATAAATTTACTATATTATAAAACATAGAACTATAAAATTTACCGCAATTTCCCTTAACTTTGGGGGAGTTAAACTAAATTCATCTTGCTCCATATTTTAAAATTATGTAGGTATGTTAGAAAAATTAGACAACTTCGTGACAAAATGGCTCACACGGAAATAAAATTATTTGTTGATTTCAAGGCTACTATGATAAATAATTTGATTGTATTACCAACATAAAATTTAGGCCTAAAAATTTTGAAAATTTGTAGGTTTTATTTTCTTTTTAAATATGGATTCACTTATCGAAAAAATTGTTAAAATAGAAAAAATAGTATAAAGCACACGTTATCCCTGTCTCAGCAACAAAAAGTACTATTTTTCCATAGGGTGATTCACCGATTCTTTTTTCTAATTTCACTCTCAAGAAAACACTTTTCTTCACAAAAGCATTTCTTTATTCTACCAAACTATGCCAGTTGAACAGATAATATCAGGTGTTTACATAAATTGTGAAATCATACAACTACTTCACATAACTTATTATCGATTAACTAATCAATGGCCACATTGACTAATCACACTTAAGGGGGTTCGTGTAGCCCGCGACAAATTATTATACGTTTACCTAACAATCTTTGCAAACGGTTGTTTCGTGGGAAGAAGACGTTGCACCACAATAATAATCTGTAACTCGACTCACTGTTTAGAAATACTCGCAGGAAGCGGCTCACAGGAAGGGGCTTGCTTTCTCACAGAGATGCGTGCGCTGAAAATATACATGCTTTATAAAACTTGTACTGGAATATAGTATTATTTTAATTGACTCAAACTAAAAAAATACGTAGCTTTTTAGGTTTCAAAAATGCACCTGGTGCCTAACTTAGGGTGAACAAACCCGTTTATTTTAGATTGTTAAACCAAAAAAGGCAAATTAAACAGCTGCATTCGTTTATAGTTCTATACCGCAGCTTTTAGAAAATCGTTTAGGAAATTTATGTCTATTACATGCATATAACGACCTTAAAAGTATTTGATCACGAAATAGATATAAGACATTACAAAGTATGATTTAAGGCATTCGTTTCCTAATGTTGGAAAGTTTCGGTTGTAAAAAGCCTTATTTAATTTTAAAAAGTTTCATATTGATATAGTTTCTCCAAAATGGGTTAGTAGCGACTTAATAGAATAGTATTTTTCTTTTTAATATATATTTTGTAGTTAATAATTTAAAACGAATGCGAATGTAGGTGCTTCTTGATTGTAATATTTAGTTATTGCTACGCAGTTTTGTCCCCTGAAGTAATATAATAGTAAAAAAAGTTATTATTCTAATTTAGTGGCAGTAGGTTTAAAATCTAGAGCCCAAATAAAATTTCGATAACATAATTCTGTTTTCTTCTTATTTTAAAATTTAAAATAATTCCTCGCATTTTGTTTAATACTCGTATAATCTATCGTGTATCCCAGGATAATATGTGAAACGGTAGTAGTAGAAGAGGTAAAATTTGACGATTTGGGGGTTTCCTCTGCTTAGGTCAGGTTACGTTACAAGATGTTAAAAAATATTACAATAAAAAATTGTTTTTAAATTGAAATTTTATCGGTATGTAAGCCAAATTAAAAAAAAAAGTTTGTAAATTTTTAAAAATAAAACAAAAATATATGAATTATACAACACGGAAAAGATTTTGCATATTTTTTTAAAATTTGGCACATTCGTTGGCGAAATTTTGAATTTTGGGCAACTTTTTCTAATAAGATTTATTGATATCCTGTACCGGGTGTTCCACCTAAGGAGGTAATTGGCTATATCTCAGAAAGTAACAACACTAGAACTTTGGGAAAAATATAAATCGATAAAAGCGGCCAAGAGATTGCTGGAAATTATTTTCAAGTTCGAAAAATTACCGCTAGGGGGCGTAAGAGGACTTTCAAAAGAGAAATGCTGATTTTCTCTTGATTTTTCTTAATAGAAATATGTTAAAAATATAAGCATTGTATTCTTCATAAAATTATGCAACTTTTTGTTGGGAATCGTTTTTTCCTATTTTTAATAATAAAGTGGTGGGAGAAGGTCAAACTTTTTTTCTTTCAAACGCTGATATCTCGGCTTTTGATAAACGTCGGATTAAAAAACTAACCCCATCAGCTTGTAGAGGAGGATTATTAAATAATAATGTTTTAAAAAATGGCCTATCCATATTAATTATTATTATCCCCAATTTCTCTAGTTTAACAAAAGATATTACGTTGCGCTTCTCAGTTCCTTATAGTAACTTTTCCTCCTCTACAAGCTGATGGGGTTAGTTTTTTAATCCGACGTTTCGGATTCGAGCGACCATCATCAACTTTTTTATTTTAAATACGGACCTGGATTTTTTATTCGACTATTTAATAGCCTTTATAAGCCTAAAATAAAATGTGATGAAAAAGTCATATCATAACATTTTATTTTTTTGAGAAAATCCCTATTCATTGAGGAATTACGGAAAAACGCCATCTAGTGGCCACCATCAGAATCAATATGGTATAGTTAATAGATCTACGTGTAGAGGAAAAGAAGGGCTTTTTTTCAAGACCAAGTTGAATAAAATCGGTTTATCAAAAGCGGAGATATCAGCGTTTGAAAGAAAAAAGTTTGACCTTCTCCCACCACTTTATTATTGAAAATAGAAAAAAACGATTCCTAACATAAAGTTGCATAATTGTATGAAGAATGCAATGCTAATATTTTTAACATATTTTTATTTAGAAAAATCAAGAGAAAATCGGCATTTCTATTTTAAAAATTCTCTTAGCGGTTATTTTTCGAACTTGAAAATAATTTCCAGCAATTTCTCTTGGCCGCTTTTATTGATATATATTTTTTCCCAAAGTCCTAGTGTTATTACTTTCTGAGATATAGCCGATTACCTCCTTAGGTGGAACACCCGGTACAGTAATTTAAAAAAATCGCCTCTTTCAAGGCCGACACGAATTCTTGAAAACAAAAATATGTAAAAATTTATTGACTAAATAAGCGGCAGCAAATCGTCGAATTTGAACTCGAAAGATTTCTGTCATTTTCCAGAGGCTATTTTACACCTCCCGTTTCACTTCACAACTGGGATATACTGTATACTGTATATTGTCCAGTAAATTTATTTTTCTACTACTGTATAAATAAATTAACCTTCGGGCCCTAGCAACACGAAAGATCCCGAAAGTAAACATTAGAGTTACCTGAATATTATACGTTGATACCTACGAAAGTAGTATGTTTCTAGCTACGAAAGTACTACTTTCGGTGCCAGGACAAAAAAACACGAATACTAATAGGAAATTTTTATTGTATTTACTCAAGCGAATTTTGGAAAAAAACTTAATAACAAAATGCTTATATTTATTGAAAAAACAAGTTGCCGCCTTCTGAATAGCAACGTTTTGTTCTTGAGAGAACATTTTAGACTAGCGAAATTAAAAAATTCGACTCTCAGACAGTACTCAAATAACTAGTTGTTATGGATTATTTTACAGGTGGAAAAACTTTATTTTATCATTATAATTTGAATAAAATCAAAGTTCATTACTTAGTAATATATTGATCAGAGAACAGTAGTAGAAAAAATTTAATACATCACACGATGCGAAGGCCTTTTTTGATGTTCGGAGGTATTGTCGGCTTCGCCTCGGCTATTCAAAAACCTCCTCACACCAAAAAATTAACTTTCGCATCTAGTAATATAAATAACTATTTAATGTGAGCCATAGCGTTTTTTCTTACGTTTCTGGCCTCCTAGCATGGCGAGAATTTGCAAAAACGAGGGTTTTTCAATGGCAGCTGGGTGAAAGCTAGCCCCAAAATTGACTATGCTATTATTTATAAAATGTTTTATACTATTAACGTATGGCATGACAAGTTGTGACCAATACGATCCCCTCTTTCAGTCATGTATGTTTAATTGCATAGACATGGACCATAACAGTATTTATCCAACACTTACATATAAAGTGAACATTATTAGTTCGATTCAAGACTAATAAAGTTGCTTATAACTCAAACGTGGTTTATAACCATAACTCACTAGTGGGTTGTGGTAAAATATGCACTCATCTCGGCAATCATTCTACATTTATTACAGAAATAAAACTCATGGATATTAATGTAACAAAGCTTTAATGTTATAATATAAGAATTTAACATGTGTAGGTATTATATTAAGGGAAGTCGAGTAGTTATCATTTACCTTTAAACGCTTATTCATGTTAGTAATTTGAACCAAATTTGAATTTTGATGTAAGTTATTTTTAGACCCAATCATAACTATCTCTTGACTTGTGGGGAATAATAAATGAACATGCCAGGTCCGCTTCCTTTTGAATTTCGGTTGGGGTTTCTTCCATATTTTAAAAAACTACCCTCGAAAATTGCAAAAATATTAATTTGTCTTCAAATTTTTATTACTAATCCCCATAGACAATCTTTCTTGCGCTTACGGTATATCAATGACATAACAACAATAATAATCGCTCTAGCCTACTTTTACGTGTAAAATTTGTCATTCAAAAATATGACAATTAAAATGTAATACAGGGTTTTGCAGTTTACATTGAAACAATATAACATTTTCGTTTTTCATCTATCAATTAGTTACTTCTTTTAAAACATTAGAAACGGTTGCTATAAATATTATCATAATATCATAAGAAATATTAGCGGGCGATAAAGTTTATAATGCCCGGTGATTTTCGTAATGCCCGGTAATTATTATTAAAGAAAATATTGAACAAAATTTGTATTTATTTTTAACAATTTCTTTACATAATATTGTTCTGTTTTTCCTATGTTAAATGTACAATTTTTGAATTTTCCTGAGCAGGAAGTTTCTCTAAGCTTTTTTAGCATTTTCTAAAATATTTTGTGGAATTTCCATATTTTCGTAAAAGACGCTTAAAATGAACGACCCTTAGCAACCGCCAAACTTATTCTATGAAAACCGATCAAAATTCACTAAATACTAAAAATTGGCAAAAATTGTTAAAACAAAATGCAGGAGTTTAACTTTTTATATTTTAAAATTAATAAAAAATTAAGTATTGTATACACCACAGGCGTTACTAGACTATAATGCCCATCAGGCGAAAATTATCGCTTTCGCCTTCCGGGCATTATAGTCCACTTAACGCTCTTTTGGTACATAAATAACTATTATGGCACTGATGTGTTAAGTCATATAAGTCACTTGGGAATTAGCTCTTTCGGCCTACGGCCTCAAGGGCTAAACATTTCCCAGCGTAACTTATATACCATAAATAACTTGTTGAGAGAAAAAGACAAGACAAGTTTACCAAATTTTATTGTAGTTCAAATAGAGTTTCATTGAAAAACAAATTCCACATAGAAGAAATAGAATAAAGAACATGTTTAATAAACCTATTAGTGCACGTCACATTATAGTATAATATAGATACGTGCGCTAAACTAAAGCTTTGGAAAACTGTTCCAGCGAGGAATGGTCAGGGGCTTATTTTTGACTTTTTCTGTATTTTTGTAAAACCTCAAAATAGTCATTCGATGTATTCTTTTCAGTATAATTCAAAAATGTCATAAAAAAAAAGTTGAATTAAAAACAAACGACTTACGCCATGGGTGTAGCGTCTTTTAAATGGAACGCCCCATTTTTATATGATTTTTAAACAATCCACATTTTTTACCTATATTTTGGTAAAAAATTTTATTATTGCGAGAGCTGTTTTTAATACATTTATATTATTATTCCTAATAATTTTATCACAACCTGTTTAATTTAATAGGTTCATAGGTGATGCAGATTAACTACTAAAGTAACCTAACTAACCTTTGGTAATGCCTTTAAAGTGAAGATAAATTTGACATATTTGATCTTTTGTCAACATGAAATACTCGTCAGACAAGAGAGAGAACAGTTTGTTACCGTGTATTACAAAAGTCAAAAAAACGCAAGAGAAGCAAGAAGAAGATTATCGCACATTTTCATAGAAAGATATTCGTAAATACCATTTTAAGGATAAGAGAAACCTATTGGAAGAAAATAAATCTTTACATGACAGAAAAAGAAATTCACAAATACTAATAGTAATAACAATAAACAAATAAAACAAAAGTAACTAATAATTTAGACGTTTTTCTCGAAGCAACCAGAATCCTTTTTGTAGCCTTTCTAAGCTCGCTGTTATAATGTAATTTTCTTGGTTAAGTCGATTTGTTTCAGTAAAAATTTTAACCATGATCTCTTCAATGTTTTGGTTTCTTTGTTGGTATGCTATGTTCTTTAGATAGTCACAAATAAATGTGTCTAACGGAGAGAGGTCAGGGCTATTGGGTGGCCAAGGAATGGTTCCATTAGGTCAAATCCCTTCATTATGGCATTTGTTTAAAAACTCAACTACATCACGCACGGCATGCGGGGGAGCCCTATCTTGTTGCCAAATTATTTTCCCATATCTAAGAGCCCTTCTAAGAGCAATTCATCTAAAAAGCTTTCAATATCGTTTTGAAGAAACTCAAGATATTGTTGTCCGTTTAGTGATCCGTTATAAAATATTGGACCCAAAATTCTAGTATTTATGACACCACACCAAACATGAATCAAACTCGTTTCTTGGTATTTAATGGATTAAAATTTTTTTCGGTTTTCTGCAGCCCAATAATGTGTTGTTCGATTAAATAAGCCTTATGTGGTAATTGTTGCCTCGTCTGTCTAGTTGCATTCGGGAAGCCGAAGCAATTACACGTTCGGCTAGATCGATAACCAGCAAGAAGCGAGAGGGAAAAATAAGCAAACAGACGAGTAACCCGGCGAAGATGAATAATCTTTCTTCCAAGCGGAAATAACGTGGAGTGTCTCTGTCATCTGATGATGACGGAGAAATAAGTGACAGTGATCCAACAATGCCAGACAGCCTCCGACAAGAAATGGAGGAGAAATGGGCAAAGGCGCTGAGGGAACAGCACGAGCAATGGGAAAAGAGACTACAAGATACAGTAACCAGACTTACAGCTGAGAAGGATGACGAAATAAAGAGGATGGTTGACCACAACATCAAGCTGATGTTAATAATAGAAAGATATGAGAGCCCATCTAAGACACAAACACTTACACAAACAAATGAACATGACTTTTTAAACAAAAAAATTGACGAGATTAACGACAAACAGACAAGACAAACCTAAAACAATGTACCAAAAAGGACAAGACAAATCACAGAAGAGACCAATAACGTAATTATGACAGAAATACAAGACGAACCACTACCAGACACATTAGATGACGAGACAAAAGACACAACATACGCACAAGTAAATGAACAAAGAAAGAGACATGCGACCCAAAAACTAACAAACTCAGATGCCAAAAAGCAAAACCAACAACTGACAGACGACTTCCCCGAATCACTGAATACTAACCAAAATAAAATGGATGACTTCGTCGAAGTCATGAGATGTAAGCCACAGACAAAGAAAACTGCATCAACAAAAACAACGAACATAGAACCAAACAAAAACAACAAAGACACCTACTGAAGACACAGACGAAACAATACGTATAGTAAGGGTACCACCTATTATACTGCGTGAGAAAAACAAATATAGCAATGTATCAAGATATTTTACTGTCAATAACATTGATTTCGGCAATGCCGTTACCGTACCATAGGAAGTGAAACTCCACCCTCCAGGTCCAGTGGAGTACAGGAACCCCTTTGCAGATGGAAAAGAACTCCACGTTATATTACGTGGGGTTAGTTCAGGACTGGTGATCCGAGGATAAAAACAGAAGCTAACAGACTAGCCATTGAATTGAGACGAAAACTAGACCAAAAACAAGACGAGACATGAACTAAAAAGATGGAGGGTCTCCAAATGGAAGACAACTCCGTCTTTAAATTTATTAAAAATCTTACAAGGGAAGGGCGAAAGCCTACCTCTTATCAAGAAGACCCAAAAACAAACATGACACTGACAGACCCACAAGACAAAGCTAAGCTGTTCGCGGAAAGTTTCCGTTCAGCGAATACCCATCAACAAATATAGACAGGGACGCACGGGTCACCAGAACTGTGCAAATTTTTAAAGAAATGTCAAGAGTCAATATGGAAACCCAAAATTTACCAGAGGTAACTGTTGAGGACGTTCGCTCTGTACTGAAGGTCAAAAACCCCAAAAAAGCCCGGTTTCGACGGCATTAAGAACAAAGCAGTCAAAAATTTGCCAGAAACCACAGTAATGGATATATTAAACATAACTCAAACCATTATAGAAAAGGGCTGCAACCCAGACAATTGGAAGAGAGCCAAAGTAGTGCTGATCCCTAAGACGGGTAAAGATCTGACGTTGGCTGACAGCTATAGACCAATAAGTTTACTATCTTGTCTTGGCAAAGTCATTGGAAAAATAACACTTAATCGGGTAACCGATTTTGTATTTAACAATGACGTTTAACCACCGGAGCAGTTCGGTTTTAGAGCTGCTCACTGCACGGTGCACCAAACAACGAGGCTGGCAACCAACATACTCAGAGGGTTCAACCACCACCAGTCAACGGGGGCAGTCTTTCTTGATGTCTCTAAAGCGCTTGAAAGGTCTGGCACGACGGGCTTATCCTAAAATAATTAGATTGGACATGCCGGATGATCTAATCAGAGTTGTTATATCGTACCTTGAGGACAGGATATTCGCGGTGTCAACAGATAACTCAATATCACAGTCAAAGATCGTACGAGCTGGGGTCCCGCAAGGGTCACCACTCACTGCGATACTTTACAATATAATATACACGGCGGACATTCCGCATAACCCTTATACGCAACTATATCTGTTTGCTGTAAAGGTTAATGATAAATCCATCGAATGGAGCCCAAAAGCAAGCTACCTTGGTCTCACCTTTGATAAAAAGTTGACCTGGAACGATAACGTCGAGATCAGGTTAAGATAGGCCCATGGCCAAATGTGCGCAGTATATCCCTTACTCTGTGCAAAAAGTAAATTAAACCTACGGACAAAAGACCAGTTTTGGCATACGGTGTACCAACCTGGTGCACCGTAAACAAGACAAGATTCATGAAAACACAAAGACTACAAAACAAAATACTAATAATAATGACAAACTCACAGAGACATGTACCAGCAGCAATATAACTCACAGACCACATAACTAAATTAATAACAAAATACTTTGAAAGAACTGACATATCAGACAACCCTACAATACAGAATTCACACATACAATCGACAAGATACAACAGATTTAAATACCCCAAAGATTGGCGCCCACCCTGAAATCCGTAAGAACAACAAAAAATTAACAAGAAAAATGCAAAGATAGACACAAAAACAAAAAGAACCATCAAGATCAGCAAAACAAATAAAACGAACGACAAACAACATAACAGATAATCAAAAAACCAAAATCAAAGATACACAAAAACAAATAAGAAAATACTATAACAACAAAGGAACTCCAGAATAGTGGAAGAAGAAGCAAAACCCAATCATAAAAGAAGTAAAAGCTGAAAGAGCTAATTTAGAAAAACTGCAAAAAATATGTTCTTCCCGTCTGTCTATACAATTTTTTTTTTAATAAATTAGGATTGTTGTCTTGTTGTCCAATTAAAATTTGAGAAACAGACTAAAAGCGAAGTTATTTTTGTGCAGCCGTTAAGTGCTGAAGTGGGAGTATATGAAAAGTTATAAGTTTATTAATTTTTAAAGTTCTGTAAACGGTTCCCCGGCTAACTCTTTAACGTACTACACGACCGTACTGAATGTGCCAAACTGCATCCGAAATTGATTTAAAATGGATTGGTCTCGATTTCTACTTCTTTGTGAATTTCTTTTTCTGTCATGTAAAGGTTTATTTTCTTTATAGGTTTTTTATCCTGAAAATGGTATTTATGGATATATTTCTTTGAGAATGTGCTAATATAGCTTCCCTTGCGTTTTAATCTCCGGTCTGACGAGCATTTCATGTTAACAAAATAATTTATCTTGACTTTGAAGGCATTACCAAAGGTTATTATACCTATATCACCTATGAACCTAATAAATTAGATAGGTTATGATAAAATTATTAAGGTTAATTATATAAATGTAATAGAAACAGCTATGGCAATATTAAAAGTTTTCACCGAAATAGAAGTTAAAAAATGTGACTTTTTCGAAAGTCATATAAAAAATTCGTTCCATCTATAAAAAAACGCTACATTTATGGCGTCAGTCGTTTGTTTTTGGTTCAAATTTTTCTTTTGTGAGATTCTTGAATTCTACTGGAAAAAGTACATCGATTGGCTATTTTCGATTTTTTTCCGTGCACCAGCCCATAATGCAATAGTATAGTGACCGATTATTTAAACGAACGTTTTGAGAAACGTTAGATAGGTATCAATAGCCCTTATAAGGTGACCGGCGAGTTTTCCAGACCTTACTCCTCTAAACTTTTTAATTCGGCTCATATTAAGGAGAAAGTATATAAAAATTTATATTTGATTTACAGGATCGTAGAAACAGAATAACAGGAGCCGTAAGCTTTAATACCTTGCGATGGCAGCTTTTGTGTTATTGTTTTTTATAAATTTTTGGTTTGGTATCGATATATTTGTCACCAAGACACAACATACACAATAGAAAGGGAGACACTGCATGCATACTGTGTTGCATACCAGTGGTACCACCTCCCTACTGTTCCATTGCGTTGTTCCAAACGTGAGTAACATAAGCGAGAAGGTCTCGTGTTCATTTAGACTTACGAAATCCATACTGGCGGTCACTAATAATGTTGAAGCCTTCCAAGTACTTTAATAATTTTTCGTTGATAGCCTTCTCCATAACTTTTAATATAACCGAAAGCAATGCGACTGGACGATAGTTTTTTGGCAAGGTCTTCTCTTTTGGGTATGGGCGGGACTCGCGCAGTTTTCCAGCAAAAAGGAAATATTCCTCCTCAAGATTCGTTTAACATGGCGGTGCCGAAAAATAATCTCGGGCATTCTCGATTCTACAACGGGAATGTTCAGTGGAGTTTTTCCCTGAAAATTAACCGTTGAATATGAAGAGAATAGTTCCGCCAGTAAGTTTGCTTTTTCCTGTGCCTTGGTTACAATGGTGCAATCAGAACGTGTTCGAGGTGGAATGGTTGACTTTGTAAAGCTTTAACTGACGACCTTAGCTACCAACCAAAATGATCTTGAGCCGTTTGGACATTCAAGAAGTCTGTCTTTGATCCATTGGTTGTGTGCTTTTTTGCTTTGGTTTATCGTTTGCTTACATTGGTTTCGAGCGTTAACAAAGATGCGATTTTCGGCGGTAGGGTTTGACGTCATTTTCGGTAGAAATAATTTTTTGATTTAACACCTCGTTCGCAATTTTTGGTAAACTAAGGCTTGGCGTTAGAAGGACACTTCTTTTAGAAAGGGATAAAAGCTTCCATGCCAGTAAGGACAACCTCCGATACCACTCTAGCACCGATGGATGGATCATCAGAGGTATAACAAACGTTCCGCCAAGGAAGGGTTCAAAAATGGGTTTCAACTTGATAGTTCATTGTCATGTTAAATATATGAGTTTCTTTTTTAATTGCCGATATCTCAAGAACTATTAGGTTTTGCTAAAAAAGTAACTAGAATTCAAATGCAATATTTATTATACTGGGTTTCGTTAAAATTTTCGAAGTAGTTTAAAATTGTTAAATCTTAACAAAACCTGTCGATACTTACTTTTGTAAGTTTGCATGTTTGAAATTTTAAATAAATTGACTATTCCTGCAAATTATTAAGGAGTTTCTACTATATTCTTGGTAAGATGCGGAAACTTTATAAGCTTTTGTATATTTTTTGATATTTTGTAAATATAGTGTTATAAAATTTCAAATAGTTTATTGTTAAACCGTCTTACTATAATTACACCTCTTTAAATTCTATTAAAAATGTTAGTAAAAATATAGTGATTTAATCTAACTAAACTAAACCGCATTTGTAAAATGTTATATATACATAATTATGCTCTGTTGTAAAAAAGGGCTAACCATATTTTTGTATAAATTTAGTTTACACATTTATTTTGGTAAAAACTGATAAACAGATTTACAGTTATTAAGAGGATTTATAGAGAATTTTGCCATAAAACTCTTACTAATTTTACAATACTACTTTTTCCGTGTGATCATTTGGATAGCGAATAGTCTTAACAAAATTAGAATTTCTTTAGGTAACCTACCTACGTTGTCTGTCTTAAACATTGAAAAATCAGGACAACATTAAAAAATGAGAATAAGATTTGCTCCCAGGGCAATACCCCAAAAACCTAAACCCGTCCTGGGTAAATCAGGACGGTTGGTCACCTTAGATATAAATAGGTATTATTCCGTTAGTATACCTAAATTAGGACAGTATATTTTTCCTATTTGCATTTATTTTTTGTCACAACGGTATAATTTATTACCAATTTGATATTTTCAATCGCTCCGTTCTCAGAGACTATAAAAGATAGGTATAGAACGTGGCACATTTTTTCAAATAGAAATTTCCGTAGAATACAAATTTAAGGCAGTATACAGAGTGATCTATTAAAAATGACAAAGTTGACACGAATTCCGTTTTCGACGAAGTCAGCTGGCTCAATATTCAAAATGTGCATCAAACTCAACCGTACAACCTCGAAACTAATTTTAAGGATGGGTCAAGGTATATGCCCAGATACTTCATCTCTCCCCAGTGTTCATGCTAACATTCTCACGGAGGTCAAACACGGTATTTTCAGTCTTTGATACATTCAACGTTAGCTTGTTAGATCTAAACAAACCACTTATTCAGATTTTGCAAACATTTGCACACCTTTATCCTGAGGGTGTCCATCAAGTTGTCATAAGATGTGTCAATAGCATCTCCGAACCCGGTACAGCGTTGTTCACATCATTTATGTAAATATGGAATAAGAAGGTATTCAACACTGAGTAATGGGGTCCTCCTTGATTTATCTCTTTCCCTTTTTCCAAATTGTACTACTGCATACAGTTTTTTGCCTCAGATTCTCATGAAGCTCCAGCTTATCCAACAGAAGCTCATTAAATAGATCACAGCACGTCCCATTTGCATTTACTAGATTTGCCGCCTTTCTAAAGCTATGAATTTCGATGCAATGGTAAACCGTAAAACGTTCTGAAACAAACACAAAATTTTATCATGAGTACAATTTTCTTACAAATTATTACTTAATAAATATTTTTCATTTTTTTAAACTTTTTGATCACTCTGTATATAAAAAAAAAGAGGGAAAGTTAATTAATCAAGTAAATGAGGGTTATTATCTTTTTGTTAAAATTCAATTACTAATTTGGCAAATTGATTATTTGGTATTATGAGAAAGAACTTTAACAAATTTGAAAATCAAATATCACTTTATGTTGGTTAGGTACAATACATTTTTTGCTTTTTTTTCATTATGGCTATAAAATAGAAATAAAACCATATACACGATAATCCATAAACGTAAAACCTTTGAAACACTGCCGATCTGATTGGTCTGCTATTTATAGTCTGTCGTCGACTTTGTAACGTTGTAAAACAGCTCTACCAAAACACTTCATCATAAATCTGTCTTCTTTCTCCATTTAATAAAAAATTTATAATTTGTAGAAAGCTGTGCGTGACTACAAGGATAAAAACTTAATCGATAAATAAGCAAACAAGAATCGTCATTATTTTTATTCTCTCCCTACGTGCTCTACGCGACATAATTCAGATATTATATCTGTGATAAAATAAAGGGTCTTCTTGCTGAGTATTTTTTTTTTAGTTCTGTTTGGTAGATTAAAAACATTGTGTTTAACAACGGTATACCTACTTACTCAATTTAGCGGTAAGCCTTTCAAACAATAGTTATAAATTCTTAACTTTACCTAATGGATTTACCAGCTGTTTGTACCTTCCATGTTATTTTTATTTTTTTTTATAATTACGGGCTTGATATTAGAAAAAAAAAAACTTTTTCTTCATTTGTGCCCAAATGTATTAACTTTATTAGATTTTATGGAAAAAATATTAAGTGTATGAGGTATATCTAGATTTTAATTAATTCAAATAAATTGATTTGCTAAATAATAGTCCAGTAATTATTAACCTCACAACCTCACGGATAACCCAAAATTTTTGTCCAATGTCCTAAAAACGAAAAATTCAAAATAATATGTGCTTTTTAATTATAACTACTAAATTAAAACAAAATGTTTTTTTAATTAATAACAACCTTTTCCAATTTCTATTTTATTTTATTTTCATAACTATATTTAATATAAAATGATGAATTTTTTTCTGCGACACAAGGTAAGTCGACACCATTTTGTTTTACTATGGTACATATCACTTTCTCACTTAAGGATTCTCCTTTTTATTATCATCTTTCCACGCTCTCTGATGAGCCTCTTGTCTTTTAAGTTTTTCTTGTTTCACTAATAGCTTTTTTCTCTCTTTATTTTGCAGCTCTCACAATGTTTCTGGTAATTTTCTCCTTAATTTGACTTAATTGAATCCCACTGATAATGGAGGTTTATGCCTCCGAAACATGTATGGTTTAAAAAAAAAATTTACATTAAACTAGTGGAGCAGATTGTGTGTTTTACTTTACGTTATAACAAAACCTGTTTAAAGAAACAGCGTAAGCCTATTGGTTTCAGAGATATGGCATAACAAATCCCTCCGAAAATTAACATTTGAGGACCCTATGACGCAGAAACCTTAAATTGCCTTTACTATAATATTATCACATCATTATCTCAACACCACAGTTAAAATACTGGAAATAGTGAGTGATTTCAATATTATTGGTGCCTACCATAAAAGAAATTCTATTACAAATAAAAGAGCCCCTGCAGCAACAAAACTATCAACTTTGGGTCCTAATCGTTTTATGGTTTTGCAAAAACATAGGGGTTTCCTTTCAAACAAATCTTTGAATGAAGTAAAAAAATTGTTAATTAATTTAAAGTAAGTCGCACCTAAAAATAATAAAATTAATAACATTTACACAAGACCTAATTTAAAACTAAGAAATGCTATTAATGTCATACATAACTAGTTGCCACTATCTGTGATTTATAATATAACATAGAATAACTCCATAATATGGGTTAAACTTCGTCCATAGAATTAAAAATTTAATTATAATATTGCAAATAAACACGTTTAATAAATAAATAAATAATAACATAACCTTACCAATACTTAGATTGAGATATTATTATAGCAAGTGTACACACAATCTACTACGACATATTGTACACTACAATAAAATTATTACTAAGCAATAAAATAAATATATTTAAACTATATAAAAGATAAATAGTAAGAGAATACTACTTGGCAAGTGGTAATCATAATATGACATATAAATATGTATACATGTGAGAACTTTGTTGTTTCACATAAGATTGCTAGAAACTTCTGGAGGATGGCGCCACCTGTATTGTACTGCATTGGCATAACAATATTGTGGCTATAGGGTGTGTCGATTTTCCAATGGTAGGTGTGCTCGCTTGTCATGCTTGCCCTGTACTGACGAGAACCAAAGAGTCCAAAACCGGTCTACAGGTAGCAGCAGCGTAGCAACCTATCATTGGAAATAAAGATTCATTCTTTTCTTTCCCGGTAGTTTCTGCAATCTGAGTCTGTGTTTTAGTACTAACAGTGTTAGTCAAAATACGCCAAATTGTGCTATTTAATTCAGCGCTCGTTGGGGCATGTAGCCCAGAGAATAGCTGTTTTAGCATAATTTGGTTAATCCTTATTATATAAGGTCTCAGCAAGTGGCTAGAGAACAAAGTTCTCACATGTATACATATTTATATGTCATATTATATAAAAGATGATTAAGTGAATAAATAATTAAATTACATTGAAAATTTAAAAAAAAATACAAACTCAAATGTTCGAAATGCTCGCCATTTTGTTCAATGCATGCCCCCAATCGGCGAATGAAATTGTTTTCTACGCAGCTTATTATTTGATTTCCAATTTCTGTTAAAGCTGCATAAATTCGAACAATAACATGATCCTTGTCATTTCGTATTCTATGTTCATCAAAAATTCGAATTACTTGTTAGTTCCGAAATAGTCCTAAAACATTCAAAGGATATCCTAAAGCAGGTGACAGGAAACTGAATAACTTGCCGACATATAAAGAAGCCACGAGTTGTATTCATACCCATACTCCTGGAAAAAAATCAAAATGAAATATATGAAGAAAAAGAGAAAAAATAAACTAAAAAAGCAGCCACAACGAAAAATCTATTTGCAAAAGAAGAAAATTTATCCCAAAAGAGATCATATCTTCCGATGAAGAAGAGAAACAAATATCTCTCGCCAATTTCGATGAAGATGCCGACTGGATTCCCGAAGATGGACCTGAGGAATTCGACAAAAATCCAGAACCCGATGATTTTGAATTAGTGCGATTTAAAGCCAAAAGTAACATATTCTCTGTAGGAACAGTGGTAAAACTTGAAAACTTCACTAATGACTTTGAAGTCAACTTTCTAAGAAAATCTTGAAAATTCGAAGATCATTTCATATTTCGACCTTAGCAGTGGTTCCACTTGAAGATATTCTAGGAAATACGAAGAGGCTGCAATCACAACACAAACTTGAGATTAGTTTTAGTAATTTAAATATGCGCTAAAACAATATTTAAACATGTTTTCAGTATTTTTAGTTTTAATGTTAGTATTGTTTAACCGACTTTTATGTGTTTTAATAATTCTTCGTTCAAAAAATTAAGTTACATAAATTAAAAACAAATTAAAAACAGATTAAATGTTTTTTTTTTAATTTTGATCATATCTCATACTGTCCCACGTTATGGGCCACTATGTGATATGATAAGAAAAATAAAAATGTCTGTATTTCTTTAAAAAAAATATAATTTTTTACATTTTATCATTGATTTATACTAATGTGTGGTTACTGATTGGAGATATACCAGATTGTTACATAATCTTTAAAAACTTACTGTCATAGTAGAATTTAACTTTCTCTGTCGCATGGAGACCCACCCTCCCCTATATTTATTTTTTTAAATGTTGTAAAGAAATCAAAACCAAATAAACATTATTTATTTAATTTGTTTTTAGGGAAAATTTTGTAAACAATGGGGGACAGAAGGAAACGACAGAGAACAGAGTCAATGATCAAAATGACAAATGCCAAAAAGGAATGTAAACTATGGTACGAAGAAGCAAACAGTCATTTAAAAGGAGGCAACTTGACAAAATCTTTGTACTGTTATGACAAGGTAAGTTAGAAAACTAGTACCTATGTGGACGGACAATGTCCGACCCAACTAGCAAAATGGATATTCAAAACAACAAAAGTATTATATAGGTTAATTGCCGATAATGCCGACAGTTACAACCATTTTAGTAAACGAACCAAGTTATCCCATAATATTGTTCTAAAGATAAATATACAGCAAATAATAAAGTACAAACGTCAACCAGGTGTGTCTACGTTTTATTAGCATTGCATGTTATATTTAAATCACCGTTTATACAGCCCTTCTTAAATTATTGTAAAATATATATACAGGGTCGTTGGTATGTATGGAAACGGTCGATTATTTCTTAAAGTAAAACAGTCAGCAAAAAATAGTTTAGATAAAAGTTTTAGGGTTTTTTAAGGTGTATTAGAATTAAAAAAAAATGGGTATACAGGTTGAGTCAGAATACCGTAGAGAAACAAAGTTACTTTTTTTTAAATGGAACACCCTATATCTTCGAATATTTTTGGATTTTACATAAAATAGCAATTATTTTTCAATACGTGCATTATAAGTCTAACCTTAATAGTTTCCGAGATATCGACTTTTGAAAAATGACATTTTTGAACTTTAACAGCTTCTAGCTTTCTAACGATACGTTTTAGAGTAAAACGGCTTACATGTCCTTATCTTACTTTTTTATTATCTTCCCAAAAACATCAACTTCCGGTTAAACCGGATGTAACTCAAAAGGCCGGAAATACAGTACTTCCGGTTTAACCGGAAGTTGACGTTTTTGAGAAGATAATTAAAAACTAAGATAGGGACATGTAAGCCGTTTTACTCTAAAACGTACCGTTAGAAAGCTAGAAGCTGTCAAAGTTCAAAAATGTAATTTTTCAAAAGTCGATATCTCGGAAACTATTAGGTTTAGACCTATAATGCGCTTATTAAAAATTAATTGTTATCTCATGCTAAATCCAAAAATATTCGAAGATATAGGGTGTTCCATTTAAAAAAAGGTAACTTTGCTTCTCTACGGATTCCTGACTCATTCTGTATACTTATTTGTTTTTAATTCTAATACACCTTAAAAAACCCTAAAACTTTTATATAAAATATTTTTTGCTAACTGTTATACTTTAAGAAATAATCGACCGTTTCCATACATACCAACGACCCTGTATAGAAGCTGTATAGAAATCGCTAATACAACTGCTATAAAATTGATTTATATACATATTAAAAGTAGTGCAGCTCTCTTTAAAAACATTTCATAAAATTGGTATATATCTGAAGAATAATACAACTCTTAGAGAACTACTTTAAAACTATTTTAAGTGTGTTTAATCGTGTTTATAATCTTAGAATTTGTCACTATTATAAAATTGTTATAACATTAAAATGTATTTTATTAGAAAAAATGTTTACTAACAACACCGCGTTCTACAACTTAACCTCATTTTCGTTTATAAAGTACAAAAATGAAGCTTACGAAAATAAATATAATTAGTGGAAAAAAGTTGAACAAAGTTGCCATTTTAAAACAACCCTAAACAAATATATGTACGCACTAAAGAAACTTATACTGCTGCCCCTGAACCTATAAATGCAGTATCTACTTGTAGTAATTTCAACAAGAAATACCTAATGATAGTAAATCATTGGAAATACTTAATTAATTTAACATTTCGTCAAGTACTTACTTGCTCAGCAATTTTATACCAAGCTAATTTTTTTCTAAATTTGCAGTTCATTTTATACCAATTTGGTTCTGGAGCTGAATCTGCCTCTTTTTAGAGCTTTTAGTAACAGTTTCTTGGTCAAAATAAATAGGTAGTTATTTATTTCCCACGATGCCGGAACCATAATTATTAATTACTTTTTCCCTTTTTTCTCATCTCTACTATTTTAAACATGATTTATTTCAAAGGACGACGACGGAGTAAGGGCCTTAAATAAGTTTAATCAAAACCAACGTTTTATAAACGGTTAATGGAGTTTTTAGGTTAAGTTAACTCCTTTAACTGGGTTGGCCACAATAAAATTACGACTAAATACTTATATAAAGCACTTGTTTTTATGCATTATACAAATATTCTGTCGTATAAAGGGGCTTATCAACGCGCTTCAAGAATAATATATGTTTGGGTTTGACAATACAAAACAGAGATTATAAGATTCACAATTCAATAAGTTACGCAGACAAAAATAAGAAATATTTACAATTATAATAAAATTGTTCCATCATCATTGCGCATACACACTTCAATCATTAGTTTACAAAGATGGGAAGGCAAAAATGTTTTTTTTTCTTACATTAAAACAATGGACAGGTACAAATTACGATAAACAAGTTTATCTTATTTTCTTTGAACATGCATGGTTGGCTTATGATGGTTCCAAAATTTAAAAGGATTTTCGACTTTTGTCTAGTATAATACACTTGGGTATCTACTTAATGAGAAGTTGGCAACTTTTCAAAAACAGTATAGATGGCGCTTATGAACTGCATTTTTAGCACCTACCTAGGCATCATAACTTAACTAAAGGCTCTTAAAAATTACCCAAATATAACTAACGTCACTTTTAGCGCATAATTAGACAACATTATTCAACCAAAGCGTCGTATAATGACAAAAAGAGAACAATTTTTTTGGAGAACGCACATAATTATATAATTATTCTATCATTGACTTATTAAATCTCGTCTAAAATACTGAAGATTCAATTTTCTTTTTTTTTTGTGTAATATCTGTGTATACCTACATATACGAGTATATTGGTGTAGGTCTTCAACATTATAAAATAAAATAGTGGTTTTAAGAAATTTCTATGGATTTTTTTGCATTTGTCTAAGCTCTTATATGAGGTTTATACAATGTATTTGTAACACTTAAACAATGCCATAGGTATAAATATTCGATATACATTACATACTGTGTTATAGAATGCGTCTAAAATATGTTTATAATGTAATTTTTATGTCCCTGTTAAAATAAATGCATTGTATAAGGCAACCCAAGAGGTTATCGATGTAACAGTTTTATAAGTGTTGTTTAAGTATGCTTATGTAAATTGTATACTGACCATATTATTATAGTCTTACAATACAAACACAATAGAATTAAAATGTTTTATAAAAATGGGCCTATTTGGTCCTGTACCTGTCGTATTACGGTTTAAAACCCGGATTTAAAATAATTTGTTTTTATCAACATATTTGTTGTGTAGTTGTTTATACAAACATTATAAACATAAATTGAAAAAGTAGTCCATACTTGCAGTTTAGTTCGCGTAATGCAAATTAAACAATCAAGTCTTCCTCCACAAGAATTTTAATATAAAATGTTAAAATGACAAAACTTAAAAAGATTTTCATTTTTGAATAAAGATGTATACTTTTTAGTTCTGGTTGCCATGGGGCATATATCCATTTTACAATTTCTGATTTTTCTAATTTCTTCTTTTAATTTAACATGTCTTCAAAAATTAAATTTTAATTAATTCTGTTTCTTCACAATTTAAAACCATTATACAAGGTGTTTCCTAACCTCTCTGAAAAAATGAAGGAGGTGAATCCTCACCTTATTTTAAGACAAAAATGTGGTATAAAAGTTTTTCGCATGTCGCTTCTTTTTCGAAATACAGGATGTTAAAAAAAAATAGTAAAGCAATAATAATCATTTTAATAATTGATTTAAAAACTTTTAGTAATTAACTCACATAAACAAAAGTCAAACAAATTGCTGAAAATGTCCTCCATGAGCCAGTAAACACCCATGTACACGACGTGCTAAATTGTCTCTTACGTGTTGGAAAATTTCGGGACTGGCGCGAATCGTATTAAAACCATCAATAATACGCAGTCAAAGGTCTTCTTCAGTTTCAAAAAGAGTAGTATAAACGAGTTGTTTAAGGTGAGCCCAGAAATTAAAATCCAATGGATTCAGATCCGGCGAACGGGGTGGCCATGGGTGAGGTCCTCCTCTATCTATCCAACGAGCAGGATATTGTTGATCTGAATAGTTTCTAACACGTACTGCAAAGTGAGGGGGAGCGCCGTCATGCATGAACCACATTAAAGTTCTCGTTCTTAATGGCACTGCTTTCATCAATTCTGTCACTGCATCTCTAAGGAAGTTGTAATAGATATCACCAGTAAGTCGATTGGGAAAAAACACGGTCCAACTAAGCTATCTCCAATCATTCCTGCCCAAATATTAAAAGAAAATGCATACTGGTGATGTCCTTCGATGATAGCATGAGCATTATCTTCCGCCCAAATATGGTTGTTGTAAAAATTTATGATGCCTTGCCTGGAAAAATTCGCTTCATCTGTAAATAGTATTTTTTCCGAAAAATGTGGGACCCTTAAAAAACTTTCTTGAAACCAGTTTCAAATATTAACTCGAGCTGGAAAGTCTCTAGGCAACAAAGCTTGCACTCTTTTTACGTGATAAGGATAAAGTAAATAGTCCTTTAAGATACTCCATACTGTTTTGTAACTCACATTCAACTCGTACTAGTGCCTTGAGATTCTTCCACCATGTTTAAGACCTCTTCCAAGTTGTACGGTTCTAACTGTAAGTGGTCGGCCGCCTATTTTGATTTTTGCAAAGCTACCTGTTTTCTCTAACCTGAGATGCAATCTTGTAAATGTTGCCGAACACAGTACTCGTCTATTAGGAAAACGTTCTGCATATAAACGCCTCGCCTCTAGCGCAATTCCATTTGCCAAACCGTACATAAAATGAATTTCAGCCATTTCTTGATTGATAAACTCCATTATAAAAAGTATTTAATGTCGTACAAATAAATTCAAAAACAATTCAAAAGGGTATTATTTGAAAGATGTTAAACGGGAGACAAATGATACGGAGAAAACAAATGTGGTTGTCATGGAGCGAAGCAAAGCCTACTCGTATCATTTGACGTAACGTAATGATAAAAATACGAAAAATAACTAAAAAATTAAGGTACTCTTTAACCCAGATCCCCGCCAATGAACTAATAGTAAAATTTAAAATTGATCCAAAGTAAAGTGCTCTAATCCCTTATGTTTAACAAATATCATTAGAATATCGTTTGGCATTAATTAATAAAATGAAAAAAAAATACAAAATTTACAATAATACATAGTATTTAGTATACACAGTATTTCGAAAACGAAGAGACATGTGAATAAATTTTATACCACATTTTCATCTTAAAATAAGGTGAGGATTCACCTCTTTAATTTTTTCAGAGAGGCTAGGAAACACCCTGTATAATAAATAGTCAATACAATTTAAAATGTCTTAATTTAAAAAATTTTATTTAAACTAAAATACTTTTCCACAGTTCACATAAAATCTTCATACAATCAACATAACAATTTTCACAATTTAATTTGCAAGTTTACTCCCTTTTCCAAAAAATTTTTTTGAAGCTCCTACTCACATCCAGTTGCACTCGTTAATTTGAGGCAACTCGAATTAATTTTATTTAACTCGATTTTGGTGAGTCATTATATATTCCATTTTAACTGGTCGTTTTACCATTTTGAAGTCCCTTTTAGTATCCTCTGAAGATGGACGTCTAGACGCCCGAAACAGTATAATAAAAATTTTGTGGAGGAATAATTGATTGTTTTATTTGCATTATGAATATGATTTTGCTATTTGGACAACTATATGACTATAGAAAATTAAAGATATGCCAAAAATAAGTAATAATATTTTTCTGGATAAACATACATCGAAAAATACTATACTCTGTTGCTTAATGCCAGGGAATAATAAGATGGAAATTTGCAGTGATAGGACCCAATAGGCAGGGCGGACAACTTAAAGGTTGCATTGTAAATTTTAGCTAAATTGCAATGATAGTTTTGAAAATTCCGGTATTTCAGATATTTAAGACCTTTACACCCCGAATCGGTCCTAAATTAGAGTCACCCTAATTTGCATACAATAAAAGGACGAGTTTGGTGAATGAAATTAATATGACAGCGGCGTTACTGCAAGTAGTTTATTAGAATAATAATTGTAATAATAATTATTCTTGATTATAATAATAGAGAAGGGCAGATAATTGAGATATTAATTATTCTAATATATAGTAGATTAAAACTTATATAGAAGTAAGAATAATATGAAAATAGATAAATTGGAATAAATATTAATATTTATAAAAAAAATCTACTATGAACAATACAACAACTCAATTTTTAAATTTTAGTCATCATAATCCGAGTAGTCCGATGAACGAGTCATTGGGGACCAGAGAAATAATAAGGGGCTCTACAGTGTTTTCTAGCATGTCATCAGCTTCCCACATTCTTTGTTCTGTTTCAATTACATGCTCGACGCACTTACTCCATTTTTCACAATCCACTCCCTTCCTCTTGTAAGAGGTTTCCAACGTCTCTCGTTTTAAAAGTGGTGTTATGCCTTGCTAAAAACCCTTTTACTTGCGGCCACACCAATTCTATGGGGTTTAATTCACAGTGATATGGCGGAAGGCGAAGTATCGTTATATTTCGCTTCGAAGCAATTTCGTACAGAGTGGTTTATTCAACTTAACAATCTCCAGTACCTCCTTTTTCAGCATATATTTATTATTTATTATTATTTTAGCTGGCAATATCCATGACTATAACAGACCCAGGAGGAATAAGATCTTGCATTTGCTGGAAGTATTCCTCAAAGACATCAGCGTTTATGTCTTCATGATAATTTCAGTCCGTTTTAATTTAAATACTAGAAAGCCGCCATCGACAAATCGTTTCTTGCTACCAACGTGAGTAATTATTAATCTTTTACCTTTTCCCGAGGGTGCCTTTATTCCAGTGGACCATCCTTCCATAATAGCTTGCCTCGCGCTTTTTATATGTTTATCCTGCCATATTTTACCAATGGTATATTCTTCATTTAACCAAGTATCGTCCATATAATAGATATTCCTGTTTTCCCTTCGAAACTGTCTAACTGCTCTCAAGTATCGTCGTCGCCACCAGATGATTTTGTTTTTCTCTATTAAAAGTAATTTTCTGTTTTGAATTTTTTCTTAACAAAAATTCATTTCCATCAAAGTTTTCCATAGTTTCCTCTTACCCATGGGTGGAATGAAATTATTCTTTTTCATTTCAGACATTATTTTGTCCTAGGTAGGTATTTCTTTTTTTAAGTAAACGAGTGTATGATTCTTTTGATGGCAGTCTATTCATCCTTATTTATTACAGTATCTTTTCTCCCTGTACTTCTCTTTGATGACCGGATGGGGCCGCTTTTATTCTCGTGCAGAAGTCGGTATATTGTTGACTGTCCGACTCCAGTCGCATTCGAATACATTTCAACTATTTTTGCAACTCCGAATGTTGAATTTTGGTGGCGAAGAGCGTTAAATACATTGAGAATAATAATTTTCTTATTTTTAGAAAGAGCAGTATTACTAATCTGTTCCTCAGCAACAAATTCAAAAACACTAGCCATTTTCAAGAACGAAGTCTTCCAACAACTGCGGGATAGTAACTAAACATTTTAAATTTTTGAAACAGTGAGGCATAGGTAGGTAAACTACCTACCCGATCTCGGGACCCCGGACGATAATCATAGGTACAATAATAATAATTGTATTACACCTATGGAATACGGTGAAGACCACTAGGTTTTACAGTTCAATAATTATTTATTACCCTCTCGCATTTAGCAACAGACTATATAATCGAGATACAGCCTCCCAAATAGAGTACCCTAAAGATGGTTTTCTTTAATTATCGATGAAACTGTTTATGGGAGAAGCTTGAAACTTTAGTGTGATAGTTTTCTCTATGTGCTAAGCTAACTTAAACTCAAAATTCAAAAAGTATAGACAGGGGCGTAACGTTCGAGGGCATAAAGATTAAAAACTAGTTTTAACTTTTTTGTGTAAAGTTTCCAGACTTTTTTTAACTTAATTTGGAAACCTTCATACTTTTAAATAAAAAATGGTGCCCTTAGAATCTAATAAGTAGTGTTCTAAGGAAAAGTTGAATTGACAATGATTGATTGAACTTTAAACCTACGTCCAAAAATGCTTCGTTTCGGGAAAACAGGGTGTTTAAGTTTTATTTTTATTTTTGTTTTTCTGAATAATTTTTCAAATAATGTCGGTATTAATACTAAAATAGGTATCTAGGGGTTTTTTGAAATGCGAAATTCGAATTTGATGATAGTATGGCTACCGCTTGTAGAGGGCGCCACCTACATGTATTTTTACTCTTAAGCGAGAAATATATTTATTTATCATTTTTACGTTAAAGTACTTAAAGTGGCTCCGAGGAACCGATTTCGAGAAAAAGAATAATAAAAACTAATGACATTTATTTGCATATCGCTATGCCCATATAGGAGTTTAATAAAATTGAATTTATCTCCTAAACCAAGCTGAAATAAAAGAATTATCGAAAGGTACTTCGCATTAGCAGTTTGCCTACATAACAGTGTTATCAAAAGAGCAAACGGCAGTGGCGTACATATTTTTTATTCCACTCAAGAATTGTAACACCCGGTATCTCCGAAACGAAGCATTTCCGGACATGGGTTTATAGAAAAGTTTTTTCATAATTTTAAGCAGGGAAACAAATCCTGAATTTCGCAATATTAATCATTAAACCTACATGCGCATTTTGATTAAATTTGAGTGCATATATTCCGCCCTCTAAGTCATCAGAGGACTATAGGCACAAGAAGTGGTCGATAACTTTGCGACCAGACCCAGGCGGCAGTTTCAAAAAAGTTAATGTTGAAGAACCGGATATAGTTATGGCGGGACACTCGATTCCCTTGGTTTCATCAATTCATTTATTGAGCGTAAATTTGGATAGTCATATGTGCTGGCATAGTCACGTTGCGGCCATTGCTAAGGCAGCCTCGCACAAGCTTGGGGTACTTTTCCGAACTAAGAACCTCGATACTCCCCAACAACTTTTGATACTCTATAAAGCCCAAATTCGACCATCGCTGGAGTACTGTTCGCATATTTGGGGCTCTGCTCCTAAACATACCCTGAGATTGCTAGATTCCATTCAAAACAGAGCCATTCGCTTGATCGGTGACCATGATTTGACAAACAACCTGGAAAGCCTTGAACATCGAAGGCGGGTTGGCGGCTTGAGTCTATTTTACAAATATTTTTATTGCAAGTGCTCAACTGAATAACCACCCAAAGCGGTGCATGGTAGAAATACACGACGAACCACTGCAGCTCACCAGTACGTGGTTCAGCTTAATGTTCCTCGAACAGCTATCGTAGGATATGACTCTCTGGAGTTTTACTGGGCTAGATTTGGAAGCCATCCGCTTTCAATGTTTCAAACTTTACTGTCGATATTGTTGAAAATATATTTTTCGGGAAAAAAAATAAAAAAGGTAGAAAGAAGAACCTTTAATAAGCCTTATACAGGGTGTCCAAGGATAAGAATAAATAGTATGGGGATCTCGGAAACCGTAAAAGTTACAAAGGCGGTTGAATTATCAAAAAGTAGCGCAATGTAGTCATCAATAATGTTCTGTTGATAAGTCTCGAAAATTCCGCTCACTTTCGGAAATATTCAAAAGAATCCCAAGTCTTGCGATTTTGTTTTTATTGTTTTCTGAAGCTATTTGAAAATGAATAAAAAAACAAAAGGCACTTTTTTAATTCCACTTTTTTAGCTTCACCAGAGAGCCTTTACAAATGTTCAGTCCAACGTTTCGTTTCTAAGAAACCATCATCAACTTTACTTTTTATATGGTCAATAAAAAAAGTACACCCTGTGTTATTCTATTACGAATTTAACGATTTATATTATTATGTTTTATGTTTTGGTTCGCAAAAAGGCTTGTTAATAAATGTCAAGCATTTTGGTGTAGTACGCGTTAGCTACATTTTAGAACGCAATATCGAAGGTAGAAGGAGCCTATTTTAACATGGTAACAATATTTTTTATGTAATTCTTAGTAACTAAATGAAGAAGTGTAATCATGGTAACGTATTAAAGAAGAATGCCGACATTGGTCATAATTTGTCGTAACTCTCAGTTTGAACTTTATCGTCACGTAAAGTCACTTCCTTTTATAAGCAAAACTATTAAAAGGAACACTAGAGGCACAATATGCATTGGTAAAATTTAAACTAAATATAAGTGAACATTTTTTTAAATTAATTGCCTAATTATTAAAGTGACAAGATATGGACTCCTCGTACGCCGTAATGCAAAAGAAGACGTTTACATTAACAATTTTAGTTCGATTCACCCGAACCTCTTTTTTCTTCTTGTAATTTTTTCACGGACGGTATACTCTCTTTAGTTGTATGATCTGATTTATTTTAAAATTTAAAGTCGCGAGTTTTTTTTTATCGAGGTTTTTTTCTATCATATACCTATGGTGCAACAGTGTTATAACAGTTTCTTTCTTATTCATTAATTACTATTTTGTACTACCGCATGGATATGTTGAAAAAATTATCAAGATTATTTTTGTAACACTTTTGTTATTTTTGCATTAATATTGGTAGGCACCTGTCCTTTGACTTTTCTGGATAAAATAAATCATATGCAATCCTCGACACCATTTACTTCATGGTTTACTATTCTTTCTGAAAACCTTTGTTAGAATTAAATTATCACTAAAAACTAGGATAGCTGTGACGACAAATGTCAAATTAGATTAGTAGATTCTGTAACGAGGTTGGAATGAAAATTCGATCCGAGTGGAAGATTTCGAACGCGAGCGTAGCGAGCGTGAGGAACCACGAGTATCGAATTTTCATTCTAACCGAGTAGCAGACTATATTTTCTCCACGACCAAAAAGTACGAATAAAATCTGTACAAAGCAATTAAGTTATTTATTCGCAATATTCGTAATTTTAGGGTAGTTCAGGTTAGTTCAGGTTAGTATTATCCAGTTCCATATCTGATTCATCCGATTTTTCACTCATTTTTTGACTTGCACTAAAATTTGTCTTAAAATAATTATTACAACGCGGTCATTTTTATCTGACACTGACAGTTTCGAAATTCATGGCAATCTATGTCGTTTAGATCAATTACAGAATATTCATTCCGTATCTTGTTATGGAATGAAAATACACGCAAAACGCATAAGAAGCAAGTGTTTCAGAATAAATATTCCAACTCAAGAGCGAGAATTTTTACATTCTATTATCAAAAATGATTTTGGAATTATTGCATTCAGTAATGGTCGTGGAGAAATAAGCATTCAATTTTGGTTATAGGATCACCTGTCACAAGTAACATAGCTACAAATGAAATTGATCAGCCTTTGATTTGATTTAACAGTAATAATTTAAGCAATTTAAATTTATCAGTAGAAGAAGTAATTCAATACAATGCATGCCACGATAGTTTTATTTATATTTTCATTGCCGATGCGAAGCCAATCATTAACAATCAAATAAGACAATAAACTTTTGCGGTTAGCAATTTTGTATCTTTATAAAATATATAGGGCATGTATTAAGCTGACCTAATTTAAAAGCCTTAAACTTTATCTGTTTAAAGTCTCAGCTGTATCTATGCATTAGAAGCGGTTCTAACATGGGGTAAAAAGTTTAGAACTCAAATTACTTAACAACAATACACTGTAGAAGTCGACCGGGTATTCAGGAGACTTACATTTTTAAAATGCGTTTACTGTATCTATAAATTTATTAAAACCAGCACAGTTGTCATGTCTTGAAACTTTAAGGTGGTTAAATTTTAAAGAACCGCTTGAAAAGCTGCTGACAGGACACCGGCTGTGGAGCACTAAAGTTCTTGAATATTTATGTCGTCAGGACGGTTTCTCTTTGAAGCTTACTTCGTTTGCCTACACTTCTGTGTTCTCTATGTGCCGTTTATAATTTATTACAATTCCCACCCCAATTGCAACATATTTAAAAAAAAAATACAAAAGGTATTAGAATATAACAAGGATTAAAACAAAACGTTTTGTACAGTGTGTTTGCGAATACAACTTGGGGACAAGAGACATGAACTCGTATTATAAGAATAGAAAACCACAAGTATTGTTATATTATGTGGTTAATAGACCAGGAAGCATCGCCGGTAACTAAACAGCTGGCAACAACGCTAATATCGTCATTCGGTACGTAAGATCCTCTTAGACAACTGTACCGTATTTGGTTTAAAGCGGTCAAAAAATTGTGAGGTTATTAAGCAGTTTATAGACTTTATACACACACTGTATAAACAAAATATCCAGAAATATGTCGACGTTCATTCCGTGCTTTAAAACACGAGAAACTGTAAATTGCCGCGTTCAAAAGGTCCATATTGACTTCACTATCATTTTAAATGCTACACATTGTGTATAGATAAAATATTCCACTTCTCAACATCTAGCTGCAAATCATTTGCTAATCGGTAATGAGCTTAAGATTATGTTGAAGTTCGACAAAGTCCTCCATATTATGCCGTATTCTTTTGTATATTTTAATATCGTCAGCATATAACAACGGCGAGGTTAGACTCAATATCCTTAATAAAAAGGTTAAAAACAAGGGTCCTCATACAGATCCTTGTGGAAGCCAAGAACTGAGCAGATCTGGAACCATATACTTCAACATGTTGGGTGCGGTTAGTTATAAATATATGACCCACAAAAATGTAACTAGTGTTTTCGAAAGCCAAAACTAGAAAGTTTATCAAGCAAAAGTCGATGGTCCAGTCGATCAAAGAACTTCGTAATGTCTAAATAAATTACATCAGTCTGGAAATCTTCATCTAATGCCTCTGCAGTAACAATCATAAGATTTGTAGTCGTTGACCTACGCTTATAGAATCCATGCCGAGCAAGTGATATTAAATTATTAATAATTATACCTGGAAAATATAGCATCATGTAAGAGACATTCCCAAATTTTTCAAAAATTGCAGATTATTGACACAGATCGATAATTACCCAACTCGGATCTGTTCCCCTTTTATAAAAAGGACAAACCTTCGACTTTTCCACAACGTAGAAATATATTGGGTTTCTAAACACCGGTTAAATAATTCTACAAGAGGTTTTACAAGCATAATCTACAATCCATGGTCAAAGACGCAGGAATAAAACTTGGACCAGTCGTGAAGTTAAGCATAAACTTTTTTTTTAATAACAGTGATGACTTCGTGTTCATTAAAAAATGCAAAATTAATATTGCTTGAAGAAGTTGCATTTCTATTCAGGGTATTTAAAGCTTCTACACTGGCTGGAGAAAATGACTTTTGGAAAAGTCGGCAAATGCTAACGGTATGATCTGCAATATGATTTGGTTCTCTCTTCTTTTTAACAAATGACCAAAATTGTTTAGGGTCCTAAACATCTTCTTAAATATAGGATGTTTCAATAAAAACCCCCATGCCAATTATTTCAAAAACTATAAGTGACATGTAAATTCTGTAAACGCCAGTTTTTAGCCTCTATGATTGGCTTCACAACTGTGTAAAAAATGTGTTTAAATAATACAAGATGTAAGTGGCGCCATGGTGCAAAGAATTTTTTCGATGACAGGAACTTCTAAATGTTGTGGTTCTTCAAGATAATTAATTTTTGATTAAATTATGTATCATAAAAATTTTTGATAAATCCAACATGAACGGAGATATTTGGGGTTAGTTCAGGTTAGTTCATATTTTTAATATCCCTTAGCAGATTTTAATATAATTTTTTGTAGATTTCATTTTGTAAGTAGCCCCATAAATAAAAGTCCATCGGGATGAGATCAGGGGACCTTGCTGGCCATCTAAGATCCCCATTTGTGCTGATCACTTTTCCTGGAAACGTCACATTTAGATGATTCATAACGATATTGCTATTGTGTGCTGGGGCACCGTCTTGATGAAACCACATAGTCTTTACGTCAATTCCTACATTTTGTAACAGCAAAGGGAGATCGTTTTACAGAAATTGTAAATAACGAACTGAAGTTAAATATTCATGGTACAAATAGGGCCCGATTATGTAACCATTTACAATACCACACCAAACATTTACCCTAAATCGTGTTTGAAATTTGGTCTGTCGCATCCAGTTAGGATTTTCCCGGGACCAGTAGCGACTATTATGTCTGTTGATTACTTCATTATTGTGAAACCGGGATTCGTCACTCCACATAATTCGGTTTAATAAATTTGTATTTTCTTCAAAAAGAATATGAAAATGTGCCAAAAAGTTTAATCTGCGCTGGTAATCTTCTGGTTGTAAATGATGCACTAAATGAGTCTTGTATGGAAAAAACCCATTTCCTTTTAGGATGCGACACGAACTTACTGTAATATTAGTTTCATCTTTCAATTTTTGTAATGACGTTTGTGGGCTATTTTCTACTGTTTGTAGGACTATAGCTACATTTTCGTTATTCGTAACCCTCTTCCTTCTTGAAACCTTTTCCTTTTTAAAGCTACCATATGTAGCTAAGTTGGTACACAAAGCTACAAAAGATTTGCGATCGGGCGTTGGTCTATCTGGAAAACGAGCTCGATAGCAGCGCACAGCTTCTGAAGCATTTTGATGGCATTCTCCATAAACTAAAACCATGTTCAATTTGTCTTGATTTGTATGGTGAACCATTTTTATTTTTAAAATGTAGAAATTGCAAATTCTGACACTGACACTGAGTGTTAACAATGTTAATTATTTATTGATTCTTGTTTTCCAGAGATATGCATTTTTATTTCTCGAAAACGAAGCAAGATATGAAAACAATTTAACAGACAATAAAAGGATATTTTTAGTTGCTTAATCCGAAAAAAATATAAAAATTACCAAGAACTCAGTGGCGTCTTATTTTTTGCCAATATTATTTGTTAAGGCGTCCCCTGAGACGTCAATGGACGTAATAATTTAACGCAACACGAGCGTTTTATCACTAAAATTTTCATTACCAAAATTAAATTAAAATCTGCTAAAGGATATTAAAAACATTTATAATTAAAATACTCGTTAAAATTATTTTAATAAAAAGCTTAACCCCAAATATCTCCGTTCATGTTGGATTTATCAAAAATTTTTATGAGACATAATTTGATTAAAAATTAATTATCTTGTAGAACCACAACATTTAAAAGTTCCTGTCGTCGAAAAAATTCTTTGCACCATGGCGCCACCTACACCTTGTATTATTTAAACACATTTTTTACACAACAGTTGTGAAGCTAATCATAGAGGCTAAAAACTGGCGTTTACAGAATTTATATGTCACTTATAGTTTTCGAAATAATTGGCCTGGGAGTTTTTATTAAAACACCCTGTATATTTCGAAAAAATTTAAAGTTTTCAAGTTTAATAGGAATACCGCTTTTCTTATACTTTTTGTGGCATTTATGTTTATTACATATTATCATTAATAACATCGCCTAAAAACCAGGGGTATACTCCCTTTTTGAAATATAACTAAACTTAGGCACATATATTCCAAAAGTTTTGCGATAAAAATACCATAGGCAGAGTTAACAGACCTACAGTATTCAATACAGGACCAGTTAATATCTAGCAATGTATTATCTAACTCAATACAATTAGCCTTCCGATAGTTATAACTGCTTTGGCTAGTAATAAAGTTAATAATTGATTTTAATTTCATGTTGAAGAACAGTATTATAAGGAGATCGACAGTGCAGGATGATGACTATCCCACACAGCACACTTCCTTTCAGAAATATCTTTGATATATTTCGAATGTCTCAAAAACATAACCTTTCGTATCAATATTTCTAAAATATTTCAGATTCATTACACCCGAAATGACAGTTGACACACCCTGCCTTTTGACACTTGACAGACCAGATGCAGAAAAACCAGTCTGTTCCCCTCACGGGTTACCCTTATTTTATGCTTTATTTGTATAATGTTCAATTAACAATAATTATTATTAGGCATTGTTATTGGTGGGTGGACTGTGCTACTACCGAATAATTATATTATGGATAATAAAACTGAGGTAAGTCGTTATTTCAATAATAGGTAAGTATATCAATAATTTTCGGTTAGGTTCATTCTATAATTTTTTCCGCTTTAGTTTATTTATTAAATTTGAGTTGTTACTGTCGTGAATTAGAATATTGAACAGTAAAATTTTTCAATTGCAAAAACATTAATAGAATAATAAAAGATGCAATAAGGCATCATCTCCCTCCGGGACAGAACTAGAGGTACAGAAAATTGTTGCACTATGGCTGTCGCAGTGCAAACTGTCTTTATAATTGAATGTGTAGTTTTAATAGTGTTTATGTATCAAACATTAATATACGCAGCGTCCTTGGTATAACATTAGGGATTGATATTTTTCTACCAGCGACCCATAATATAAAGGTCGATTTGTAAAACTTTTCGCCACCGCTCCCGCTCGTTGTCACCGTTCCCGCTCGTCTCCACCGTTCTTATAGGGTATTTATCTTTGTTAAGCACGAACTGCACAGTTGTAAATTCGCGAGAGTAGTAACGTATTTTGAGGTTAAAATATTAATTTTCTTTGAAAAAGTGGATAATGTGACCAGTATTTAATATTATTAAACTACGAGATAAGTTAAGCCCTGCGAATTGTCTATAAATGCTAAAATCGTAGGAATATGGAAACTATATTTATGTTTTTTATCAAATGTGTCAAATTTCTTTTTTCTTATTGGCTATAGCACGAACGACGAACAACACAAGGTCAGCGAGATAAAAATTGTCATGTTCGAACTACTAGCGGGAGCGGTGGCGGCTTTTATAAATGCATACATTATTCCCCTTTAGGTTAATTTGAGACGGGAAAGATGACGACGAGCGGGAGAAGTGACGAAAAGTTTTATAAATGTACCTTTATACCCACATAATATTATGATTCACTTAAAATTATTAATTTTTAAACTTTTACTTTCAGGAGCCAATAGAAAGAATACTTTCAGAGATAAATAAGCATCCTAATTTGTTTATTTATATTTATTACTTAATAATATAGTTTATATGTTTTTTTAATAAATGTGTTCTTGATATTGAATGATATATTATTCCATTTTATACAATTTCAGAAATATTTCTGAAAAGTATTTGCCTCTAATTTGAAATATTTCAGGAATGCAATTATGTGATGTTTCAGAAACATAAAATGAAATATTATTTTTATGTGACATCTTTGGGTTTCTGAAAGATTTCATTAATATATCGTAAATGTTTTGAAATATTTATGGAATATTTCAAATCTTTCGGAGAAACTAATATGAAATATTTTTTTGAAACATTATTGTGCTGTGAGGGATCCTTCTTCAAGAGGCAGTCTTCACTATGCAATGATCATGGTTGTAACTAACTAGATCCAAGATTATAATATTTAAATTAGGGACGTCGTTACTTTGCTTAAAATTAGCGGACTTCAGAACGAGTTACATTACATAAGATATGGGTATTGTTATTATCAATAAAGTATGAATAATTAGTTGTATTAAATTTCCAAAAATACAGACATTCGTACCAAATAAATATTGCAATGAAATTAAACAATCACGCAATAGTGCAATAGTAAACGGCGCGACGGTGGCAAATAAATGACAAACACAAACACTGAAGAAAAGTCAAATGAAATCTTAACACCTACCATATATCAGAACTAAATTTGTCCACTACTAACCTATAACATCGCCATTATTGACCGATTATTAACGTTAGAAATCGTTTTTCTCTACCTTATAAGTTATTATTGACCATGGTCAATAATAAGGCATTGAAATCCATTATTGACCGATCTTCAAGAATTTATTTGAAGGCAGGTAACTTGATTTTTTGATTCTACAACATGAATTCATAAACATGAATGTGGTTAGGCAACCAGATAATTATCAATACATATTAGATTACTTGATATTGTAAAATATCGATACAATCAACATTTTTTCTGCTTCCATCCTTAATTCTGGAGGTGTACACATAATAATATCACTAACATTTTCTTCGCTCATTTTTTAAAAAAACGGAAAACTCGTGAAATCTGATGACATAAATGAACAAAAATTGACATTAACAAAGCCACCTGACAAAACAACAAAATATTTTGCCAATTCCAAAGCGCAGGTAACTTGATTAAAAATATACTTATACCTACCTATCATTTTTTATAATTATTAATACTATAAAGATAAATATCTTATAAAAGTTTGTAGTAGTGGAAAAAATATTATATTAACCACGGTTTAGACAGCTTATAGCCCTCGCGTCTTAAATCCCTCGTCGCTCCGCTCCTCGTGATTTAAACTTGACGCTCGGGCAATAATGATGGCTGTCTAAACCTTGGTTAATAATATAATATTATTTCTCGGTTGATTAACTGATGATGTCTTGAAACGTCGATCTGTAATCAAAACACAATCACGTGATGCACTGGTAAGTGTAAAGTTCTCGCATGAAATAAAGGGTGTCCCAAAATGTACGCACATTTTAAATATCGTGGCATTTTCGTTTTTGTCATAGTAGGCTTCTGAAAATTTGATAGCTGTCATTTAATTTATTGCAATTAATAGCCATGGAACGCTACATGGTAGAACAGCGCGTTGTTATCGTGAAAACGTATTATAAATGTGGAGAATGTTACATATGCGGAAACAGTGCGTAGAGTGCGAGCCGTTTTTGGGAGAAATAATGCACCAAAACATACGACACTGCAATAAATTTGGGCAAAGTGGTTCAGTTGGAAACATAAAATCAATAGGGCGGCCGCGTACTGCTTGATCTATTGAAAATATTGCAGCAGTGTCGGAAAGTGTTGGTGAGAATCCAGGCACGTCGATTCGCCGTCAGTCACAGCAAGTGAACATTACCAAAAGCAGTATGCAGCGAATTTTTAAAAAATATTTGCATTTGCATGTCTATAAAATTTAATTGGCCCAAGAATTAAAGCCAGCAGATCATGGGTTGCGCCGTGAATTTATTATTTGGATTCTGGAAAACGAGGCAAATGACGAACATTTTTCGAAGAAAATCCTGTTTAGTGGTGAGGCACATTTTTAATTAACTAGATACGTCAATAAGCAGAATTGTCGAATTTGGGGGAAATAGAATCTTTGTGTTATTCACGAAAAACCAATGAATCCTCTACGAGTCACCGTTTGGTGCGGTTTTTGGTTCGGCGGAATAATTGGGCCATACTTCTTTGAAGACGAGGCTGGAACTGCACTGACAGTAAATGGCGAACGTTATCGTGCAATGTTAGAAGAGTTTCTGTGTGCTGAATTAGACCGAATTAATGTGGAAACCTTATGGTTTCAACAGGACGGAGCGACCTGTCACACAACGCGTGAAACAATGGACTGGTTACGACTGAAATTTCCTGGTCGTGTCATATCTCGCAATGGTGATCAGAATTGACCACCACGATCCTGCGATATAACACTGTGCGACTTCTATCTTTGGGGTTTTCTTAAATCTCGTGATTATGCCAATAAGCCAGCCGCAATTCCTGACTTAAAGAACGAAATTCGACGTGTCATTGATGAAATTCGTCCACAAATATGTAAAAATGTTATCAATAATTCCATCAAAAGGGCAAGGGCCTGCCAGCAAAGCCGCGGTGGACATTTGTCGGATATTGTGTTTCACACTTTATCGTGATATGTATTCTCTCTAATCCCAGTAAAGTGTTGACATATTTCAAGAAATAAATGTGTTTTGTTAACAAATAAAAATGTGCGTTCATTTTGGGACACCCTTTATATTATACCTTCAGAAAATATTTCGTTATTATGAATCGACGAATTCAATCATTTTTCCGATAATGCTATTAAATGAAAACGAGGACACCAAGTGTTACTAAAAATATGAATTGTTTTAGTCCGCGAGTGTTTCGGAGATATTTGAAAAAATCCACCATCAGCTTGTCATTTTTAAAAGGTCTTGAGAGGTCTGAATTACACCCCCGAAATATTGCGGGCGAATGTCGGGACGTCCTGTATACAACGCATTTTTACATTAACCGCTGTCACAGATTATTATGTCGTTGTATTACTTTGAGAAAACTCTCTGTAAAGTATTAAGAGAGGCAAACATCTAGTCATGATCTCAATTCAATTGAGATTGATATTTTGTATTCGTGTTTGAGTTAATTCTAAACTAAGGATAAAAGTGGATGATAATTATAGCACAGCATTCACAAACACACATTGTGTGAAATAAATCGTTTTCAACCCAGAAAACAATGCTTTTTGCTTACTTTAAGGGCTGTCGTTGCAAAAGAAAAATGTAAGTGTAATATTTTAAAATCATGTTAACATAATATAACAGAAAAATTGCAAATATCAGATCATTTCAAATCAAAGTTTTATTTGAATTCAAAACTTTTCTCAACATCGTCTGAATAATTTTATATCGACTTTATATAACTTCAGATTATGCCAGAGTTTTTCATGTTCTCCTGAACTTGAAAGCCACAAAATGTGCCTGTCAGTACAATGCACATTTCCGTGAATTAAACCAAATCTTTAAAATGTGAAGTTTACGGTAAATATTATGTAAATTTATAGGTTAAAAATAGACTGTGGAATAAGAGACCAGAATAATTCAGCAGCTACGTAAAATAGAACGAAAAATTTTATAATGTAACATATAGTTTGTTTCAACAAAAAAGTTATATTTTGGTAAGTGAGCCTTACCCACAATGGTTTTCTTCCACTATCCTTTGTTTTTTAGGGTAAAATTTTATAATTCGGATTAAAATGGCGACCAGAGAACTACTGCTAGCTTTTATAAAGAAATATCAATTATGAAGGTATATTTTAAAAGATACTTATAATCACTCTTATAAAAGAACTTTAAACCAATTATATAGTATTGACAGAAATTGTTCCGTATTGTCATTGTTAATAAAATTCTACATTAATTTAAGTTCCTATTAAACACTAAATTAAAAAATACCCTTCGAGATAAAAAGAACGTTTAATACAGCATATAGCTACATTAGTCATAAAGTGCATTTTTATTTACATTTAAATAATATCTTTAATAATTCCAATTTTTAAAAAATGTGGTACATTGCATTTTTTTTAATAACATGCTCTTTTGGCAGACCGAAAGTTCTGAACTTGAGAAAAAATATTTTTTTGCGCAGATTCGATGTTCCATTTTTTTACTAAATTCCCAATGGTTCGGATTTTATAAAGGAAAAATCGGGCTGGGGCAGCCAGCCGTGAAATCAGACTGCGAGTTACAAGTCGTGACGAGGGGAAGGCGTTTTTAAAAAACACTGGTTATTGAAACTTAGTTTTTTTTATTTCACCATTGATTGTAACAAATTGGTTTTTGAAAGAAGAATTACAGACAATTATACAACAGGTGTGTCCGACTTATCTATTTTACTGCTATTTATAAGTTTGACTTATCGCTATTCTAGGAGTGGTCAAAAGGAGCTTGTCAGCAGTCTTAGAGTATGTAACTCCTCCATCCTTAGATAGGCATATAAACTTAAAGTTTCTATGGCTTAAATAAATTCATTTGTTTTAGTTCTTTTTACTTTTTTGGTAAAGAAAACATAGATACTTCCAAGTTATAAGTAATAAAATCATACTTAGAATAACATATAGCAAAACTGTCCAAATACTTGTTTTATGTACACGTTTTATATGTATTATATGTATTATATATAATATGTACTATATGTATAATATGTATTTAATAATTTTGAATTTTCAGATTTTTGGAAGTTTATTTCTTCCTGTATTTCATTTAGTTTTTTAAGATTAATATTATTGAGATTGAGCAGTTATACCTTTTCATACACCATTTAAAAATATTAATATTATTATCATTACGTTCTGCGCCATCTTCATCAAATTTTCCAGTACCTACTACTTTTGATTATACTACCAAGGGCGTTTATGAGAGCTCGTCTTCTCCTTGTTTTTCTTTCTATTTAATTTAACTGATTAAATATTTGTCGATTAGGATTTCCAATGATTATATATTATAAGAGTTGTGGAATTCTATTTTGTAATCGGTACCATTATTTATATGTCATTGTGTTGTCAATGTTTCGTATTTATCATTTATTTCTAAAAATTCGGCAATAAGATTTGTCATGTCAAAAATTTGTATAAAGGTCCAGTGGTTAGTTGTCTTTGGGGCATTACTTATTTTATAGGGTAATATTCTTGGATTATCGTTTAAGTTGTGGTATGTTGGTCTCTCTGCGTAGACGAAGGGCCGTAATAGAAAAACGATGAAGATTTTCATTCTTCTCTCAGTTTTTGTTGGTTGGTGATGCTTGCTTCTTTCTTCTTCCTTGTTTCCTAACCTAACTGTTTCGGTGATTTTTGTCCTTCCCAGATCTTCTTTCTAGCTGGTTAGGCTGCGATAGTTTCTACAGATTTTGTCTACGTCCAGCGATGCGTGTCTGTTGGTAGACCAGGAAAATTCCTCGATATGCCCTTGATTAGTTGACCCGGACTCTTAAAGTGGTTGCTTCCGTTTTCCTGTTACCACCTTAGGTCGGTACTATCTGCTTCCGGTTGACTTCTTTGGAATTTTCTTCTCCCTTGGAGGTTTCTCTGAGTTAATTCAAGAAGAAAAACGCTGCCAATATTCCTTTTTGAAACGTTCTCAGAAGTTCACCAAGACTGCGCCAGTTATACAAGCCGTGACGAAGGAAAGGCGTTTTTAAAAAACACTGTTTTTTGAAATTTAGAATTTTCATTTCACCATTGATTATAACAAATTTGCTTTGAATGGATAATTACAGACAATTGATACAACAGGGGTGTCCGACTTATCTATTTTACTACTATTTATAAGTTTAACTTATCGCTATTCTAGGAGTGGTCAAAAAGAGCTTGTCAGTAGTTTTAGAGTATGTAACTCGCGCGTCCCGAACTGTCTATTGTCAAATTCCCTTTTTGTCATGGTATTCTATACATCTTTACAATATTTTATAAGTATTGGTGTATGCGTGGCTTTGAGGCATCGCTCAGATTAATGTAGTAACGTATACATTTATTAGAAAGTTTTCACATCCGAGCACTTTACAATCAATTTTTCTCGGAGCGACTTTTTCTAACTGGTGCAGCAGTGATGTAAAAAATCTATTCGCGGCATTTTCTGCCACAATATACCCCACACACATCAATGGCTATTGCAGGAACAAAGATTATGAAATTAAATTAAGAATTATTATATTTTCCGGGAGATCTTTTGTATTTTGCCGTGTTTTTCGGCGATATCCGAAAATAAGCGACAATTAGCAAATTCGTTTTTATTCTTTCCTGATTACATTTGTCCAAATAATTTTAAACAAATATCACATCTCCATTGTCACTTTTTCTCCTCTACAAGTTGACATAATTAATTTTCCGACATTTCCTTCTCGGGCCACTATCATCAACTTAATTTCTTTAAATACGGACCTGAAATTTAAATTGCATATTTTTGATTCTCATACCTCTAAATCCTAATATATGGTATCTTCTGAATGCCATTCGTTTCTTAAAAATACACTCACGGACAAAATTATTGCATATTTTATTTTAGGTCTTTATTTCTTCTTCCTTTAACACTTTTGTGATTTCGCTTGCTAAACCTGTTACATTGGAGTGTTCTACGTACATTGCAATTTATTACAGATAATATAATGTTTAGACATAGCTTTTATAACTTAACAAGCGATAATGTTAAATTATAACTAAATAAGCGGAAAAATAAGTAATAAATAAACATAGTAAAGTGGGCCTTGACGACTAAAACAATCGCTCTCTTTATTTGACGCTGTCAGAACGACATTTTTAGTGCTTTATTTCTTCAATCTGTAGTTTCAGTAGTGAGATGCCACATTTAAGTGAGTTAGTTTCTGTTAAAATTGTTTGTTTAGCCAATGAGGGGTACAGACAAGAAGATATTGCACGGAGATTGAATATCCATCAATCGACGACATACTATATGAGAAACATCTCGTAAAGTAAAACGATACAATGAGACTGCTTCTCTTGCATTTTCTTGGCATTTGTAGAACAAGATAACAATATAATCGCTTTTGCAAATTTTAAATACATAAATGGTTAGTTTGAAATGGTAATATTTTAAAAGTCTTTTGCATTGTTATAAACATAAAAATGTGAAACATAATATAGTATAGGGTCTTATATATTAAGTTAACTCTAAGAAAAAACCTATTCTCAGGCGTTTTACTTTGAAACTCTGTCCCACTATATTTTGAAAAAACTTGGATAATCAAATTTTGACGTTTGTGGTACTTTTTAATGATACGTATAAATCAATAAAATTATCAAAAATCGACGTGTTTATTAGGTACGTAAAATTATGACGTATAATACACGTCTTAAAACTACGTTATTTTGACGTCATTTCGTGACCAAAAGACGTCAAGTTACTAAAAATCTCCAATATTCAACGTCATAAAGACGTCATCCTGCTACCTGGGTTTCGCTAGAAATAAAGCTGCTAGGCTTGCATTCACAAGAGGATATATCGATTGGACTGCTGTTTACTGGAGAGAGATCCTTTTCAATGATGAAACGCGACACAAAATTTTTAATTCAGATGACATGAGTTAGGAGACCTGTAAACCATCGTTTTATTCTCAAGTATGTAACGCCTATAGTTAAGCATGGAAAAAAGGTAGTGCTACTTTATGGAGTTGCTTTTCTACTGGGAGAGTTGGTCCTATATACTTTATTGATAGCATAATAGACAGGTTCATCTATCTGCAAATAGTATGGAAAATGTTATGCTTCCTTGTGCAGAATTGGAAATGCCCTATGACTCATTTTTTAACAGGATAATGATCCAGAACGCACATCCAATTATGTGCAAACTTGGTTCAGACAAAACACTATTATGGTTTTATACTGGCCTTCGTAATTTCCCGACCTCAACCCCATAGAAAACCTATGGAGAGACATAGAAAGACGAATTATTACCCAAGAAACCAGTTCTAATGAACAAAATTTTAGAGGTTTGGAGAAACTTTGTATCTTAGACAATTTAATCAACTTCATGCCAAGAAGATGTGCCAAAGTTATAGCCAATAATGGCATATATGTTGGAAAACTAGTTCCAACAATAATGTCTAACATTTACTATTTCTATTATCTTTTTATTTTTTTTATTTAATTATTTACCTCGCAAAGAGGAAAACGTCAACACCTGCCATAAATCGTAAAATTGTTTGACAACTAAAAATACCTGCTTTTTGTTGGGTGTGCCATGTGTAGGAAAGACACGCGGCGGCTAATCTAAAAAAAAAAAGAACAAGTGACATATCATCATAACAGAATCGAGCTGAGAAAAAGATAAGAAAAATTTGGTAAATTCCAAAATATTCTCTCCAAATATATAGAAAAAGAAGTCAAAGAATTTATAGTGAAACATTAAAGTTCCTGACTATAATAAGATGACCCCCCTTTTTGAAATAATGTCCTTTCCATTGCAGTAAATTTAAAATAGATGATCAAAACAAGTAGGAAATATTAAAAGTTGATGACAAGGAAAGGATTTACTTAATATCCTTTTTTTTTGATAAGATTTATTACGCCCTTTTGACAAGGTATGTGGTAATTATAAATCATTTCTAGGCTAATTTGAATGCATAATTGGTTAAAACATATTCATTTTAACAGTTATATAGATGCTTCCAATAATTTGGTTAAAAATTTGGATCTAAATGGTGAAGCATGGTATTTAAATTTAATTTCTATTAGGTAAATAAATTCATTTCACTTTCTATTTCTTTTTTGGCAAAGGATGATCATTTTAATTTTGGATATAACTGAAAGCGGCAGACTTAAGAGCCTTCTGATGTTTATAACTACCCACAAGGCTGAGAATGTTGTTTTAGGTTTCTTTGTCTAACTTTAAAATGAATTGGTTGACTTTTTGACGTAGGTATCTGTATTGTAAAAACAAAAACAAATTGTTATTCTGTTCATCATAAATTTAAACCTATATTTAGACCGCATCACCATCATTTTTGCTTCTAATTTATCTAATTTGCATGATTTAGATTTAGAATATTATTGTGAATTGTATTGATAATTTGATTATTAAATTTAGTAACAAATAAAGTTGTTAGTTTATTAAAAGGCAAAATCATCTATTTTTTGAACTAAGTGAGATTGGTGCTTGTGAGATATACAGGAATGCAAGAATGTATAAATACATCTAAATTTTCTTGACCTACTAATAAGTACGTGGGTCACTTTCTTTTGATTTTGGGGAAACTTTTCAGTTTCCCTACATATTAAAAAGTGGTCCTTCGAGCCGGATGATTTTGGTTTTGTTAAACTTCCAATAGATTGTCACTGGATTTATTTTTGTTTAGGTAAAAAAGTATATAAATTATTTAAAATTTTGAAATAAGCAAATTGTGGAAAGGTATTATTGCTTTGGTCATATTCACTAACAATTTTATAAACACAAAGGTATTTTTTCTCTCTCGCAGTTCAAAGTGTATTTTTTAGTTTTTGCCACTCTCGCTCACTCTCGAGCATATATTTACCAGCACAATAAGTGTGCTAACCCCCTCACTCGTGTAAATCTATTAGCACAAAAAGTGTGTTTTTCTCTAGCTCTAATACTGTCGTTCTAAATTATTCGCACAAAAATTGTGTTCTCTCACTCACACTCTTAAGTGTAAATTTGCTCTCACAAATAGTGTTCTCTCCCTCACGCTTTAAAGCGTATTTTTTACTAGCACAAATCGTGTGCTCTCTCTCGCGCTCTCAAGCTTATTTTGCTCGCACAAGTAATGTGCTCTTTCTCACGCTCTAAAAAAGTGTTTCTGCTCACATAAACACAGTGTTCTCTCTCACTCTTTTGTGTATTGAATTTGTATTGGACAAAACATTGTGCACTATCTCTTTCACTTTAGTAAATATTAAAATTGTGTTTAGCACAAAAATTGTGTTTTCTCTCTCTCACACTCATTAGTGTTCATCGCACCAACGTGTAAAAATATTTGAATTTTTAAGTACACAAACTCGTGTAAGCTTTTTAAATCTTTGTTTCGTTCGTATAGTGGAAAAAAGGTTTCACTATGACGGATAAAACAGATTTATGTAAAAAACGCGGTGATTATAAAAGTTTTATCACTAGATTAAGCAATTGGTATTTCGCCAATTGTGATACTGAAATGAATTATTATCAGTTTAAAATTCGGTTAGAGAATTTAAGAAAGGCGTTTTCAAACTACTCTGAGGTACAAGACCCAATTGAATCCATTGACCCTGACGATTGTGATCGTGATGATATTGAAAGTAAATTTTTTAATGGCCATTCTCAATATGAAACTAAAATTGAATCGTTGTTAGAGTCACAAAAGACAACTTCATCTCTCGCTAATATAGCTCCGCTGAGTGCTCAGCCATTCATGTCGCAAATAAAACTACCCGAAATTCACCTTGCTTATTCATTATATCAACTGTTTACAGCATTAATTGAAAATAACCCCTCTTAATGCAATGTACAAAAATGTATGTACTTGAAATCTTTTTTGAAAAATGAACCATTAAAACTAATTGGTACTCTCACAGTGATCGATCAAAATTATGATTCTGCGGTAAATATTTTCAAAAATCGTTATGAAAATAAAACTTTGATTATAAACAATCACTTAATGAACTTGTTAGATATTTCCGCTATTACAAAAAGTAACTCACAAAATTTAAGAGATTTTGTTACTGATTGTAAACGTCAGGTTGAGTCATTAAAAAACTTAAATTTATCTTTCGAGGAACTCTGGAATTTAATTATTGTTCAGTTACTTGAAAGAAAGTTGGATTTTGTCTCAAAAAGGGCGTATGAATCAGATAAAGGTGTTAATCATCTCCTTAAATTGGATGAATTTTTTACATTTCTGGAGAGAAGATGTATTGTATTGGAAAATTTGGCTAGTTTAGAAAGCAGCTCTTCAAAAAGGTTAAATAATGTTTCTTTCCATGTCAATAATCAAACTGTTAGTTATGAAAATTGTGCATTTTGCAATAAAAAACACAAAATTTATACCTGTATGAAATTTAAGGGCTTGCAAGTTGCTGAACGACACAAATTTATTAAATCAAAGGCTTTTTGTTTTAGTTGCTTAGGAGCTAAACACCAAACACAACAATGTCAATCTACACGTGTATGTTCCTTATGTTCTCAAAAACATCATATTCTCTTACACTTTTCAAATTATCAACATGCCCCGTCATCAAATCATCGAAACACGACTTCAAATTCACAAGCGAGACTTCCCCTTACTTAAACCTCAAATGGTAACTTACACAACAACCCAATAACAATTATACAAATTTGTTCTCACAATTAGCACCTACTCCTTTCAAAACGGAAAAACCTCAATGTAGCAATGTAACACCCCCTCCCAATTTAAACCAAAAAGAAACTCTTCCCTCAAATTCAAATTCTGAAGCAGGGGTATCACAATCACTCTCTTCAATGTCAACACAGCCTTTTTATGTGTTGTCGGCTACTGCTTCAGTATATATATTTAATGCCAATGGTGTGCGTACCTCTGTCAGATGTTTATTAGACACTGGTTCACAGACTTCTTTTATAACTCAAAAAATGATACAACAATTAAATCTTGAACCTTATGAAAAACAACTCTGTATTTCTGGCATTTCCAAAACTAGTGTCACTTCCAATCAAATAGTTGACGTGACATTACATTCTAAAACTCAAGATCATAAAAAGTTTAGGTTATCTTGTGCAATACTTCCAAACATTTCATGCAAACTCCCTCAAGTAAAAATAGATATATCTAGACTGCTTATTCCTCACAATATATTTTTATCAGATCCTGACTTTGGAGTCAGTCAAAATATTGAAATGCTAATAGGAGCTGATCTATATTATGACATATTGTTGCAAGGTATGATTAAACTTGGAAAAAATTTACCTGTTCTTCAGGAAACCAACCTTGGTTGGATAATTGCTGGAAATGTTTCTCATAAATTCCTCAATACCAATGAAACTTCACAATTATCTTCTCCCTCATATGTACAATGTTCTATACGAAAAAATGTCTCTATGTTGTTGCAAACTGCTGACGAACAATCAAATCTCAATTATCAGCTGGAAAAATTTTGGTCCATTGAGGAAGTACCTCAAAAGGTGATTCTTTCGCCCCAAAATGAGAAAGCTGAACGCATTTTTTTAGAAACCACAAAGGTTTTGCCGGATGGCAGATATCAAGTTGATTTACCCCTCACAGATCTTAATGGAAATCGAAGCCTTGGTGAATCCTTTTTATAGAGCTAAAAAACGTTATATGAACCTCAACATAAATTCACAAAGGATCCATTTTTAAAAATAAATTATGAAAAATGTATTGACTATTGACGACTATGTCACTTTAGGACATGCAGAATATGTCCCTCTCTCTCTAACATCTAAAGATTCTAAAAATCAAGAAGTAAATAAGTATTTTTTTCCTCACCATGCTATTTTCCAGGAAGCCTCACTTCAAAAATTAGAGTTGTTTTTGATGGCAGCTGCAAAACCAGTAGTGGTTTATCTTTAAATGATGTGATGCTGAAATGGTTTCAGGTGCAACCCGATCTGTATGATATTTATGTCGATTACGATCTTTTAATTTCGTTTTGATTGCGGACATAGAAAAAATGTACCGACAAATAAAAATTAACCCAAGTCAATGTTTTTTGCTAAATATACTCTGGCGAAATAATCCTAATGAAGATTTAAAATGTATTGAACTTTCTACAGTGACATACGGCACAAATTGCGCTCCGCATTTAGCTACCCGAGTCATAAACGACCTAAGCGTGAAAAACAGTGAATCATTCCCTTTAGCTTCAGACGCTTTACTCAATCATACATATGTTGATGACATCATTTATGGTTGCAACTCAAAATGATTTGGAAAAAATATATAATGAACTTAATTCGCTGTTGCATGCTCATGGGTTTACCTTGCATAAATGGTGCTCAAATTCCCCAAGTTTTTATGAAACATTATCATTAGAAAAATCTCTCGACTATGACTTAACCTTTAGTGACACTTCCAGCTCTGTTTTGGGTATAAGATGGAATCCGAGCTCGGACATTTTTTCTTTTTAACCCCCTGATAATTTAAATTTAACTCGTTTAATAAAACGAGCAATCTTATCTACAATTGCAAAAATGTATGATCCTCTCGGATTGGTGTCATGTGTCATAGTTCTTGGAAAAATAATCATGCAAAGATTATGGTTGTTAAAAATTAATTGGGACACAGAAATCACGGATTCTCACATTCTCTCTCTTTGGCAAACCTTTATTGCTAATATAGTAAATCTCACATTAGTAAAAATCAATAGAAGCTTGTTTCTACGAACAACAAACAAATCTAAAATACAGTTACATGGATTTTCAGATGCTAGTATGGTGGCATATGCAGCTTGTGTATATGTTCGAACTCTGTATGAAGACGGAACTGTTTCCGCTAATTTGATTACTTCCAAATCTCGTGTTGCGTCCCTTAAAACCATCTCACTCCCTAGATTAGAATTGTGTGCAATGTTTCTATTATCTTTACTTATCACTATAGTACAAAATATTTATGAAAATAAATTCACTATTGACTCAATTCATTTGTGAACTGATTCCACTATTGCCTTGTGTTGGATTCAATCTTATGCATCCAGATGGTCAACTTTTGTGTCAAATCGAGTGTCACAGATCCAAGAATTCACTTCTAATTGCACTTGGAGACACATAGATTCAAAAAAATAACCCAGCTGACTTGCCCTCCCGTGGTTGTTTGCCACAACATTTAATCGATTGTCCCCTTCGGTTCAATGGGCCAGAAATATTACAAAAAACTGAAAATTTTGAGTTAATCTTTGTAAAAAGCAGTGTAGATATTTGCAACCCTGATCCAAAAATTAAAAAAATAATCTTGTCAGAGGAACGAAAGATATTACTTATATCTTTGCACAGTACTTCTGAACAGCATACATTTTGGAATCGCATTTTTGATAATATTTCACAATTTACAAAACTACAACGCGTAGTAGCGTATTGTCCTCGTTTTACAAATAATGCAAAGAACCCAACTAAACGATTCACTGGACCATTGTGTAACCATGAATTGGAAAATGCACTCTTTTTATCATGAATATTATTCAAAGCAAATATTTTGCAAAATGAATTAAAAAATGGCAACTTTATGTCAAATAAATCTATTTTATCTTTCTATATGAATCTGATGGACTTTTACGAGTTGGAGGCAGATTAGAAAATGCAGATATTTCATTTGAACAAAAACACCCAATATTGCTTCCTTTGCATAATAAAGTAGTCAATCTCATGTTACGTCGAGAACACCTACGATTATGTCATGCAGGTGCACAAACTGTTCTATCTAACTTTCACTTACAATTCTGGCCCCTTAATGGTTTAAAGGAAATAAAACGCATCATTCGTACTTGTATAAAGTGTTATCGATTTCGCGCGGAACCTGCCCATCAAATAATGGCTGATCTTCCAAAATATCGTGTCCAAGCATGTCGACCTTTCCAAAATGTTGGAGTCGATTTTGGTGGACCATTTTTAGTAAAATCTTCACGCCTGAAAAAGGCTTCCTTAACTAAATGTTATATTTCTGTGTTTGTATGTATGACTGCAAAGGCAGTACACATCGAAATAGTGTCTAGCCTCTCCACAGAAGCATTTATTGCGTGCCTAAAACGATTTATTGCCAGACGAGGCAATCCCTCCGTGATATACTCTGATAATGCCACCAATTTTCAAGGCGCAAAAAATCAGTTGTATGATTTGTATCAATTCTTTAAAAGACAGAAAACCACTAATTCTATCCATGAATTTCTGACTCTAAATAAAGCAATTTGGAAATTTATTCCCCCTAAATCCCCTCATTGGGGTGGCATTTGGGAAGCCGCTATAAAGAGCGCAAAATTTCATATGCTCAGGCTCATGGGAAATGCTCATTTCACTTATGAAGAGCTTAGTACTGCATTAACCCAAATTGAAGTAGTTCTAAATTTACGCCCATTGTGTGCATTATCCAATGACCCTTCAGACTTGCATAGTCTCACTTCGGGTCATTTTTTAATCGGAACAAGTTTATCTGCGTATCCTGGAAAGGATATTTCTGAAATTCCTGAAAATCGATTGTCATTCTGGAATAGATGTAGTCAAGTGCAACAACTGTCCTGGAAACGTTGGTATGTGGAATATTTAAATCACCTTCAACAACGACCAAAATGGCTTGTTCCTCGAAATAATGTAAAGGTTAATGATATAGTTCTTTTAAAAGAAAATCATACTTCTCACCCTTTAAATTGGCCATTAGCTAGGGTCATTTAAACTATCCCTGGACCTGATGGTAAGGTCAGAATGGTTTTATTAAAGACCAATGATGGCATCTATACTAAATCTATTGTTAAAATTTGCCCATTACCTCTTGATTCGGTTGAGGGTGTTGAAGCACTCGGCGACCACTAAAGTTTTTTGTTATTTTTTTTTTATTGCCACTGAGGTTCTTTTGCGCCCGCACTGAGTGCATCTTGGTGAATAAATAACGGATGCCACTTTCTTTAGTTGATACCGCATCAACCCTTTCTGTCACTCATGATAAGCATATAACATATATTATAACATGCTGACTGCTTCTCTCAAATCGAATCAATGAATTTTTATTGATTATTAGAATTGCGAGGTACTTCAGTGTAGGGTGAAAATGGAATTTTTGAGTTTTTTATTGTTTTTAATTTGTTCTTGAAGCTACCAAGCTTCAACGCGGGGCAGTATGTTGGAAAACTAGTTCCAACAATATGTCTAACATTTACTATTTCTATTATCTTTTTATTTTTCTTATTTAATTATTCACCTCGCAAAGAGGAAAACGTCAACACCTGCCATAAATCGTAAAATTGTTTGACAACTAAAAATACCTGCTTTTTGTTGGGCGTAGGAAATTTCGGCCCCGGCTGGTAGCAGCCCGATTTTGACAGGAACCTTCGGCCCCGGGATGGAAGGGTCATGTTTTTATTACAGGTATTTTCGGCCCCAATGGTCTAACGTTATAACATTTTAATTTTTTTATGATCTTTTGTGTTTTGAATCATTTATAAAATGAAAATGGAACTAACCTGAACTAACTCAATTTTTGACCTGCAACTCGGCTAATGTGGTTTTATAGACTTATATTGGTTAAACAGCGCTAACACGGCAACTAATCCACCTTTTTGGTTCCAATTCGCCTTTTTCAAGTTCACCGGGGAATATTATTATTAATTGTTTGCCCCTTTTATAGACTTATATTGGTTAAACAGCGCTAACACGGTATCTAATCCACCTTTTTGGTTCAATTCGCATTACCTGCAATGTTTGGGTCCGAAATTTCTTGCAAGATTACTTGACCTAAAATTTCTAGTAGGTACCTTACCCAATATGGGGCCGAAAGTTCCGCCGCCCTTTTTGTTGGGTGTGCCATGTGTAGGAAAGACACGCGGCGGCTAATTTCAAAAAAAAAAAACAACAAGTGACATATTTATTAGCAACAGATTCGAGCTGAGAAAAAGATAGAAAAATTTGGTAAATCCCAAAATATTCTCTATGTGTGTGGTAATTATAAATCGTTTCTAGGCTAATTTGAATGCATAATTGGTTAAAACATATTCATTTTAACAGTAATATAGATGCTTCCATTAATTTGGTTAAAAATTTGGATCTAAATGGTGAAGCATGGTATTTAAATTTAATTTCTATTAGGTAAATAAATTCATTTCACTTTCTATTGTTTTTTTGCAAAGGGTGATCATTTTAATTTTGGATATAACTGAAAGCGGCAGACTTAAGAGCCTTCTGATGTTTATAACTACCCACAAGGCTGAGAATGTTGTTTTAGGTTTCTTTGTCTAACTTTAAAATGAATTGGTTCACTTTTTGACGTAGGTATCTGTATTGTAAAAACAAAAACAAATTGTTATTCTGTTCATCATAAATTTAAACCTATATTTAGACCGTATCACCATCATTTTTGCTTCTAATTTATCTAATTTGCATGATTTAGATTTAGAATATTATTGTGAATTGTATTGATAATTTGATTATTAAATTTAGTGACAAATAAAGTTGTTAGTTTATTAAAAGGCAAAATCATCTATTTTTTGAACTAAGTGAGATTGGTGCTTGTGAGATATACAGGAATGCAAGAATATTATACATCTAAATTTTCTTGACTTCCTGATAAGCACGTGGGTCACTCTCTTTTGATTTTGGGAAAACTTTTCAGTTTCCCTACAGCATATATGATATAGGATATTAAACTCATTAATAGTTTAAAATATTATTTAGCATTGGTATTTTTAGTTCGTTCTTATTTGATAAATTGACCTTAAGAGAAAATGTTGCAATACTTTTACGCTACCATTTCTTAATAGACTATTTCTACGATTCTTTTTCTTTGCATGTTATTTCAAATTCTGCTTCAAAGCATTTGTTGTGAGGCGGTGCTTCAGTCTAGTGTCCAAGAAAACGAAAATAAAAGTATAAGCAACTTGAAAAACTTCCAATTTTTAGGAATTTTAAGAATTCTTCGATTTGTTGCAATACTTATGCTCGATAGTTTTAGTTTTAGTTACGAATTTTTAGTTAGTGGTAGGTACAGACACAGACTTTAAAATATTAAGTCTATCAATTCAGGATATTCCCTCGTATAATACAAAACATAACTTATACCCTGTAAACTTAAAAAAAAAATTAAAAATCGATCCTCAAAAAAAATAGGTGTTAGAAACCGGAACTGCGGAACACTGCACACACATTGATCACACCTTTTATGGTTTCCATGACAACTAATAACATAAGTGTTGGTTTCGGCACCTCTGCGATTTTTTTGTGAGAATCAGTAATGGTAATATTTAAAAATGTCATATAAAAGAGCATAATTATTGTGTTTAACTCAGTGTAATTACAACAAGACGACTTTGACTGGTATATTTTAGATAATATTTCAATTTTTTTATTCAAGACATAAATTATTTAAACCAAAGTTTATATAGGTTTATATTTTGTACGTTTCTAAAAATATAATAAAATTGCACCGAAACAACGATATTCAAAAAAGTTAAAATTCAAAGTTTTGAAGTTGCGATTTACGTGAGATAGTAAAAGGATTTACAACGATATTACAGTTCCTGGATTTCTAGTTAAACTAAAGTGTATTGCAGTATTATAGTGACGTAAGAAAATTGTTACAACTCCTTTAGTTGGGTGTATAGAGGCTATTGTTGATACAGGTAAGTATTTTTTTAAATTTTTTTATGAGAATACATCGCAGACGTGACAGAACGACAGACCATGAATAAATAGGATATATATATATAGGCTGATCCAAGATACGTATCCACAATTGGCAACTTTATGATTATTAAAGATATAAAATTGTTTTTTTAATTCGGCTTCATAATAACTAGGTACTGTAAAACGAGAACAATTTAAACAATGCTCTACTTTACGAAACTGAAATTTTATTTTTTAAAAGTTGGTAATAATTAATTTATCAAATGTTTGATTATGTTGACGTATGAAATAACAAGTTTTGACAGTTAATAAAATCTTCTTTTTCAATCATGTTTGTTTAACACGGACAATAAATTTATTTGTTAAGAGGAGAAGACCAGACATTTGATTTATGATAGATAAAATCGGGAGTATTACCAATATAAATTAGTCGTAATTGTAAAAATTTACGAAGTTGGTATAGTATATACGAAGTCAATCGGAACAGCAAAAACCCAAAATTCGGGTTATAGACGGCAACTTCTTTCAGAAGCATGGGCGGCGTGCAACACTATGAATGGAACATATTTTACCACATTAATTAATTTTTATTTTGTGTATACAAAACCAATTGGGGAACATGAAAACTATTGAGGTCGGCATTGTGGGGCAGCATTTAAATTATTTCCAACTTATTCCCATTTCATAAATCTACATTTCATATAACTACACGGATCAATTTTTTTTAAATTGACATCATATATAGTGATGATAAGAAAACACTTAATATCCGTTTATCATTATATTTTATTTTATGCGAATTTGATGAAAAGTCAAAATTCACTTTCCGAATTTCCAGAGCTTGAATCCGTATTTGGGGATATAATAATGGGATCAATTGCCGGTAAAATACAATATTTATCCTGCTTCTCTATGACTTGCTGGATACATTTTATCCATATACCATGCACTGTCGTTTACTTGATCAACAACTATGCTTATATTTCCAAGATCCAAGTAAAAAGGCATTGACAGTTGACGATTGGTTATATTTTCTCAGTTTAGTTTATTCTTGACTGCAGCCCATATCATCTCGATTGGAATAAATATACAGTTACAGGGGGGGGGGGGGAGGAGGCGTAAACTAGTATGACTATGTGCTTCGCATACTTTGTCGATTACATATTCCTTTTTAAAGTTCTCTTTTTTTATAGCTGCCAATAACATCTTTTTTGTACAACTGCCATTAAAAGTGACACTTTTAATGACAGTCAACAGTGTTAAAAGTGATTGTTTACGTGGAAGTGTGTTAAAAATATTTTTAACACTACAATTTCTTATGATGAAATCAAATAAAATTATAATACTAATTTTAGGAGTTCCAAAGTTGCTCTTCTTGCAGACTCTTCAATATCCACAGGAACAACCAAATCAACACTTTTAATAATTATTCCACTATCGACAAACATATTAAGCAGTCAAGAACCAAAGACAAAAATTGGAAAAGAACGCAATTATTTAAGTGACAGCATCTTTTTTATTTGTAAACAAGCATTTGTTAGTAACCATAGCGTTGGCAACGTTTGTCATTCACAACAACCTTGTGATTATTTGAATATTAAAATGCATTTTAAAGTTTAATGTCATTCCAAATTCCCCTATTTTATTATCGAAATAGGGCAGTTATACAAAAAACATTGTATGATATTTGTGTTAAAGTAATTTTATTTTGTTCGTGAAATTGTTCAATTCGCTCCGCTCATTTCACAAACTTTTTCACTCACAAAATAAAACATCACTTTTAGCACTCACATCATAAATAACTATTTTCTAGCATTTTGAGGAATTTTTATGTTTCTACTTTCCAAGAATTTCATCCTTCTTTGTGCTACTGTTAGGAAGTTTGTTATGTAGACCCGAATAATAGGATGCATTGTCCATATCAATGACAGAATTGGGGGATATATTTGGCAGTAATTGTACAATAACTTCAATAAACCATTTTTCGAATAGACTTGCGGTCATATCTTTACAGTAGTCAGCCGATGAGTGATTATTATATTATATAGTATATTTTTGGCCAACAACAATAAAGCGTTAGGAACAAAACCCTTAGTATTGCCTGCGTGTAGTATGATAACTCGTTTACCCCGAGATCAAGGTTCATTTAGTGTGCACTTATTACTATCATCCATCCAACCATATACACTGTCTCCCTTTTTAATTGGGGATATACCTTAATTTTACGTAAATATTCTTGCCGCCATGCTACGATACGAGACGATTCCATTATACCATTCTTTTGTTCAATTTTTTGAAGCCACAATCTAGCAAAATACTACGTAAGGTGCCCAGAGATTTATATTCATAATCAGAATATCCCCCTAACTTATCCCGGATCATTTCTAGTTCGGGACTTTATTTTTCTCGTCTCGTCGTCGCTGCCTAATCAGCTAGGCAGTCTCTGTTTAGCTGCACTCTTGCCTTTTCAATGTATACCCTATGTATAATTGAATAAAGTTTATTATTATTATTATTATTATTATTATTATTATAAATTGACATACAACTTGGCGTATAACTCCTTTGTCACCATTATCAACTTTTTTAAGCTTCTGATTAGCTCTTTTTCGCTTTACGAAATGATCGATAATAACTCCCGCTTTAATTACTGTGTGAATTGTAGTTCGAGCAAGTTTAGTGAGCTTACTTAAGTCTCTGAGTTTGAACATGTAAATCCTTATTACAAAATTTCAATGGTTCCGCCATGGAATCGGCTTTCACATTGTTCGTTTCATTATCAGAAGCATCAAAAGGTCTCCATAACGCCATCTTGATTAAATATTTAAATAACAACAATATCAACAAGAACGGAAACAACAGCAACGGCAACAACAACAAAATAACTTAGAAAACACTACACTCGGGCACACTCTTAAGATACTTTCTAAAATTTCCAATAACGAATAAAAGAATAAACTAAACTTATTTCCCCCTATTTTAATAATTAAACTACACCACTGTCAGGGGCAATAGGTAAAAAAACCCAAAGGAACAGAATTTTTTTGGGCATCATTTTATTTTTTTCTCCACCAAAATTATTTCATCAACTAGAATCGGCCGGCAGGGAACGCGTGGGCGAGAAAAAATTCATACGCAGTCTAATCATCATAAAATTGGGTCATTCTTATTTAAAATTTATTGGCAAACTTAGCAGACCCGGTACATGACGCTTTTTTTAGCTATTCGAATTGACTTCGTATAGACTATATAGCCTGCTACCTTTGTCTACACATTCTTTAAATAGTTTTGGTAGGCACAGGCTAAAACGATGGCATTTTCTTTTTAGATATGGATTTTATATTGACAAAAAAATGCAAAATAGGAGAAATAGTATTACATTACATTACATGTTTTATAAAGCTATTAGCGCACTTGCCCCCTTACAAAAAGATACTGATTTTCTAACATGTGTACCAAAATAATCCATTATAAATCTTATGCTTTAATACATAAAACCAGTGAAAAATGAAAGAATGCAAAAACCAATTGAACATGAGCGCGTTTTCGGGTTTTGAAGTAAAATATAATTTTTTTTAATGGAAAAATATAATAATAAATATTGTTTCTTACATTCTTCTATCTAAATCGGTCATAAAAATACTACTAGTTTGGTAATTTAATATTTTTAGTATTTTTCATAATAACAAAGTTGCCAATTTTGGAGCAGCGTGTATTAGGTTGTCTTAATATTCTGAAGGGAATATTGGCATGAATATGTTATAATAAGGATACAGTTTATCTAGAATAAAGTCAATAATTATTACTTTTTTTGCAAAGATGAAGATAATATTTTTTAAGTCTTTATTTCTATGAAACTGTCTACGATCGGTGGCACTATTCTTTCCTATTACATGAAGTACGTTGTTTAAGTCTGTAGCCACGCAGTATCTGTAAGGGGAAAGCGAAGCCATAGGTTAAGCTCCTTCAACAGGGATAATCCATGTGCCTGCTACCTTTGTCTACACATTCTTTAAATAGTTTTGGTAGACACAGGCTAAAACGATGGCATCTACAGAGTATCCCAAACTCGATGATACATTAGGAGAATCTAGAAAACGAATAATTATATTATGCTGAAATTTTGGAAATGGCGAGAAGATATAGCATTCTAGCCTCCACAATTATTTTTGAGAAAACTTTAGAATTTTAAATGAAACCCCCTGTATATTATTTGATTTTTTTCTGGGTTAAATTTGAGTAACTTTTACAAACCATATTATAGGTAAGGGTGTCCCACATTCGAGCCTCATCATGGGGATCTCGGAAACTATAAGAGATACAGCATCGGTCAAATTATGGCAAAGTTGCGGAATTTGGTGCCCAGTAATATGGTAAAAAAATATCTGAGCTATCTTTTTTAGTTTTAGAAATATTAAAAAAAAACAAAAATATTGAATTTTGGTTTTTTTAAATTGGACGACTTATTTTATCCGCTACAAAAAAACAAACACAACATTGTTAAGGCAACTTTTTTCGCTCCATATCGTGGTGTTCTTAGAATTTCGTTTCAACGTTTCGTTTTCGTGGAACTATTATCAACTTTAATTTTTTAAATACGGACCTGCATTTTTCATTTTATTTTTTGAAATCTCTTTAAGCCCTGAATTCAACCATGTAGCGCACTTAATTATATCTAGACGTTTTGATGCCATTATTACATCATCAGGAATGTGATAATTAATTTTAAATTAATACGGCCCTGGTGTTACTTATTTTTTTTACCAAATACAACATATAAGCGGAGCCAGAATTTATTAGTTATAAAGAATTAATTTCGTATAATAATATATAACATATATTTTAGTTTTTATAATAACAAAGTATAAAGTAAAACTAAAAAAAAAAAACAAAGGTGGCTTAGACGTCAACTTTATGCTTACTTGATTGTGTGGCTTAATTATGTTGACAATTGTCACCATATTTTTATGTTGAATATTTCAGCAAAATTATGTTTTCTGCTTTAGAAAAACGCGACATGTTACGAGTTTATTATTCTTCCAATAGGAATTCACAAATTTCTTGTCAGCGTTATTTTCAGGACTATCCTGAACGCTTACAGCCTCATTATACTTATTTTGCTACACTTGATACAAATTTAGCCGAGTATGGTAGTTTCAATAAACCAAGAGTAAACTATGGAACACGTATGGAACCGGAAGAACAACAAAATATTATCAATTCGGTAAGTTTTAATTTATTTTAAAAAATTGCCAAATTTTCTATTTAGAAAATTTTATTTAAGGTTAATTATGCCCCTCGCGCTTCAACTAGGCATTTCTCCAACGAACTAGAAAAACCGAGGATGAGGATCTGGAGAACCTTAAATTCTCATGGATACAAACCATACAAAATTCATATCAGTCAAACGCTTAGGCCTGGTGATTCAGAAAGAAGACTTGAATTTTGTAATTGGCTTAGCTTCAAACTAAATGAAGATGATAATTTTTTAAACAAAGTCATTTGGACTGATGAATGCAATTTTACAACCAATGGATTATTTAATAGACACAATGAACATTATTGGTCTGTGGAAAATCCCAGACAAAACCACGAAGTAAGACCTCAAGGACGACTTTCTTTTAATGTGTGGGTTGGAATGTGGAACAATAAAATTATTGGACCCTTTATTTATGAAGGCAACCTCAACTCGCGAAGATATTTGGATATAATAAATAATAATATTTTGGACGCATTAGATCTCGAGCCTTTGGAGACTTTAAGACACTTATGGTGGCAGCAAGATGGCGCTCCGCCTCATAATGGAAGAGAAGTAACCGAGTTACTAAACGAAATTTTTCCAAATAAATGGATTGGAAATCGTGGATTTATACGATGGCCAGCAAGAAGTCCTGATTTAAATCCGTTGGATTATTTTCTTTGGGGGTACCTACAAAATCGTCTGTACCGTAATACGCCACGCAATATTAATGTTTTACGAGGAAATTTAAGAGAAGTCAGGGCAATCCCCGCACGGGTTATTCAACGGGCGATATTTAAATTAAGGAGGCTTACTCAAAAATGCATTCGAGAGGAAGGGCACTTGTTTGAACACTTAATATAATCAGTTTTTTACTTTTTGTTTCTGTTATTTTCCGTTTTTATTTATTTCCTACATAATATATTATTCATTTATAAATGTGTTATAAGATTTCTTCATTTTTCATTTACTCTCTTTTATTTAAAAAATTTATATTATTCATATTATATCCTCTTGTGAGTAAAACAAATTAAACAAAAATATCTTGTGAGGTGTCTTAAACAATTTGTTAAATACCTGTTTGACAATCAGACATCATTATTTCTAGATAACCGAAAATCAGGCTTGAGTTGGCGAATGCCAAGATATTACCGTTCAATAAATTGGTTAATGGGCTATTGTTTGCTCCAAAAGTTGGCTACTATTACATGGCATGCAATTGCATTTTTTTTTCTTTAAAAAAATACTTTAAATAAATTTCAGGGTCGTATTTATTTAAAAATTAATTATCACATTCCTGATGATGTAATAATGGCATCAAAACGTCTAGATATAATTAAGTGCGCTACATGGTTGAATTCAGGGCTTAAAGAGATTTCAAAAAATAAAATAAAAAATGCAGGTCCGTATTTAAAAAATTAAAGTTGATAATAGTTCCACGAAAACGAAACGTTGAAACGAAATTCTAAGAACACCACGATATGGAGCGAAAAAAGTTGCCTTAACAATGTTGTGTTTGTTTTTTTGTAGCGGATAAAATAAGTCGTCCAATTTAAAAAAACCAAAATTCAATACTTTTGTTTTTTTTTTAATATTTATAAAACTAAAAAAGATAGCTCAGATATTTTTTTACCATATTACTGGGCACCAAATTCCGCAACTTTGCCATAATTTGACCGATGCTGTATCTCTTATAGTTTCCGAGATCCCCATGATGAGGCTCGAATGTGGGACACCCTGTACAGTATGCCTCCGTAAGTTCGCACCATATGGAAAACTTTTTTATTATTAATTTTACGAAAAAAAGTTATTCTTTATAAAAAGCTCTGCATGGTCTAAAACCTAAAATGCCACTATCAGATATTAAATTTTCCCAATCATATACGGGGTTTGTCAAAAAATATGAATTTTGCCCAAGAGTAAACTTACCTTTATTTTTTACAATATCGAAAATTGTTATAAAAAAAAGTTGATCAGAACTAAAAACCACGTTTAAATATGCAATAACACCCATTTACGATAAAAAATATAGGTTTTGTTATTTTTTTATAATTTTTATATTGCAAATAAGAAAACACATACAAATAATAAATTGTAACAATAATAATAATAGATATAAATATAAATTAAATTTTCACTCATTCCACTAATGCCTCAACATATCCACCCTCTCGTTCAATACATTTCATCGTTCTATTGGCCAATTTCCTTAATACTTTCCTTATCATTTCTGAAGAAATTTCCCGGCATGATTGTGTAATTATCCTCTCCAAATGATTAACATCATGAAAAGACCATTGCTGGTAAAGGAGTTAGGTCAGGGGATCTAGCAGGCCAAAAAATATCTGAAAATTTGTGCATAACTTTTCCATTGAACAAATGTTCAAGATATGCCCTAACATTTAATGTACTGTGGCATGTTGCACCGTCCTGTTGGAACCAAATACATTGACGTTCTTGTAAATGTAGTTCGTCCATGAAGTCCATGATTTTGCAAAAATTGTAAATAACGTTCGGCATTCATAGATTGGTGAAAAAAATACGGTCCTAATAATCTGTCCTTGTGAATACCACACCACACGTTCGTTTTAAATGAATATTGGTCACGAGACTTTATTGTAAAATTGGGATTTTCATCAGACCACCAGTGACAATGTTGTGATGAGACAGTTTCATTTCAAGAAAATGTTGCCTCATCGGAAAAAATTATACGTCTCGGAGAAAAACGGTCCTCTTCTAACTCTCCTTGGATGAGAGAGCAAAAATCAAAGGGCCTATCATAGTCCCTTTCTTTCAAGGTGTGAACGATTTTTGGTTTGAATGGTCTGAAATTATTTCGTTTTAAAATTCTTCCCACTGTATCTTTACTTACATTTTGTTGTATTAACGACTTTCTTTTGCGCAATGACACTTTTGGATGTTCTACAACAGACAGCATTACTTCTAACTGCGGGTTCTCATTAGCAACCAGTTTTTGGCGTTTTCCATTAAAGTTATTGTTTAAAGTTCCAGCAGTCTTAAATTTATTCATTATTCTTGTAACAGTTGAATGATTAATATTTTTATTGGGATGTCTATCATTAAAAATAATTGCTGCTTCTCTATGCGTTTTATAGTTTTCTCCCACAATCAAAACAATTTTAATTTTTTCTTCACAACTTAATAACACCATTTTTATGTACTTTATAAATTTTAACGCGTTTGGACGGTCGCTGTCAAACATTTCTCGCTATCAACAATTCATTTGTATGTCAGAGCACCCTAGATTACATGTAACTACAGTTAAATTTGCATTATTATTGTAAGCATACGTTTCAAAATAGAAAAAATATTTTTTTCATCGTAAATGGCTGTAATTGCATATTTAAACGTGGTTTTTAGTTCTGATCAACTTTTTTTAATAACAATTTTCGATATTGTCAAAAATAAAGGTAGTTTACTCTTGGAAAAAATTCATATTTTTTGACAAACCCCGTATATGCCTAGGAAAATTTAATATCTGATAGTGGCATTTTAGGTTTAAGACCATGCAGAGCTTTTTATAAAGAATAACTTTTTTTCGTAAAATTAATAATAAAAAAGTTTTCCATATGATGCGAACTTACGGAGACATACTGTATATCTCCCATTGTTCTTTAGATATTAATTATTTTTATATTTTTTGCGGTCAAAAAAGGAATAACAAAAAATTACATATCGTGGCTATTCATGGATCTAACGATCTCAAATTTTTTGAATAATTAAACAATAAAGTGGGTGATGCATGGCTTAGTTGAACATAAAAAATTCAATGTAAATTTCGAGGTGGCTAAATATTGGCTCACCTGTATATTTTAGAGGAAAATTGAATTATTTTTTTGAAGAGGCCGATATAATAAACCCATGTGCCAAGTTTGAATAAATTTTAATAAGATAATCCTAACCTATTCAATTAAATGTGATGGAGAGATTACGAAATTTTTATAGTTTAGGTAATACAGCAAACTCCAGCAAATTATTATTTGACATTGACAAAACGAAAAGTAGCGTCAGTGACAACATTTTCATTAAAGGCGCTTCAATTATAGCTAAATATGAGCTATTCTATTAGGGAAAAAGAAGCTATGATTAAGTGGTATTATACAGGAAACAGTCTAAGAGCAGTGTCTAAAATGTTTTCAGTTCAATTCCCTGATAGGCCTATCCTTTCCATTTTATTAATTAAACTTATCATTAGTTAATTTGAGTCCAAAGGCACTGTAATATATAAGTGTAATGCTCAACTTAGGAAGTCAAGAGCTGAAGAAAGGGATAATATAGATATTGATATTTTACTGCACGTGGAAGAAAATAAAATGATCAGCACGAGGATTATTGGGCTAGCCGTAGGAAAACATCAAACCACACCGTTGCGCTCTTTAAAAAAACATAAATACTTTCCTTGCAAGTATCAAAAACATTAAGAGCTACGGCAAGGTAATAAAGAACAGAGAATGGTATTCGGTTTTGAGATAGTAGAAAGAGCAAATAAAAATAGGGATTTTGTGAGAAATATTTGATTTACCGACGAATCTACATTGACCCTTAACAACGAACCAAATGTTTAAAATTGCCGGTATTGGAGTCAAGATAATGAACATCGTCTTGTTCATTCTCGGACGCAATATCCACAAAAAATAAATGTTTGGGCGGGAATTGTAGGACATCACATTATTGGACCATTTTTTATGGAAGGCAACCTTACAGCAGTAACTTATTTGGACTTACTACAAAATCGAATTGAACCAGCACTAGAAGAAATTATACGCGAAAATCAGGAAAAATGGATGGTTGTCCTGCCTATAATTCTCTCATGGTTAGGGAATACTTGCAAAATATCTTTAACGGAAATATTTTTGGTCCACGGTATCTAATCCTTTGGCCAGCTAGGTCTCCTGACCTTTCGTCAAACCAATTCCTTCTGTGAGGTCACTTAAAAAAATTTTATTTATAAAGATGTAAAATTTGAAAATCTAGACCAGCTAAAAAACTCTGTTTCGTTAGAATGTAACAGAATTTCTTAATATCAACTCAGTAATGTTAGAAATGAATTTATGATCGGTTAGGATATTGTTTAGCTGTTAATGGAGGGTTGTTTGAACATTTAATTAATTAATGTTTTTGTGAAAATCTGTAGTCTTAGGTATGTTATGTTAAATTAAAGGCTTAGTAAGAACAACGTAATGATGACAAGGAAGAACCTTTCTAATGCCTTAGTATACCGTATTTCTATACCTATGTTCAATCGTTTTTGACTTCTAAGGATTTCTATTGATAAGAAATTAATGTGCCTTACTTAAAATTCCAAACTAATAAATTATAGGTTGCCATGACCCCATGACAGGTTGGTTTCAAAAACAAAAAATATGCATGACAAGTAGGTATTTTTGTAGTGTTTCTTTCATAATATCAAAGTGATTTGATGGTGTATTTAATCGGCGCAACATTTTTGAGTTCAGGGAGATCCACATTATATTAAAGAAAGGGAATATCAGCAAAAAATTCGTTTTAATGTGTTTTGTTCCTTAATGAATAATAAATTGTCAGTTTACATTTATAACGAAAATTTAATGTCCAAAAGATATCTAGAAATTTTAACGACAACTGGTTTAAACTTTTTGGATAATTTGCCACTAAATGTCTCCCAAAGTTCTTGGTAGCAATTAGATGGGGCTCCGGCGCATTGTACATATTGAAGTAAACAGGGAGCTGAATTTATTATTTAGTTTTAAGTATTTTATTTTTAATTTAATTTAATATGCTTTATTGTTAAGGATACATACATACTAGGTTTGTTCCAACACACCCGAAAACCGTACATTGTACCGTCCGGTTCATGCGCAGAAGGAGAAAAGCGTTCCAACTAACCCGTGATGGTTTATCGTACGATCCTTGCTGGCGTTCCAACATTGTCAAGAACCGTTTTCTGAACGGTCATTTCGATACTTGGTTGAAAGCAAGTTCGTTTGTCTGTTTATCACTTGCTTGTGGTTTATTTATTTTCGCTATGTCACTCATCTCTCGTTGTTTGTTTACTAGGTTTGACATTACAAAATAAAATAATTTTTTGAATTAAAAAATGTGAATATGACGAAGGAGACAGTGATTTTCTATCGAATGCCTAATTTTATGATGGTGATTTGGAGGTTCTAAACGAGCTGTGTGTTAAAGATGAAGAATATTTAGGTTAACAAAGGAAATTTTATGAATAAAATATTAAATATGCCGGTTAGTAGTTTTTATTTTTAAATATATCCTGACAATGTTTACATTTAAAAGTAAGGTTACTTTCGACAAGCTACCACGCTGCATTCATATATCGGTTCACAAACCGTACCCACACATGTATATTTTTGTACGGTCACGAAACCACGCAGGGTTAACGCGCACTCAACAGTTTCGTAACGGTTCTGGGACGGTACCATAATTGGGTGTTGGAACAAACCTATTATAGACCAAGCAACTAATGCTTAATTTAACCTAAGTCTAAAACGTTGTTAGAGAGTTTAAAAAATAGAGAAACCACAAAAAACAGTACAATCAAATTCAAATTAAACTATCCCGATATAGGCTGTAATATACCTTTTGAACCACAAGGTCTCTCATACCGTTCTGCCGAAATTCACATAATCCATATATTGTTTGAAGATCGATGGATATATAAAACGTAATAATCTATTAGGCCGCGCCATCGCTATCTCCAGATCTTACTCCCCTGAATTTCTATGTCTGGGGCAAGATAAGTAGTGCATAAGACACCCGTGGGGACAAAGAGAGAATCTTCGAAATAAGGTAACACGTGCCTTTGAAGAATTAGATCCAGTAATAAAGAGCTATAAGTGAACATATGATGACTATGATTCATCAGTGTCTACTTGTAAATGGCCAGCACTTCAAACAACTAAGCTAATAGTTGTAAGAAAAATATTATCCCTATGTTTTAGTCTAATTTTTTAGTGGTCAATTCTTGTTTATTTTAGCAATTTAAACTGTTCTGATGTATAGCGATATGAAATTAAGGTAACTCTGAATTATGAAAAAATATTTCTTACTTTGTATATTTTGATTTACTACCTTTACACCGGTCATGGTGTCATGGCACCCTATTTATATTATTTTAAATTTTTAGTAGCCACCATTAACTTCTTATCAATGGTAATGCTTTTACTTAAGTCAAAAACGATCGAACATGTTTCTATACCTAGAAACATGTTATACTAACACATTGGGAATTTTCTGCTAACTAACCTGCGATCCAGTTTAATAATACACATGTGTTTTATTTAAAAAAAGTGAGTTTTGATATTTTTTTGGAAAGACCCACCGAAACATATTTTTTGGACGCTCAGTATAAAATACTTTCCAAGGTTGTTAAACAACGAACATAACTGTATGTTGTTCAAATATTTCGAAAAGTTGAGATCTTTAAATCCATAGATACCTACGATATTTAATTTTTTGTTATTCCTGTTTTTGCCGCAAGAAATAACAAAGTAATTAATATCTATTAATAAAAGTTACGCAGAATAAAAAAATCGAATAATATACAGTAGTTTGCATTTAAAATTCTAAAGGTAGAATCCAGTAGAGGTAGAACTGGCAACGCTGCATTGTCAAAAATATTTTTAGAGGCTAGAATGTCTTATCGCCATTTCCAAAACTTCCAGCACGATATTAATATTCCTTTTCTAGATTCTTCTAAGATACCATCGAGTTTGGGATAACCTGTATATAGTTTTTTAGCGCAACTGAAGTAAAAAAAAATGACCAAGCACTCTCCTCGCTTCATCTTTTCATAATTTTCGTGATTTTTTCAATCTGTGACTCTCGAGCAGATATTATTGCAGATTTTTTAATTGTACCTATTGTAACAGTAAAGTCATATTAAACCTTAAAAATTTGGGATAGGCCAAAAATAATGACAATATTGCATTGAGGGATATTCAAATGACTATGCGATATAAGGTTTTATTTCTTCTCTATAACAAAGATTTTATTTTATTGTGTCTTTTTGTTAATTCTGTTGTCCTTGCAAGCAAAAAATGGTCTTGCTTTTAGTTAAATAGCATGACATTTCGCAAATAGTAATTTCTGCTTACTTTCTTAAAACAATATAAACAACATCGGTAGGTAGGTAGGTACTTTAAATGAATTAAATAAATGTGTAGGAACTTTTTTTGGGAAAACATTTACTCTTAAGTTTACTATTATAACAAATTAAAACTTATACACATACTAAAATTCTGAAATTTTCAAGAAAGTGCAATTATTTAAATATCCTAAAGGTTACAGCAATAGGTACAACTGTTAAATTTAAACAAAACCTGAACAAAATTGAACCTATAATAACATCTAAAACAAACTATTAATTTTTATATTAATTTTATTATTTTTTGCCCAACCAAGATATACAAATTCATAAGAAAGGTTTTTGCACAAATATTGTGTGCGGACTAAATGAAACAAATAATAATAGGGATAGGTACCTACTACTAGATATTAAAGAAGAAAGCCATTTAATTTAATGTAAAAATCTTGTATTTTTCGACTAGTAATTTTTAACCTAATTCACTTATACCTTCGAAATAAATAAAGAACCAATAAACAACACATACATAGAATGCAATAAATTTTGTAAACACAAAACAATAAAGTTCACGACAAAGAGCTAGAAAGTACGAAAAATACAACGTTTAATTAAAAACATCCAAAATTCTGCCGCCATAAAGAGCATGGTTAACAGACGGCAGGCTGACGCCGGTAGTTCACTTGATTCATCACTTTATTATGTATATTACGGAAAATCCGCAGTTAAAATAATCACTAATATTTAGTAGGGGTTCTTAGCCATCACTTCACTTAAACTTTCTGTTAGATATTAATTAAAACTAAATAAAAAATTCTAATTAATTAGGATAACCGAAATGTAAATACCCCGTTTTGCATAATTTGCACACTAAAGGCCAACTATCAAGTGTAAAATCACGTGACTAACCGATCTTCATCCAGCGTTGTCCTTGTTTCTATTTCGTGGCTTATAGTATAGGTGGCTGTAACAGAGTATTTGATAAAAAAAAAATGCGTAACCCTATAGAGTTTTATACCATACTTAAGTTTTAATGGATAAAACATCTTATTCTTACCTTTAAACTGCTATACGAAGCGAAATAAATACCAATTTGGTACAAATTATTAACATTTTCTACATACACCCTATATTCGTCGACGAGTATGTACCTATACTTTTTGAAGTCAGTAGCAGTCAGTGCCAAAGCATTCTCACAGAAAAATTATTTTAGAATCTATCAACTTAATTTATTCTTGGACTGACCTTGCTTATAGCAACCAATCAATATAATTCTCCAGGTTTTTGACTAGATTTAAAAAATAATCTTAAAACCTTTATCTCATCTGTTTTAGCCGCATTATGACAGATAATTCAAAATTCAAGGCAGAAAAACGCCTCAGCACTACTCGCGAGGCAGAGCTATTACAAAGCTTTGTACGTATCAATGTCAAAGATGAAGAAGACAAGCGCTCTGATGATCTTGGACGGAAAGACGAAACAGCATCCCTCGAAGGTGAGGGTAGGGTAAGACAAGCACCTATGTCTGCTGAAACTAGTAAGAGGTTGTCTAGACAGATTACAGAGGATGTTATTAAGAAAAAGGGTAAAAAAGTTGTTTATATTGGTTTATTTCAAAACTACCCTGTTAGAAGTGCCAAGCTTTTGCATTCAAGGGTTTGAAGCAAAATGTCTCACTTTGCTTTATTTTATGTGAAAGTCAAACTCGTGAATTATTTACACATTTTGTTGGTTAATTTAATTTTTTTATGATATAGGTTAATAATTCATTATAGACTGTATTAAAATGTTTGAAAGTTATATCCATAACGACCTAAGAATTATTACGTTTTTCAGATGTATAGGAAATTTTCTTTTTTATCTACCGTTGCCACCTTCTTGAAACAAATTTCTAACTTCTGCTTTAATTTGAAGCAACATAGTCACTTGGGTCTTACTCACTTTAAATTTTTCAGCGAATTTCCTGGTACTTAACCCATTTAATCCCAAGGGTAGATATAATGAAAAAAAGGATATTTTTTTGTCAATATTATTTATTTTTAGACAAAACAAATACATTTTTGCTAAAATTAAAAATTAAAGTCGTTACATAACAAAAAAAAATTGGTGGTGCGCTAACGAACCACTGGTATAAAATATTTTTTTAACATACATATGTCAAGGAAACTCGAAAAAAAATACAAAAAAAAAGAGTTATATGGTACATATTAAAGAATAAGCCTATACAAATATTATTACATTCAAACAGTTTGTTGTTTATATGCCATTTTATATTTGTCAAATATACCGGGTTCGCCAACGAAGCGGGGACGGAAGATTACATCCTTATCGAAGAACTTATCAAAAATACTGAAACAGCATAAGGTCTGAAATTAAAAGTGGCAAATTATAAAAATATTTTACATTATACAGGGTGACTCAAAAAAGTGAGGCAAACAAAACTTATATTTTTTTAAATGGAACATCCTATATCTTACACTATTTTTGAATTCTATATAAAATAGCAATTATTTTGAAAAATTGCATTTTTAAACTTTGACAGCTGCTAGCTTTTTAACGGTATATCTTAGAGCAAAACGGCTTACATGTTCCTATCTTACTTTTTTGTTATCTTCCAAAAAATACAAATTTCCGGTTAAACTGGAAGTACCATATTTCTGGCTTTCGAGTTATATCCGGTTTAACAAAAGTTTACATTACTGTTAAAAATACTATTATTGAATAGGAGCAAGCAAGGCAAGTGAAAAATGATTAAATTTCTTTCTTCAATTGTAGTTCTACGAACCATTGCTAAATAATTTAGTGTCACTGTTAAATAAATGCGTTTAAATGGCGAATGTCAATAAAAAACAACTGCAATAAGAAGTCAATGCAACGTCTGCTTCATGAATTTAAAGTTAATAACTTTTGTACTGGTCTGTTTTATCTGCATCATTTAAGCTGTGACATAATATTCATCCAAGTTATGGGAACACCATGTATTGGCCCTTACGATGGGAACTTACAACAACTCGACGTTCTCATAGAAACCGCCGACGAATCATTTCTAGAGATAAGACATTTTCTATAAATTCTTTGTAATAAAGCAGACAGCATTCTTTTTATATTTACTATTGTAGTAAGAACAATAAAGAGTTTCAATCTTTCAGAAATAATTTTGTTTTTTTAAAAACGCGTTGTTCCGAGTCGAACCCATCATTGGCGCAGTCGGTAGGATTTGCCAAACAAATCGACAAAAATCGCGAACAGTTCCGTATCTACGGTTAATTGGCATCCTAAAAACGGTGGAGTGCGCGTAAGAAGAAAACATATTGTTTTTGGAAGAAAACCTGGTGTAGGACAAGCATCGCCGAAACCAGCTTAGGATAGGAAGTCCAGGGAGTCAAGAGACCACATCGCTCTTTCCTATTGGCAGTAGACTTAAGTTAGGCTAAGAAGATCAAGAAACGAAAAAGTGTGCAATAAGTGCTACAGGAATGAAACGGATTACCTTAATACTAATGTAAGATTATTTTTCTTTATCTGCTCACATTTTACTTGTATATATTTTTAACTATCATATCGTATTAAGAAATATTCAGATTAATTTAAAAAAAAAAAAAAAAATACATTTTAAATTTACTTAAACAATTAATGTCAGACTCTGAAGGAGAAATTGACGACATTATTGATAAATTTGGGCTCGCAAGCTTTCTTAATAGAGAACAAAATAATAGTCAAAATATGGAAAATACAACGGGTAATACCGCAGGTAATAGTACCGCCCGTAATGCCGCAGAAGTAAATTACCAGCTCTTGCGCTTGTATATCGATACTATTCCACAATATAATGGCGACCCACATACTCTAACTATTTTTATCAATAATTGCACCAGTCTAATTAATAACTTTTTTAGACCAAATGACACCGCTCATAATAATTTTATTGTGCGTGCTATCATTGGGAAATTGTCAGGTCGAGCTTTAAGCTTAATAGGTTCAAGAATAAACGAACTAAATACGTGGAATGATGTTAAATTAGCTTTAGAGTTAAGTTTTGGTGATCAGAGAAATTTGGATTGTCTTGTACAAGATCTCATTGCTTTAATACCCACTAAAAGTGAAACCCCCTATAATTTCGGCATGCGTTGTCAAGACGCACGTTCTTTAATTTTTTCTAAATTAAATTCTATTAATTTATCATCAAGTGACCTTTCACTCAGAGTAAAAAACTACGAAGAACTAGCTCTTAAAACATTTATAAGAGGTCTCACAGGCCAACTTCAAAATAATGTAAGGTTACGTAATCCCAAAAATCTTGAAGCAGCAATGTCACTTGTTATCGAAGAAGAAAACTTTCTTTATAGTCAAAATAGGACTAATTCAATAAATACCCAAAAATTTCAACCAAATCAAAGAATTATACCAGTTAATCCAAATAATACTACGCAAAGACCAATTAATTATCAAAATAATTACTCTTCAAATTTTGCCCACTTTAACCCGCCAAAACCTATATTCAATAATAATCCCCCTAAACCTATATTTAACAATAATTTCGTAAGACCGCCTTTTCCAAATTTTCAGCCAAGACCTTTCATGACGCAACAGCCATTTAGGCCAGTCAATAACTTTCCAATGCAAAAACATCCATATTTTTTGCAAAGAAACCAACCTATAAATAATCAAAATAGATTCAACCCTTACCCACCTAATACCTATCAAAATAGATTTAATAACAATAATTTACCTAACCAACAATCAAGACATGAAGAGCCAATGGACACTTCAACCGGCCTTACCAAAATTCAAAGGTCAAATCCAAAATATACAGTGACCGAATTATTTCAACAAAATGTCGACAACGAAAACAACCTTCCTCAAAATCAATGTTTTGACTCTAATTTGTATTATACTGCAGACCAAAATAATTTCGATTATTCACAAAATAACCCTGACCTATATCACGATGAACAATATTATCCAACTCCTATAAATTATGACATCACAGCATATGATCAGTCTTATCAACTTAACTCATATGAAGATCCCATGATGAAACCCTATACTAATGACGGTAACGCTACTTTTAATAAAATTGCTACACCTACTCACGAAATTAATTATGACAATGAAAATTTTATCTTAGGCACGTTGCAAAAAGAAGCAACTTAGTACATATTAATATAACTGCTGCAAATTTACCACACATATTTATTTCTGAAATAAATGCTAAACTTTTAATAGATACAGGGAGTACCAAAAGTTTACTTTCTCCAAAAATTGTTGAACATTTTTATAAAAATTATATCTTTAACGAAGAATTTCAAATTCAAACAGCTCATATGGTAACTTATCATAACCAAGTTATTTTAATTCCAATTTTTGAACTATTTAAAGTAAAAGAAAATCACAAATTTTATATTTTTAATTTCAGCGATAAATATGACGGTTTAATCGATATTGATTTACTGGATCAACTCAAAGCTGTACTAGACGTTCATAAAAAATTAATAATAACGCCTTATGCTAAAATTCCTTTGATATACGAGTCCGAAAAACACAAAATAAATTCAAGTCAAACTAATTACTCTATAAATATTCCCCCTAGAACAAAAATGGTTGTTAAATTGCCAGTTAAAAATGAAAACGGCATAGCTCTCATTGATTATATTAAATTTGGAGATCAAGTTGAATCACCCCAAGCTATAATTAACATTCAAAATTATTTTGCTATCACTACAATCACTAATGCACGTGATGAACCTATAAATATTAAAATAGTTAACCCATTTGAAGTCGAAAATTTGAATATTAACGAAGTAAATTTTATTGAGAAAATGGACGCTGACGACGTCTCGGAAATTGATACATCTTTAGATAATACTTTAAAAAGTAATTTAAAAAATCTTAGACTAGATCATTGTAACCCAGAAGAACGTAAAGCTATTCGAGATTTAGCCTACGAATTTCGTGACATATTTTATTGTGACAAAATTCCGTTGACTTTTACAAACCAGATTCAACATAAAATCAATCTAACCAATGATACTCCTATATTTACCAAAACCTACAGATACCCAGAGATTCATAAAGCCGAAGTAAAAACCCAAATAAACAAAATGCTTGAACAAGGCATCATTCAAGATTCGACATCGCCATGGTCAAGTCCCATTTGGATCGTCCCAAAAAAAATGGATGCGTCCGGCAAACGTAAATGGAGATTGGTAATAGATTACAGAAAGCTCAATGAACAGACGATCGATGATAAATATCCATTGCCGAATATCGCTGACATCCTAGACAAAATGAAATGGAAAATGTCAGTATTTCTCAACGTTAGATCTTGCTAATGGATTCCATCAGATTGAGATGAATCCAGAAGACATTCAGAAAACTGCCTTCTCAACAGAAAATGGGCACTACGAATTTAAACGTATGGCTTTCGGATTGAAAAACGCACCCTCGACGTTTCAACGAGTGATGGACAATATATTAAGAGGTCTTCAAAACGAAGAATGTCTAGTTTACCTCGACGACATTGTTATTTTTAGTACATCCCTCCAAGAACACCTTGAACGCTTAAGAAAAATATTTGACAGATTAAGACAAGCCAATTTTAAAGTACAACTGGATAAGTCCGAGTTCCTTCGAAAAGAGGTTAGTTACCTAGGACATGTCATAACCAGTGAAGGAGTAAAACCAAACCCCAACAAGATCGACGCAATAAAAAAATTCCCATTGCCCAAAACGTCTAAAGAAATCAAAAGCTTTTTAGGATTGGTCGGTTACTACCGAAAATTTATCAAAGACTTTGCTCGCATTACCAAACCTTTAACCCAATGCTTGAAAAAAGATTCTAAAATCATTCATAACCAAAATTTTATATCAGCCTTTGAAACTTGTAAAAATTTATTAATAAACTCGCCTATATTGCAATACCCAGACTTCAGTAAACCTTTTGTATTGACAACTGATGCATCGAACGTTGCTCTCGGAGCGATATTATCACAAGGCGCTATCGGCTCTGATAAACCTATAGCTTTTGCATCACGGACACTAAATGACAGTGAAGTAAAATATAGTACAATCGAAAATGAACTATTAGCGATCGTTTGGGCTTGTAAGTACTTCAGACCGTACCTATTTGGACGAAAGTTTACAATATATACCGATCATAGACCTCTAGTTTGGCTGTTTAAACTACGTGAACCTAACAGTAAACTTGTAAGATGGAGATTAAAGTTGGAAGAATTTGACTATGACATTGTTTACAAAAAAGGCAAATTAAACCTTAACGCAGATGCATTATCGAGAATTCAAGTCAATGCAATAGAAAACGAATCTATGATTAATAACCCTGGCGACATTGACCAAGACCAACTTGATACTTTAGAATATCTTCGAAACATTGCCGAAAATTTCCAAACATACGAAATAAACCCATCTAACCAAGCATCAACTAGTCAGCAAATTCCTAAACTGATAGATGAACCAGTTATTCAAGTTCTATCCGATACCACTCAAAACCAATCTACTAATAAACAAAAAATCAAAATTTTATCTGATGTTCAGATTAAACCTCCTGAAAATCAAACCCGAGAAATATCTGATTCGCAAACTCAACATAGTACTTTTAACGAAACAACTAATAACGGTATCAAAATTTTAGACGAAATAGTTAATAATAAAGTCAATCAAATTTTAATTTTTCCCCATGTCTATCACAAGCTTGAAGTTAAACAAGAAAATTACGAACACCATAAAATAATTACTGTTAAAATACCAAAGACGAATAATGAAAATTTTATTCTGCAATTCTTACGAGACTACACAATATGTGAAAAAACCTATTGTATGTATTTTCACACAGCAGATCTTTATATAAATTTTAACGAAATTTATTTACAACATTTTTCCGAAAAAGGCCCAAAATTATTACGGTGCACTAAACTTGTAAATACTATAACCGATAAAGAAGAACAAATTATTCTGACAAAAAACCACCATGAAGGAAAAGTTAATCACCGCGGTATATTGGAAACTTTAGAATATCTTAAACGAAATTATTATTGGATAGGAATGAAAACAACGATTTCTTAATATATTAATTCGTGCGAGATTTGTCAACGAGCAAAATACGCAAGAAAAAAACCATATACACCAGTAATGCTAACAGATACACCTTCTAAACCATTTCAGATTGTTCATATTGACGTATTTTTCTATGATAATAAGATGTTCCTAACCTTAGTTGACTCATTTTCAAAATATGCCCAAGCTATTCAAATCCCAGGAAAAAATGCAATTAGTATTGCAAACGCCCTAATAAAATACTTTTGTTTTTGTGGAATCCCTGAAAGACTAATAAGTGACCACGGAACCGAATTCAACAATGACACTATTAAAGAAATTCTAAATCTACATAAAATAAAAATCCATTTTACTACTCCACAACATCATGAATCAAATAGTATCGTAGAACGCTTTCACTCGACTATTATCGAACACTTACGATTATTGAAAGATAGTTTTCCTAATGAAAAAGAAAATATAATGGATTATGCCATAATTGCCTACAATAATTCCATTCATAGCGCAACGAATTATACACCATTCGAACTAACACACGGACATACAAACGCTAAAGACCCAAATGAAATTTTTATTCTGAATGAATTTTACAGCGATTATGCTGAAAACCATAAAAATAAATTGAAAAACGTATACAAAAAAGTAAAAGATAAATTAGAAACCGATAAACAAAAAATTGTTTCTAAGCATAATAATATGGGTAACCAAAACGAGGAATTTTCTTTAGGACAAACCGTATATAAACAAAATCCCCAAACGCGAAATAAAAAAAGCAATAAATTTCTAGGTCCTTATACAATTACAGATATGTTAGAAAGAAACCGTGTAGAAATTACTTTGAAAACTAACCCTACAAAAAAGGAAATTATCCATATAAAAGAACTAAAACGTCCACCTCGTATTGTTTCATACTCTTCACCAACGCCTTCAGCGGACTAGAATACCCGAAATTCCATGAAACAAAAAATAACCCGGGGCTTTTACCCTTAAAGCTTGGCACTGTCCAAAATAAAGTCAATTCCTGGTCATTCATCCAAGTATTTGACCTATCAGACCTAATCGAAGAATTTCATAACCTTCAACACCAATATGTACGTATAAAAAATGCTTTTGAAAATAAAACAAACATTGCTGAAAGCTACAAAAAAAGTTTTTACAATTCATATAAGCACGATCATTCGAAAATAAAATTATGATGCAAATATATCAATTAAATCCTTTAGCTATAACTAGATCTAAAAGAGGGCTGATAAACGGCTTAGGTTCTATAATAAGATTTATAACGAGAAATCTAGATCAAGAAGATGCCCAAAAATATGAAAAAGCCATCAATACTCTAACAAACAATCAGGACAAAATAAAAACTATTGTACAAGATCAAATATCATTACTTACAGAATCAATCCAAACTTTTCAAAATAGCACCCAAAACTTAACAAAAAATCAAATTGTTCTGAAGGAACGAATCGATTATATAGAACAACTATTATACGCATTAGAATCCGAAAGTATTGGAACCTATTATTACTTTTTTATCGAAATGGTAATTTCCCAAATAACAATGGAATTTCAAACTATTTACGATATTTTAGAGAAAATAGAAATCGCCATTAGTTTTTCTAAATTAAACACATTTCATAATTCTTTAATTGAACCAAAAATCCTATTAAGTGAAATAGAATTTATTTCCAGATATTTAATTGACAATAAACTACCGTTTGAGCCGAAACTTGAAAATCTCCTAATCTTTGAAAAAATTATAGAAATTAAAAGTTATAGTAAGGGAAACCAAATAATTTTTATAATTGAAATACCAATAGTAGAAAGGGAAAATTATAATTACTTTCACTTATATTCACTACCAGCCTTTCAAGATGAATATTTTCAAGTAATAATACCTCAATCTAAATATCTAATAATGAATGAGCAGAACTACTTTCTTTTCGATACACCATGTATAGAAATCATTCCTGAAGAATTTATTTGCCGAGAAACAAACCCTATCAAAACCACCGAAGATTCTCCATGTGAAATCCAGCTATTGAAGTTCGCCAATAATCTATCAAACTGCCGTGTGGTCCCCGTAAAAATTGAAAAAGTGAAAATTCAAAAACTTGAACTTAATAAATGGATTGTGCTAATTCCCAAATTGACTGTAGCTGTGCAAAAGTGCGGTAAAAATCGCGAAAATATACCCTTAAAAGGAAGTTACATATTAGAACTTAATCCCACCTGTGAAATAAGAATCAACGATATTCTTATACGCAGTTTTGAAAATCCGAAACGCAAATTCGAAAATATCATACTTCCAAAACTTGACTTTACTCACCCAGTATATAAAACAATTATAAATCTAAACCCGTTAAAATTAGACGGTATTAATCTCAATGAACTCGGTGCGGTAAAAAGTGCTCTGGAATTGAATAAACAAAATATTGACTCTATCGAAAACAAAACATTCGACTTCGATAATATCGACGGATGGACAGTATTGATTTATATTATAATGATACTAATACTATTGCTTGCTTTCTATAAGTTTTACAGTCAAAGATGCATTCCAGAGAAAAAAGAAGCTGAGGACAACCAACCCCTTGCAGTCTTCAGTCATTCATCCCCAAATCCTGAGGCTAACCCCAGAATTTTGCACTAAGGGTGGAGGAGTTATGGGAACACCATGTATTGGCCCTTACGATGGGAACTTACAACAACTCGACGTTCTCATAGAAACCGCCGACGAATCATTTCTAGAGATAAGACATTTTCTATAAATTCTTTGTAATAAAGCAGACAGCATTCTTTTTATATTTACTATTGTAGTAAGAACAATAAAGAGTTTCAATCTTTCAGAAATAATTTTGTTTTTTTAAAAACGCGTTGTTCCGAGTCGAACCCATCATTTCCATATTTTATATTGGCACACTTAACTATGTTATGTATATAATTTTTCGTCAAAATAACCTAATAATATTTCAAGAAGTTGACAAATATATATTTAAGGTACATAAAGTCCGCTAAAAATATGTTGTTTAATCTTGGCAGCACATAATTAGTTTTAATTGCAACTGCATCATTTAAGCTGTGAGTCACTTTATGTGGAGTTTAAGGCTAACGTTTGGTCAGCCCTAAAACATTTCCCCGGAAAGAATCAAGAACTTTGGTTTAAATGCCCCGGCGTTAAGATTAATCCAGAGATCGGGATAGCCTAATTCATCGAATCAGCTTTTGATTTGCGAGACCCAATGATATTTTATGTAAGTAGTATTAACGAGCTGCATTTGTTATCTTATTATGATTATTGACTTAAGAAGCGATAAGAGTGGTATTTTACTGTTATGTGAAGAAAGGAGTCAGGGAAGTCAGTGGGTACTGGACCCCTTCCCCCTTATTTTGGTTATTTAACAATTTCTTTTTTGTCAAAACATGTTATCCCGTATGCTAAAGCAGTGTGCTAAATTCGAATTTAATATCATATTAAATACTAGATATATTAAAAAAATCGTTTTAAATTTCAAACGTACCGTTATCTTAGAGTTACACTGTTTTATGTGCGCTCAATTAAGTTATGAGAAAAACGTAAAAGAAAAATTTCGTAGTTGTTATGTCGTAACTAATAACTGCATTTTTTGTTGATTTGTGTTTATATTCCGTATGCCAAAAGTAGTTGAAATTGAAGAAAATACCGCATTAAATTTAATTTTTTCATGTAAATCTTGAATGCTGAAAAAAAAACATGCAACTATGTTAAAGTACTCAAAACACTTTATTACCTAATTTAAAAACATACAACTCCAGACACCTACTACTACCAGAGAGGATAAATATAAATATAAATATAAAAACATAAACATAAAGTAAAGAAAATCCAAATAAGTGTAAAAAAAAACATTATTTTAAAGTTTTATAATGTAGAAAACTGGACAGAAACAAATTATTCAGTACTATTCATACACATTATTTTGGCAATGTAGCATTATAATAAGTTTGGTCCACTTTAGGAATCCATTTAAACATGCTTCTTATCGCTTAGACTTATTCTAAGGAATTGTTTTTGATACAGATAGGCGAGTTGGAGGTTTCATGTTCTTGTCTGTGGAGTGGGATCGTGTGGCTCGATAGTCACGAATACTTCCTGGCTAGAAGAATGACCAGGGATTAAAAAGTCATGGCAGTTAATTCGATGTTCGGGTGACTTTGAACTTCGGCAAAAACTGTTTCTAAAGCTTTGATAAGAGCACTAGCGATATCGTTTCCGCTTCTTCCCACCAGGGCTTCACTCCACAATGAGCAATATACCTGCTTGGTACTTAAAAGGATCGCAGTCAAGTTTTAAACAGTAAGTTTACTCTTATAGTAGAAATTACTCACTTCAGCATATGGACGTGATAACACATTTTGCATATCACTACACTAAAAATGCATTGCTGTTCTCTATATCTTTATTTTTTTCTTTTCGAGACGCATATTCCTTTGAAACGTGCTTCTCATACTTTCTTTTTTTTTTTCGTCTGTTAATATTCCTTGATTGTTTTTAATTTTTATTTCCTCACATAAATCTCATCGATCTTTCTTTGGAATATGAAAATATAAGTTGTAATCTTAACAGAACGCAGATCTATATAGGGAGTCTTTCCTTTGTTGTTAGCGTAAAGACCTGCAGAGACCATTGTGGAGTTCATTAGTTCATACATCTTCTTTATATTCAAAGAAGAATCTAATTGGTGTCGCTGCGTTTGGGCTCTGCAGTAATACGACACTTTTCGAGGGAAAGATTCAATGTAAAACTAAATAAAATTAAGATCTTACTTAGATATTTTATGTTCGTATGTTTCCCTTGATCAGAAATTGCAGGTGTATTTGTAATGCCATCTTCTTTAAAATGTGCTGTGTAAACAGGCGTTTGACTTATTGCCAAAGTGCTTAGATAAACATTTTTACATACTTGGATCTGCTTAGTTCCAATTTGAAAATAATAAATAAAGGTATGTTTTCTTCTGCTATTTGTTTGGTTTTTACGTTTTCTGCGATGTTCAACATCAAACCTCTTGGTTGTCGTTAATAAATATAACTTATTCTCTTGTTCTTTTAGCATGTAATAACGTCCAAAAAATGTATTCCCTCCCATATATCACAAAAAAGTTGTATGTTCAATATACCATTATTTTAAACTGGACGATCAAATATGAACAGAATCTCAATGGCGTATGTGACACATACCATTTAGTAACTGAATCATGATTTTACCTTTGTATGTACTATGTAATTTCGATTGTCTACATCGTAACATTGATCATACAACTTTGGAATTAAATAGAATTCCTAGATATTTCGACACACAGTTATGTGTCATATTTGACGAAAATGTGACTTACAACAGTGTAACTCTAGGGTAACGGTATGTCGAAGTTGGGGGGTCTAAAATGAAAAAGTCTTATTTTGTTATTTGTATAAATTAAAGAACACATATTTTTTACTCTCACTGGATTCTTGAAACAATAATAAACTTTAAAGCTAATTATTTCAGAACAATGCACTTGAAACCTTTTACTTCTGACGACCTGAATTATAAAAATTGAGACATTTTGTTTTGAGCCCCTCAGTTAAGAAAATATTTTAAAGTAATGGATGACCAGTCGAACCATCAATTATTGAGGCTTGAAAGAAAATAGGTACCTACTTATAAAATCAGTGTAACAAATGTGTACGTAGTCGTCAACATTTTAGCTTATTTAAGTTTGTCTTATATCTACAATATACATTTTAGGCAAAAGAAAACGTAAAAAGGGCGGACCAAGGCAAGAAGAAATATATTGTGATAAAGACAGAGCTGCAGCGGTCAACATGGGATCAAAAGATATAAAACAATCATTAAAAATAAAACGCAAAGAGGACAGATCAAAAATGTTTCACATACCGGAAGAAGCCGAACCAAGTACTTTCTTGGCTTTGGGCAACTACGAAATGTGTCGAGGAGATTTGCAGATTGCTGTTGATTTTATGTCTAAGGTGCTGATTAAACATTCCGAATAAAAATATTATGTGTTTCAAACCTTTTTTCTTAAACTTTTTATGTGAAAAAATCTGTTATCATATTTAATCTAGGCATGACATAAAAATCCATATCTGAGAGAACAGAAAAGACTTCAATATCTTAAAGTTTTTTTAAAAAAAGGGATGATTTATAAAAATTCAATTCTCTTGTTGGCATTGCATTGCTAGATTGCTGGTAAAAACATGTTTTTCTTTCTAGATGTTTGCTTTTTACAGATTGTCCGGTACGTATATGGCATACTCTCGGGAGGGTATAGGGGAGGTGAAGATAACCCTAATTTGTCATAGAAAAAAAATTCCTAAAGTGCCCCCAAAGGGGTCCAAGCGACTTACTTTTTCGGCTCTAACTTTTGAACCGATACGTATAATTTAAGAACATTTTATTACTTTATGTACGTCACAAAGACTCATAAAAGTATACAACAGCAGATGTTTTACATCGTCATACAAGTTAGGACTGGTTTCCACCACACTCGTTGATCCAAAGTTTTGACAGATGTCATTTTACGGAACTGAAAACTGATTTTTTAAATACTTTCCTCTTTAAAAAAGGTACTCTACATTTGTTTCGTGTCTGAAGTGAATATTTTTTTTGATAAGGGGCCGTCCATAAATCTCGTGACGCTCCGAGGAGGGGAAGGGGGTCAGGGCAAGTGTCACGTTTTGTCACAGGGGGGTTCTTCAATCGTCACGATTTTAAAACCCGATTTTTTCAATTGCCCGCAAAAAAGTCGAACGGTTGGTACGACAATGCGATTGGAACGAACACCCAATCAGCGCACAGCTTTTTAAATTGAGGTCAAAACTCATTTGGCTTGAGAATATGCCTTGTGGTTGACGAATGTCTAATTTATTAGTTGACTTATTTTTAATTTGATATATAAGTACTCCTAATTTGTTTTCAAATTTGCATGTTAAAATCACCAATATAGAAAGAAATATACCTATGATTTATTAAAAATGTATTCTTTATTCTGGTTATCGAGCATTTTACCGGGTGGCCCACTAAGAATGGCTGTCGGCCGTATCTCAGAAAGTGTTAGTCGTATGGCTTGCGCAAAAAAAAATATATTAGGAAAGTGGTCATGATAAATTGCGGGAAATTATTTTCAAGTTTTTCAGAGTGGCGCTAGAGGGCGCAACAGTAACGGTAAATATGAATCACGAAGTTTTCTCAAAAGTCGCCTAGTTAAGGTATCCCGAAAATAAGATTTTTGTATATTTCGAAGATTTATTAATAAAATTCACCTATAGAACGTGTTCGTCACTTTTCAAATAAAGTGGTTCATGGGGGAAGGTTGAACATTATTTAAAATGAATGCTGATAACTCCGGTCTGGCTTAACATAATTTAGTAGATTTAGTTTTGTTAAAAAGGGCTTTTCACACTCTATATATCATCTTATGAACTACGGCAATATATGTTTTACACTAGGCGCAAGGGGGCGCTGTCTTACAACTTCACAAACATTGCGCGTTTTTTCCATAATTATAAATATAATAGTATATTCAATTTTACCTGATTACAAGGATGATTAAAAGTCTAAGAAGTCAGCGAAAACCGCAAGTTAATATCTATTTTCAATGTATATCAACAACAATAATCATAATTACGGAACACTATGATTTTATTTTCAAGTTGCCATTGTAAAGGTTTTTTTAAGAGTCAAATAGGCCTTGGAAAAACAAAATATGAAGGTACGTATTACGTATGTTGCAAGCAAATATATCGTTACGACAATAATTCTGAGACGCCCTAAATGTTCAAATTGTCGCCCATCATTTTGTATACACGACTCCAATGGCTGGTTGATAATACTGCAGGTTCCACCTCTGCCATAAGGATACGGCGGCTGCTGTCCATTATCCTTTCTATCAAGTTTTCTCTTGTGGTGGGTCTGGTAACGAAAACAAGATCCTTCAATCTCCCCCATAGATAAAAATCTAGGCAGGTTAAGTCAGGTGATCTAAAATAGAAATTACCACTTTCATTAACAGTATCACAATATATCCTATAATATTACCTGGCAGGCCACGGAAATATACTCCCTCTTCCTATCCACCTTGCGGGAGATGTGTCGTCAAGAAATTGACGAACGTTTGCCGCGAAATGTGCAGGACATCCATCGTGTTGGAAAACCATAGTTCTGCGAATATCCAAGGGCACATCTTCGAGAAAAATTGGGAGTTTGTAATTTAAAAAATGTAAATATCTTTGCCCAGTAAGCGACTCATTAAATACAAACGGTCCAATTATTCTGCCACCCAAAATGCCGCACCAGACATTGACACTCCATCCCGCGACCAATAATGCATATTATGGCGGTTTACCCCTCCATTAGTATGGAAAGTAGCTTCATCAGTACACAAAATTCTGGAGAGGAGATTTCTATCTTCCAATATCATATTGAAGCAACCAATAGCAATGATCCAATTTTCTATCATAATCTTGAGGGGTCAAAGCCTGGTGGAGCACAATATGGTAGGGATGTGGCCTAAAGAAAAACAAAATACTTATTACATTGACTTCAAAACTATTAAGAGAAATATTGGCATTATTCTAAACTATTTAAGAGTTATAACATATGGATATAATTACTTACCTTTCTTCTAATAAAATCCTATGCACAGTAGAGCGAGTAACGCCCAAGTCTCTAACAATTAATCTAATACTAATTTGTGGATTAAATTCCACATATGCTAAAACATTTACAATGTTTTCCTTGGTTCGACCTCGGCGGCGTCTACGATATACAGGGCGACGAATACTTCCAGTAGTACGAAAACGGCTAGCTAAACGATTAAACATTCTACTGTCGTATCGGCGCCTTTGAGGATATCGTACTGCCTAAACCCGTTCAGCAATTGTTGCATTTCCCAAACATTTAAAATATACCGCAATGATGTCAACCGCTTCTTCAAGTAACAGAGGCATTTTGAAAATCAAATACGACACAACACTGTTGGCACGATAAAAATTTTGACGTAATAATGAAATGTGACACGCGTGGACAGTTTGAATTCATATTTTGTTTTTCCAAGGCCCATTTGACTCTTAAAAAAGCTTTACAATGGCAACTTGAAAATAAAATCATAATAAATTAAAACAACACTTCTGTCTTCCTCCACAAATAATATATATTTTGAAAATCTTTAATGATTGTCCCTACATGTTTCGACTATATATACAGTACAGTACATAAATGTTGTACTCATTAATTTGAGACAACTATTAGAACCCAATTTACACTCGATATAGTTCCCCTGAGGATGACTGAATAATATATAGTCGAAACATGTAGGGACAATCGTTAACAATTTTCAAAATATATATTATTTGTGGAGGAAGACAGAAGAGTTGTTTTAATTTATTACCTACACTCCACTGCAAGTATGGACTACTTCTTCAAATTTAAAATCATAATGTTCCGTAATTGTTGATATCTCCGGATTGAAAAAAGATATTAACTTGCGGTTTTCGCTGACTTCTTAGACTTTTAATCATCCTTGTAATTAGGTGAAATTGAATATACTATTATATTTACAATTATGGAAAAAACGCGCAATGTTTGTGAAGTTGTAAGACAGCGCCCCCTAGCGCTTAGTGTAAAACACATATTGCCGTAGTTCATAAGATGATATATAGAGTGAGAAAAGCCCTTTTTAACAAAACTAAGTTTACTAAATTATGTTAAGCCAGACCGGAGTTATCAGCATTTATTACAAATAATGTTCAACCTTCCTCCACCACTTTATTTGAAAAGTGACAACACTTGTCAAAATATTGGCCCAACGAGTGTGGTGGCAAGTCCGTTCTTGACTTCCCTAACGATGTAAAACATAAATATACTGTAGTATGGTTTTGAGTCTTTATGGCCTACATAAAATATTAAAATTTCATTAAATTATACGTGCCGGTTCAAAAGTTAGAACCGAGAAGGTATAAGTCGTTAGGCTCCTCTTTGGGGTCTGAATCTCCGCTCCCGAGAGATGCCATATGCTTATCGGATACCCTGTATTTTGTTATTATATTTTTGTTGATCTTTAGGTATTCTTTGCTGAACTGGAATTAATTTGTTTCATGTTCACTTTTAAATATAATTATATTATATTTTACGGCAATAATAGTATATTATTTGATGAGCATGTAATAGCTATTACTTGCTAGTAAAATACAATGGGTTTTCAATGACTATTTTAAAGGATCCAAAGAAAAATACCTTTAGCTCATTTCTATTAAAAATCGAAAATACAATTTACTGTTACAAAAATATGTTTATACAATTCCTCTGATGTATTGTATATTAGTTCTCCATGGTGGTCGCGACATATTTTTTTTATGCCCTATTAGCTTAAAACTTTTGAGACGTCAATCGAATTATTATTCCATGTTTTGATTAGTCGCAAACTATAGGGTTATGAGCTCACAGCTTATAGTTATATCTTATATTTTGGATTATCAATATCTCTCCTTTTCAAAATTAAATATATGATTCACATCTTATTTAGCTGTCGTAGAAAAATATTTTTTTAACAAGTGCAAAAAAAAATACATATTTTTGATGCCATTTCTTGTTTTTGAATTAACAACATTTATGGTAAAAATTTACCACTTCCAGACAGTGGAGCTGGATTTCAAAAAAGTAAAGCTTTAGAGAAAAATATTTTTAAAATGTAAAAATTGGATTCAATTTATATACAGTTTTTGATAGTTGTAGCTAAAATATTTATACGAACGAACGAAATAGGAGCCTATGCCATAGGAATTTTATTAGAACATCCAGTATTTTAAACACTAGCGTCTACTGAGGACGCGCTTTCGGTAGCGGATAACAAAAAGTGTAAACACTGTAAAAGCAATGTCGAGAGAAGTGTGCAGAGTGAGTTACCACTAATGATGTGCTTTGCAATTGCAATAACAGGATTAAAAGTCGTTAGTGGTAGTAAATCCCAGATCCAATGCGTGGGATGCATGAAAATATCCCGGGAAGACGATGTAAATAAAGATATTAGGGAATAATTGACGTTGAAGGACGGAGAAATTAAAATTCTGCAACAGAAGGTCATGGAACTGCAGAGCCTGAACAGAATAATTGAAGATAACTTCCAAAAACTCCACCAGAAAATGGAATCGATCGTGGAAAACATAAACAAGCTTAAAATATTATCGTTCCTAACGATCGCCAACGTCACCTATGAACTACAACTTCGTAAGGTCATTCGGCAAAATAGTACGAGTAGTTCAAATGCACCATATATGTTAATAGAAACCAACGACGAGGCTTAACAGGTGACACAAATGATATAAACGTCGGTGATACAAAAATTCTTGGAAGGAAAAATGAGAAAAATAACATGGGGAATGAGTATGAGAAACTAGAAAAATGGAAAAAAGTGGAAAGGCGGAAACACATTCTAAGGCAGGATGGGCGTAGACCTATTTTTGGTAAAAACACACAATCCCAACTAGAAGCAGCAAACAATATGGCATACATATTTACCTCTGGATTGAAGCCTAAAACCACGGAAAAATTGCTCCATGATCACATAAATGTAAACACTGAGATTAACACGAGGTGCTTTAAAATGAAAACAAGAAAGCGACAGTATTCAGTATCCTTTATGGTGGAAGTATCGAAGGGTGAGAAGGCAAAAATAATGACTCCAGAACTGTGGGCAGCCACCTAGTGGTCAACCATTTTCTGCACCTGAGACGAAAACCACTGTGGCGGGAAAATCGAGAGAACATCTGAAAAGTCCAATAATTGAAAGAAGCACTGCAATCGTTGCACTGAACATAATGCACCAAAATGTTCAGTGTCTCCGCAACAAATCTCTGGAGGTTGAGCTGTTTCTCAACAAACTTGATCTAAGGCAATGTATACTTTGTATAACTGGACACTGGTTAAAGCCCCAAGAGGAAGCAGAGTTTATTAAGGTAATTGACTACAAAAGGGCTGCGTCATTTTCAAGGCAAGGATGTTTAATATTGTATGTTGTGCAGATTTTAATATAAATTATTTAACTGTTGGCAATGAAAGAGATAGGTTATTAGACTTATTCGCCTCCTATAACTTTCAGCAAACTATTTTCGATCCCACTAGGGTTACAAAGAAAAGCAAATCGTGCATTAATAATATCATCGGCACTCTCCGATCATTTTCCTCAAGGAAGGGCTACCATGAATGATAAAATCTCTGATGAGGAGGAGTACCATACAGGTAGGTCTTGTTCGAAGGCGCGCCTGGAACAATTTTCTCAGGAACTAACGAATTGGGATTGGAGCGCTGGAGTCCCATGAGGTAGATGAAGCATATCAGTATTTTTTTAAATATATTATCCATGAAAATATATCTATTTTTTCCCAAAATCAAGCGCTTAACTAAAAACAGGAAATCAAAATGCTCGGTAATGTAAGGCATTAGAATCTCGTGTTAAACAGGCCATTAAAAAGGAAAACAACTCTCGAGCATTAATAAAAAATATCACCAAGCCAAATACAAATAAAGTTTCTATTTTTGAAAACATCCCTCACAAGTCGGAACATGACTTATTAAATGAAGTAAATTATTTTTTCCTCGGCGTCTGTCCTGATATTAAGCAGAATAGTTCTTTGGATTATAGCAGGATTAATCGGGTGTCTGACAGCTTATTCCGGGATCCGGTAACACCCTATGAGCTTGTAACTTAACTTAAAAAACATCATTACATTCCAGTTGCATAGCTTAAAAAGGTTGCAGAATTCATTGCAATTCCATTGACATCTATCTTAAATCTCTCCTTTCAATCACTAGTATTCCCAAAAGCACTGAAGAGCGCTTTGTTAAAGCCAGTACATAAAAAAGGTAAAGTCGATGTGCTAAATAATTAACGGCCCATATCGCTACTCTCGAATGTCAGCAAAATATTTTAGAGAATGATCCATACGAGAGTAATGAATTATTTTGAAACATAACATTTATTGTCTGAAATCCACAATTAGGGCTGTTCATCAGGCCTTAAAAAAAATTCTGGAATCACTAAATGCAAATAAAACAACTATGGCATTGTGCTTGAATTAATCAAAGGCGTTCGAGTGTTGATCATGGGATACTATGTAATTAATTGGAAAGATACAGGATAAGGGGTGTCACTCTAAATCTCATAAGGTCATATCTGTTAAATCGACAAAAGTGTGTAATTGAACCGCGACGGGATGGGCAACCTTTAAAGTCAAACTTAGGATCCATCAAGAAGGGGGTACCTCAAGGGTCAATATTGGGGCCATTACTATATATTCTATATACAAATGACATTGCTGGCGTTATTGACAAAGATATGATTCTCTATGCAGATGACACATCCATCATATTTAGTGAATACACCAAAGAGGAATATGAGAAGACTGTCGCTGACTCCTTTGGAGCGCTTAGTAGTTGATTTGGTGCAAACAACCTGCTGCTGAATATCTCAAAGACTCTAGTGACTGACTTCAGCACTCACTCAGACAGCAGTAACCTCACAATTAATTTTGAAAATGTAGCTTTAAAACCCAGTAAGAGTGTTTCTGTTCTTGGGGTTATGCTGGATCGGATACTGAGCTAGAGACCTCACATTGATCAATTGGCAACAAACATAAGTAAGTACTGCTATGCGCTGCGAGTGATTATTAGCACAGTTGGCCAGGAAGTGTCTTTTACCGCATATCACGCATATATCCAGTTTAGAGTAAGATACGGGTTAATGTTTCGGGTAATTTCGGTCGATTCCAAAAGGATATTCATTTAGCAGAAAAAATTTATTAGGACTAAGTTTGGGATGGATTTGAGAGATAGCTGCAGGATGGTTTTCATTAACAAACATATGCACACTAAGATTATACGTCAAATTTATCGTGCAGTCCATCAATTTTATATTAAATAATCCCTCATTTTTTGATGAACTAAAGGCAGAGCATCAATACAATACAAGTTTTAAAAGTAATGAGAGACCGGAAAAACGTCCAACTATTGAGTGTCAAATTTTAAAACTCTGGAATAAACTCCCAGTTTCGAGATACTATATCCTTAAGGCATACTACAGCCTCGGGGAATTTTTTGATGATAGCCTTCACCTGGCTATGAGGCACTAATGTAAATAAATTATTTTAATTGTATTATGTATATGTCAATAACTTAAATTGTATGTGTCTTTTTTATACTTGATTTGTGACAAGGTTTAGATGTATCAAAGTTTGTGATGCCACTGTAGTTTGTTTTGGATATTTCACTTTTATTGTGCTTAAGTTGAAAGGATATATACCCTGAGTGGTCTTTGTATTTTTTTTTTTACTTTGAACGGGTCTAATTAAGAAAAAGTACGAAAGTGAGTAAGGTAAATTATAGGATAAAATTAAAAAAAAAAATAGTTTTTTATTAATATCTCAACGATCCTTTTGCCGATTTTAGTGAAATTTGGCAGTGTTGTTTGTTGTGATAAGACGCTAGGCACTAACTAGATAATAATTGTGAGTTCCAGTGGCGTGCCGGTGGGCAGTCTCACGAATAATAATGATAAAGAAAATGTACGCCACTGACTTGTTTAAAAGTTTTATACTATTTTCGAGTTAAGCGGTTTAAAATAAAACTTTTTTATCTCTTGATATTTTTTCGTATCTTACTTCGTTGTCGAGAAAAAAGATAAAAGCCACTTCATTACATGTCGAATTTTTTTTTCTCGAAAACGAAGTAAGATACGAAAAAATATCAAAAGACAAAAAAGTTGTATTTCTGGCTGCTTAACCCGAAAATAATATACAATTTTGAAACAAGTCGGTGGCGTACATTTTTCTTGTCAATATTATTCGTGAGACTGCCCACCGAGACGCCACTGGAACTCATAATTGTCATCTAGTTAGTGCTAACTTAGCGTCTTATCACAACGAATAACACTGCTAAATTTCACTTAAATCGGCAAAAGGACCTTTGAGATATTAATAAAAAAACGTTTTTTTTTTAAACTTTGACATCCTGTATCTTGAAAACCAGACTTTTTAAGACACATGTTTATATGAACTTTTCTACTTGAATTTGGTTCAGAAATGCGCCCATGAAATTACGGCTTATATACACGATGTATACAAATCACTAAATATCTTGGTTGAATGCAAATTGATTTGACTGAAGCATCATTTTCTTTCCGGGTATGGTTACGTTGTTTTGTTATAAAAAACGTCAAAGTGAGGTTAATTTTTTTATCTGCTCTGCGCTATCATAAATGATTAAAAATAATTTTAAAATCTAAACTTCTGACTGTTTTTCTTCTTTTTCTATTAGTACAGGGGGTTTCTGTACATTTTAATAATATAATAATAATAATAATAATAATAAATGTCTTTTATTTCAGCAAAAAAAGAAAATACATTTTTATACAAAATTAATGAATATGACGGCGAGATCTAGCAACTGCTACTCCATCTAACCGTCCAACCTAAATAAATACCTATAGTTATCTTATCTATAAAGTTATATAATTTCAGATACAAAAATAGTATTTTAATTATAAAATTATTATGAAACATGTGATGGGTAGTGATGGTGAACTTAAGAAGAAAAAAAAATATATTCTACGTTCAATCCTATTGCATATTATGTATAGAAAACTCAAATTCTTTTATTTAAAATAAAGCTTTTTACAGCTTTCTTAAAGCTTGTTACGGCGAGGGACGTCACACCGACAGGTAGAGCATTATATACCTTAACAGCGTTGTAACTGAAAGAACCCTGGAATTTAGCTGTTCTATGCTGAGGGATAATAAATCTTTGACCATGGCGCGTTGCTCGCCCATGTATACTAGCACTAATGATCAGTTTATCACAAAGATATGCAGGGGCTCTGCTGTTTATAATTTTATGGACAAGTGTAGATAAATGAAGAAAAAATCTCTCATCCAGTTTCAACCATCCAGAAGCCTGATATAGAGGAGTCACATGATCAAATTTTCTAGCACTGAAACAAAATCTTAGGCAAGAATTTTGAAGTTTTTGTAAACTATTTTTATCCCTCTGGGTAAGAGCCGGCCAGTAGAGAACATCACAATATGAAATTAGAGACAATATTAAAGACTCGCTGAGTCGAAGCTTTACCTCAGTTGTCAAAATGTCTTTATGCATGTAAAGTAATTTTAATTTATAATAGGCTCCTTGCAATAATTTCGATATGTGGGTCTCAAATCTAAGCTGAGTATCCAAAAATATTCCTAAATTTTTTTCACAGACTGTAGATACCAAGGCAGAACCTTCAATTTTGATCTCAAAGTTATCTAATAAAGGTGAACCAAAAATCAACAATTTAGACTTCGAATTGTTCAGTACCAGTCTATGAAAACCCGATATCTCGGATATAATTGCCAAATCAGCATTAATTGCCTCCCTATACATGAATGCTTCCGAACGCGAAAATTAAAAATAAACCTGCATATCATCCGCATATTGATGAGAGGAGCATACTTTAAGAAAATTAGAGAAATCGCAGGCATATAAGGAAAATAAAAGGGGTCCCAAAATACTACCTTGCGGAACTCCCCTGTTAGTCTGCAAACATTCTGAGACAGCCGAACCTAGTGAGACCCTTTGCCTTCTACCCATTAAGTAATTATTTATAAGGTCAAGAGATGTAACATGCAAGCCAAAATATTTAGGTTTGGAGGAAAGAATTAAGTGATCCAGGGTATCAAATGCCCTGCTATAGTCCAACAGCACTAGAGCAGTAATCCTATTTTGATCCAAAGCGCCAAATATATCATCACAAACATGCAGTAGTGCTGTCGATGTACTATGCTGAGCACGAAAACCGGATTGGGTTGCAGGCAGTATACGATTGACTGTAACATATTCGTTTAGCTGATCATTCAAGACCCTTTCAAGCACTTTGGACAGAGTAGGCAAAATACTGATTGGACGATAATGTGACATTTCCATTGGAGAATTGATTTTCGGTATCGGAATAATATTGGCACTTTTCCATTCAGTTGGAAACTTAGCCGTTTGTAAAGAATGGTTAATTATAAAAGTTAAATGTGGTGTCAGATATGGTACAATTAAGGAGAGCATTTTAAGATCAATACCGTCAGTACCCATAGCAGTACTTTTTATATTTAAAATAATTTTTTCTATGTACTCTTCACTAACCTTAGAAAACTTAAATTCATTGATAACATTGGGGTGTCGTCGGGTACTATAATTACCATTTATAAAAGTACTAGAGTTCACCGTTACATTCGAAACACTATCAATGAAGAATGCATTTAATTGAGGAGCCGTCACAACATCGCCCAACTGACCATTCGCTGAGGAAGTTATGCCTATGTTGAGTGTTCTCAAAGTCTTCCAAAAAGTGGCAGGATCTGTTCGAAATTTGTGATGAAGATACGCTCTTTTCTCGTTACGAACGGCTGTGGTTACTAAATTACGAATTTGTTTATACTCTAACAAGGCCGGTTCAGTCTTAAGTTTTTTGCACTTAGTTAAGGCTTTTCGACGTAAATTCATCATGAACTTAATATTATCCGTGATCCAAGGGGCAGGAGCCTTCGTAAACCTAGAAGTCTTTAGAGGACACATTATATGAATCAATTTTGGAGCACCATAGGAGCCTTTAGTTTAAATCCTAGAAAAAACTTGAAATTACGAAAGTTGAATTTCTTTTCCCGAACTGTCAAAAATTATAATGAGATCAAACAAATTGTATATCGTAAATTTTTCAAAAAACAGCGAGGAGGTTTTTTTCTAACGGACCACCCTGAACATTTCGATAGAGCTTAAATTCCCTTTTCCAAAATATATATTATGTTAGCTTAATCGCTTCGGCGTTTTCGAAATATTCATATTAAAATAAGCATGTTTCTTCGAAGCAAGTTTGTCTTTAAAATGGTGAAACGTATTCTTGTTTCCTTTTATCAGTTCATGACTACGATATATTTACATAATTATTTAAACACGGGACAACATGATTAAGCGAATTGACAATGCAATGAATTCGATTTCACGAGCTGAAATTGAACCAGCTGTTTCTAGTTCTAGAACAGAATTCCTGCAATTGTTTCTTTAGAAAGTTTTCCATAATTATTTTAATACTTTTTTATGGATTTTAAACATGCTCCGCATTTTGTCTTCTACTCGATTGGCACTAGTGCTAAGCCTAGATAAAGTGTATTGGTAGGCACGGAATATGACAAATGACTTATTATAATGCATTATTACTAAACGAACACATCTACGAAATTATGGAAAAAATTACTTCTTCAGTTTAAGCGTTAAAAATTATTATTTTGGCAATAACTCTAAGACTAACCAAGATATCGAACTGCAGTTCTGACGTTTTTTCTTGAAAATTTAATTTGCTTTCTGATTATGATAATATAGTATAATTATTATATTGTATGATTTAAACTTTCGAAAAAAAAAGAAAAAAAAACTGTAATTATTGCAAATTGCACTCTGGCAATTTTATTAGACACTGTCGGGTACCACTGGAAACGATAATTAAAGGTAATTAAATTTCTCTTCTAAACAAGTTCAAGTTTACTCAAATCGGATAAGTCTTTTAGAAGTTACAGCGATTTTAAATGATTAGACTTTCAACAGCTTCCTCCACTCTCATCTAAGTAGGTACGCCAATGAGCCTTTCACCAAAACGATGCAAAATTGTACAAGCTTTCTAATGATGTTACCAAAGATATATCTTAATGTGGAATTTTTGAAGAAATTTAAAATTTGAATATTTTTTTTTCAAACGACAAAATACGGAACAAAAAAATTATTTCAGGATTTTTCATGGCCACAAAAAGTACCCTAAATGTTCAGTAATATACAGGGTGCTGGATTAAAAAAAAAAACTGACTTGGTGTTGTAAACAAATTTACAATGTTCATTTCTCGAAAAATAATTTAACAATCGTATTTAAAGTGTTTTACGGTGTACAACCGACGTACAACGGGTATATTTTTTATTTTTAGGAAGTATATTTCTGCTTTATTTTAAAAATATAGAGTTTGTCTATATTAGCTCCATTTTTAGGGTATAAGCAATCAAATTTTGAAAAACTGTATTTTTTTCTAGTTTAATACGTTTAGAATGCCTTGGAAACAAATAATGTGAAGATTTCATCAAGTGAGGAAGTAATTCCAAACCATTACATTATTTTTCTTCCAAGATTCTAGATGTATTAAGTTAAAATGAATTCACCTTTTTAAAAATTCAATTGCTTATATGTAAGCTAATATAGACAAGCCCGTGGCACAGCCCCAGGAATAGGTTCGGGGGGGTTGACCACAAAGGGAATAGAACTAACCTCCACTAAGCGCCACTGAGACAACCCATAGATTTTTAGAATCAAGAAGTAAGATCTGTCATAAAAATGAAAACTATACAAGGGGACTTTTTAGAACAAAACTAATTAGACTACAACTTCTTACATTTAAAGTTTTTTTATACTTTTTATATGAAACCCTATAGATATGACACAAAATATCTCTGAAATCCCTGTATATAAATCCTGAGTACATAACATTATAAGACTGGTGTTTTACCAAATGGATGGAATGCATGGAGTTTCGAATCAATCCTATTGGAATACCTTTTTAAAAAAGTAACTTCTTGCAGTCTTCTACTAATTTGTGTAGTGGGTCTTCTATGGAATCTATTATTTTCAGGCATGAAACCATTGATAGATAGATCGAAATATCCAAAACTACATGCTTTTTACTTTGTCCAACATTCCGTTACTAATAAGAACGGGATGTAAGTAAATTTACATATGATACTTTGAGTTGCTTTATATCAGCGGCGGACCCAGACAAAATTTTTAGGTCGGGGTTTCTCATCTCTTATTGGGAGGGGGCTTTTCCTCAGTTCCCTGACTGTCCATGTCCAAAAATAAGTATTTAATTGCTAACGAATATACTAATTTTTAATTTATTGCACTATTTTTTATTTATTATACGAGAGAAATAAAATAATTTTGGAAATATAACGACATTTCTGCTTCTTGTGAGTTAAACTAACGGAAAAGAGTAAAGTAACTTAACAAAAATTCGAATTCTGTAGGTTCTTTGTAGTCCTTTAAAATAACGCACCAAATTTATTCTTCCTTATTTTAGTATAATTATGTAAAATATATCAAAATATAACTTATTGAAATGGAGCAATAGAGGTCATTTTTAGCAGGTCTTAGAATTATTTTAGTTTGTCGTGTAACGTCATAATTAGTGCGGCGTATCTTTGCCTATTTTCACGGAAATTTTGATCTGACAACATCAAGAAATCTGCCCTTTTACAAATAATAACAAGTATAGTAAAAAAAACTACACATTAGTTTTGAATATTAATTGACGTACGTGTGCATTTTTTTATATACAGGTGTCCGTCCTCTACACTACTACAGAAAAAAAAACTAGAAAACCATGACAAATACGATAATATAATAATTTAGGTAGGATCAAAAATAATGAGAGAAGAACGGTGAGTCAAAATATGATACAGTAAAACCTCTGGTTGCGACCGCCTCTTTAAAGTGACCACCTGCGTTTAACGACCGGTTATGGATTCCCCATATTTAAAAATGGAAATCCCATTATTTCATACTCCTTTTTACCGACCCATCAGTTAGACGACCGCGGGCACTTATCATCGGAATTTTTAGTAAACATTAGTAAGTACTAAAGACACCCTTTATTAGGGGCAGTAAAACCCGATCCGATAATTCTTAAGAAATGTAGGTACAGGGACATTTTTTTAAGTGTCTCACCGGATTGGCGATTTTCCTGCTGACTATAATAAAAAAGAAATTGCATATTTCTCAATGATTTTCGATAAGGAAGCCGAACTTAATGTCAAAAAATACATAGATTTACAAATTTGACAGATGAGACGCCATTTTGAATTTTCTTAAATGGCAACCCCCATAAATAGCCACAGAATTAAATTGCATTTGGCGATCCGATTCTAAAACTATATAGTTGTTGATACTTATTTTCAGCCGTTTCGAAAATACGGGGGTTTCTAATTTGCCTCCATCGATTTTGTCTTTTAAGTGTCTCACCCCTTTAATAAATAGACCTTCTAAGCTGAACACCTCAGTTTTTTTCACAGTGACATAATTTCCCGTGAGCAAGCGATCTACGCTATAGTCAAATCCGACAGATGTCAAAAAGTGACTGATACGACGCCATTTTGAATTTTCTTAAATGGCAACTCCCATAAATAACCACACGTATGAATTGAATTTAGCGATCCGATTCTGAAACTATATAGTTTTTGACACTTATTTTCAGCCGTTACGGAAATTCGGGGGTTCCTAATTTGCCTCCATCGATTTTGTCTTTTAAGTGTCTCACCCCTTTAATAAATAGACCTTCTAAGCTGAACACCTCAGTTTTATTCACAGTGACATAATTTGCCGTGAGCAAGCGATCTTCGTTATAGTCAAATCCGACAGATGTCTAAAAGTGACAGATACCACGCCATTTTGAATTTTTTTAAATGGCAACCCTCATAAATAACTAGACGATTGAATTGCATTTGTCGATCCGATTCTAAAACTATATAGTTGTTAATATTTATTTTCAGCCGTTTCGGAAATACGGGGTTCCTAATTTGCCTCCATCGATTTTGTGTGTTTGGGGTGAGACATTTATTTATAAGGGTTGCCATTTAAAAAAATTCAAAATGGCGTCATATCTGTCACTTTTTGACAGCTGTCGGATTTGACTATAGCGAAGATCGCTTGCTCATGGGAAATTATGTAACTGTGAAAAAAACTAAGGTGTTCAGCTTAGAAGGTATATTTATTAAAGGGGTGAGACACTTAAAATGCAAAATCGATGGAGGCAAGTTACAAACCCCCGTATTTCCGAAACGGCTGAAAATAAGTATCAACAACTATATACTTTTAGAATCGGATCGCCAAATGCATTTCAATCGTGTGGTTATTTATGAGGGTTGCCTTTTAAAAAAATTCAAAATGGCGTCGTATCTGTCACTTTTTGGCATCTGTCGGATTTGACTATAGCGTAGATCGCTTGCTCACGGGAAATTATGTCACTGTGAAAAAAACTAAGGTGTTCAGCTTAGAAGGTCTATTTATTAAAGGGGTGAGACACTTAAAAGACAAAATCGATGGAGGCAAATTAGGAACCCCCGTATTTCCGAAACGGCTGAGAATAAGTATCAACAACTATATAGTTTTAGAATCGAATCGCCAAATGCAATTCAATCCTGTGGTTATTTATGGAAGTTGCCATTTAAGAAAATTCAAAATGGCATCTCATCTGTCAAATTTGTAAATCTATGTACTTCTTGACATTAAATTCGGCTTCCTTATCGAAAATCATTGAGAAATATGTAATTTGTTTTTTATTATAGTCAGCACGAAAATCGCCAATCGGGTGAGACACTTAAAAAAATGTCCCTGTACATACACTAATTACTTTATGCAGGCGGATCCATTCAATTTGATTTAAAGGCTGATCAATCGGTTTTTAACATTGGTTTTGTTTTGAACAGTTTTGGTGTGTTTTGGGATTAACGTGAATATTTAAAGACAGCGGGAAAAAGGAAATGTATTTCTAAGCGAAAAAATTGAAATAATCGAGGAAAGTGAAAAAACTGGTTTAGGTACCAGGAAATTGCCTGAAAAATTTAAAGTGGGTAAAACCTAAGTGACTATTTGCTTTAAAATAAAACAGAAGCTAGAAATTTGTTTCAAGAAGGTGGCAACGTTGAACAAAAAAGAAATTTCCCCAAAACCGCAGTGGCAGTGAACCAAGTTGTTTTTAACTGGTTTTGCAAGGCGCGAAACAAGCACCTACCAATATCCAGGCCTATTATTCAAGCAAAAGCCTTTGAATCTGCTCAATGTCTAGGACTAAATAACTTCAAGGCATCTAATGGATGGTTAGAAAAATTCCGTCGTCGGCACGATAGTACCTTCAAGAAAATATATGGCGAATCAGCTGATATCAATATCGAAGACGTAACTGCTTGGAAAGAAAGCCTATTTTAAAGGATTATGCCCCAAAGTTTGTTAGTTTTCATCAATAATTGTTTAATTTTTTTGCTTTGAGACATTATTTCAACATCCGTTTGAACTTTTATGGATTACTCACTCCAACAACGTGTGTTTTGTGTAGAAACTTACATAAGAAGCAATTCGATAGAAGAAGTTAGGCGTGCATTCTGGCGTCAGTTTAATAACAACAATAGGGGTCACGCGCCAAATCGTAAAACTGTTAAGTTATAGGTTCGTCATTGGCGTGAAAATGGTTCTGTACAAAATTTGAAGAAGCCTGGAAGTCGAAGAACAGTTCGTACACCAGAAAATATTGAACGAGTTAGAATTGCGTTTCCGAGAAGTCCTAATAGGTCTGCTAATCGACAAACCCTCATCCTAGGAATATCGAAGGGAAGCTTAGATCGAATTCTTCAAAGAGATTTAAAATTTCATCCCTATAAATACCAAATGACACAGCACCTTAGCAATCAAGATAAAGAAGCAAGGTTAGCATTTTGTCAAGAATTTTTGGATTTACATCAAGGAGCAATTCACAGTCTCCTAATGACCGACGAAGCAAATTTTATTTGAACGGCATGGTCAATAGACAGAATTTTAGATACTGGCCAAATAAAAATCCTCGTGAAATCTTTACACAGAACCTCCGTAATCCAAAAGTTGTTGTGTGGTGTGGAGTAGGATCTTTTGGTAGTATTGGCCCTTATTTTTTTGAGGATGAAAATAACCGCGCTGTAACAGTAACATCCGAGCGCTACGTTAATATGCTATTTATAATTTCTCATTCCAGAATTAAATAGACGAGGATTACTAAACAATGCCTTACAACAACATGGGGCAACAGCTCATACCGCCAGAAACTCAATGAGGGTCCTGCGAGAAATGTTTAATGGCCCACTCATTTCTCGATTTGCCTTGGCCTTCGAGGTCCCCCGACTTAACGGCACCCGATTTTTTCCTGTGGGGATATTTAAAAGCCAAAGTGTTTGCGAGTCGTTCAGGTATAATCGAGGAACTGAAAGTCAAAATTCGTGAAGAAGTTGAAGGAATAGACGAAGGTTTGCTACGCCGTGTAATGAACCACTTTTTATCTAATATGGAAAAATATGTTGAAGTTGGTGGAGGTCATTTAGAAATTTGATGGTTATCTCTTAATAATTTCGACTCAAGAACACGTTCCACGTGTAGTAAAAGTTTAATTATGAAAAAGAAAATAAAAAACGATGGTTAATTAACTAAATTTAAAAGTGGTTCGTCCCAGTAGTTCGTCTTTTTACAATTTTACATGTTATTTGTTTTTACTAATTAGTTTTTTACATTGTGCTGATGATGGCCCACTTATTTAATTGTGTCAATGAAGTTTCCTGTTTCCTGACAAAGAAGCACTGAAGATGGCCTAAGGCCGAAAGCGCTCTGCAAATTTAAAATAATTTCAAGATTATACACTTAATACACAAAACGACTTTCCTTCCTTCTCTTTTCAAAAAAGTGTACACAGCCCTACCTGATCAAATATTTATTAGTTATTATAAATCCCAAAGAGTTAGCTGTAATTTAGTAAAATAAAAATTTTGTTTTGTTAACTAAAAAAACTTTAATTAAAATATTAAAACGGGTAGTCTATTATGGGGAACCCTGTATATTCATTGAAAGATGACAATTGTACTAGAAAAAAAAGCAAAACAACGATTTACAATTCTGTTCTGTGCAAATATCGAAGGTGAAAAGGAAGAACCACTTATAATAGGCAAAAGCAAAAATACTCGATGTTTTATGGGCACACAATATCGATAATCCAATAGGTCTCGAACAAAAAAGCGTGGATGACAGCAGACATCATGACAACATGGCTTCACAGATTTGATACCAAGATAAAGAAGCAGAATAGAAGAGTGGTGCTGTTTCTGGATAATGCAACGTCTCATCTGAATTTTATAAAAATAAAATAAAAAACATAAAGCAATCATTAATTTCTGATTATTTCGAAAAATAAGAATTTCAAAGCAATCATACAGTACATTGTATAATATATATTATGTTAGTATGCACCTGCAGTATATACATATTGGTAAATTGGCTTCATCTCATTTAATATTATTTCTGATAAATTTAAATAAAAATATTTATGATTATTTACATATATGTAGATACCTATTAATAAAAAAACACTGTAAAAAGCAGACCATTTGTTTAAATTTTTCTCTTTTAACTGACTACCCCTGTTAACCGACCAACATTTCATTCCCCGAGGGTGGTCACTATCGAGAAATTTTACTGTATCAGTATTTATACAGTTGGTACCGCAAAAAATGTAACACTCTGTATACTCTCTCTGACAATTTAGACTCTTTATTGTAGAGATTCTAAACACTAATAAGTTTGCCAAATTTGAAATAATTATCTCGGAAAATGTGGGAGAAAAACGAAAAAACTAAAAAAAAATTAAAGCTTTGACATCCTGTATATTAAAAATGAAGCCTTTTGACCGTACGTTCATGAGTACTTTTGTTCGATTTTGATAAGCAATATCACTTCCTTAAATATCTTCTTGCTATTCATTAACACCCAGTATATACATATACATTTATTTTACCAATTTTATTTCAATCGACAAATTCTTATCCAAGAAACGTTTTTTTTTAAAGCAAACAATAACATATCTAATCTTTTCCAGGCATTGGAGCTTAATCCGTCGGAAAAGAATTCCCTCGTTGCCAGAAGCAAATGTTACATTCTTCTAGGTCAGCCGGAAAATGCATTGAGAGACGCCGAAACGGCCCTTCAAGTAGATAAAAGTTTCATAAAGGCAATTTATCAGAAAGCGGAGGCCCTCTACTATCTCGGAGATTTCGAACATGGTTTGATGTATTATCACAGGGGGCTACATATACGCCCCGACCACGAAGGGTTTAAATTGGGAGTGCACAAAAGCCAAAAGGCTATTGAAAACGCTATAGGATCTTTCGTGACGAATAAAAAATCAAAAGGTTCCACCCCCAAAGGAAATAATTCGAAAGAATCTACTACAAGACAGACACCATCTACTCATACTGGAAAAACTAGTACAAGGTCAACACCATTTAGCCAGGGCAGAGTGAAATCTTCGAAACCAAGCAGATTATTAAGGGAGCTTGGTCCAGATAAGGATTATTTGGATAATTTAATGAACAATCCGGATATCAAATGCAAGTTCAAGGAAAATGATAATACCATCGAGAAGTGCATAAAAGAAACTGTGGAATATTTGAATGCCAGGCAGGAGTTTTGGAGACAGCAGCTTCCAAAATATTTGAAATAAGCAAATTTCGGTTTGCTATTATATATGTTATGCAGGGGCGTAGCCAGAAAAAATGTTCGGAGGCGATTTTTGTTTACGTAGAAATATCTTCTGAATTTCAAACTCCATTAGGTATAGAAGGATCATACTTGCTTGGCCGACTTTGCCGCCAGAAAAAAAAATGTATTAAAACAAATGTATTCAAAAAATGAACGAGTTAATAAATAAATCCAATAACAACGAAATATGATAATCAACACACATATAAAAATTATGTATCGAAATATTCTTTATATTCGTTCGATAGTTGATAGTTGTTAGACGTTTCTCGGTCCTTATTTTCTGAATCCCCAATTCTCTAACCCCGTCCTCCTCTGGCTACGTCCCTGATGTATGTTGCTAACTTAAAATTAAGCTCAATTTCTTATTCAATTAAATTCAATAGGTATGGATATTAAACACTTATGTTTGAAATAATGTCATATAATATTGAATATGTAAGTAAACTAGAGTTACAAATTAAATAATCTTCTTGGAGCTAATTGATAAATATTAAAATTATTATTTAACTTTTTTTTATTCCTACCTGTATTTTAATTCATAGTATGGTATATTTGATTTAATATTTTTTGAAAATAAATTTTATTTTGAAACCATGATAATAGCGTTTCCTACGTTCCCACGCCCCTGGAAATCGGAGACATCGGTAGAGCGAGGAAACATTAGCTTATAGTATTTCGCCGGGTGATATCGGATCAGCAAACATCTACCATCTACCAACATAAAGAAGGCTGTATGTCAAATGAATACCATCACATGAAAATATCTATCCTACTCCCTCCATCCTCACTCCTAAGCTTAAACACGTTTTGTAATTCTTGGGTATGCCCTACCTAGAAGAACCGCTTTATGACATTAACATGTTGGTCAAGTTTAATCTTATGTGTTATACAGGGTGTCTGGTAAGAATATGGCATACTATCGGGAGCGTATAGGAGAGCTCAAAATAATTATAATGTGTAATATAAAAAAATCCTAAAGTGCCCCTTAACGGAGATACAAAGTCCCAAAGGGGTACCTAGCGAGGGAACTTTTCGGCTCCAACTTTTGATATTTTATATAATTTTATATAGGCCATAAAGACTCATAAAATCATACTACAGTAGTACAGGGTGTCCAGTTTTCGTATGTTATACGGGTTATCTGCGTTATTAGTAAAGATAGAAGGTTGCGGTTTTCGCGGCACTTTGTTACTTTTTTGAGAAACAAACGATGCCACAAACAGAATTTTCATAGCCCCCTTAGTTACGGGGTGTTTTTGAAAATTTTGCATTTTAGTATCTCGGTTACGCTGTAACTTATCAAAAAGGTAAAAAATAAACTTATTTGTTTTTTTACGCAGAATCCAGTGGTGGGTTGGTCAGATTTTTTTCTATGTTTAATTGTTTTCGAGAAAAAGAGCAAACTTGCATTTTTTTAAATGGGACACCCTATATATTTTTAGCTATTATTATTCAGTTTATCACAAGCTTTTTAAAAATATATAATACTTTATAGCTGTTTTCAATGTGAAGCTTAAAATTTACATTTTTCAACAAATTTACATTTTTTTAAACGGCACACCGTATAAATTTTAAGATTAAACAATTGTCACAAGCTTCTCACAAATATAAAACACCAATTTTAAAAATATATACCTATAACAATAACTTTTATAAGTATAAATAACAATTAACTCAGTTGTGTTATACGTTCAAAAATTAAAAGCTACAATTATTTGATGATTTAGGAAACTTCTCATAAATATTGCTCAAACCGTTCTCCATTATGCCTAAGACATGTTTCACACATTGTTCTGATTCGCCTCAGTGCATTTAAAATAATAAAAGGCCGTGCCTGTAACTCCCTAAAGGCTATTTCAGTGGCATCTCTTAAATCTGCCATCGTTTGGTACTGGACGGTATAAATTTAATTTTTTAGGTAGCCCCACAAAAAAAAATCCAAAACCGTTAAATCGGGTGACCTGGGTGGCCATCCTACAGGTCCATGTGTTCCAATCCAGCGGCCAGGAAAATTATTGTTAAGATATGCTCTTACAATTTGAGCATTGTGAGCGGGAGCTCCGTCCTGTTGCAAATATAAGCTATTAAGATGAGCTAGGGGCACATTCTCTACTATTTCGGGCACAATGTTTTCCAAAATTTCTAAATATTTATTTGCAGTAAGACCGCCTTCAAATAGATTATATAAAATTTTACTTCCCAGTATGAAGCATAAAACGCTAAACCCAAATCTGCCTTGCCGTTTCCGTGGAAATATAACATGTTGATTTTCCTGGCACCAAAACCTAGTATTTTGCCGATTAAATATACCGGCACTGGTAAAATGACTCTCATCAGACCATATAATCATTCTATCAAAATGATTTTCTCTATTTACATTTTGTAAATACTAATTACAAAACTCTACGCGGCGCTCTGCGTCACCGAGATGTAACTTTTGTACGACATGAAATTTGTATGGCTTAAACTTGTGTTTTTTTAGAATAGTTTGAACCCTTGATTTTGTAACACCGACAGAACTTTCCACTGTTCTATACAAGAACTACTTTGATTTGTTTCAATTGAAGCCAAAACGTTTACTTCACCAATGTGCTGGTTTTCCTTATTGTAAATACTAGGTCGGGGTTTGGAAAATAAACCGACTTCAATTAACTTTGATTTTATTTTTAAAAATATTCTTTTATCCGGCTGTCTTCTGTCTGGGAATCTGCGAATATTACGTTTTCATAAATTTTAAAATATGATGAAAAATATAAAAAGATGCCCATATCTGTTAAAATAAACTTCTAATGCTTCATCCAAATTTTCGTTACACTGAATATAACAAACGAACATATCGTACTTTTCATAATTCTCGAATTTTGCATTCGCAGCCATAATTAAGAAAAAACTGCTATTTATCGAAACTGAATAGAAATAAAGAACAGAAAATGGATAACCTATTCTGACAGTAAATAAAGATTTTTTCAGATAACAAGCCTGTCATCTTTTGTTTTCCTAAATACCCGTCATGGCATACTAAAAAAAAATTTAAATTTGTTGAAAAAAGTAAATTTTGAGCTTCACATTGAAAACAGCTATAAAGTATTTTATATTTTTGAAAAGCTCGTGATAAACTGAATCATAATAGCTAAAAATATATAGGGTGCCCCATTTAAAAAAATGCAAGTTTGCTCTTTTTCTCGAAAACAATTAAACATAGAAAAAATCTGACTAAACCACTGGATTCTACGTGAAAAAGACTAATAAGTTCATTTACCTTTTTGATAAGTTGCAGCGTAACCGCGATACGGGGGGTGTCCCAAAATGCAAAATTTTCAAACTCACCCCATATCTAAAAAACTAAGGGGGCTATGAAAATTCTGTTGATGGCATCGTTTGTTTCTCAAAAAAGTAACACAGTGCCGCGAAAACCGCAACCTTCTATCTTTACTAATAATGCAGATAACCCGTAAAACATACGAAAACTGGACAACCTGTACAGACTTGCCACAACACTCGTTGGGCCAAAATGTTGACAGGTGTCATTTTACAGAGCTGAAAACTGATTTATTTAAATATTCGGGTCATTCCTGTTTAAAAAAGGTACTCTATATTTGTTTAGATAAAATGAGCCGTTTTTGAAGAAAATTAATTTTTTGTATAACACATTTAAGCTTTGACTGTTATAGATTTTAACAAATAAACATGTTAATATAAGTATAAGTGACTGTGTAAAATACGTAAATGAAGTTCTGATGATGGTTTAAATGTGAAATAAACTGAAACGTCTACTTATATTCATATAAGACCTATTAACCCACAAAAACTGAAAATTAAAAAGTTCAGTCAAACGGTCAGGAAGAAAACTATACTATTTCGAAATTTATTTAGTATTAAAGTTTATTAACATAAGTCAGTATATCAAATATTTCCTGGTGTAAACTGGCTTCCAATATACAAGTCTCCTTTAATTTCCCAATAAAAAGAAATGAAGTCATGTCGGTCAACCTCGGTGGCCATAACAAAGGCCCACCTCGGCCTATCCATCGATTACCAAAAGTATTTGATTGCCACCTCAGATATTTTTAATCAATTTTTTGTTGAGAGTGTACCTTGTTCAATTATCACGAACAACACCCTGGTTGCAGATAATTACGTGGGCAAACAATACCAAAATATTGGGGAAAAATTCAAATTTTTATTAGTTACTGAAGAACAAGTTCAAAAAATTATAAACATTCTAAAATCAAATGCTAAGGGTTCCGATCAAATTGACCTAAAGATGCTATCGTTATGTACCCCATATCTTGTCAGTTATGTCACTTTTATTATAAACAATTGTCTCTCTTCGGCTACCTTTCCGTCAATATGGAAAAAAGCGAATGTAATTCCAATCCCAAAAGTAGATACGCCCCGGGAAATCAACAGTTTTCGTCCCATAAGCATCCTACCAACCTTCTTAAAAATTTTAGAAAAAATAGTGTGTGAACAACTAACTGAATTCTTTAGATTTAATCAGGTCCTTTCGTTAACACAATCGGGATTTCGACCATCGCATAGCACCTCGACTGCCTTAATTAAAGTCACCGACGATATTTACAGGGCATGTGATCGCGGTCTAAGTAGCTGCCTCATCCTTTTAGACTACAGTAAAGCCTTTGACACTCTCGATCACAATGTTCTACTTACTAAATTAAATTTTTTTGGGCTAGGAACCACCTCACTTAACTTTTTGAAAAGTTTTCTTCAGGGCCGGTCACAACGGGTTATGGCGGGCAATTCGGCATCGGAATACCTTGCACTTAATAAGGGTGTCCCGCAGGGCAGTATCCTATCTCCCTTATTATTTTCCATTTATACCGCCGATTTTGCTAAATTTTTAAAAAGTGCAGTTCCCACCAATATGCAGATGATTCACAGATATATTACTCGTTTTCTCCTAAAGATATTAATTACGCATCGTTAGCTATTAATGAGGATCTTAAAGCTATATCCGATTACTCCAAGGCTCATGCATTGGTCTTAAACACAAGTAAGACGCAAATGCTAATTTTCGGGAAGCAAAAAGATTTATTAAAGGATAATTTAAATTTTCAAATAAAAATCGATGGACAAATTCTGGATTCCTCCGAGAGTGCGAGAAACTTAGGGGTGATTATGGATGGTCAATTGCGTTTTGATAAACATGTTTCTAATCTACTTCAGAAAGGATATGGTAAGCTTAAAATACTTTACTTGCATAAAGACTATTTACCCCCTGATGTTAAAATCAGATTATGCGACACATTGATTTTGTCAGCCTTGTCTTACGCCGACGTTGTTTATTGGCCGGCCTTGTTGGAAAGGGATAGGGATAGCTTGCAAAAATTGCAAAACAATTGCTTGAGATTCTCATATGGGGCACGAAAATATGATCACGTTACTCCACTGTATGTTTCCTCTGGGTGGCTTCGGCTCAGTGGCAGATTCTCGCTTCATTCTGCAACCTTGGTTCACAAAGTAATACTCTCTGGTAATCCCCTTTATCTTAGAGAAAAACTTATACATGGATTCAATATACATAGGAGAAATACTAGGCATAGCTATCGGTTGGCGGTGCCGAGGCATGCGTCCGCCATGTTTCAGAGGTCGTTTTCTTATAACGCATCAATAATTTATAATAAAATACCCGAAAACATTAAATCATTAATATCGATACCAGCTTTCAAAAGAGCAGTAAAATGCTGGATTTTGCGGGGTTATTAGAGGAGCGTGAGGAGCGTATATTGATATTGTTATGTGCTTTGCTGTTAAAATTAGTATATATATATTTTTTTAAATTTGGAGTATTATATTGTTTTTGACTTGTTAATTTAGGTAATATTGATTGCTGATGTAATGTTTTCTAGTATGTTTCAAAACCTATTCTTGTGTTTGCGTTCATTAAGGCGTTAGTTAAGGCGAATGTAGGTTTAAGTTTGCATTTTTTTTTTGTTATATTTCAATATTAATATTGCATTACTGATTTTTGTTCACCTCTAGAAATAACTAACAATAATGTATGATATCTAAGGCGGTTAGATAGAGTAGCCTGGCTAGACCTCGCCGCCTACTTTGATGTAAATCTGTAAATGATTTTATTTGTAATGGAAATAAAAAGACATTTATTATTATTATTATTAATATTATTATTATTATTATTATTATTATTATTATTATTATTATTATTATAAGTGGTGACAAACGAAATTGCTGAAATGGGGTGATGCACCATCGTGCATACACCATATCTGATTTCTAATTTCTAAGGGCGCATTTTCTACTAAACCATTTAAGGTTTGTTGCAAGAATTGCAAATGCATGGAACCATTTAATCTGCCTGCAATAAAGAACGGTCCAATGAGATGATTCCCAATAATCCCCGCCCACGGCCACATATTAACCATGAACCTTTCTCGATGATTTGTCTGTACTGTTGCATGGGGATTTTCTTCATGCCAGCTATGCAAGTTATGGCAATTTATTACTCCGTCTCGGGTCAAACCGGCCTTCGTGAACAAAATCATACTGGTAAAACTACGATTTTGCCTAAATCTTTGCAAAATTTGCATAGTTGCCTCTTGCAGGATAATCAGTGGAAGACATGGCATATAGAACCGACAGTTTTCTTACACTATTAGAGGGATTTCTAGCACTCTCATTCAGAACTATCTGCTCTAACTGAGGGTTCCTTGCCTTTCTTGGAGGCCCTCCTCCGCCAAAAACTTTCTAAAATGGATTAGCGGAAGGTTAACCACTTTTAGCATTTTTTCTATTTCACTTGATTTTCTATTTGTTTCTCCTAAGCTACGATCAACTCCTTCAAGAGTTCTTCGGTGCGGTAAACGTCGCTTTGAAAATGTATAAGAACAAATTATTCTCGCCTCCATACAATTGCTGAGTGCTTGTGCATAATTTAGATGCATGTGAGCATTAATGAGATGTAATAATGACAAATTTTATTATTTTAATGCGAATTATTAGTTATGTTGTTATTCGATTAGATACTGTGTTTGAATAGCTTATGTGAATAAGTCAATGCTCAAACAGAAAAATGTAGACTACCTTTTTTAAAGAGGAATGATCCGAGTATTAAAAAAATATTCTTTAGCTGTGTACAATGACAACTGTAAAAATTGTGGCCCAACAATATGGTGGCAAGTCCGTTCCTGAGTTTCCTGACGATGTGAAACATCTACTGTAGCACTGTTTTATAAGTCTTTATAGCCTACATAAAATATGAAAATTTCATTAAATTATACATGTCGGTTCAAAAGTTACAAAGCTTAATTCAACATCCAATTAAATTAATAATTGTAATCAGTTGATTTACCAAATCAGATAAAAATAGTAAAAGTATTGGAATTTGGCTAGGCTAATCACTCATTATTACTGCGCCAAAGTTGCAACTCTTTACATTTCGCTTTATATATCTGAATAAATACGGTAATCTGAATATATACGGGAAGTCACTTATAACGTTGAATATAATATTGAAATATACTGTTAAAATAGTTAAGCAAAATAGCTTATGGCTTCGATTAGAACAAAAAGAAAACTATTTGGTTTTAGGTACCGCTAAAAATTATATTTAGCCGTATATCAATAAAAAAGAGATAAATATCAACTAGATATTGGCAGTTTAAAAAAAGTGGTACTTATCCACAGGTCCTCCTGGATGTGGGTAAATATGCTATCTAAGGCCTATTGGGACATATGTTACCTTTGATAATGACTGACTGCAAATTCAGTTGACCCTGAAATGGGTCTCGCGAAAGTTAAAAAAAACAGGTCCGAAAACACTGGGCCAAATTTAAATTGACCGAAGTCCAGATTAACGGGAAACTAAAAGAACCAAAGGAGAAACGGCAATTTTCCACTTTTTCTACAAGGCTTAGGTGCGATCAGCAAGTCAGATATGACCGAATCACACAGATGATCGTTTTTTCGTCAACTTCAAAACCACACACAATAACAAAATTTGAGCCTAAAATAATTATATTGGTTTCGCACAAGGAAGTAAAATCATGGCGGTTCTACGGCAATCACAATATGAGACAATATAATGGTAAAATCAGACCTGAAAGAAACAACGTTAAACATTAAAGATATTTTCTTAAATGCTGGTAATCGGTTAGAGCTAGATATAGGGAATTATTAATAAAAGTTAGTTTTTTAAAGAAACTTTTTTATCGAGTTTTTTATTCATCAAACTTTGGAAAAACTATAATAATAACTAACCTTTGTTTAAGATATTTCCCTAGCATTTTCAGCTGTTTTTCTGTCCTCCGCGTCACATCATTTGCATTGTAAAATTCCATACTTTGCTTCCATGCAGCATGTTTTTTGCCAATTGGTCGCATCAGTTTTTTTTTTTAATTTTTAATTACATTATTAAATTTAACCATAATATAAGTATATTTCTTTCCTTTAATTAAAACATGCATCATTTTTACCTTTTTTAGCCCCAAATGCATAATACAAATTCAAAAAGAAAATAGAAACATAAATAATACCCAAAACAGAAAACGCATTTTCAACGGATAAAAAAAAGTGAGGTAATGATGCACATAAGGAAATGCCAAAGATTAATTATTATCATCAAATATAAGAAATTTCGCAAAATAATATCAACTTCTTAATGAAACAGGAATTTTCATAATAAATTGGAAAATATTTCAAAGGTAAGCTGTGAAGTTCAAAAATGTCAACACGACCACTAATTTTCTACAATCTGACATTTAAAATCGCATTCCTATAGTTTTATTTTTCCCAGGCTACTTGATTTTCAAAATATTTTCAAAATTAAGCAAAAAATATGTACTCTTTTAGTGTTAGTAGTAGAAAAAATCTATATTACAGTTCAGTTGAGAAAGCTGTTCTATAACTCGCACATTATATCTTTAGGTGCTTCGCGCCTTATGATATAAAAGCGCTCGTTATATAATTGCTCACTTCTCAACCTAGGTATATAATGTACTATTAGAACCTACAAACGCAAATGTTCTATTGTTGCGTATTTTGTGTTGCCTACATATGATCATTTTTCTCGGCAATTCTATATTATTGTAAGGCTTTGATCGTTTAATTATTTTGATAGCTGCTGGATGTTTTAGATATTGGAAAATTTACTAAAATATTTATTTTTGCGCTTCAGTTTCTTTTAAATTTATGACTGCCTATACTTTATTCGTGGGAAAATAGCTATTCTAAAGTAACGCATAGCGGCAGTGTATTCTACATTTAGAAGAACAAATTCCGAGTGTTACTGAAGAAAAGAATGCTCTTTCTAGGATATCATTGAATTCAAGTGCGTCCTAAAAAACTGTCAATTTTGGAAAATCGTATTTAGAGGATGTTAATAAAGCTAATAAAGTGAAACATACCAACCAAAATGTATGCATACTTTGGAGAACGGCAACGAAGCCAATAGGCTAGATTTCGTTTGTGGATTGGTGAACAAATGTTAAAGATCGTCTTTTCCCGCAAAATATTATCTTTTTAGATGAATTCAGTTTTTAACAAATGGGGTAGTAAGCTCACAAAGTGTACGTTTTTGGGCTAGAAAAAATCCAAATTTCGAACCGAAATTAAACTGTTTTTTTGGCCTTGCATTTTATTTTCAAATCAAGAAGTAAAAATCTAAATCTGTGGTGCTACGACAATTGAAAAAAACTATTTCGGACTCTCCAAAAGCATGATATTTCAAAGGAGCACATCTACAGCTAGCTAAAACTTGATTTATTTGGTACAAAGAAACATTTATATGACACTTAACAATGCAGCTCGATTAGAAAGTTTTTAACACAATGAAATTGTTAATAACAATCACTCTATTTTGCGCCGATTTATTGACATTGTAATTCTTTCGTGTTGTCAAGAATTAGCGTTTAGTGGTCACGATGAATCTGAAGAATCATTAAACCAAGGCAACTATAGGGAATTAATCAAGCTATTCAAAAAATATAACCGTGTATTTAGTGAATTTTTATTAGATTCAAAAATCTTTAGCGGGGTGTCAAACACGGGATGAATCGGAAAAAGATTTTTATCAAAGAATATAAGTACCTATTACGAAATTACTGACACAATTACGATGTAAATTAAAACACGCTTTGCTTACTTTGAATATCCAGTTTTTTTCGATATTTTCAATAAAAACAGATTTCAAGGGTTTTCCAAAGATTCTCTTAAGTATTTGTTTAATAATCTCTCGTAATGCTATGTATCATTTTTTTAACAAGCAATAACTAGCGAACGAGTTAAAAGTGTTATATGCTGATCCGCTCATTTTTGGAAGTTGGGAGAAACTTCTGGAAATATATTATTTTATTTATGACAATTCTTTCCAAAACACCGTTCTGGAAATGTATAAATTATTGTCATTGTTATTGTCATATATTATCACCCACATCTGTGTCAAATGAGCGAGACTATTTTTATAATACCATTAACCAGGAACGAATGTCAAGCTTGTCACTATATATTGTCAATAGAAAAACAAAAATCTAAAAAACACCAAAAAACATCTGAATTTTTTAATTCCGTAATTCACCCTTTTGCAACATCTAAAACTCGCCGTGTAGAATTAATTTACAATCAGGTTAGAAAAATTCTAAAATCTTCTTATGGTAGTTGGGTAATTTGGTAATTATTCGGAAAGCTGGATACAGCGAATTCTGTGCTAATTTCTTGTATAGGTACCCCCTAATTTGACGTCGTTGACCACGAATCCAAAGTTTTGTTTTTCGAGATCTATAGCTTTTGAAAAAAAAAAAATAATAAGATTTTGTCTCTTACAGATCCGATACATACGAACTATGTACCTAATTCCTTAAATTTGGCTCTTTTTACTAAAATATCACCCATGGAACTCACAATATACATATTTTTGTTGAAATAGACGAAAACTGTTGTAGGTAAAATTTCAAAAATTGTTAATTCCGTAATACCGTCTGTTTACATTAACCGCTAACTAGTATTTATTGCTTATGCATGGTTCCTGCATGACTAATAAAAATTACAAAAAGGTTACAAACAAAATTCAAAAAAAAATATAAAAAAATACAAAAAATTACTAACCCAACCCCCTCCTTTGAATAACTTTTAGAACCTTTTCCATTTCCCATCCGGGCAGAGAATGTCCCACCTTCAAGCGGTCTCTGCTGAACAACAATATTTTTTACATCGCCAAATTGAAACAACAGTTAGTACCTTTTTACCCCATGTAAGTCTATGATGTAGAAATGAAGTATAGGCATTGTAATAACTAATGGTTCCTTAAAAGATCTAAGGTCAAGTGGGGTATTTGTAAAAACGGGGTAATTGTAAATGGAATTATTTTTAAATATTGGCGCGCTTTTTCAGCAAAGTTGGACACACTGATTTGAGAGATTTGTCGCTTTAACGCTCGGCAACATCGTGCAATATCAGCACATGGGTGAAACTAATATGGGGAACTTCGCAACAAGAAAACCGTTACAAAACCTAGTGGGCCACCAGTCCACCAGAGGGCTCTTCGAACGGTCACTACCATGTGCTCCTTGCCAAATCAGACTTGCATATTAATCTGTCGACTATCTCTCTCTTTCTCATAATATTACCCTATAAAAAGAGACAGACCTTGTTAAAAACGCAATATATATTACGCCAACAAACTGGAGGGCTTTATTATCTGTTTTTTGGATAAAAGAAGAAGAAGAGAAGTTCTGTCAATTTTGTAAAGTGTGAACCCCCGAACGAATTGTTGGTAAGAACTTGATTTCTTTTTAAATTTTTATATCATAATTACCGTTTTAATCCTTTACAGACCGTTTTACGAGTTTTAAAGAATTTTAGGATTGTTACGCGACCTTATATCACAGGTATGTAACCTAAATGTAAAATTTACGCCTTGAAGGTTAGGTTTGCTGAATTTTCAAATTCAAATTGGATATTTTCTAATATTTTTAGCATACTCTTCAAAAAGGTCTACCAACTATAGTTTATAGAGGAGGTACATATCCACAGCCCAAGCGAATGCAAATAGAACTCTATGATAAGTCATGCCGAAGGAGCTTTAATGTTGAGCCTCGTGTAAGTTTTTCATTTTGTTCTTTGCCGTTTAATAATTTAAGTGTTATATTTAAGTGTATGCTCCTTATTTGCCTCTATCAGTATCTATGATAACCTGTGTCGCCCATTCAATAACCAAAATCAAGTTTTACTGTAAATATCCCGGTTGCAAGAGTGCATTTAGATCTTCATCTGACCGTAATTGTGTCAATAACCATTTTTCTATACATCTCCCCTTACTGATGTTGAAAGACTAAGAGTGTGGAAGAATAAATGTAATATTAATCCTGACATCGAGTGCAAAAACTTCAGGATTTGTGAAAATCATTTCAATGATTGTCAATTTAAGAACTCAGTTTGAAAAAGGCTTAATTGGAATGCTGTTCTCAAACTGTCCCTGAGCTTTTACCACCTGATGTTTTAGGTTCACTTCCACATTCTCTGTAGAACTATGGTAGTTCAATTTTTTTTTACTGGCAGTCTAAAACATTCTGTTTGGTCCTCTAAATGTATCCATTCTACTTTTGACACATGTACACATTCCACTTTATATTTTATCGAATTTTTTTTCACTGCTCTCAGTTTCTCAGTACTTAATTAAAAAATTATGTTTTGTTTAGTCTGTTAGTCATTTTGGTACTAATCATTAACATTTTTTTCTGTTGCACGGACACCTTATCAAGCCCAAATACTGTGACAATTTAACTCTGGCTGCAACATTTGACCTACACCTGGCTAAGACATCATGCATCTGGCTACGAGATTTTACACCTGACCAAGACATTTTTCACCTGGATGGACACTTTCAAGTAGATACCTGGACCGTTATGTTTTTTTTTATATCAATTTTTTTAAATTTATTTTCTGTAATAAAGAGTTATTTACTGGAAGAAGGAAAATATATTTAGTGCCAGTACTTTTGGCACTGGTTAACTCATGTCACAATAATTTTTTATTCATTTTTATTATTTTCCTTCTACCAGAGGCTATAACTGTTTACATCTTTATCACTTGACTGAGCTAAGTTCAAGAGAAAAGCAAGGGAGGAAGCAAGATTCTTATGTAAATGGGTCAAAACTGAAGTAACTTACTGAATTTACTTGAACTAAGAAAGTGTGCAAAACATAAACAGCTAATTGCTATTTTGTATTAATAGTCAGTAGAGTAACTAGAAGACCTGGGTTTGATATGAGCAAACATTCTTTTTTGGGACAACGCCCAAATGTCAAGAATTCACCTATTTGCCTCGAGCAAACCCTGGTTCATTAAACACTTGGAACCATTTCAGTCACGTCGCTGTTATTAGTTACTATTTTTTACAGAACGTTTTCTATTTGTACCTATAAAGTATTTCTATTGTTTCGATACCAATTATTGTCAGAATTTGTTCACATTACGTTTTATGGTAAAGTTTAAATAAATTTTGAATTTTTCTTTATAAGCTTTGTTTGTTATTTACATCGGCATTCATAAATAACAACAATATTTGGTTTTTAATGAGATTTATTGACTTTTTGGTATAATTTGATATAAACTACATACATTCATTAAATTCTGAAATTTAGTGAATACATTGTATTTTAGAGTGAATTAACTCAAAAAGCGATAAAACGTCTTTAAAAATCTCAAATATTGTTTAAACAGTAAACCAGTAATTTGAAAACGAGTTATTTAAACTACCCGCCATCCGCAATAAATTTCCTACCGTAGCGCTCGGGGTGGACTGGTGGCCAACTTGAATCTTTGTTTCTCTGGTTTTCTACGTAGTTCGCATTTCTAACCTCTTATCCGTTTTGTGAATATCAGTTTAAAGTGAACCCGCGGTTAGAGCAGACGTCGCGGCGGTGTTTCTTTGGAATGCTGAAAATATTGTAATGCGTTTTGGCAATATAAAATTGTGCCCTAGTTTTTTGTATTGTTGAGTAAATTTATCATCCTTGAGTGAATTTTAAAAGGTAAGTAGACTAAACAGGTGTTAAATGACAGTGATTTAATAAACCAATTTTTATGTTTTTTTCCTTTTTTTTGTTCATTTACAATTACCTCCGCATGCTAGTACGTTGGGGCAATTGTAAAGATGAAGTAGGGATAAATGTAAAAGTCACATTTATTTCGATTTTATATTTTATTGTCTAATTTCCATTTAGATATGTCTCGCAACTACGTAAGAAAAACGCAGGGGCCTTAATATACTCGAGAAGATTTAAGGAGAGCCATGGAAGATGTTGTCAATAAGAATAACACCTACCAAGAAGCAGAAGATTTTTATGGAGTATGGAGTGGCGCTGGTCGTCCCCCTCTTTTGTCCCGGGAAGAAGAACAAAATTTAGGATTCTGCATTAACATTGTCGCTCAGTTTGTTCAGGCTTCCCAAATTAAAAATCCTTTCACTGAAGGTCAACCAGGAAATGATTGGTACTATGGATATTTCGAAAGGCATTTATCAATTTCGTTGCAAAAACCGGAGCTATTGGAGAAAGCCAGAAAAACTGCAAGAGATCCAGAAGTCGTGTGTGACTTTTACAATGAGCTTAAACAACTTATCATTGATTGTGGAATTGTGTACTAGAAAATAAAAGTTCTTTTATATTTAGTACAGATGAAAGTGGTTTTACCACCAATCCACAAAGACTTAAGGCATTAGGAGAAAAAGGGAAAAGTAAGTTATCAATAATTAATTAATCTAATGATAAACACAGTTGGTTCTCTTTTTTACAGGTTTAGTTCGAGTAACTGGAAGTTCAGGAGGAGCATCAATCTCCGTGTTAGCAACAATATGTGCGGATGGATCTTTTTTATCACCTTTTATGTTATACCAGGGAGTAGCTGTCCAACCAAGATGGATATCTGAAAGAGCATGTCTATAAAAGAACATGTTTGCATTACTTACTAGCATTTGAAATGAGTTATTAGTAGCATAACAAAAATGTTTTTTTGTAAACACATTATTATATTAAACTGGAAATCTATTTAATTTTAAAAGTACCATATTCCATTTACAAATACCCCACTTGACCCTAGTTGACTAAGTTGGACAAGCTTATGTAGTTGAAATATCTTATATTTCACTAAAAGAAAACATGACAATACATACCGCAGATTTTGATTTGTCACACGTCAGATTATTGCGATTTGGCCATTTCGTTTAGATTTTAAAAAATTGTAGTTTTCTCGTTATTTTTTTGATTATTGATTTGATATGTTGTTAATATTGTGTAGGTAGAGTTTACTGTAAGTTTTATCACCAATTTTTAACAGAGAACAACAAAATCCAGGAAATTTAAAGAAAAAAGAAGCAACCTGCAAGTAAAAAATTTTTCGTTTCTCAAAAAGGTACCAAATAGATTCCGAAGAAAAAACTTAGGAATTCGTGAAAGGGGGATGACATTATGGTGTATGCAAAAAATTACACAAACTTTGCTGTGTGCAACTTACATTTTTTCAAACCTACCATTTTGCGTACAAATAAAAAAAAATGTCGTGAAATTAAATAATTTATCATACATGCAAATATTAGAATAGTAAATAATAACGAAATTTGGGCGTGATTTTTTGCCTGCGGAGCTATTTTTACGTCTTCGGCGCTCCTGCCCACTCTGGCTGCCAACCCAGGAGCCGTCACTGATACCACCACTAAATGTTCGACACTCAGCTTTTTCAGCAGGAGGATGCGCTCAGCTAGGTTACGTTAGTTTAGGTAAGTGTTAACTTCGGCATCTAGAAGGTATGATATCACAATAATAGATTTTTTCCACTACTAACCTATAACATCGTCATTATTGACCGATTGTTAACGTTAGAAATCGTTTTTCTCTACCTTATAAGTTATTATTGACCATGGTCAATAATAAGGCATTGAAATCTATTATTGACCGATCTTCAAGAATTTATTTGAACGCAGGTAACTTGATTTAAAAAAAAAACGGAAAACTCGTGAAATCTGATGACATAAATGAACAAAAATTGACATTGACATTGACAAAATATTTTGCCAATTCCAAAGCGCAGGTAACTTGATTAAAAAATATACTTACACCTACCTATAATTTTTTATAATAATTATTAATACTATAAAGATAAATGTCTTATAAAAGTTTGTAGTAGTGGGAACTATATTATATTAACCACGGTTTAGACAGCTTATAGCCCTCGCGTCTTAAATCCCTCGTCGCTGCGCTCCTCGTGATTTAACCTTGCCGCTCGGGCAATAATGATGGCTGTCTAAACCTTGGTTAATAATGTACTATTTTTCACTACTAACCTATAACATCGCCATTATTGACCGATTATTAACGTTAGAAATCGTTTTTCTCTACCTCATAAGTTATTATTGACCACGGTCAATAATAAGGCATTGAAATCCATTATTGACCGATCTTCAAAAATCTATTTGAAGGCAGGTAACTTGATTTTTTGATTCTACAACTTGAATTCATAAACATGAATGTGGTTAGGCAACCAGATAATTATCAATACATATTAGATTACTTGATATTGTAAAATATTGATACAATCAACATTTTTTCTGCTTCCATCCTTAATTCTAGAGGTGTACACATAATAATATCACTAACATTTTCTTCGCTCATTTTTAAAAAAAACGGAAAACTCGTGAAATCTGATGACATAAATGAACAAAAATTGACATTCAAAAAGCCGCCTGACAAAACAACAAAATATTTGGCCAATTCCAAATATAGGTACTTATACCTACCTATAATTTTTTATAATTAATAATACTATAAAGATAAATGTCATATAAAAGTTTGTAGTAGTGGAAAAAATATTATATTAACCACAGTTTAGACAGCTTATAGCCCTCGCGTCTTAAATCCCTCGTCGCTTCGCTCCTCGTGATTTAAACTTACCGCTCGGACAATAATGATGGCTGTCTAAACCTTGGTTAATAATATACTATTTATTTTTGTGGATATTATGTCAAAAAGTTTACACCGATACTATGAAAAATTATATATTATATATGATTTAAATCTCCTAAAGGACCGACTTAGCGAAACCATTCGAAATATTCTGATTCAAAAAATTTCAAACAATTACGTAGATCTTATTGCAAAAACGTGTCAAAGCTATAATCAAAACCCAATGACCCAATAGTGTTGGAGGTGACGTAACAATCGAAACCATAGAAATCAATGCAATCCACCAATGATAACACAGTTTTTGGCAGGTTTCGAGGTTTTGAGTTTTTATGGTGGTGGTATATTCGAATTACAAGTAATTTAATTTTTATGTATTCAAAATAAGTTTGTATATATTTTTTCTGAGGTAGGTACCACCTATAGTAGATATATTGTATAGTGATCTTTTTCGCAAATCTACAAAAATAAGTACCCTTCCGGACTTTCCGTATATATATACTGTACATAGTATAGTATATAATATACATATTATAATAACATATGATAATAACAAAGTAATCCTTTGTTATCATGAATACTACATAAAAACATGTATTCTACTAGCCTTTTTTTTTGCCAGAAAAGGCCAAATCTTATCCAGGAAGGGCCTCCCCTGGCTACGGCCTTGCTGTTAGCATGAAGCTGTTATTTATTCACTTATTTAAACCTCTGCAAGAAAACAAGCCCTCGTTACAGTTGTCCTTTTGTCTTTGGCATTCCGATGTTTTGTTTACCTTTGGCTTGTTTTACTAAGATGCAATTTATTTAAACTTAGATATTGAATGCGCTCAGGCTATTGTAATTTTTTAATGTTAAAAATAGTAGATACGATGTCGAACATCGTCGGGTAGTTTTCTCTGCATAGCTGTTTTATTAGTTTTGTATTAAGTGTGCAAGTGTCTTTGTACCTTTTAAAAGTATATATTACTAAAACTGAACTTTCGTATTTTCTGTGTAAGATCACTTCGGTATAGTTGTTCCAAGCTTAATTTGATGACATAAAAAAGCATTAAACTGGTGACCATAGGTCGCTTCTGCCAAATAATTAAAATGCGGATTGTTGAACATTTTTAATATGATTAAATAGTGTATATTACAGCTTGTTCATTGTAGTTTATATCGATAAAAGGTACAAACCTTTAACAAACCCGTAACTTCGCCTGAAGAGAATATTTTTGAAATGATCTTTCTGTAAGGAAAAATGCTAAGTTTGCCAAAATTAATTTAAAAATGTATTTAATATCGATAAGAGGTTTGTTATGTACCCGTGACTTCGCCTGCAAAGAACATATTAATTTAATATTTTTAAAATGGTCTTTCGGTAAAAAAATGCTCATTTTGCCGAAAACAATTTAAAAAAATTGTCTTTGTCCAGCCAGGACCTCGAGGAGGTATAAGTTTTCATTGCCAAGAAAGGATTGGGGCAGATACTATATGTTAGTTGGAATATACAGTTCTTTTAACAATAAATTGCGGATCGCATCAGCAGAATCACAGTAAACGTTCTGTAATATAACAAGTTTTTAAGATACATATGTTAAAGGAACATAATTAATTTAAAATTCATAAACAAATTAATGACTAGAATCGTCAGAACTTTCAGAAGTAGAATCGTTTCCAGGTTGAATTACTACTAGCGCTATAGGCGGTGAAACAGAATATCCATTTTCTGTTTTTATAACATGAGCTACTCAATTTTTCCATACATCGCTACTCATTTCGTTATTACCTGCCGAATATTATCAAGGACAACTGCGCTTAAAGTTGGAGATTGATTATAGATTCCGGCATGATAACGCGTTTTCCGCTCGAACACGGTATACTAAAAGTACAATGTGTACCATCTACCCAACCATAGGTACTTATCAACATCATAAGTATCGAACCAAGTCTCGTCTAAATAAATTATACTTTTATCGGATTCATATTTCTCCTTTATTTTGCGCTAATAGTCCTGTCGTAGTTTAATGATACACAGGGATTCCATTATAATAACCATTAGATTATTATATAATTTTTTATGTTTAAAGCCACATTTTCATAAAACACCACGCAATGTTTCTAAAGATTGGTACTTATAATCAGGGTAACCTCGCAATTTACCAGTTCTAAAGTTGGTACTATATTATCCTCGTAAAAGTTGTATATAGTTCGCAGAATAAAATCCCTTGTAGTATTGTCAGCCGTTTTAAATTTTTGATTTAGTTTTTGATTTATTGGTTTACGCTTTATGGAATGACCGGTAACAGTCCCCAAATTAATTACGTTTTAAATTCTTATAAAACCCAAGTTGTGTTAATTCATCACAAGTACATTCTTGTACAAAGCGCATTTTCAGGTTTTCCCGGACTTTCTTTTTTTAAACAAGCGTGCGTATTTAAAATAATGCGTTGACATTGAACATGTAAATCTTTGTTTCTTAATTCCGGACTTATTTCGCTTTCGATGGCCGACTCTGGCACCAACTCATTATATTCCTGTGATAATTCACCTCGACCTTATGTTTCAAATTGTTGCCATTCTGATATAATAAAATATAGGTACCAAGTAAAAACTTACTTGTCCGAAACCACACAATTATAGCAGAAAATGAAATATGTAAATTACACTAAATCGTTTCAACCAGTCACGCCGCTGTCCGATTCCCAATATCGCATACCTCTACATCAAGTGATTTTAAAGCTAATAAGGGATCACCCAATTGGAAGAACGTTTAACTATTTGCTGTTCTTGTCTACAGCATATAAATTTGTATTTATACGCTGCTCTATTAATTTTCCCTCCGGAAAAAATAGTTCACACTTTAAATGTGCTTTAAATTGCGTGTGGGCGTCGACGGTCTATCGCTAGGGTGTTGCCAGTTTTACAAAGTTTTCGTAAGTGTAGGAGGAACATAAGGGTTTGTTATTTGTATATTTTTTTTTGTTTACCAACAGTAAAATTGTTTTCCTTTTTAGTTTGATTTAAATTTTTTTTGTATAAATTATATTTCTGAAGTACTAAAAAAATTATTATAATATTCATGAATGGCTCGTTTCTTCTTTCTTTGACATTAAAAATTTCTTGATTCAAAGTACATTTGCAAATTACCTTTCATAGAGAGTTACTGACTATCAATTAAAAACTGATATAAAAGAACACTTTTAATAATAAAAACTTAAAGAATTTTTAAAAAAGATCTGACAACCCCGATTATGATGCCGATCCCTTTGAAGTCTGGTCGAAGCTTTTTATGTCATCAAACTGACTTTGGAAAAAGTATACCAGCTCTATCACCGACTTTCTTTATATTGATGAGTTATTACCAACCCCAGCCGCTCTGGCTGCGCCTTCCAGTGGGGACCTTGAAACAAATCCTAGACTAAAAAGATATTGGCCATAATTAAATTTATTATTTAATGTACTGTTAATAGATATTATAGATTGTCATTGTCAAATGTTATCCTTATTGGATAATAAGGAGTTTTTAATTGAAAAGCAAGAAATTGGGATAAATGGGATAGGGACTCCTTTATAAGCCCAGGAACTAATGAAAAATACAGAAAATATTAATGCTATGTAATCATCGAAATGGCTATGCTAAATTTTTGACAATTTTAGCCAAAATGTTTGCCAGGGATAAAGTTTATTTTGAAATTTGTATCGTTTACCCAAAATCCACAAATTCTGTCAGTGACTCATTTAATACCAATCGCCAAATCTAGGAAGCGGCAGAAAAAAAAATATTGTACAAGTAAATGTTTTTTTATTCATATAAGAAACGTTGCCGCTATAATTACAGTGAACTTAAGAGGCAGCGATGTCATAGAAGTCGCAATCAGCTAAATGCATTTAAAATAGAACGGCGATTCCGATACTGGGATTTCGATCGCGCAGAAAATAAATGTGCCAACTCACAGATACCGAATTCAGGAATTCTAAGATTTGAAAACAAGCGTACCGGCAGGGGTTTCGCATTCCTTGATTAATTTGCGTTTTTATTATTAATTTATCCATAGATTTTGTGAGATTTTTTAGTTTTTGTTGTATATGGGTAGATCACATAGATATTGTTTTGTGTAGATATACATATATACAGGGTTTTCATTTCAAAAGTAATCACCCCGGTTTTAGATAGAAATAACTACTTTGATACGAAATGTCAAAACATGTCAACTTTTGTTTTAAGGGGGTAAATTTTTCATCATATTTTTATTTATACAGGGCGCGTCAAAAAAGCTGGACGTATGTCATTGGATATTTTTTTAATTTCTCGTATTTCTGAATTCCCCTACAAATAATAAACACTTTTTGTATTATATATACAGGGTGATTCACGTTGAGTGTCCTATTAAAAGTTGTGGCGAACTAAAAATGATAGCTTTTTCAAATTCGGTGTGCCGCCTTAATAGGACATAGTCTATCTTTTAAAAATATTTTCACAGTTGCTGCGTTGCCAGTTCTACTCGAAACCAATGGCAACATTGGAATTTCAAATGGAACACCCTAAATATTATTGCACTTTTGAATTCTACGCAAAATTGTAAAAAACTTTTGTTAATATTTCCCTATACTTATCTCTTGCCGTTTTTGAAAAAAAAAAAAAATTAATATTTTTTGATAGAAAACCACCGCGTCAATAAAGTTGAGTATTTATTTTTAGAGAATACATGTGTTTAAGAATTTCATATGAAATATTGGCGATACTTTATACAGTGTAAAATGTATATTTTTTAAAGCAATTTAGAAATAATAAAAAAATGTTTTTTTAAATGCAATTTAATTGTAACATCAAAAAGGCAAATAACTTACCTACAACATTGCCATACATCTTCCTATACCTATCTCCCTCCGTTTTTTAAATACAAGCGGAGAAAAATAAATCCCTATTTTCAATAACTACCCATAAGAAATATACCCGCTTAACCAATGATTTAGCTAGGTAGGCCATGGCAAGTTTTTTGTTTTAACTCGTCTTGACGACTATTTGACATGGCAAACAATTTTTAAATTAAGCATATGATAACGAAATGTACCTATTTATTTTATAGCATTAAGCATACAAAAATTAATAAACAAACAAATACGTTATCGTTAATTTAACACAAAAATACAGAAATTAATAATTAAAATGCTTAAAATGTCCACCATTTGCATTTAGGCATTCGCTCAAACACGTCACTTGATTTGTCGTAGTTGCCCTTCGCATTTCTTCAGGAGCTAACTCTTCAAAAGCTCGACGTACCCGGTTTTCCAAATCTTGGCGATTTTCTATTGGGGTTCCTACATACACCCGTTCTTTCATAGTTCCCCAAAGATATGAATCTAGGGGAGTAAGATCTGGGGACCGAGGGGGCCAGTCCCATGGTCCCAAGCGTCTTATCCACCTATCTTCGAACATTCCGTTTAACTCTTGACTCACCCCGTTGCTACAATGAGCAGGAGCCCCATCTAATTGGTACCAGCAAGACATAATTAATTGTAGTGACAACCCATCCAGAAACTCACTAACTGTCATTCTTAAAATGTCCAAATACTTATTCGAATTTAGATTTTCTTCGTAGATACAATAAGCAAATTTATTATCCATCAATAAGCAAAAAACGTTAAAACCAAATTGAAATTGAAACCCCCGTTCTTTAACAAATTTCGAATTTTCAACTGCCCAAAAATGATTATTTCGTCGGTTGAATATTCCCTCCCTCGTAAATTTTGATTCATCTGTCCAAATGATTTTGCTTAAAAATAATGGGTCTTCTTGAATTCTAATTAAAACCATTTCACAAAATTCAACACGCCTCTGGGCATCTCCTGGTAAAAGAGCTTGTTGGGTGATAAATTTAAATGGATAAATTTTATGTTTGGCTAAAATGCGTTGAATAGTTGAATATGAAAGTCCTAAATCTATTTTTGCATTTCGAATTGATGCGTGGGGGTAAACATTAAAATACGCAAGAACATTTATTTCATTATCTTCATTTTCAGTTTGGGGTTTTGCGTATTTTCGAGGTTTTCTAATTACACCCTGATTTTTAAAATTTACTTCATATCTGAAATATCAACACAAAACAAATACGTTTTTAAGATAATCTAAGAAGGGTAAAAAAATATTAAAATAGTTACCTTCTAAACTTTTTTTCGTTCATGGGAGGTAAATGGGGATATTATTCATTAAATCTTCTACAGGTTCTTGAAATAACTTTGTTGCACTCCCCGTGCATGTAAAACAAATTTAAAATATCAAGATGTGAATATTCATTTACATTTGCCATTTTTTACGTCATTGTTATCATATGCTTAATTTAAAAATTGTTTGCCATGTCAAATAGTCGTCAAGACGAGTTAAAACAAAAAACTTGCCATGGCCTACCTAGCTAAATCATTGGTTAAGCGGGTATATTTCTTATGGGTAGTTCTTGAAAATAGGGATTTATTTTTCTCCGCTTGTATTTAAAAAACGGAGGAAGATAGGTATAGGAAGATGTATGGCAATGTTGTAGGTAAGTTATTTGCCTATTTGATGTTACAATTAAATACGGGGAGTTGCCTTTAAAAAATCATTTTTTTTATTATTTCTAAATTGCTTTAAAAAATATACATTTTTGAGATACCCTGTATAAAGTATCGCCAATATTTCATATGAAATTCTTAAACACATGTATTATCTAACCCATGTGAAAATTTCAAATAGCTAGCTCGTTTACTCACGAAAATACTCAACTTTATTGAAACGGTGGTTTTCTATCAAAAATTATTAATTTTTTTTTTTTTCAAAAACGGCAAGAGATAAGTATAGGGAAATATTAACAAAAGTTTCTTACAATTTTGCGTAGAATTCAAAAATGCAATAATATATAGGGTGTTCCATTTAAAATTCCAATGTTGCCATTGGTTTCGGGTAGAACTGGCAACGCAGCAACTGTGAAAATATTTTTAAAAGATAGACTATATCCTATTAAGGCGGCACACCGAATTTGAAAAAGCTATCTTTTTTAGTTCGCCAAAACTTTTAATAGGACACTCAACGTGAATAATAATTTATATCTTGTATTAAGTCACATTGTCTCATAATTGGAATTACTTTTCTGTTAGGCAATAAACTATATTATTATTATTATTATTATTATTAAAAACTATAAATCTGTTTATTACTTTCTACCAAAATAGATTTGTAAACTAAATTTATAAAAAAATATGGTAAGCCTTTTATACAACATAGTATACTTATACTAGTAATTATGCCACTACTTAGGTATTTATTACATTTTACAAATGCGTTTTGGTTAGATTGAATAACTATTTTTTTTAGTTAAAAGTAAGGTAGGTACTAACCATATTGTGAATTTTACTAAATCCTCTTGTGACTTTTAATAATTATTTATTACATGAACAGGTAACTATAAAAAGTTGATTTAACGAAAAATTACTATATTTGTACTATATAAAACCCGTATTTTACTAAAAGAATATAGCAGAAGCTCCTAAATAATTTGCAGGAATAGTCAAAGCTGCGCCGTGCGCCTTCGTCACATTCACAGTTATGCCATCAAGGGGGTCGTATACTTTATCCAAAGTCAGTCTGATGTCTTTTCAGTTTTCATTATTAAAACTGTTCTTTTATATCAGTATTCAATTGATAGCCAGTAACTCTCTTGAAAGCTAGTTTGTAAATGTAGTTTGAACCAAGCAATTTTCAATGTCAAAGAAAAAAATAACAAGCCATTCATGAATATTATAATATTTTTCTTAGTACTTAAGAAATAATATTTATGGAAAAATAATTGACATCAAAATAAAAGGGACTTTCACTGTTATTAAACAAGAAAAGTAAAAAATTAACTAACCCTAATTTTTCTCCCACACTTATATAGCAGCATTTTTATGCAAATCTATAGGCTGTAGACAAGAACAGAAAATGGTTTCAGGTTCTATCAATTGAGTTATCACTTATCAGCTCTTAAATCACTTGAAGTTTGAGGTGTTCGATATTGGGAATCGGACAGTGGCGTGACTGGTCGAAACGATTTACGTAATTCACTCAACTTGGGTTTACAAGAATTTATACCGTAATTGGGACTGTAACCGATCATTCCATAAAGCGCAAACGAATAAATCAATAATTCAGGTTAGTTCAGGTTGACAATACTACAAGGGATTTTATTCGGCCAACTATTTACAACTTTTACTAGGATAATATAATGCCAACTGTAGAACTGGTTCTTGATAAATTGCGAGGTTACGCTGATTATTATTACCAATCTTTAGAAACATTGCGTGGTGTTTTGTTAAGTTGTGGCTTTAAACATAAAAAATTTGATAATCGAATGGTTATAATGGAATATCGTCGTATTATTGAACTACGACAGGACTAGGTGCGTAAAACAAAGAAGTACCATGAAGCCGATAAAAGTGTAATATATTTAGACAAAACTTGGTTTAATACTCATGATGTTGTTACGTATGGTTGGGTAAACAGTATAAAAAATTGTACTTTAAAAACACCGTGTTTGAGAGGAAAACGCGTTATTATTCTTCATGCCGGACGTAAAGATGGCTTCGTGCCTAATGCGCTGCTTTTGTCAGCAAAAAATATCACTCAACCTTCTGCCGATTATCATAAATATATGACCGCAGATTTGTTTGAAAATTGGTTTACCAAACAGCTTTTACCCATCATTCCGCCGAATTCGGTAATTGTTATGGACAAAGCGTCGTATCATTCACGAATATTAAATAAAATACCTAACATCAACACTAAGAAAGAAGATATTCTAACATTTAGGAGAAATAAAAACATGAATAATCCTGAAAGGGCTTCAGTAAAAAAGGAATTAATTAAGATTATCAAAAGTCGAAACTTTAAAAATGAATATGTGATTGATACTCTACAGCTTGTAAGAAACTGGCTAAATGAAAATATTCCCAATAGGTGGATAGGTAGAGGTGGTCCAGTAAACTGGCCAGCTCGATCGCCTAATCTAAATCCTTTAGATTATTATCTGTGGGGCAATATGTGCAATATTGTTTATGCCACAGAAGTAGATAGCCCAGAAGAGCTTATAAGACGAATTCATGCAGCTGGAAATCGAATTAAAGAAAACCGGTTCGAAATTCTTCGTACTACTTAAAATAATAGGAAACGGTCCAGACTGTGTATTCAACAAAATGGAAACTTATGTGAACATTTACTCAAGTAAATGAGTGTTGTTGTTAACTTTAAAAAAATTCATAATTTTAATTTGATCCTTGTTTGCTAGACAATATTATCGTTAAGGACTTTTTTTTTCAGAAATGGTGCATCTGAGCGAAGTACATCAAGAGTACCTTTTTTTGCCAGAAAGCCCTAAACTTTCATAATTCCAGAAAAAAAAAGAAGAACATTAACTTAGAAAAAAGTTACTTTTGTTTTTGTTCCTTAGCCCCCCCAAATGTTACGCCTATGATTAAATGTTGATAGTTTTGATTTTAGATCTGGATTCAGCATATAAAAGTTACTAAAATACTAAAAATGTCCATGTTAAACTGTTTGGGAATAATCTAAAAAATACCGTCTTCATTGATTCCCTATTAGGGGGCCGTAGCTCCCTTAGGGGGCAATTTCCGATACTTGTTTATTAAACAAATAAGTATTATTTTTCGATGCAGATTCCACTGTTTTCCATTGGCCACCTAATTTCGGGACACCCTGTATATATAACCAAATCTAGATTAAAATTGTGTCAAATTTTTATTATGACATCATATGCCGATATCCTTGGTAGAATGGATATTAGGAAAAATGATTATATGAACGACTATACTTCGATACCAAAATAATTGGCAGTGACTGATTTTTACCGGGGTGTGCAAGACGTAAGGGGAACGCCAATTACAGGGGCGTGTCATTTTAAACAATATTAATTCAAAAAATATATGAATTTTTGTTTGTTATTAAAATATATTCACATTTACTATAACAAATATAATATTATAAATTAAACTGAAAAATAAATTAAGCTTCTACACTTGGTGTTCTAATGAAGTAATTAGAGAAACTAAATTACGCCGGTATAAAATTCAAAAATAATAATAAAGCAACGGTATATGTTATTTTCATAATGTTTTTATTATACTACATAATAATAGAAACATATAATAGTGGATTAAGGGCAAAACCTAAACCTAAATTATAAATGTTTATAAATTTCCTAACTATTGCTACCTAATGAACCCTAATTGATAATAATTTGACAAATTATATTCTACGCCGACATAAAAAAGTGTTATATCGGCATAAAGTTTTAATTTAATAATCACAGTTTTAAAAATGGAAGTTAAGGAAGGGACTGTAACTTCAACTCCGACGATATCGTCGTAGAATTTCTTGTTAAATTTAAGTTTAGGAGACTTATTGTACCCCCCACGAACCTGCTCCACTGGAACATAGTTACAATTTTAGACAACATGAACGAGCCTGGCCTAAACGGAAAAAAATATTTTTCTTCGTTTTACGAGTAATAACTTAAATAGGTTAAATTTTAAGGTTAACATGCTTTATTTATGTGGATGTACTTACATATTAAAAATATTACTTTATGCGAAATGTGTCAATATTTGTATTATGCTATTGTACTTTTTACTATATATATTAAATAAAAAATTATTTCAAATTAGTATAGTCAAGAACTAAAAAATGTATAAATCAGTTATTTTAGTATTTTTTGTTTTCGCATCTCTGGTTGGGGCATGTGTTAATGATATAAATGTTAACGTTTGCGGAGGCGGTAAGAAAGAATTTTTTATTATAATTTTTTTTCCTAACATTGATATTTTTCGACAAATATAAACTATAAATAAAAATTTTACTTAACGCCTGGAGACTTTTACTAAGTTTAACTGTACCTGGTGATCTGTTATATTTTGACCTAACTCACTCATTTGAAGAGATATCAAAAAAACTTTAAGCACTAAAGTTGTGGGATCTGTCATGAGTTTTTAGGAAATTATATAAGACGAAACAAATGAATATCAACAAATGGCAAATATTTTACAATTTAATGTTTTCTTAAATGGAACACGCTGTATATTATACGCTCTTCTAGTGCAAGATTTTATTTTGGTTTCAAATATACAGTATGTCCACGGATGGGGTTTACAAGAGGACAAATGGACTAAATATTGAAAGATACGAAAAAAAGTCACTCTTAATAAATAGCCTATTAGAGACAAGGCGGGAAATATGTTACCTTGTGATTGATCCGTATAACAGCGGGGCGTGATTTTCTGGCGACGGAGCATACTTTGGGTTCTTCGGGACGGACTGCGAGTCAAACCATTAAAAGGTAAACACGTACATAAAAATTAACGTGTGTCATCGTCCGTTGGATATGACAATTGCATCCGCTTAACAAAAAGCACCAAGTAATAAATATAGTAATGTTATAAAAGTTGTCCTGTACTAAAGCTAGTAATTAATCATGTATTAAAGAGTTATCTTGTAAACAAGTGCCGAATTGGATGAACAAAAAATTAAATGTAATCTAACTATCTACTTTACTTAGCCAAATATAGAAAGCCAACAAGTGAAATAACCTAAACCCGAGGAAAATTCAAAGCCTCACTTTTAATGTTGGGAGTTAAAAATACAACTTGATTCCCACAGTATATGTTTAGTATATTATCTTTAAAGTTACAATAAAAATGAATAGCCTAAACAACTAAGCTAAGTATGTTAATATTTGATATGTTATTATATTTTATTATACATTGTATTAATGTAAAAACAAATTGTTTGAAGTTACATGTTACTTTTAGAAAAGCAAATCATTGGTACAAATTTTTCTTTATTTTTTACTTCAGCAGCGCGTTTTTTTCTAAACCACCAAATACACGCAGAAATGCAGGTACAAATCGCACTATGTGTGGGGGGGGGGGGCTTTAAACGCAAGTATCACATTTGATTGATAGTATAGTTGTTCCAAGCTTAATTTGATGACATAAAAAAGCGTTAAACTCCTGACCATAGGCGTCGCTTCTACCAAATAATTAAAATGCGGATTGTTGCAAATTTTTAATATGATTAAATAGTAGGTATACACTATAGCTTGTTCATTACAGTTTATATCGATAAAATGTTTGTACTCGTGACTTCGCCTGCAAAGAACACATGCATTTAATATTTTTAGAATGGGTTTTCGGTAAGAAAAATGTTTATTTTGCTGAAAACAATTTAAAAAAATTGTCTTTGTCCAGCCAGGATTGCGAGAAGGTACTACCAGTTTTCCTTGCCGAGAAAGGGGCGGGTACTATCTTACTTGGAATATACAGTTAGTAGTTAGAATTCACTATATATATTTTAACAACAAATTAATCGCATCAGCAGAATCACAGTAAACGTTCTGTAATATGACAAGTTTTTAAGATACGTGTTAAACAAACATAATTAATTTAAAATTCATAAACAATTTAATAACTGGAATCGTCAGAACCTTTAGAAGTAGAATAATTTCCAGGTTAGATTACTACTGGCGATATAGGTGGTGAAACAGAATATCCATTTTCTGTTTTTATAACATGAGCTACGCAATTTTTCCATACATCGCTATTCACTTCGTTATTACCTGCCGAATATTATCAAGGACAACTACGCTTAAAGTTGGAGGTTGATTATTGAGTAATATTATTTGCTCACAAGAGCAACACATTAGGTACAAAGCCATCTTTACTTCCGGCAAGATAACGCGTTTTCCTCTCGAACCACCAAAAGTACAATTTGTACTGTCTACCCAACCATACTTAACAACATCATAAGTATCAAACCAAGTTTTATTCAAATAAATTATACTTTTATCGAATTCATAGTACTCCTTTATTTTACTCAAATAGTCCTCTCGTATTCAATGATACGCGGGGACTCCATTATAACCATAAGATTATCTAATTTTTTATGTTTAATGTCACATTTGAACAAAACATCAATCAATGTTGTGGTAACCTCGCAATTTATCACGAACTAGTTCTAAAGTTGGCACAATATTATCCTCGTAAAAGTTGTAAATAGTTCGCAGAATAAAATCCCTTGTAGTATTGTCAGCCGTTTTAAATTTTTGATTTATTGGTGCGCGCTTTATGGAATGACCGGTTACAGTTCCCAAATTAAAAACGTTATAAATTCTTATAAAACCCAAGTTGTGTTAATTCATTACAAGTACATTCTTGTACAAAGCGTATTTTCAGTATTTCCCGGATTTTCTTTTTTAAACACGCATACATATTTAAAATAATGCGTTGACATTGAACATGTAAATCTGTGTTTCTTAATTCCGGACTTATCTCGCTTTCGGTGGCCGACTCTGGCACCGACTCATTATATTCCTGCGATAATTCACCTTGACCTACTCTTTCAAATTGTCGCCAAAAAGTCATACTAATATAATAAAATATAGGTAACAAGTAAAAACTTATTTTGCCGACAAAAAATTTCGTGCAACGAGGTTTATTCAACTTTACAAAAAGCTTCTTTTTCAGCATATCTTTATGAAATGGCTCCTTATTTACACTATACATGATTTCATTTTTTTTTCCATGAAGACGTTGGTATTTCTTCGAATTTTCTTGAGTGGTAGCTGGCATTATCTATAACTATAACAGATCCAGTACAAATAAGATCTAGCATTTACTGGAAGTATTCATCAAAGAAATCAGCGTTCATGTCTTGATGATAGTCTCCAGTCTGTTTTGATTTAAATGCTAGTAAGCCGCCATCGACAAATCCATTCTTGCTACCAATGTGAGTAACTATTAATCTTTTACCTTTTCCCGAAGGTGCTTTTATTCCAGTGGACCATCCTTCCATGAAAGCTTGCCCGCGCTTTTTATGTGTTTATCCTGCCATATCTTGCCAACGGTAATCCTTCATTTAACCAAGTTTCGTCCATATAATAGATATTACTGTTTTCCCTTCGAAACTGTCTAACTGTCCTCAAATATCGTCGACGCCAGCAGATGATTTTGTCTTTCTCTATTAAAAGTGATTTTCTCTTTTCAATTTTTTCATAACAAAAATTAATTCCTTCAAAGTTTTCAATAGTTTTTTCTTACCCATGGGTGGAATGAAATCATCCTTTTCATTTCAGACATTATTTTGTGCAAGTTAGGTATTTGTTTTTTTAAGTAAAAGGAGTGTATGGTTCTTCTAATGGCAGTCTTTTCATCTCATTTATTACAGTTTCATTTCTTCCTCTTTGGTGACCTGATGGGGCCGCGTTTATCCTCGAGCTCAAGTCCGTATATTGTTGACTCTCCGACTCCAGTCATATTTGAACACATTTCAACTGTTTTTGCTCCGAATGTTATATGAAATAATAGTTGGACTACGCCTATGGAATACGGCGAAGAGCACTGGGTTTTATAGTTTAGTATTGATTTATTATTTTCTCGCTTTAAGAAATAGACTATATATTTTACTTGAACGAATATACTAGTAATTTGTTATACTATTTGTTAAACTGCAGAAGCTCATTCAAATCCAGTATTCTGTGTTGGATAGTAGAGGTTCTGTTCAAATTCTGCCAGTATGCTAACTACGATTGCTCCGAGGACTTTAAAATATTCTATAAACTGTGTCCGTGTAAATACATAGGGACAGTATTTTCAGCATATAACTTGTTCTTTTGTTAAGGCTGTACAACTTCTGGTACTAAGTTTTCGAATATTTGTTCACGACCTTCCGAAGATGAGCTGGAGCTGCCAGAGTTTAAAAGCTGATCCTACAAAACACTCTGTTAAATAATTTGTCAATACTTTTGAAAACCGTATTTAACTATAGTTCGCCACACGGTTCTAGAGCTACAACGCCTGAAGGGGCAAAAAGGAGTTATTTTTTTAAATTATATTAGTCTTAAATTGCGTAAAATATAAAAACAAATAACTATTGATTAATTTGCAATTACTGCCCTAGCTTGACTATGAACAACTTTACCTTTTATATATTTATTCATTTTACAGCCAGTGGCGTAGCCACAGGGGGCGCAGGGGGGCGATCGCCCCCCCTCGCCCCTCTTGGCCTGGCGCCCCTTTACTATTTAATAAATAATTCTTAAAAAACAATATCGGTCTTATTTTATTTTTAGTAAAGAAGAGCGATCGGAATAAACTTAATAAAACCGGTTTTGAGAGCGTCCTATCATATTTAATTTATTTATTTTTATATAGCGGATTTTAGCTTTATTTGGGGCCAGACCCCTGTTTCCTAGGGAGCATAAAAAAGGTGAATTCCTACGAAATTTGGGCGTGGTCCCAAAAATGTTTTGCCTGCGGCGCTTTAGCTCCACAGTCTGCGCCCCTGCGATGGTTCGCCCCTCTCGCCCCAAAATGCTGGCTACGCCACTGTTTACAACCCTTCCTATACGTGTATAAGAATTTTTAATAAACTACCAGAATATAAAATGTTTCAAAAATTTAGGTCGGAGACTAAAAAACTACTAATTGGTTGAACCATACAAAATTGAAGATTACTTTAACATGTAAAATTAAGATAAATATTTGAAATATTGGTAAATAGTAATTTGACTAGTTAATTAGGAGGGTAATTTTGTGACGTCATTTCTTATATGTTTTATGGTAGCCATTGTGTATTGTGAAAGCATCATATGAAATAAAGTTCTATTCTATTCTATTCTATTCTATTCTATTCTATTCTGTTCTATTCTATTCTATTCTATTCTATTCTATTCCATTCCATTCCATTCCATTCCATTCTATTCTATTCCATTCCATTCCATTCCATTCCATTCCATTCCATTCCATTCCATTCCATTCCATTCCATTCCATTCCATTCCATTCCATTCCATTCCATTCCATTCCATTCCATTCCATTCTATTCTATCCTATCCTATCCTATCCTATCCTATCCTATCCTATCCTATCCTATCCTATCCTATCCTATCCTATCCTATCCTATCCTATCCTATCCTATCCTATCCTATCCTATCCTATCCTATCCTATCCTATCCTATCCTATCCTATCCTATCCTATCCTATCCTATCCTATCCTATCCTATCCTATCCTATCCTATCCTATCCTATCCTATCCTATCCTATCCTATCCTATCCTATCCTATCCTATCCTATCCTATCCTATCCTATCCTATCCTATCCTATCCTATCCTATCCTATCCTATCCTATCCTATCCTATCCTATCCTATCCTATCCTATCCTATCCTATCCTATCCTATCCTATCCTATCCTATCCTATCCTATCCTATCCTATCCTATCCTATCCTATCCTATCCTATCCTATCCTATCCTATCCTATCCTATCCTATCCTATCCTATCCTATCCTATCCTATCCTATCCTATCCTATCCTATCCTATCCTATCCTATCCTATCCTATCCTATCCTATCCTATCCTATCCTATCCTATCCTATCCTATCCTATCCTATCCTATCCTATCCTATCCTATCCTATCCTATCCTATCCTATCCTATCCTATCCTATCCTATCCTATCCTATCCTATCCTATCCTATCCTATCCTATCCTATCCTATCCTATCCTATCCTATCCTATCCTATCCTATCCTATCCTATCCTATCCTATCCTATTCTATTCTATTCTATTCTATTCTATTCTATTCTATTCTATTCTATTCTACAAACATCAACGTTTAAGTATGATTAATTATAAATTAAATACCGGGTGTTGCATCGTCGAGCGGGACATAGGAAATCCCATGTAATTTTAAATGGGGTCAATTATTGGCTTCCCTAATTATTTTACAGAAAAATTCTATTTAGGTTTATTAAAGAGCACTAAAACCCACATTCAAAAGAATAACTTTAGATATTTTTGATGAGCCCGTTTACGGGTTATCGCCGATTTCTTTTTAACTATTTCTCCTTTTTATGGCCCCGTATTTGCGGGCACCAGTCAAGGTAAAAGATGACTGTCAAATAAAGTTGTCATTTTGAGGAATATTTGAACATCTTCTTAAATCCTAAAGTTCTAACAATTTAATAGTACCTACCTATTAATTAGTAAAATATTGAAACATGTAAAATGTCATAATTAACCTTGTAATTGGATACTTTATTTTAGTTTTATTCAGATTAATTTGTACTCATAAATACACCTTTAATATTTTCGATGTACGAGTTTTTATAACAATAAAGCACACATTTCAAAATGACAACTTTATTTGACAGTCAGCAGTGTAAATTTATAAATTAAGTTTGAAAATTTGTGCTAACTTGAAAGTTTTTTTACCGATTTACTGTGTTGGTGATATTTTAAAGACCGGTAAGTTTATTTAAACTGTTTCAATACTGGATGATAAAATATGCATGTAACTATCATGTAGGCGTTTCTCGTTTTTTGTGCGGTTAACAAGGTGGTCGATCTCTCCCGTAACTTTGGTAGAGTACGACCACTTCAATCCGGGAGAGACCGACCACGAATATAGAAATAATAATAATGAAATATTATGCGGTTTGAAGGACATTGGTGATAGGTATAATGAAGCCCAATTCAAACAGATAAATATATTAATAAATACCTAATATTGTTACAGATTAATAAAAATGCCCACCACTTACAAAAGAAAAAATGAGGAAAGAGTTAAATGGAGTGCCGATTCTTTAAGGAGTGGAATTGAATGTGTACAAAATCGTACAATGGGTGTAAACGAAGCCGCTAAATAATTTGGAATTCCTAAAACAACTCTTAAAGATAGGATTAAGAAGGGGGATGCAATAAAACAAAACAGATTAGGTCCGTCATCAGCGTTGGGAGAAAATGCAGAACAAAAATTGGTGCGACATATAAAAAAACTGCAAATATTTGGATTTGCACCAGATCGCGAGTCTGTTAGAACATGGGCTTTTCAACTTGCCGAAGAACTGAAATTAAAGCATACGTTTAATAAAGAAAAGGGCCAAGCCGGCTACGATTGGCTTAACTCATTTTTGCGACGACATCCTGATATATCGATTAGAAAAGCCAAAGGAATTTCTATTAATCGAGCGACTGGAATGAACCGTGTGACTATGAAACACTCTTTTACCCTTTTGGAAAATGTTCTCACTAATAACCAACTACATCACAAACCTGCAAATGTATTTAACATTTAACCAAGTGTTAGCCGCAAAAGGGTCAAAAAATGTTTCTTCGTTAACATCCGGCGAGAAGGGCGAAACAATTTCGGTTATAGCGTGCTACAATGCTGAGGGGATGTTTCTCCCGCCTTACTCAATATTTAAAGGAAAAAATAGAAAAGAGGAATTTTTAGATGGAATGCCACCTGGCTCCCAAATGGCTATGTCAGAGAAATCGGCGTATGTCAACGCTACCATCTTCATGGATTGGTTAGAGATGCATTTTTTGCCACGAAAACCAGCTGGAAAAGTATTGTTAATCGTCGATGGGCATACTTCTCACACAAATTCTGTGGAAGTACTGGAGTTTTCCGAAGCTAATGACATAATTTTACTTTGTTTACCGAGTCACACGACTTATTACCTACAACCATTAGATAGGTCCTTTTTTAAATCATTGAAAAACCATTATTACTCGGCATGTAACAATTTCCTAAAAGCAAATCCAAGTAGGAAAATAACAAGTTTGATTTTTGGAAACCTTTTGGGACAAGCCTGGCGTAAATCGGCAACTGTGGAAAATGGGATGTCTGAATTTAGAGCTACGGGCATTGCACCCTTTAATCCAGAAGTAATTCCAGATTATGCGTATATTAATATTCAAATGGAACAAGATGCAGAAGCCACGCCTGGTTCAAATAGTACGGCTGAAAATCTATCCCCTCCTTCGACTCCGCCTCGGTTCCCTACCGTTCAGGCACCTAACACTCGCATTTTTTCAGCTCTGCCTGGCTGCTCGCGTGACCCTGATCCTGCAACAGTTGAGATTGACCCAACACTCGACCCCACACCAGGAAAATTGTTGGATAATGTGATTTCGCCAATTCCAAAAACTAGTGCAAAAGCAGTAGTTAAAACACGAGGTAGGCAGCTTGCAACAATTCTAAACAGTTCAGAACGTATCGAGATTCAGAAAGAAAAAAAAAATAAAAAGAAAAAGACCGGATGTACAATTCAGAAGAAAACTGTGGTTAAACAGAGAAAACGATTAGAATCTTCAGATTCGGACAGCGAAAGCCCAGTATTGCAGGAAAGTGATACATCAGCAGAAGAGTGGGACGAAAATGAATGCGCAGGGTGTGGGGAAAATTATTTTGAAACCACTAAGAAAGACGAGTGGTTCAAATGTGTGGACTGCAGTCGTTGGCTTCACAATGGGTGCTCAAAATTCGATAACTTTTGCGATTTATGCGGAAAACTGAGAAAGAACCGTCGTGAAAATTAAATTTATTAATATGTATTTATTATTATTTTATTATTATGCTGTTCTAATATGTTTTTTTATCTTATGTTTTGATATTTTCCGAAGTCGGTCTCACCCCCAGTTGGTGGTAGGACTAACCCGGACATGCGGGTGAGATCGACCAGTTGCAATGTTTGTACTTTTAATTTAAAATAAAAATCTATGTTCGTATTACATCATGACTTATAATTATTTATATACTATCCCAATCCTCTGGGCAATGCTTCAACAGATTAAAAATAATATATCTCAGAAACCAAAAAAGTTACAATTTTTTTTTCAAAATGTGGTCGAACTCTCCCGGACTTACCCTCTAGCAATTAAAATAGTTAAACAAAATCAGAGGATTTTTAATATTATCATTAAAGATTTTAATCGATGTAACTTAAGTGGTTTATTATCCGCTATTATTTTAAATAGTTTTTTCACTGTGGGGACCCAGAGTTTTAATAAATGGTGAGAGCGCTTTAGAACGTACTTTTAAATGGCGAAGGCGCAGAACGTGAACAATTTTTAAACTAAAATATTAGCTAGCACTACAGTCGTCTATATTTGTCAGAACAACCAATATTTTAGTTATTTTTACTAAAAATTTAGTTCTTACAACTACTGCATTTAGTTATAACAACTAAATGAAGTGCTTCTGCAGTAAATGGTTTTAGTAAGGGCAACCAAAGAATTTGTCACTGGTACTTAGCTACGCTAACTAAAAAATTTAGTAGTGGCAACCAACCTGTCATGGCGCCGGTTCAACAAATTTAATTTGGTTGTCACAACTGGAAGCTTAGGCTGTCCTCTATGTAATGCATACTTTTTGTTGAAGCAACCAATTTCTTGGTTGTGGCAACCAAATTTTTACCTCAGTGCAAATTTACCAAAACACATTATCCTCACCCGCTTTAAGAATATAAAAAATTATATTAAGCGATTGTAATTTGCAATGTGAATGGGACAAATCAACGGGATATATGTTACAGGATATAAAATATACAGGGATATGCATACATCTAATTGTTGTAAGTAATATATTTGAATTACATAAAAATCAACATTTTCTGGAAATCTAAAGAGAGAAGTATGGCAACAAGTAGAGTTTTCTGTTCGGATTCCTTTCGTAGCTCACCAGCCGTGTGGCGAACTTTAAATATCAAGTAATAATTAACTTTTCTATAGAAATTTGTAATTGCCACAACTATAGGGTTATGCTCCCTTCCAGTGGCGGCTCGTGAGCTATTCAACAGGGTCGGCAAAATTCTCGGAAAAATTTTAATCAAAAACTCAATGATTTGCTGTGCCCCTCAAAAAATATGAAAAAATTTAAAAATATATAAAAATTTTTATGCGTATCATCATAAGAGCAATAGGTATTTAAGTGATCTTAAATTAAGAATACTCTATTTTCATTACAACACCAAGAGAATAAAAAAGTCAGTTTATTCTTAAATTAGAACGTTTGAAACTTTATGAATGTTTATAAATTAGTTCAATTCGTCGATTTTTTGACGTAGCAAAATGATAAATAACATCATCATAAAATGTTTGTGTTTTTTGTATTTCTTTTTATAAAGATTTTTCTATTGCAATTGACGACAAATTGGTTAACCGTTCTTGCTTCATAGTATTACGTGCATAAGTTTTAATTCGTTTTAAACAAGGAAAATCGCGCTCATTTGATGCCGATGTTGGAGCTAAAGAAAGAATTAAAGAATCCAATTTAAATATCTCGGGAACAGTGTTTTGCAGCTGGTTTGAATAAATAAATGTATACATATCAAGTAACTTTTCCCATTTTTCAAATATTTCTTGATCCGCATATAATACTTTTAATTCGTTTTCCAGTTTGGTTTTATTAAAAAAAGTGGGATAACATGTTAATAAACTATTCATTAAGTATTTGGGAAAATCATTAGCAAAATTTGAAAATTTAGTTTTCTCAAAAAGTTTAAAGAATTGTAGATGTTTAAAATTTGCAAAGCGAGTCTCTAATTGCATAATTACAGTATCAATAATTTCCAAAAATAGGCGCCGATACGGATTTTCGGTTGGTTCGCTACGTTTCTGTCTTTTCGTGGGAATTTCCGTGACATCTAAGAGATCTTTAATATCGCTTATTATAAATTCCAAGTGATTTTCTTGTTGACGATATGTTTTAAGGGTTTCTATGAGTTTGATTATTCTTTTTTGAGAGTAAACAATATCGGCGGATTGATTCTGTAATATTTCAAAAACTAAATCCGTATGAATAATTTTTTTTTTTAAACGCTTAACAACACATTAAACTCAAAATCGCCTAAAAGGGTTCTTAAACCGACAGCTTCTCGTACTGAGATACCGTCTTTTTCGAAATCATCCCCATTAATGATTTCTTCAAAAACTTCTAATAGCTGTTCGCGGAAGTCTGCTACGGTAGTCACTAGCCGAGATTTAAAATTCCATCGTGTTTGGCAAACATTTGGTAGTCTCTTTTTTAAAATGCGCTCTAAAACGTTTGTTCTCTTTGGGGAATTTGAAAAAAAAGCCGCAAATCCGCTTAAGTTAGCAAGAAAGATTCTACATTCTTTAATTTTTTTGCAAGTATCTTGCAAAACCAAATTCAACCGATGTGCATGACAGTGAGTAAATAAAGCTTGTGGAGCAATACTTTTAACTTTACTTTGAAGCCCGTTTAGCTCCCCCGACATAACAGCCGCGCCATCGTACGTTTGGTCAACTAATTTATTAGGCAGATCAAAATCTGAAAATGTATCTTTTAAAACTGTAAAAATATCCTCCGCTTTGTGACTTTTACTGACATCCCAAAAACCCAGAAATCTCTCGTAAACATTGCCATTTAGCGCATACCTAACAACAATGGATAACTGAGAACAACACGATATGTCTGTAGTTTCATCTACTTACAAAGAAAAACAGCATGCTTGTTTAAGCTCATTTTCAATTGTATTATTTAAAACATGGCTTATGCTTTGAATTATTTTATTTTAAATGGGTTTGGAAACTCCGCTAAATATCTTTGAATTTGACAACAACTCCTGAAATTCTAGATCGTAAGCTATTAATAAATTTCCTTATAATTTCCCTGATTTAAACTATCTACCGTCTCATCGTGGCCCCTGAATGGTAACTCCTGAGTTCCAAGATAAATAGTTATATCAATAATTATTAATCGTCGCAAGAGAGCGTGATTTTTTTTACAGCCTTATTATGGTTTTTAATATTTTCGCGTTCAGCAGTATTAAGAGCGGTGTAAATATTTTGTTTACCAAATAAATCTAATTTTAATTGGCTGTACGTATGCTCTTTTGATACATCGTGTTTTTGAAGTGCTTTAAATAAATCGTTCAAGTTGTTATACCCGCATCTACTCCAAGGACTTTGATTTTGTTCAGGGTTGTTGTTAGAAAAAAGTAAGCATGCCCAACAAAAAAGTTTATTTTTCGCTTCGCTACCAGTAAGCCATTGATATTTTTGATACCAGTTTATATTAAATAATCTATTTGAACCTTTGCCGCTAGCTGCAGTAATTAATGAAGCGATTTTTGGCATAGGACGGCCATTGTTTTTTGTAATCATTTTTTCATCATGCGGTAGCGATGCAAAATTTTGAAATAAAAGGTCATTAACAATATCATTACTCTTAGTAATACTTACACTTTGAGCTGGATTGAAAGCGTTTCCCTCCATTTTTTTACTTTCGCTACTTACGCCTAATATTTTACTCACCTTTTAAAGCCTGGAGCCGGCAAAACACCACAAAAAATAACCCTTAAATGTAAATTGCACAATCAACGTCACAACACAAGTACACAAGACAAAAAAACTAAACTACTTAGGTACTTAGGCCAGAAAAATAATGCATTCTGGTTCCGGTACTTTACACTGTCGGTCGAGAATCTCCGCGGTTGCCTGTATCGCCTGGTTCATTTACGTTCTTTGAAAACATAATTTGAAAAAAAAAAACATTAAAAATTAAAACCATTGACCATTTTACAACAAATAATTGAGTAATGTCTACCATACACTACGCATTACCTAAATATGGAGGTATTACATTTTAATTAATATTTAATATTTGTCATTATTCTTCAAATATAATAAAATAGTGGTCATATCGGCAACATGAGGCAGATTCAAATCTGGCGGTGTGTTGCTAATAAGGATATTCGCATAATTTATATATATATATATAGAGAGAGAGAGAGAGATATTATGATTATATGTTTGGTTGCCCATTAAACTGGCTTTTTCGATCGGCTAGCCGCAATGAATAAACTGGGGTCTGAGGCCTACTAATATGACTTTCGGCCGTTATTATGGTCTAATATGGAGATGATCAACCGGTGCAAGGGTAAATACGTTTACAAATAATAATAAATAATAAAAGCAAACTGTTTTTGTTAAATTTAAAAGAACATTCGCTTTAAAAAATCGTTAAAATTAAAAATATAGAAATTTTTAGTATTGAATGAGAGATTTCAGATTTATTACTGTTCTATTCTCCTATTTTGTTGGGTCGGCACTGCCGACCCTGCCGCCCCTGGCGAGCCGCCACTGCTCCCTTATAATTTTTAGTGAACTAACTATTTTTTTCTGTTATTTCTTGTTTCGACAAAACCAAAACAATAAAGTCAGCTGATGAGCTGCGCTTGCGATAACTAAAAATCCGGAATCGATTCTATCAAAAAGCTTGAACTGCTAACCCTACTTATTTAGTTAAACCGTGTGTTCTAAAAATTTCCTCTTGTCGTATATCCAAACACAACAAATTAATGATTTAAGAAACATTTGATCTTCCGAGTTTCTTTTAAAATAGAGGTATTTTATTTTAATATTTTTTAAAGATTCTTGTTGTCCTACCAACTCCAGCCTAAAATGTTGCTGCGAAACTAACAACATCAATTACCTGGCTGTCACCAAGAAAGTCAGTTATTGGGAAGCATTTATTCGTTGCAGAGAAGTTGGAATGGATTTGGCTACAATAACTTCCCAGGAGCAACAAAATGCATTGACGACATACCTAAAAACAGTCACAAAAACCGGTAAAATAAAAAAATTTAGTTGTATATTTAAAAGCAAATTTGGTTTTGGGGCAGTAGTTTTTGTCACGTAAATAATTCTGCTTGATATTTATTAATTATGTTTTTCTTTCTAGTTGGAAATGCGGGAGGAGTCTGGATAGGCGGCATTAAATGGATAGGCACCACTGACTTTTATTGGGCAAAGACTGGAGAGCCCGTTTTATATAACGCTTTTTTGCCTGGACAACCAAATTTTTTCGATACACAACTATGCTTGATGTGGTTAATTTCTGATTCTGGAAATTTATACGGATGGAATAACTGGAATTGCAACGATAACTTGGCGTATGTCTGTCAAACTCGCAGACATTGCATTTAGAAGAAAGTATTTGTCTATTTTATACGTTTCATTACGTTAATACAATAAGTACCTATTCTATATATAATAATAACTAATTTAATATTGCATTTTTATTTATATCTAAGAGTCAACAATGCGTCATTATTTGATTTTGTAATAAAAGTTATAGATTACTGCTCTGGGACAATCTGAGATCGCTCTCAAAAAGATTTGCATGAACTTGACAGCTCCCGCCCGGAGTTTTACGAATTTGTTGCTCTGAAATCATTTAGCGACTTCTCTCAGTTGATCTCAAAATTGACGGAGCAGCGAGGCAGAGCCTGCGCAATGGCGACCTGGTATTATTGTGTATTATCCTACTCTACTATAAGGCCTTAAGTAACTTACTTCTTCACGACCTCCTCCTCAGGGCAGCAATCGTTTCTTCCGCAGAGTCATCGATGCCTACATCATACGATCATCGATCTTTAAGCAGAGGTGGGTAAAATGGTTTTAAAAATGCATTTAAAATGAAAATACAAAATAGATGCCTCAAAAGCCATTTAAGATAAAAAATAGAACATAGTTTTTAAATTTTCATTTAAAATATAAAATAGAAAATAGGCATTTTAAATAAGTTTCTATGGAAAATGCTTTCTCTTTATTAACGTAGGGTATATTATACTTTATATATTACGTAACACCGAAGGTACCACGACCGCTTTCTATGTTTCTAAAAACATTGGTAGCTTTAATTATCAATAATTTTTAAAGCTTTATTCATCCGTCATTGATTTTCGTTCGGGTCTCATAATTATACCAGAATCAATAAAAAACGGTATTTAACTAACCATTTCTTAGTTAAGCAACAATAAAGTATGAACAATCAGATCTTGACATATATATAGGTATTTAGTGACATTGCATTAAGCTCCAAAAACTTTGATCGTAATAATCGTAAACAATTTCATACCTGCATAAGAAAAGAGTGTTTCCACTGGTGCTGATGAAGGTAATGGCGTATTGTATTTCATGAAGAATTTCTTTTTATCAGGATACTGATCCAAAATTATCAAATCGGTGCTTTCATTTTGTAAATATTTTGACGCTTGCAGTTCATCCATTGAATCTCGTTCGTTAATCAGGTAGAATCGGGTTACCTATTATAAGTCCTATAACTATTTTAAATAGAAAATTGTTCATTTATTCTATTTCAAATATAAAATAGAAAATACTTTTTTCGAAAGTATTTAAGATAGAAAATAGAAATGCCATTTTCTATTTTGCATAGCGATTTGAAATAATTTCATTTCAAATAGTTACCTACCTCTGTCTTTAAGGCAATAATTTAAAAGGGAACACTTATTGATTTCATTGTATAGCTTTAGTAAATTAAATTTTCGGTTATTAAATCTATTATCAAAATTTAAACAACAAGTCACTTAAAAACACTATTTATTAAAAGAGAATCTGTACGGGAGCCACCAATTTTTACATGCAATTCGTAACTATTAAAACTTCACTACTACCAAAGAAAATGAAAAAAAAAATATCTTTGCTACTACTAAGACAAGGAATCTTTCACCGACACTTACTTAAATTGCGCTTAGTCATTATTTTCGCCTTTCGTTAGGTAAATTCTAAAGTTCACCGCGTCACGTCAAAACGTAAAACGTTTTATTATCAACTATGAAATCCGAACTGAATCTACGCGAATTCTTGAACTACCCGCAAGTATAACTATTTTCGTGAATTTTTATTAATTAACCGAAAACTATTACTGATGACCGATCCGACTCAGTAATTTCTCCAGTTCACCGTTTAGACCGAACTTCTTGACTCAACTCACTCGACTGTTTAGACTGAACTTCTCGACTCGAATCGCTTGACAGGTTGACTAGTTATTACTGAAGCTATGAACAGTGATGTATATAAAATAGAAAAATTGAGAAAAACAAATCCAAAGTACAATACCACCGCACATGTTTCCCAGCTGAAGATTTATCAGAATGCAACAGATGATAGCTACGACGACAACCTTAATAATTACCCCGAAGAAAATACTAGATTCGACAATGTTGATACAACTCCAAGCAACAAGGAGAGTTCCGAGGAAGAGAACGACTTAGATCCTGAAGATGTATGGCATCCAGATGAAGAGGAACCGACTATGACCAAGGAACGAATTCAGAATAAAAGAACAAGAAAAATTCCAAAGAGACTAGAGGACTATGAAATAGAGTTGTAAAATGAATAACAGTAAAAAAAAAAAAAGGGGGGGATTAAAATTTGCTCTAAGTTAGTATTTGTTCAGTTGTTTGAGGACAAACAAAAGTCAGGAATGACCGAATGTTGTACTTATTTCATTTTAAATTTCCCGCGTGTGATCGCCGGAAATAGAGAGAGAGAGAGGGGGATAGATAGAGGCGGTTGAGGGGAGAACAAGGCGAGGGAAGTTGGGGGAGGATCTTTCGCTTCTCAGGGGTTGATCTTGCGGTAGTCCTATATAGTTTGCGGTAGTCCTAGTGTTTAAAAGGGTGGTCGAACATTTGATGTATGTATATGTAAAGTTTTTTGTGTAAATAAAAGTGTAAACAAGAAATACTAAACTGCGTTCTAAATTCGCCCTCATCGGTTTTCCTAACCAAGGTGGCTAACTAAAGAAGGAGAAGACAACACGACTTTATGTTTAGAATTTGGTTTGTTACATTTTCAAACTTTAAATACATCACGGTCGTAGGCGGCTTATACCCGTCCTCATAGAAATGAAACCGTCAAACAAGTTAATTTATAAAAGTGACTTTTCGCCTAACACTGACAAGTGATTTATTTATGGTTTAACAAAAAATTGGTTTAATATTTACTTTAAAATGGTGTATACTCTCCAAGAAAGGACAGAAATAATTTTCATGTATGACGCTGAAAATCGTTGTGCTCGCAGAACAGCTCGAAGATTTAACGACATACACCCTGACAAACATGTAGGTCACAGGTATGTGATAGAGCTGATAAGGAAGTTTGAAGAAACCGGCTCCGTATGCAACCCAGTTAATAAGCAAGCAAGGGTTCTAGATGAAGGTACGCAAATTGAAATATTAGGTCATTTCGCTATGAATCCATGTACGTCAATTCCAAAAGTTTCACAATTAACACACGTTTCAGTAGGTTCCATTTATAAAACTTTGAAAATAAATAAGTTTTTTCCTTATAAAATACAAATCCTTCAACAACTCATCGATGACGATTATGACAGAAGAATTGAATTTTGCGAAACAATGGGTCAGGTGATTCAAGCCGACCGGAATTTTGTTAAGAATGTATGTTTCAGCGATAAATCAACTTTCTTCTTGAATAAATTCGTGAATAAACATGATTGCAGATATTGGGATAATGAAAATCCACATTTATTTAGGGAAGATCATACCCAATATCCTCAAAAGAAAAATGTGTGCGCAGGCATTCTTAGAAATGAGATCATTGGGCCAATTTTTGTGGAAGAAAACTTGACAGGTGAACTATACGTAAATCTGTTCGAAAATGTCATAGTTCCTTTTATTACCAATCCTTGGAAAATCAAGTTGATCAACTTGACGAACAAAATTCGTATTTCCAGCAAGATGCAACCCCGCCGCATTATGCGCTACCTGTTAGGACATGGTTGAATGAACGATATCCCGGAAAATGGATAGGTAGGAGAGGTCCTGTGGAATGGCCGGCGAGGTCTCCAGACCTCACACCTCTTGATTTTTTCTGTGGGGATATTTGAAGTCCCTAGTTTACAAAACTGAGCCCGAGAGTATTCCCGAATTGAGAAATAGAATTACTGAAGGATGTAGGCAAATTAACCGGCAGACTTTTCAAAATGTTCGCGAAGAATTCGAGAATCGACTCTATTATTGTTTAGTCAATAACGGAGCAGATTTTGAAAACTTAATAAAGTGAATTCTGAACATAAAGTCGTATTTTTACCACACATAGTAAAACATTAAAATATTTCGATATTTTAAAAACTGTTAGATTTGGCTACACTGAGAATAATTGAATCATTAGAAAGTTTGTAAATCCCTAGTTTGCAGACAGCAAAATTTTCGCTTAGCACTATTAGAGTAATCATAACAATTATAAGAGTATTCTCTATTGCTAATAATCTCGCTTATTTAAACATTTCTTATCGTCTGTATAAGAAAGGCTTAGACGTTTAGCAAATCAGTTTCCCGCACTTATAATGCAGACATTTATAAAAATCAGCATAATAGTCGCAGCGATTTGTCGACTGCCCGTTATTAGAAATATTATATTCCCAAATAACCCGTTTAATATTCGTCACCCCAGCGCCACCTGGTCCCAGGTCATTTATGTTTTATTGTGTTCTCAAATACCGCCCTTGTCTCATCCTTGCACGTGCTTTTTGTGTTAAACAAACAAACAAATGCCTAAGAGTAAGTGATAAAGTGATAACTGATAAGACTGTGCACTATAGTAAGTAGGTATGTATTCTATATACTATAATATATAATATGATATATTATTTTAAAGCATTTTATTCGAGAGGCCAACCACTCTCCGAAACACGTGTACATTAAGTTGTCGGGGAATCGCTCGAAATCCCAAAACTAGTGTTAGAAATCATCGAGAGCACCATCGTAGTCGCAGAAATCGTTCGAAATCATCCCGAATCCCGAAATTCCGAAAAACATAATAAAGCTATACCCTATTTCAAAATGGTGTAGAGTAATAGGAGCTCATTAGGTATGCAAAGGGACTACAGGGTGACCCAACGAATATTTAAGCCGCTTCCATAATTGTGCATTGATTTCATTACAAAATTCTTTCTTTTCATCAAGTGCAGGTAGTACCACCCGGGTTTTGGTCAATTTATGGATTTTGCCTATTGTTATCTATTCACAAACACTAAAAATGGTGTGACAAGGGCGTGCCGGTAGGATATTTCTAAAAAGAACAGAATTTTATTTTAACAGAATAAAAATTAGGCATTATGTACATAGTATTAGCTAAACTTATTTTTTATTAAACATTTTTAAAAAAATACAATACATTATACAAAAATTAAATTATACTCGTAAAAATTATAATAAATTAAATTATTCTCGTAAAAAGGAAAGAATTTTATTTTAACAGAATAAGATTTAGGCATTATGTACATAGTATTAGGTACACTTACTTTTTATTAAACATTACAAAAAAAATACAAAATATAAAAAATACAATACACAGAAATTAAATTATAAAAAGTCATAATATTCTTCGTCATCTGAGGAACTGTGATCTCCTCTTGACGTTATAATTAACGGGTCGACGGTCCGATCGATCAGATGGTCAAAATCCCACATTTTCTCCTCTTCTTTAATGACATGGATGGACTGCTTTTCGTCAGTTCTCTGGTGTCACTTCCTTAATGGCTTGATCAAACAGTAGGTTAAAGTTTTTCATTTTGAATGTCGTGTTGTGTCTTGCTACAAATCCTTTCACTTGCGCCCATATAAGTTCTATAGGATTTAGTTCGCAATGATATGGCGGTGTGCGCAGCACAGCTACACTATGTTTTCTGCTATTTCTTCCACGCCATATTTTATAAAACGATGTTTGTGTAAATTTGCTATAGTTAATAGTTCCTTCTTTATCAAGTTATCTTCAAATTCAATACTTTTGGTGGTTAACCAGTCGATAATTTCTTATTTTCTCCAAGATGAAGTTAGAGTCTTCTCTGTGCGTCGTAAATGATAGCTTGCGTTATCCATAACTACTACTGAATCAGCTGGAAGGTATTTTATCATTTCACCAAAATAGTCCTCAAAAACATTCGAATTCATGTTCTCGTGGTAATCTCCCGCATTGAACGACTGAAAGGTTAGCAAACCTTCTCAATTCTCTAAAATTTTTGGTTAGTTATCATAAATAATTTAATGCACAAAGTTTACCTGCGCATATGGCTGACACCGAAATTGAGCCGAACTGGACGGAATTTCCCATTTTATTACTCTACACCTTTTTGAAATAGGGTATAGTGAGTTTTCTTTGAGAAATATATTTTATTTCTACATAAACTATAGATTTTCCTTTAAGCTGTAGTTTTTTGATTAAACGTTTTTATAAGTGATATATTTTTGAGTATTTAATATATTTTTTCCACTACTAACCTATAATATCGTCATTATTGACCGATTATTAACGCTAGAAATCGTTTTTCTCTACCTTATAAGTCATTATTGACCATGGTCAATAATAAGCCATTGAAATCCATTATTGACCGATCTTTGACCTTAACCGAATTTTGTTTGAACGCAGGTAACTTGATTTTTTAATTCTACAACATCAATTCATTGTGGTTAGGCAACCAGATAATTATCAATACATATTAGATTACTTGATATTGTAAAATATCGATACAATCAACATTTTTTCTGCTTCCATCCTTAATTCGGGAGGTGTACACATAATATTATCACTAACATTTTCTTCGCTCATTTAAAAAAAAAACGCAAAACTCGTGAAATCTGATGACACAAATGAACACAAATTGACATTGACAAAGCCACCTGACAAAACAACAAAATATTTTGCCAATTCCAAAGCGCAGGTAACTTGATTAAAAAATATACTTATACCTACCTATAATTTTTTACAATTATTAATACTATAAAGATAAATGTCATATAAAAGTTTGTAGTAGTGGAAAAAATAATATATTAACCACGGCTTAGACAGCTTATTATAGCCCTCGCGTCTTAAATCCCTCGTCGCTTCGCTCCTCGTGATTTAAACTCGCCGCTCGGGCAATAATGATGGCTGTCTAAACCTTGGTTAATAATATACTATTATTTGTTGATATGTATAGCTTAAAATTCTATATACCTGTTATAACCTTTTTTCTTTCAAAACCTTAACCAAATATCTGTTGAAGTATTATAACTAATAATTACGTGTTTTCTTTATTTTCGTTTTAATAAAGATATGTTCGTAACATACAACAAATTCGACATACGAGCATTGGAATCTCGGAAACCATAGGAGTTAGAGAAACGGTTAAATGGGAGCAAAGTTGTGCAATCAGGTGCTGATTAAAATGCCGCTTTAAAAGTTTTAAAATTCCGAATACTTCCGATGTTATTCGAAAAAACCGAAATTTTGCAAAATCGTTTTTTATTTTTTCCTGAGCTCATTTGAATAACTATTTAAAAGTAAATGACACTTTGTCATTGCAACTTTTTCTCCTCTACAATATGACGTTATTAAACTAAAGATCCGACGTTTCGTCTCCGAGCGGCCAACATCAACTTTATTTTTCCAAATACGGACCTGGATTTTTTCTACCGATTCTTAAGCCCTCCTACCCTCAAAATATAATGGCAGTATTACTTTCTCATAATAATGAATTGCCTTTGTTTATTTTTTTTTAATTCATATCGTACATTTGTCAGTCCGGTCCTGGCAAGTATCCGGAATTTTAAAACTTTTAACGCGGCATTTTAATCAGCACCGAATTGCACAACTTTGCCCCCATTTAACCGTTTCTCTAACTCCTATGGTTTCCGAGATCCCAATTTGTAACACCCTGTATAAATATAGGTAGTTTTTTTTTGTTATACATAGAATTGTATATAGAATAGTATAAAATGTCTTCTAGTGTCGAACAAATTAAATTTAATCATAAGTTAATTACAATACGGCCATATAATATATTATTATTTATTATATTTTGGATAGTTTTCATCTGATTAAGGTTGTTTCTGCTAAAAAATAATCAACTATGATAGAGCCATATCAAAATCAGGAACACCTGGCGAATCATATCGCATGGAAAATATGCTTTCGTAAGTGGACCACCCAGTATATCAGATATTCTAATACACAGTATCAGAACCTTCTTATAATAGATATTAGAACCTTTCTTATGTTGGGTCTAAACTATCTTTTAAGTGGAAAAAAACAGTATGATATTCGATATTATCTAGAATCTAGACTATCACTGATATTAGCAATTCTTATAAACGGTATACAAAGTAAATTATTACCACTATAACCCCATTTTAGCAAAGCGAGATCAGTTACAGAAGCGAACTGTCGCGCTGTCCAAATACGTATGCGGAATTCTAATAACTGATATAATATTTTTTATATCAGGTATTGTATAATTTTCTCAGTGTATATGATGTGTAATACAAAAAGTGTTTATTATTTGTAGGGGAATCCAGAAATACGAAAGAAATTATGGGTTTCCATTGAAAAAATGCAAAATGACATACGTCCAGCTTTTTTGACGCACCCTGTATAAATAAAAATATGATGATAAATTTACTCCCTTAAAACAAAATTTGACATGTTTTGACATTTCGTATCAAAATAGTTATTTCTACCTAAAACCGGGGTGGCTACTTTTGAAATGAAAACCCTATATAGTTATTAAACTTTATTTTGTGTTGTTGACTGCTTTTAATTAAGTAAACTATGGATATTAACGAATCTTCAACTACCTCTTCGCATGCAAGAAAAAAATTCAATTAACATTAGAAGAACGATTAATAGTTTAAAACGTATACCATGAAATTCGGGAACGAAATCCTGAACTAATTCCGTTGGATGCTGCAAAAATATGTGGCGTTTTATCGAAACTTTCCTCGCGCACTGTGTTCAGAGTTTTAAAAGGCCTTCATCAAGAAAATGGCGGAAAGAAAATAGTCGGAGAGCCGATACAAAGGGAAGGAAAAAATAATCCTGAATGATGCCACAAAATACGCCTTTCGATGCAAAATCCACGGATTTTTTTTCTACATAAAATATCCACAATAAAAAAATGATGACTGAAATTAAGAAGGATACATAATTACCTAAAATATAATTAAGAATTTCCAAATGTGCTTTAAAAAAAAATGAATTTTAGGTGTATTAAACGAAACCGAAAAAGCCTACTAATTGAAAAAAATACAGGAGTATCGGGAAAAAATTGTATTGCACCGACGAAACAGGGCTCAATGAAGGGCATACATTTGAGAAGATCGGCAAGATCTAAATATTAAAAGTTCAAGGCAGGTAATAATGGATGCATTTTCGCAAGAAATAGGACATCCTAGTGGAAAAGGTCGTCGTCTTATAGGATCAGGTTATAAGGGTTAATGAAATAAATTGAATTTATAAAAGAGTATATGACATTCCGACGAAATATTAATATTTAATATTTTTTGAAATGCACACGCTACTGGAATTTATTCCCCTGACGTCGCACAACCCAGTGCTCTCTATGTGCTAGTGATGAGTCACTAACAGAAATTTTGGACTCCGAGTATAGGTATGTCCTGTTTTACATTTAAAAAGTTGTGTTAATATCCTTTTGAGAAGGAAAAATATTACCGTTCCCAAGCCGATCAAAAGTAACCCTTTCCCAACTTTAAAACATAAAAATTTAGAATGTTAAATTTTTAGTTAAACCAACCTTAACTACCTTATCCTCTTTTTTACCATATTTTAAAAGAATTTTGTTGGCAAACTGCTAAACGAAATTTAAAAAACTAGGCAGTCTTAAAAAAACTTAAGGATCTAATTGACCTATGATCCCATTTAAACGTTAAGGTTGTAGCTCACCCCCGCTAGGGGGTTGCAGTTACAGGTATAAAAATATTAGCATTGTTGTTCATTCAGTTGTCTGGGCGATTTTTTAAGAAGTGACGATAAATATGAAGAATCGGGCTTGTTTCGTCTTTATTGACCAACTCTGGATAAAAAAATGGTATTTTTTACGAATGTTAACCCTTTAACGGGCAATTTATTTACTTTTTATTTACTTGAATTTGATTTTAAAAATGTATTTTAAAACTGACAACAATTGAAGTAAACTGAGATTTTTGGATTTATCTCTCATCAAAATATTTTTTCTGAGATCACTAACTGTTCTGGCATCCTAATAACAGCCAATATTTGGTGGCTTGTATTTTTGCCACTTATATATTTTTATCGAAATTTTGTTACAATTTTACTCACAGTTGATCTAGTGATTGCCCTTTCTATCCTAACACCACATCCAATCAACATAAATATTTTAATTATTTGCATAGAAGGTGAACGCATAGTAACTTACTATTATAATGTACTTAATTACTTACAAAAATTTCAATATAATGATAGCATCATGTCATTATCTAACTACCATGGTTACATAACAGCAAATAAGCCAACCTTTAAGAAAAGCTGTACCTTAAATAAATTATTTTTGTTTTACCGTGTAGCTACAAATCTATCAACTTTATGCCTAAGGATGTTCTGTTTTTGGTTTCAACTCTTCTTGGAGATTTCAGATCTCGACTAAAATATAGGAGTTTCCATTTAAAAAAATCATCGATGAGCTGTTATCCTCTATAATAAATTTGTATGCCAAAAAATGCCCAATTAAAAATTATTATGTACTTATGTACTTGTCCGAGGATTTTTCCAAAATACTTTTGGATTCTTAAATAATAAATTTGTTCCTTACTTTATGTACACACTGTATAAACATTCTCTCCTCCGCGTAAATTATTATTAACTTAAAATTATTTTAGTTTGTACCTAGTTCTTAAAACTTAACATATCTGGTATTCAGATATTGCCGGACTACTGAAGGAATATCGAACTAGAAACAAGTAGAACTAGAAGGAACTAAGTGAACAATGAACAGGACGAATGAAAACGTAGATTAACAAACAGAAGAACTCAAGCACTCTAAGTTTTCCTCATAAGACACCTTAGGTGCTTAAATACCTACCTTATAATAAGTACTCACCTACAGTACTTAAACTTACATATATATGCTTGACCTACAATATAGCATAGAAGTAAAATAATATCATGTGTGTTACCTAAAAAATACAAGTTTAACTCCAAACGTAGCAACGTAATGAGCTTTCTACCAACGATATTTATGTATTTCGTAAATTTAATAACATGTAATACGCGTCCTAATCTAGTTAATGTTTGTGCTTGCAATGTAAATATTGAATTAAAAAGAAAGCTAAAGTACTTTGGCTGCTTGTTTTTTTTTATAACAATATAATTAATTTAAAAATGCATTTCTTCATAATTTATTAAGAATAAAACAGGGCATGTTTGGGAGGTTCGTTTAGGTTAATTCAGGTTGGCCAACAATGCTGGTAAAAAAGGGTTATAGTTATTGCAAAACAATTTCCGTTGCACGTCATCAATTAGCTGACAATTAATTGTAAATTCGTAAAAGAACGTGAGGAAATTAAATTTGGGCAAAAAAGTATTAAAATTGTATGCGAATGAAATGTATTAAAAACTTAAAACATTCTTTTTTGATACGAACTTATCTAATAGCAAATATTTTTTAAATCTAGACTTGTAAAAATTAATATAATCTAAACTATGTTGACCGACAGTTGGCAACAAAACTGTCAATGGTGCGGTGGCGTCACCTCGTTCGTTGGCCTGTTGTGATGTTTAGATTTCAGTTTTCGTGTTGTTACTCTTATTTATTGTGCGTGTATTTTTTAACAAAAACTCCAAATCCTTTCATAAATAGCATTAAAAAACTATTCTTTAAGGAACAACAAAGGTGTATCTCTATCGATTACGTTGTTTACTATTTGTGAAAAATGCCGAAGAATTTAAATACCCTGTGCAAATAGCTAATAGTTTCTCTATAAGCTATTTTCAGGAAGAACTAAAACAACAATAGCCCATTGTTACTCTTAACAGCAGTTAGAGAAGTGATTTTGTAAGTGTGTTAAGGTCTACACATTTATTTCTACTTTACTAATTTTTAGCTTGTAGCAGCTGCCCTAAATTTGAATATCTCCAGTCTAAGCGCAGTTTTAACGTTAAGTAAGGAATATAAATTATTAGAATCACCTAATAAGAAACGTTCTCATGCAAAGAGAGTTGTCAATGTGTCAAGATTGAATATAAGTTTTATTCGTGACACTATATGTGGAATATACGAAGCAAGTAAGTTGTATTATTCAAAACTATAATATTTTACATTGGTTATACTTAAGCTCTAACTTATTTAGAGCATCATGTAACTTTGACAACTTTAAGTAAGAAATTAAAAGATAGACAACTGTTTGATGGTTCTCTTGACTCTTTAAGAAGTCTGTTAAAGGAAATAGGCGTCGGATGGAAAAAGATGAACCGAGGCGAGGGCTTATGGAACTTCCCCATGTAGCTTTCAAACGACTGGTATTTTTGAAAGAATATATGAAAGAAAAGGAAGCATCCTTGTACCAAGTTGTTTTCTTGGATAAAGCATGGATCATTCAGAATGGCACCAGTGGTCGATCTTGGCAAGATAAGCCATCCGTGATTGTAATAGACAACTCAAACATAGTATCGGCAGTACTGCGGCTCTCAACAAACAGAAACTGATTTTTAGTTAACACAAAAATGTTGCTTAAAAATTGGAAAAGTCTATCTTTTAAGCATTTTTCAAAAAGGTTTGCGACATTGGAGATAGCGCTTATGGGTCTATAGTTATTTATGTCTCCTTTACTGCCAGACTTAAAGATTGGTGTGACAATTGATATTTTAAATGCTTTATGAACATTACCTTTCTTAAAAATGAGATTCGATATATGCACTATAGGACTAGTCAATTTTCTGTACAGAAGCTTAAGTACACCGGAGGATATGCCATCTGAACCCGATGAACAATTATTCTTTAAACTGTGTATGTGTTTGTTAATTTCGGTGTCGTTTGATGGATATAGAAACGTTGATGTATAATTGTTGTTTTGTGGTTGGTGTTGTTGATTTTGATTTGTAATTTTGTTGGACATATTTTTTCCGATATTAATGACAAAGTTATTGCCTGTATCTGCTATTGCTTTTTGATTTGTTGTAATTTTATTATTTTTATCCTTTATCTGAGTTAAAGTGTTTTTAATGTAGTTTCTTCTGATGCTTCACTAACCAAATTGTAGATTTTTCTCATGTTGTTTTGATTTTGTTCAATTATCTGTTTATGGTAATTATTCTTTTGTATTTTTTTATTATTAAGTTGAGTTTATTTCTATATTACTTGTATTCTGCTTTTGTGGAGAAGTGTTCCACTTCAGTTCCTTTTTAAGTTTGTCACGTGTTTTCATAGATTTGATTATCCCATTTGTAATCCATGGTTTAATTTATTATTTATTATTAACATGATGTTCGTATTAACAATTTTCTATTATATTTCTTAGAACCTGTGATTTGTATGATCCCAGTCTATATTATCCGATAAAGTTTTAAATTTGTTGAAATCAATTCGTTTTATAGTTTTAGGCCAACAGTTTTTGCTTCTACTCCGGTGGCGTAAAAGCCGCCCCTGCAGGCCCCGCATTGTGGGGGGGGGGGCAGAGCAAAGCCAGGGGCGCCCATTTTACAACAAAAGTTGTTCTTTGTTCTAGTACTTTATATCCTTCTATATTAAACAACGCTTACAAATGACAATATTTTTTACTATAGTGTAAGTGTGAAGGATTCAGAAAATAAGCAGGGCGCTTTCAAAATTTTGCGGGAGGGAGGGGGGGGCGCACATGCCCTTAGTTACGCGCCACTGTTCTACTTATATTGCTATGCTTGGGGTCTGTTATATTAATCATTAGTGGCAGATGATCAGTTATATCATGTTCAATGATGAAAAATTGAAGCTTTTTAACTGAGATTTCAATCTATTACGTATGAAGATGTGATCACCACAGGACTGACTTGTTGGTCTTGTGATGTCCTGACAATAGGACACATAATCGTTTATGTTCATGATAGAAAGTTAGTGATTTATATTGCAATAGTCAACTAGAAGTAGATTGATATTAACATCTCGTATAATAATGTCCAGATTGCAAAATTTGGCCGGGACTACATAGTTTTCAATATCTTCTAAAAAGTTTTTTTATTTTCGATAAGAGTGATCTATAAGTTGCGTGTATATTAGTGTTTATATTGTTTATGTTTAGGGTAATATTTGTTATAGTTAGGTACTTTTGACCTTACGAGTCTAGAGTTAGTAAGTGCGATTTTGTAGTAATAATAATTCCATCATATGAATTATATTCAGCTGGATTATAATATGTCGTATATCCGGGTATGCTAAATTGGGCATGTGGTTCCATTCTGTGGCGTTCTGCTGATACTATTACATCACAATAGGTTAGATTATAGGATTGCAAAAATTATTATAGTCAGTTTAACTCCACTTATGTTAAGACGCATTACACTAAAAAATGTATTTTTAGTTTCCACACACTAATATAAATAATTTGGAAAAATCCTAACACTCTTTTGAATTTCCTTACTTAATGTTTTAATAGTTTGCGCCTCATCATTAGCCACAATTGATTTTGGTTTTCATTACTTCAACTTGACGTTTATAATTAGGACATTCCCAACTGCTAGCCTGATGTTGTATGTCGTATATCGTTTTATACTTAGAGTTACTATACAACTTTTGCATTTATGAACATTACTTTGACAGTCTTTAGCATCGTGTCCCTCAGCATATCCATGACACACTTTCTTATTTTTGCACTCCGCACTTTTGTGATTAAATGGTTGGGATGTCCTCCTAAACGGGATACCGTTCCCATCCAATCTAGATTTTTTTAACACTCATAAAAATTTCAGAGGCTTTGGGTGAACATTCTGTATACATAGTTTTTGTGTTTTTGTTTTTAATTGATTTGATGTATGTTACTTGAAAGTATCTCGATCTGAAACAAAATGATTTTGTTGCTTTATCAGTATCTGTGTTTCTTCTTTGGTATAATTATGTAAGATGCCAGGTATTTAAATTTCTTAAGTTGGTCTCTACTATTTCACAATTAGAACCCATAATTTCCCCTGCAGACTGTTTTAGTTTTTCGAAGTCCTATAGAGATGGTAGTTTCAGCATAATTCTTCCGTTTGATAGCTCTTTTGTTGTGTCAATTTTTATACCCATTTTAGAGAGGTTTATTTTTTTTTTCACTACATTTTTTGTTACTTCTCCGTCTTGTTGAATTTTGGGTTAATTACAATCTTAGGTATATTTGATAAAAGGCTGTTTAATTTATTTTCTACCACCTCAATCTTTTGGAAAATTTTCTTGTTAATTGGAGTTATATTGGCTTCTACCATAATAATATTTTTTAGACGACGTTTGCACGTTTCACACATCCTAAGCATTATATCAGTAATTTTACTAGTGATCTTTTTATATTGTTGGTTGTCACGCTAACACATATTGTATGATACCAAGATTGGCACTGTCCCTTAGTTTCAGTTACTTCTTTTCCACATTCTTTATAGTGATTTAGTACCTATGTATTTTTTGCTTTTAGGTTTTGAGATATAATATTTTTTATTTGATAAATAATAATTTGTTATATAACAAAATTTCAAGAGCTTCAATTTTGGTATTATACTTACTTCATAATATATTAAATATTACTTTTTAATTTATAAGTATTTCACTCTCTTTAAAAATAGCTGCGAGACGCCATCTTGATTTTTATTCTAATAGCAAGTACGATGAGCTATAATTTTTATTCGATAGGGCGTTTTAATTTACAACACAACAATTTTTTTCACAAGAAATACTTACATATTTTTGAAATCAGAAAAGGGCTCTTTTTTGACATTATGCAATAATATATATCCAAAGTTTTGACGTTTGAGTCATAGTCAAATCTCTTTAATTAAAAAAAAATGGTTTTATAAATAATATCATAGAAGTACCATATGCAAACGATTCAAATATGAGGCATGAAAAAGAGAATAGTTTTGGAAGAATAACATCGAAATACGGATACTACACTAAGCAATATTAAATCTTCAACCTGAAAACTTCAATCATCAACATGCAGTCAAATGGTTAAAATACAGGTGTCAATACTATCACTACATTAAACATCATTACAATTTTGTCAGCATATAATTGAAATGTACTTTTTAATAAAGCATTAAGTACAGAAATTGAAAACTTAAAACATGGCTTTGAATAAACCCTACAAGAATTCCCCCTAAGTATCAGAAGTAATAAAGCGCAGATGCAAGGAGGTTAAGAACTGACAGTTGGCGGCGAGTAATTTAAGTGCTGTTGCATTTTTGCTAAAATTTTCGGTTGTGGCGTATTTTTCTTCTCGCTATCTTATCCTAAGATCTCTTAAGATTTGTCTTCATCAGGTCTACTTTATTAAGCGTTAAAATTTAGGAACTAAACTGGATTAACCATTTTCCCTTATTTCACAGCTTCTTTGCAAGTATGCTTAATCTGTAAAGCTGATTTATCTTTAAATTAAGTATACCTCTATGGGCGTGTTATCCATATAAGCAACGAGATGAATTTTTTACAAGGTACATATATTTAGCACCACTGCAAAAATATCTGCTAAAATAAGCCCAATATAACCAGAATATCTCTCTTCTGCATCACAAGGACACGATGTGAATCCATACTTGCTATATGTATGTTTGCGAAGTAAACGTAGCACGATCAAGATATATTTTAGTTATCACCCGTAAGAAGCACCAGGCAGAGGTTACTTTGTTGGTTAATTGGGTTTTATGGGGCACTTAGTCAAGATTCTGATCAATATGGATTCCTAGAAACTTACGTAGTGTTCCGCGCTGAGGCCACACCGTATAAGAGAAGCTCTATACTGTGTGAAATATCACTGTTCTTCTAATTTCATCTGAAGCATATATAATTCGTTTCATCATCTTTCAAAAACAACCTACTCTGTGCAAACCACTCCTTTGCCCTGCTCAAAGTCCCAAGATATACCAAAACGAACATAAAAAAAAAACATGACATAACAAAAGTGCACCTATACTAAAGACCCGCTGATCCCCAAAATCAGCGAACACCCAGCATAGGAGTGTACGCCCACAAACACTGACAACGGCTGTGGGAGAAGACTCCGACTGACGCAACACACTAGATCAACCTCCAAATCATGGCCGCTCTCCGCCTCTGTGCTGGTTGGGCAGAGGTCATCCGCTGCATAGCATATAAATTGCCCGCTATAGGCGGACATAAACTGTTAGTACCTGAGAAAGTATTACTGGGTTTTTTGCAGTTTTTCCCAGATTGCTTGCCATTAGCGTTTCATTGACTCATTGAACGTTTCGTAAATTGTGATTGTGCTCCACGGAGCAAAATAAACTCATAGCACCCGTAAAGGCCACTGCCGGAACGCGCGTCAGCAATGTGTATGTCTAAAAATTTATGTTTAACCACAGGCCAAGACACCGGCCGCCAGGCTCGCCTGGTTCTTTGGGCGCATTTTGGGCCGTATGCTTACGGTCCATATGCGCCCAAAACCTGTATTAATTTAGTTTCAAATTAGTTAAGCTTGGATTTATAAAGAGGAACAGGGAAATAAAGAGATTTTAAAATGGAAATGGATGCCATGTGGCAGAGTTGACTATATGAGTGTCCTGTCCCAATATTTCTGGCGATAAGTTATTACTCTAGAATATAAAGAGCAATGGGCCCATGATACTTCCCTGCGGGATCTCCATCCGGTGAAGATCTACCCCCGAGAAATCTCGCCCCACGCCCCTATCGACCGCCACCCTCTTTTCACGATTACTCTTATGCAGGGCCCTTTCTCCCTAACAGTTTCAGGCTCCCCATTTATTTATTTACCAACTAATAATACAAGAGACTTTAAGTGACCCCATAAATACTAGTTTAGAGGATTCAAGTCGGGACTGTGAGCTGGCCAACCTTGGGGACCTGCGCGTCTATTCTAGCAATTAGGGAAAGTGTTGTCACGGGTGTTGTCGAGGCATTGACGAGCAACTAGGCTAAAATGAGCGGGGCGCCGTCGTACATGAACCACAAATTTGTTCTTATTTAAAGAGGTTCGTCTTCTAACAGATCGTCAAGTTCTTCAGATAGAAACTGCTTATAGGAGTTTCCATTCAATCGAGGTGGTAAAAGTATGATCCAATAAGATGGCCGCCAATGATCCTTGCCCATACATTCAACGAAAATTCTTGCTGAAAACGACCTTCTCTTTTTTTATAAGGATTATCGTCTGCCCAAAAATGTTTGTTATGAAAATCTATAATGGCTTCTCTTAAAAAAGGGGCCTCATCAGTAAATAAAATGTTCAGTACAAAATTGTTGTTAACTAACCTACTAAAATCAAACCTTGGCTGAAAATCACGGGGAAGCAGAGCTTGCACACGTTGAATATGGTAAAGGTATAGTTGATATATATTCAAAACCCTCCAAACAGTTAATGCACTGCTGCCTTCCTGCCACTGAAAGCTCCGTACTACGTTTAAAACTTCCACTCTCACTTAATCTTGCATGGAGCTGTCTAAATGTTTTGGCACATGGCGGTCCTCTGTTTGGATAACGTTCCTGATATATTCGTCGAGCTTCTTTAGCATTGAAATGCATCTGGGCCATGTCAGCGTTAGTAAAGTTATTTATTTTTGACTTGTTATTGACAAAACAGGTAAATTAGATATTAAAACTAAACTTTACCTCATATTTTAATTTACTTAAATACATAAGTAGGTATTTTTTTGTACATGCAATAAGTGGTTTTAATTTTTTTCTCTAGAAAACAAAGCAAGATACGAAAATAATTAAGAGATCAAAAAAGGTGTATTATTAGTTGATAAATTCGAAAACAATATCAATATTAGGATAAAAGTCAGTTGCGTACACTTTTAGCCTTATCATTATGATTACGGTACCAAATTTCAATAAAATCTGGAAAGGATATTTAAAAAAATTATAAAAATCCAATTTTTAAAAGTTTTAACATCCTGCATATCAATAACGGGGCAACTCCGGACACACGTTCATATGAACTTTTTTTCTTAGAATATAATAAGGAATCACCCCCTTAAGTTACGTTGTTTGATTAAAAAAAAATACGACTTGTGTAGAAATATTGAAGTTTCTATAGTCCTTTGTAACCTATAACAAGATTTTTGAAAAGTTGGGATAAAATTCTAAAACTGCATTACAACTTTAAAGCCACTAGCATTTGGGCCATATGTACGGAATAACAATGACTCTGTACAAAGCTTTTTAGACACCAGGTCGTCTATTCTCGAGTTAGGTGAATGATTTAATGATTATCCTAAAAATAGCCCTCCCATAATTATTTAAAATTTTTTTTTTATATTCCGGGCTTTTTAAATAGATAAAAAAATAAGAGTTAATATAAAACATTTTATTACACATTTTAAAAGTACGTAGGTAAGTACAAGGTGATCCAAGTAAAAGTAGCCAATACAAATATTTGGCTTATTATTAGACAACTAAACTAACCCAAAAACGCTTAATTGAAAAGTATAAATCACCAATTTTTTTGCTTATTTTAAACGGAACATTATGTAGGTTCGGTAAAATAAATTTGTTTAGCGTTTCAAAATATGGAATTAAATTATATAAGTATGTTTTACCCATGATACCTTATATCAATTATGTTTGTATTGAAGAGTTCTATCCTGTCTATATTTCGACAAATATACAGGGTGTTCCATTTGAAATAACGTAGTTGATGCTCATTTCTTTAATTTCCGATGTTTATTTGTTTCTTCGGGTCACGACTCCTGGCGGTTCAGACAAAATCCTAAAACTATTTTATTTAACATTTTTTGATGTCCTAAAAAAGAAAACATGTTCAAAATATTACCGAATGTATATGCAAGAAACGTGGATAATATACTATAACAGTATCTTAAAAAATACACTTATATGTCGTATTCTTTTTCACTATTTCTGCAATTGAAAAATGCAAAATTTTTAATACTATATTTTTGCTTTTAAACTTACTTACCGGCGAGAAGTTGCCCCTGGACTTAAACAGTCCAATATTTTCCAAATTTGGCCCTACCGAACCATATTTAAATCTACAATAATATAAATTAAACACAAAAAATTCACGAAATCCAACAACCCACATAGAAATGAATATGTCTGAATCTTGTTGTCAGGACATCACGAGATCAACAAGCCAGTCCTGTCTTGATCACATCTTCATACTTAATAGATTGAAATCTCAGTTTAAAAGCATCCAATCTTTCATCATTGGACATGATATAACTGATCATCTGCCACTAATGATTCATGTAACAGACCCCAAGCATGGAGCATATGTACAGTCCGTTCACAGATTTAAGAGAATGACTTACCGACTCGTGTTAACGCCTGTTTAAAACCAGACTGGGGTCTACACAGGCCCGCACTGAATTGTATTTCAAGTATGGATGATTTAACACAAATAATAAACAGTTTTAGATAGCATATATTATAATTAATGAATGCAACTACAGTTTACTCATTTAATTCATTTTTACTGTCACCATCAACACCTATGTTAATAATAAGTCTTTCTGTAATATTCCCAATTTGAATGTATGAATTTTCAACAGTTTTAATATGCGAAACACAATTTTTCCAGCTACTCACAGGCACTTTTTCCACTTCAGTAATAATATTATCCAGTACACTAGCGTTAATAGTGGGTGATACATTATTACGTCTAACGGCAGATTTTAATTGATGCCATATGTGTTCTATGGGATTGAATATACAGTGATACGGCGGAAGCCTTATCACTGTATGCCCCTTACTTTAAGCGTGTCGCAGCAGCACTCCTTTTCTAAGTTCAGAAATTTAAGCACATCAAGTAACTCTCTTTTAGTGTAACTTTCATGAAAATATATATCATTCTGATACATAAATTCCTGTATTGCCATTTTCGTATCTTTTGAACAAGGGTGTTTGTTTAACCGTCTACTGTGGTAACTTGCGTTGTTCATAACAATCACACTGTTTAGGGAAACATTAGGAGTTAACCTGTTTACGAACCAATCCTCAAATAACTCCGCGGGTATCAAACCAGGTTTCATCTAAGTATATACTAGGTCTGTTCTCACTTCTGTACTAAGCGATTTTTGTCAAATATTCAAATCGTCATGCCTTAAGTCGTTGCGATTCCATGATAGCTTGCTGTTTTTTGACTTTTTTAAATATAAAGCCGATTCATTGAAGACACTTCCACAATTGATATCCGTGTGATCTATCTCAAGTCTTTTCAGTAAATTATCCAGTGTTGGCTCTTCATACATCTTATAAATTTTGCGTCGGACTAACTCTTCATCGCTGCGATCTAATTTTTTGCAAGTCCAGAATCTTTCCTTCTTTGCCTTTCGGTGATGGGTTTTCTCACAATTTTCCATACTATTTTTTCCGAAATTTTAGTCAATGTGGCTGTTTCTTCGATACATTCCATTTTACTCAACTTTTCACGTTCTATGAGAGTTGTATATACATTTTTTATAATCTCTTTATAATCTAAAGATAAGTGTCTTCTTCCATTTTCATTTCCGCACTGTGGTTGTATCTGTACCCCCTCTGGCTGTTCAATACGGACGGCACATATTTGGATAATCAATGCTGCGTTTTTGTTTCACACAAACTAATAAAATGACTGGTTTTGCAACACTGATTTGTCTACTTATTTTTTTCCCATTATTTAATAAGGCTTTGTAAACTAATTACGGCCAAGTACGGTCCCTACCTGGATAAAAAAATCATTATCTCTATGATCCTTGAAACCCTTTCAACAAAGAATTTTATGATGGGTGATAACTAAAGGCAGGTTAGTTCAGCTAAGTTAGTCAGTTTTAGAGAATGACTACATTCTCTTAAATCTGTGAACGGACCGGACCATACCAGGTGATCTGTTATATTTTGACCACCCACCTAACTCACCTATTTAAAGAGATATCAAAAAAACTTTAAGCACTAAAGTTGTAGGATCTGTCATGAATTTTTAGAAAATGGTATGAGACGAAACAAATGAGGATCAAAAATAGCAAATATTTTGCAATTAAATGTTTTCTTAAATGAATCACGCTGTTTTTACTCTGGTTTAAAATATATATGGTTTGAATGGTCTATTTTAAAAGGTTGTGTTAATAATTACAATTTTAATAAATAACATAAGACAAAATAATAATGGCCTATTGAATATGCTGCAATTGTTTATATTTTACGCATCTGTCTAAATTTACATTTCTTCACAAAAATGGGGTATTCGGAAGAAGAAAAGTTTATAATCTTTGAAATTTACTTAAAAAATAATAAAAATAAATACAAGGCGCGCCAACAGTATATTAATTTATATGGTGAGAATCTAAATATAATACCAAGTCTAAATACTTTTAGAAATATATACAATTGGGTGCACACCACAAAATTATTAAAATGAAAAAAAAAGAACGGTGATTATTAATGAGGAGGAAGAATTGGAAATTCTTCTCTATTTTCAAGGTAACATAAAATCGTTAGTTTTTGCTAGTTGATTGTGTAACTCAGATTTCAATGTTTCTGGAAAATCCACTGAATTCTATATGCGAAGCCATGGCGGATCTAGACAAATCATATTGGAAAGTATTTAAAACTTTAAAAAAATATAACATGCATCCATATAAATTCCATAGACACCAAAAATTAAGTGAAAGCGACAAAGAAAGAGGGCTTAGTTTCTGTAGGGATGTTTTAGCCAGACTAGAACAAGATGGGGAGTTATTTTCAAACATTTTATGGACGGATGAATCCACTTTTTGCACCTCGGGATAACCCAATAGAAAAAATTTGCATTTTTGGGCTGATGTTATTCCACACAAAATTCTGGAAACAAAAAGATCTGGAGGGTGTTCCTTACATGTATGGTGCGGTATATTAAGTGACAAGATTATTGGTCCAATATTTCTTGAGAACAATCTGACAGGAGCAAGATATATGGAACTTTTAAATGGTGTAGAAAATCGTGTACCTAGATGAGTTACCTTTAAACGTGGCTAAGTCCATAATTTGGCAACAGGGTGGCGCACCTCCGCATAACGTTACCCAGGTTACTGAACGGTTAAATGCCAATTTCGAAGTTTGAATTGGAAGATACGGTGTTATATCCTGGCCGCCTAACAGTCCCGATTTAACACCACTTGACACGTCTCTTTGGGGAACTTTGAAAAATAAATTATATTTTAAAAACAGCGATAATAAATTAGAAATTCAAGCACGAGTGATCAACGAAATAAATAATATTAATACTAACCATCCCGGTTGGATAACTGCGGCAATTAATAAATTAAAAACGAGGTATCGAAAATTTATTGATGCAAACGGGTGTCATTTCGAGCATTTATTATAAGTGGATTGTTATTTTGTTGCATTTATTAGGTAATACATTGTTTTACACAAAAAGATTTTAAATATAGGTTTATCATCCACTAGTAGTATCTGCAAAAATTTGTTGGGATATAGGTAAAGTTTTTGTCTTTTGTTGATATTCATATTAAATTTCATTAATTTTTTTTTATATTTTTGTAGTATCTACATACCATCTTTAACAAGAATAGTTTGCCTGTAGACAACTTATATCTAGTAGACAAACAAAGACGTAATAACAATTGCCGCACATTCAATTCGCCATTATTATTATTTTGTCCACGCCTACTAATATCTACATGCTATCTTTAACAAGAATAATTTGCCTGTAGACAACTTATATCTAGTAGACAAACAAAGACGTAATAACAATTGCCGCACATTCAATTCGCCATTATTATTATTTTGTCCACGCCTACTAATATCTACATACTATCTTTAACAAGAATAGTTTGCCTGTAGACAACTTATATCTAGTAGACAAACAAAGACGTAATAACAATTGCCACACATTCAATTCGCCATTATTATTATTTTGTCCACGCCTACTAATGTTATTTATTAAAATTGTAATTATTAACACAACCCTTTAAGATAGACCATATAAACCATATATATTTGAAATCAGAATAAAATTTCCCATCAGCAGAGCCTATAACATATAGGGTGTTCTATTTAAGAAAACATAAGATTGTAAAATATTTGCCATCTTTGATGTTCATTTGTTTCTTCTTATATTATTTCCTAAAAATTTATGAAAGGCCCTACAACTTTGGTTCTTAAAGTATCTTGATATTTCTTCAAATAAATGAGATAGGTGCGTCGTCGGGTACCAAGTTTTATAGTAATACGTTAAAAAATGTTCAATAATTTTAAAAAATTCTATTTTTATTTTTTAAATTTACCACCCTGTATCTCGGAAACGGAGCAATTTCGGACTAAGGTAAGTTGCTTTAATGCGCCTTATCTTGGCCTCAGCAATATATGCTCAGATTTTGTACAGACCTTTTAGAGACACCCTGTATAACCCAATAGTTGGGACAATTTCTCTCAGCAACAACTGCTATACAGATATTACTTGCTGGATGCTTCCAGTGGACCCGCATACACGGTATAGTTTGTGGAAATGTCTCGTGGAAAGAGAGTTTCAGCAACAGTAGCTGTGGTCCTAGTATCGCGGATTAAACATAAGGAAAAGTCTAAAAAAATAATATGGGTTAAAGTATGGATTGTCAGAAGGCTTAATTGTGGTGCTTATGCGATTAAGAAATGTAGATCCAAATCGGTTAAAAAACTTTCGTCGCAAGTCAAAAACCGATTTTAACTTTTCATTGGAACGAGGGTGTAATAAAATTTCAAAATTGGATACAAATATCCGTCCATCACTGATAATGAATTTGAGGCGATAAAAAAACCCTATCTCTATAAATTATTGACGTTGTTTGCTATAACTCGGGATATTCTTTAAATATGCTAATTTATAATAAAAGTCTTTTTTCCACTACTAACCTATAACA